>OZ023213.1:33741698-33895609 GCA_963995525.1 Escarpia spicata
GATACTTTCAACAGTACTACCCCTCCGTGTTCTGATGTCATGAGTTCACAGCCGAGACAGCGGAGAAGCTGAAATTACAGGGGCGCAGCGGCACAAAAACAACAGCAGCACCGCCCCCTCACCCCAACGTCTTCCGATGTCACAGTCGAGCCAATCGAGACAGCCACAAGGTGATGGAAGATGTGAAGATATGCGGCGGCGCGGCGGCGAAAATTTGTTAGTGGTGCTGAAGCTCCGTTAGCCCCCCCCCCCATATGAATTTCGTTCCATTGCCACTGTTACTGTTACTTTTGGTCAAATTTTGTTTCAGTTACAACCTTCTTTGTTAGCTGTATTTTAGTGCTAATTTTAAGATTTCGATTCCATTCTCTGCGCATATTCTAAAGAGAAAGTGTCCGTTGATGTGGCATGAATTGCACAACAAATTTGCGGTTATAGACGTAGTGTAAAAACATTGGCTCATAGAAACACATAAACACGGCTTCTCTGTGATACTCGCGAAAACTGCGTATTTATTACCAAATGCGAATATTATCTGGACATCGTAGACACGTGCGTTCAATACCATTTGAGTATGTGCCGAAAAGAAGACACTAGACATTATGACTATCTTACATCTCTACACCGGTGTCAATACAGGAAACTGCAACGGTCTATGGTCTAATTTAGGACCACCATACGAACGGCGGAACTAACCATCGCGTCGTACGTAATTAATTGATGGCTGTTGGATGTTCCAAATGTTCCTTAAACGGTGCTTGCTTCATGCGGGGGCAGATGGTTAGTTCACTTACGTGGTCATTATACACGAATAAAGTGCCTGTGAATTTGCGATAATAGCCTCACGCAAGGATTTGTTGCACCGTAAAAAATAGTTTATGAACAGAAAGGTCACATTTGCAGATTAGGCCTACGATAATGTTGTGCACAGCCACACATTCCGGTATTTCGTTCAATATTTCTTTTTATTCGCACATGTCAATTATGGAAAGATCCCAATTGTATGAAGATAGAATCCAGTTTGTCTTGATGACATAATTATGACGGGCGATATATTCCATGTTGATTTTCGTAAAACCAAAATGACAGTGTTTGACGAAAACGCTTCGTTTGAATTGCACGATTTTTAACACTGATTGTAATGGGAGAAACACTGTAGGTTTGAAGCTACATACCAACCACCTTAGACACCCACCGGTTAATACATTCAGAGTAACAGATGATGTAACCTTGCTGATGTAATAAATAGCACAAAAATGTAGTAGCCTCTAAGTTGACTTGGTGCAGAGCAGGGAACAGAGCCTGTAAGTCTAGCGCCTCGTTTTCGATCTGGAGTCATCTGACAACATCAACTCCGTTTGCGCCAGCTTAAATAATGCGGTGTTTTGTTTTTGGCTTTAATGATCGGAGTTTTTCCAAATCGTGTTCTTTTTTTCGGTTTCCGACAGATGATCACAAGTTGAAAGTGTGGGAAAAACTTTGTCGGTAACAATGTTCGTGGTACTCTTGCACATTATTCGAATTCTTGTCTCGATTTGACGAGCCATTGTAGCGACTTTAACGACAATGGCAACTATGCATCCTTTCGCCCAATACGACATGTTATTGAACTAATGTATACTTGTTGGTGATTGTGTGCATTTGGGTAACTTTTCAGATATAAATTGTTACCGAACTGTTTTGAAATAACAACTTATAACATTTTAACATTTGCGGTTTTTATGACAAGTTGTATTTCGTTTTAACTCCCATTTCTTTAACAATATTTAAAACGATTGCCACCCAGATAATTAACTCTAGAAGATGGCAGATGGACAAGGAAGCCTTTTAGCTTATCGAGAGTCCAACCCTTTTTATATACGTGTATCCCGCCCTTCTGAGGTACCTGTCAATAAAAAAAACATATTCACGCTACTAGCACCCACACAATCAGCAGATAATCTGTTCCAATCATTTACAGTACTTTGTAAAAATGAGAACTTTCTTATATTTAATATACACTGCTCCTTTACTAATATAACTTCATGTCCGCTATTCCTTCTAGGCCTATCTTTCTTAACTGAGAAACAAATATTTCTATAAATATTTGCATAACCATTGAATATTTTAAACACTTCTATCTAATCTCCTCCCAATCTCCTGGTCTCTAGTGTTGTCAAACCACATTCTTTTAGGCGAATTTCATAAATAAGATCCCTCAGTTTTGGTATCATTTTAATCGCTCTCCTCTGTACTCTTTCTAGCATAACTATGTCTTTCTTGCGATATGGCCTTCACGCTTGTATACAATATTTTAAATGAGGCCTAACTATTGTTTTGTACAGCGCTTTTGTTTTGTACAGCGGTATTGTTTTGTCGAAAGCTTTCTGAAAATGTAAGTAGATAATATCTTCTGGTGATCCCTCGTCTACCCACTTAGTGATGGCTTCCAAAAAACATAACATATTTGTTAAGCATGATCTCGCTTTTAGAAATCCATGTTGAGATGGGTTTATCAAGTTATGTTTAACAAGAAAATTCACCATGTGATCTTTAATTAGCCTTTCTAATAATTTTGTATGTAGTTCTCTGACTTGTTTCTCGAACCCTTTTTAACTAACGGTATAATATTTGCTTCTTTCCATTCTAAAGGAACAACTCCCTCGTTTAATGACAAGTTGAAAACTGTAGCAAGCGGTATGCTAGTTTGTTCTACAATTTCCAATAGCAGTTTGGGTAGAATCCCATCCACTCCAGGTGAATTGTTATCCTTCATTACCCTTATTTTCTTAGCTACCATTAGTTACAATTAACTGTCCTAAATAGTCTGATTCCGCCCCCTTGAACTTAGCCTCTGGTACTGGCAGTAAACTAATATCTTCCCTGATAAACAACGAAGTAAAATACTCATTCAGGTATTCTGCCATTAAGAATCCCTCTGATGTTATATTTCCAGCAATATCTTCTAGAGGACCGACGTTATCCTGAACTTTCTGTTTGCTCCGAACATATGCATAAAAACTCTTGCTGTCATGTTTTATATTACAAGCTAAGTTTTGTTCGTAGCTTCTCTTTGAATTTATAATTTCAGTTGTAGTTTGTTTAAGTGCTTCTCTATAAGCGTTGTAGTATTCATCATTTCCAGTACGTCTATATGACTCCCACATCATTTGTTTGTACTTAATTTTTCTAATGGTTTCTTTCGATAAGTGTTTCTTTCTGGACCGTTTCCCATGTTTTTTCAATGGAACAGACTTATCGACGATGCACTCAATTTCACTCATTCTCTATTCCAGCATTCAGTTGCTGTCTTAATCATCAGTGTGTTATTCCAGTCTATCTTTGTTAAATATTTCCTCATGTCCTTACATCTTCCTTTTGTGGAAGTGTCTCCAGTGCCGTTTTTACTATTCCTTTCTGATTTTAGTTTGATGGTAAAGTGTATCTGATTGTGATCGCTACTCCCCAGTGGCTCACATATCTTGACATTGTCAACGAATTCATTCTGTGATGACAAAACTATGTCTAACTCATTTTCTCCCCTGGTTGGTTCTAGCACATGTTGAGAAAAGAACCTAACTATCTTGTACTAAAACAAAAAGATTGTGGCCCTCACTCCCTGTACTCTGTAGAGATTTCCATTGTATATGTCCATAGTTACAATTCCCGATAATAATACAATCCCATTATGTAATCGATATGTTATATTTCATATTTTTATATGTACTGGTTGTTGTTACGTTAACTAAATAGTATTATGTATTTCATTTAAAAGAACATAAAAATGCCGTGATCAAAAAGACAAATTTCAATATATGACCGCCGTCGACTGCTGCCTGGCTCTTTCTCTGCAATTTTTATTTCCCTGATGTACAATTTATATACAACTGAAGTGACAACGCTATAACACAATTAACAAAGGTACAATAAACCGATCAATTACACGTCAACAACTGTTTCCTGGCTTCCGCAATGCTAAAATCAATGGGCAATAATTGTGCATATCGCCAATCGGCTCCACTCGCACGGAATCTCGCCATGTATCGCGACACACGCTCAGGCCCTAGTAATAAATTCGTTGCAACAACTGCGGGACTCAATAGATAATAAACCATCAGATAGTTATGGCACAATGAACCATCCTCGCGCGCCAGGTGTCGCTGCTGCTGATTACGTCAATGCCAGCCAGCAGTACCCCCTGGCTGATCGCTTTGCGAAACTCTGAATTTAAGCTCAGCCTATGAAATCGCTCACCAGATCAGTGGATGGCGGCAGGACAGGTGCTCATAATAAAACTAATTTCAACCAATCGTGGATCGTGTTACATGCAATGTTTAGGAAGTAGAAGCAATTATTCGAATACACGCTCAGCTGCCCGTGGTAATCGGCGAACGGGTCATTATATACTGGGATTCCCATAAGTCTTTTTTCCTTCTTCAAATTGGGGCGGGTTTTTGCGCTGTTCTAAAGGGTAACGCAGTCGCGACTGGCGAAGTCAATTACTAGATTGACTCGGCTAACTGAGATCTGCCAGGGCTAGTTTTGCACAGCAAACAGCCCTGGCTTGCGAGGATGCGTGATGGGCAGTGTTCGAAATTAAGTCCTTTGAATCGGCGGCCGGACACTGGTGATACGGATAAACATAAATAATTAATTCTGATCATGATTTGTCATGAACCGCGTTGCTAACAAATGTTAACCTTCACAACTCGATCAACCAGAATATGTTTGATTTATTTTATGTACCTTGGGGCCATCATGAATTTACTTATTGCATTAAGATAAATGTCGATAATTAACACGCCTAAAATAGTTTGGCGAAGAAACATGGTTTAAAACGATATTTCAGCAAAACGATTGTATGTCAATGCTCAAAGTGCCATGTTTGTAAACGCGACAGTTGTGGATGGAAATGTCCAACAAAAGTCTCGCCGTTGTGTGTATTCTACATTATACAAGGAGTTAAAATCGCCAACCACATGCAAAATAGCTTACCTGAAGTTATTCGCAATCATTAACAACTGAATACTTTGGATATTTTCTTAGATAACAAATCATTGATCGAGCTAAACCATTGTCTCGGGTTTTTTCTTAAACCGATAGGGACATTGGCGGCATTAACATAAACAAGAATTAACATAGGTATCATGAAATGCCACTTCTTATATATCAGCACACTAACGTGTTAATTTTGTTTGGTATAATGACACTTGATCTTATAGATGTTAACATTTGGCATGTGTTGATTCCAGAAATTAATTACGTAGGGTCGAAGTGTATCGTAAAATGGGAAAGACGAAATATAAAACTCACATCAGCGATGTTGTTTACTACAAATAACTAAGAAGAGAACATAAATATGTAGGCTTAATCACAAAAAAACTGTGATTCATATAAGCCATAACCGTGATTACAAGCTTTTTAGTGGCGGACAAAGCAGACGACAACAAAACCGCCAGGAGACAATGCTCCATTAGATGCAAATAAAATGTGATATAAACATGTTGCATCCGTTTGAAGTACTGCACATAATAAATTTTGGCCCTGGACCCGTTTGATTGGTAGGCTATTTAGTAGTTTCATTTGATTACAGAAACCTGGATACGTCAGCAGTAAAACATTTGTTGTTTTATGACGCGTGTTATTGGCCTAAGCCGATTGGTTGCAACAGGTGGAAGGTGGAATGTCTGGAGAAGGAGGTAGCTAGGTTGGTAGATATTGTGAAGGGGATAGAGATGAGAATCAGCAAGGAGACAGATGGAATAGAGAAAGATGACAGTGAGATAGTTAGAAATACTGTGAGACTGAAAGAGCAGAGTAGTGGCAAGAAGACCGAGGAACGGAGACTAAGTGGAGGGAAGGTGATCGGAGAGGAAGAAATTGGAGGATCGACGGCAGGAAATGTGACAAGCATGAAGGTGACAGGGGAGAAAGTGGCCATAGAGAAAAAGGTAGGAGGAAAAAAGAGACGGGAGAGATGGAAATGCAATGGGAGGAAAGATGACGGGAAGAAAGGAAGTGAGAGGAAATGTGACAGAAGAGAAGTTGGGAGGGACGATGATAGGAAGAAAGGTGATAAGAGAAACAGCGTCAGGAAAGAATGGAACAGACGGGATTGTGACAGGAGAGCAGAAGACAGAGGAACAAGACTACAACCAGACAGATGCAAACCGGAGAAGGAGCTACTCTGAGGCAGTGATTGAGGGGGCAATGAGGAAAGAGAGGGTGTTTATGGGCGAAAGAAGCTATGAACAAAAATTGGCTTGTAATATAAACAAGACAGCAAGAGTTTTTATGTTCGGAGCAAACAGAAAGTTCAGGATAAGGTCGGTCCTTTAGAAGATAGTGCTGGAAATATAATATGAGAGGGATTCTTAATGGCAGAAGACCTGAATGAGTATTTTAGTTCAGTGTTTACCAGGGAAGATATTAGTTCACTGCCAGGACCAGAGGCTAAGTTAAAGGGGGCAGAATCACACTATTTAGGACAGTTACTTGTAACCCCGGAAATTGTAGCTATGAAAATAAGGGCTATGAAGGATAATCAATCACCTGGAGTGGATGGGATTCCACCCAAACTACTATTGGAAATTGTAGAACAAATTAGCGTACAGCTTGCAACAGTTTTCAACTTGTCTTTAGAAGAGGGAGTGGTTCCTTTAGAATGGAAAGAAGCAAACATTATACCGTTATTTAAAAAAAAGGTTCCAGAAACAAGTCAGAGAACTACAGACCAGTGAGTTTAACATCAGTGATTTGCAAATTATTAGAAAGACTAATTAAAGATCACATGGTGGATTTTCTTGTTAAACATAACTTGATAAACTCATCTCAACATGGGTTTCTAAAAGCGAGGTCATGCTTAACAAATATGTTATGTTTTTTGGAAGACATACTGTTAAACTACTGTAAAAGAAAAGGACTTAGGGTTAACCATTAGTGCTGATATGAAAGTTTCAGAGCAGTGCGGAATTGCAGCTTCAAAGGGAAATCAAATCCTTGGATTAATTAGGCGAAATATAACATATAAGAAAAAAAGAGGTAATAATACCGCTGTTCAAAACAATAGTTAGGCCTCATTTAGAATGTTGTATTCAAGCGTGGAGGCCATATCGCAGGAAGGACATAGATATGCTAGAAAGAGTGCAGAGGAGAGCAACTAAAATGATACCAAAACTGAGGGATTTTAGTTATGAAATACGCCTAAAAATGTGGTTTAACAACACTAGAGACCAGGAGATTGAGAGGAGATCAGATAGAAGTGTTTAGAATATTGAATGGTTATGAAAATATTGATAGAAATATTTTTTTCTCGGTTAAGAAAGATAGAAGGACCACAGGACATGAAGTTACATTAGCAAAGGAACAGTGTAGATTAGATATAAGAAAGTTATCATTCTCACAAAGGAATGTAAATGATTGGAACAGATTATCTCCTGATTGTGTGGGTGCTAGTAGCGTGAATATGTTTAAAAATAAAATCGACACATACCTTAAAAGGGCGGGATACACGTAGATAAAAAAAGTATTGGACTCTCGATAAGCCAAAAGGCTTCCTTGTCCACCTGCCATCTGGAGTTAATTTTATGGATGGCAATCTTGTTAAATCTTGTTAACAGGTGAATATATCTGCCTTCTACGGAGGAATGGAACATTTGTTCCGTCTGTGACAATTGATATAAGCAATTACACCACTTACACCGACTACCACTGCCAGTAACATAGTTCTTTAGCTAATACAGTGCACAATATGGCTGACTCATTCGACGCAAAGCACAATTCATATACCTAACGCTCTAACCATTAACAGTAAGGAAAAGAGAATCGGGCTCTCAATCCAGAGATTCCGGGTCCGAATCCTCTTGCTACCGTGTCGAACCTTGGGCAAGTTCGTTCCAGTCACGTTGTTCCAATTCACTCAGCTGTATGAATGAGCATCTGACTGTAGTCAATGGTGGATATTTGTGTAGGAATAGTTTTCGCCCAGTCATTGCAGCGTGGCTGAATGCTTCCCAGATAAGTCGAGATGGTATTCGATTGAACAGGTTTTTCAGGGAGTAAAGTATAAAGCGCACTGCGCGCTATGTATAAGAATTTACCTACATGTTTACAATGCACTGCACAATCGATACTACTATCATATATATATATATATATATACAGTGTATATACAAGGTAAGTAATATATATATATATATATATATATATATATATATAATATACATAGGAATATGTACAGCAACATTATATCCGCAGTGCAATGCCCAATCGCAATTGTATACAGGCATTGTACTGGTTTTATGAAACATATATTAATACTCTTGCTTTTATTTACCTCCCATTTTAGTCTTAATGACGTAGTCAAGTGCGGTCAGGCGAATTCCGATGTCATCCAGGTTATGTGAATTTGCATTGTCTAGTGCAACGATTCTTAACCTTTTGTAGCTGCGATCCCAATTTTGGTCGTGGGACTTGCATGAAGACCCATGTCTTTAAACAGTTAACTTGTGATGCATGATAAAATAGACAACCATTAAATAAAATATAGTAGGCATAACATAACTAAATATTAAATGAGAACATAGATAATATTTGTTTGCTGAACATTGTATTATCGATGTAGAAAGAGGACATATCTTGCAAACCGGCAAACCGAAAGCAGAGTTGGCGGACGAATTCAGGAAGAGCGTACGATTCTGTCTATGATTGAAGGATATTATGCCTACATACACCATAGTGGTAATAATGATATTAATATGACAACCAACATCGTGTGCCTGGACATACTGATTAATGCGATATTATGTTCTGTGGAAGTGTAATTAGAAGGCTTCGTTATTGAGTAAATCGAAAGCAGCTTAGGCAGCATCGGACATAGTATGACTTGCTCATACCAGATGCATACGAAACGAAAAATTTATGTCAACAGTCCTAAGAATTTGAAATGCCGTGTGATGATATCACATAGCATTTCAAATAAATTTGATCCAACTTTAAACAGATTAGCGACCAAAATTTGGGTCGCGACCCAGGGGTTAAGAACCGCTGGTCTGGTGGAAATGCCAACACTGTAACACGTCAGACTAAATAGTCTGTACTTAGTAATACACGAATTACATCTTATACACATTACCCACAGTCCTGTACAGACGGACGGACGGACGGACGGACGGACGGACGGACGGACGGACGGGCGGAACACATACATACATACATACATACATACATACATACATACATACATACATACATACATGCATACATGCATACATACATACATACATACATACATACATACATAATACATACAAACATACTTATACTGGTATACATTATGCATAAAACTCTTCACCTCAAGTTGTGTCTAGACGTCAGGGCTTGTTTGGACAATGGCCTTGTATTATTCCCAAATAAGCAAGCTGTGCACGTATCGCTATCACTATCGTCTCATGACTGACCTTTGTCATATGAAGCCCAGAATAACACAATGACACGATGCATGTATCATCGTAAATGTAATAGATGCTATGCTGGCATTACCAATTAGTAATTGTCTGCAGCAACATATGGTATCGATGCAACGATGTGCAATTAACCTGTGTTACCTATTAAGTATACCCCGTTGCTTCGCGAACAATTATTATTATTATTAACGGTATCTCGATCTTACGATTGATTTGTCTATCAAATTAGCCTTCACACTAGCCTAGAAAGATCAACATGATTCGTAATCGTATTAAGTGGGCACAGCTTCCTAAGCTATATAACTCAACACAATACAGGTTTTCCCTATATAAAATTTTTGCTCTGTTTTCGTTGCTTTATTTTGTACGCTGTTCTGGTTCGCTTCCTGCATGTACACCTTGCCCTGTGAAATATATTCTGTCAACCTGCCCCGCGCTTTTCACCCTCAACTCTTAATCATTCAGTTATTCTTTTGTTATATTTTGATACTCGAAACTTACGCTGTGCATGTGACATCTGTTTTCTTTGTTACACAAACATGGTCTCGAGTAACTCTGATAACCCACGTCAGCTATGGAACTGCATAAATCATATTTTACACAGACGGCCGCCTCCATCTCTACCTAGTCATGTGTCAGTCAAATCTCTGTGTGACTCGTTTTCTAGTCATTTCAAAGAAAAAATAAGTTTTATACGTTCTGCTTTTCCATGTCAGACTTTATGTTCTGTAAATGTGGACTCCCCACAAGTAAATTCTCCACTTGTGTTGTTTGAGCCAGCCACAGTCGATGAAGTGAGGACAATAATAATGTCCTCCCCAAATAAGTCATGCGATCTCGATCCATTACCAACCATACTACTAAAAGCATGTCTTGACTCTTTACTTGGTACAATAACGAATATCATAAATTTATCACAGAGTTCGGATAAATTCCCAGATGATTTTAAACACGCACATGTAAATCTTGTTCTCAAGAAGACTTCTCTGCCAAAAGATAAAAATATAGGCCTATTTCTAATCTTAGCTTTATTTCTAAGATACTTGAGAAAGTCGTAGCAAGGTGTCATATCAGCTCAACTTGTTTATCCAGTGTGCTCCAATCAGCATGCAAACAATTTCATTCTACAGAGACTGCTCTCCTAAAAGTACACAATGATGTTATATTAAACATTGATAAAGGCAAAGTAACTGCACTTACCTTGCTTGATCTGTCTGCCGCCTTTGATACCATTGATCACAACACTCTTGTCAAACGTTTATCAATGTGGTATGGCATATCTGGCACAGCTCTGACCTGGTTTTCTTCATATCTAACCAATAGACATCAATGTATAAAGATAGATAATTACTTTTTAACCTCACTCCCCACTTCATGTGGCATTCCCCAGGGTTCCGTTCTTGGGCCTTTGCTTTTCACTCTCTAAACTACGCCACTCAGCTCTGTAATCCAAAGTCATAACTTAGATCATCACCTTTATGCAGATGACACACAGATCTACATTTCCTTGGCCACGCCCGATACAAGTCACTCTCTAAACCGACTCAACGATTGTCTCCAAGATGTTTCTTCATGGATGACCGATAGCAAATTAAAGTTAAATGCAGAAAAAACTGAATTCCTCATCATTGGTACTCTAATGCAGCGAGGTAAACTTAATGATTTTTTTCCAACATGCATCCTGAGTCAAAATATCACACCAGCAGCATCAGTACGGAATCTAGGAGTGACCTTTGTTTGCGACTTCAATTTCAGACAACACATATCCCAAACGTGCCGTTGCTGTTTTTATCATATCCGTGATCTTCGCCGCATTCGCCAACATATGTCGCTTTCTGTCGCTAAGACTATCGCAACAGCTCTTGTTAGCAGCAGATTAGATTATTGAAATTCCCTCCTTTATAATATTGCTATCAAGGATATTGCAAAACTACAACGCGTCCAATTTGTTTTAGCAAGGGTAGTCACACAATCTCCTCGATTCTCCCGCTCAGTGCCACTTCTAAAATCACTGCATTGGCTCCCCGTGCGATATCGCATTATGTTTAAGATCTGCACAATGACCTACCAAGCCCCAAACAACCTAGTTATTTACACTCAATGCTCACACCAGCTAGACAAGCCAGACAACTTCGGTCGTCTAGTTCGAAGTTGCTATCTGTTCCTAGAGTTAAGACAAAGGCTGGAACTCGCGCTTTTTCAGTTGCCGCGTCAACCATATGGAATTCGCTTCCCGTTAATGTTAAATCAGCAGAAAATATTGTTACATTTCGTCGTCACCTCAAAACCTATCTTTTCAATATCGCCTATCCTCCCTAGCTTCCTAGCACATCCATCCATTGTTGACGACTTTCGCCTATCACACGAATACGAGAATGCTCAACCCTTTGGTTTTGGTGCGCCACTGAGCTCGGATTGTCTGAGGATATTGGCGCGTAAGAAGTTATGTATTATTATTATTATTTGTCTTGCCCAACATTTTACGTTACACAGTCTAATAGATATACAGATTTGTTGGCTTCACTCCTTTATAAAGGGAACTTAGAGAAAGAACGCGCAAGTGAGTTTGTGTATGTACACACACATGTAGGCCTATGTGCATGCATGCTTAATGTGTGTGCATGTATACACGCGTGCATGCATACATTCATCTACATGTGTGTTTTAATAATTTAATACAATAATTATCCTCACACGACTCACCTAGTTTCAATGAATAAGTCTCTCGTGACTTAGTTTTAATTTTTTTCATCGAAATCCAAGGAGATCGTCGGATACTCATATTTCCTTATTATAATTGAACTAATTTAATTCTCGAGAAGAATTGGTTCAAGGTATTGCTCTACTAATAAGGAACGTCCAGAGTTACGTTTGCCATATATTGACTTCGCAACATTTTCTAGGCCCATTGGACAATTTGCCAAACAATGTTCTTTGGATATAATATATTAATGACTGATTTTGAAACGTTAATGCATGTGGCCTAATAGTCATTGTATTGGTGCGAGTGTATGTCGACCGTTAGCAGTTGTTATATATATATATGTATACATACATAAATGCATATATATACACACACACACGCACGCACGCACGCACGCACGCACACACACACACACACACACACCGGCGTTGCTGGGGGAAAAAGGCAGTCATATGTACCAGCCACACCAAACCCATCCCAAATGTTTTCAGCCTATCCGCATTAATAAATGGTAACTGGTCACTGGCCTACTTGTTAGGACAACGTTTTGCCAGAAATCTCAATCTCAATCGTTCACCCGTCTAACTGACGTAACCAGCAACAGCGGATGCTGGGTTGAAATTTCAGCCAGATACATGCAAAACTAACGGAGATATGGGTGCACAGACAAACAGAGAACGAACTGTTTTATAATAGTAATAGATATGTCGTATTCCTAGTTATCCAATATAAGTTTTGACACTCACTTTTTATAATACACTAACTTGACGGGCGATAATTTCGACGCTAAATGAAAAAATAACACATAGCTCCATATGTAGGAAATACATGACATGCGAAAGAGGGTGCTTGTTGTAAGCGTGAAGACGTGACCAACGACAGGTAGACATGGTGCATGTCAAGCGCTGATGATTTTCAAACGTGAACAACTTAAAAATTATTCAAAATTTCTGCAGTGACATATTTGTAGATTGCATAATTATAGTTACGATGATAAAACACATTAAATTCCGCTGCTGGAACTCCACGCGTTTTGAAATAATGAGCCCCCCAAGTTCTCCACCCCGGGCGAATTTCGAAAATGTCTAAATCTACGAACCATCTCAATGGGCCCGCTAGGTAACATGCAATATTTCAGCCCGATACATGCAAAACTGACGGAGATGTGGGGGCACAAACAAACTGAGAACGAACTGTTTTATATTATGTAGAAAACCATGCGCAAAAATCATATATTAATACATTAACTTTGAGGGCAGTCTGACTGCATCTCCTCCCTAGTACCCGGGTACACTCGCCTCATTCGATGTTTACACGCTATCTTGTACCACTGATCTCTGATCTGTCAAATGTATTTAATAAAATAAAAGTAGTTATTTGGAGCTGCTGTCTTGTTAAGTATTTACTGGTTCTGGCTCCAACCAGAGCCTAAATCCAGAAGACAAACGAACGTGGACGACTTTGGCTCATACGTTCGGCTTATGAAGAGTCCTATTTTTATTATTGTGAAACCCCCTCTTTTGAAGTATTTGTAAATTAACTGTAGCTAATCTGGTCCATTAATTTATTATTCTCTGTGATAATGAATAAGTTATTTTCTTATAGTTTTCGTAAATAAAGTATGTCAGTTCTGGAATCATTTTAGATGCTCTTCCTTCAGTTCTATCTTCAGTATCTGTCAGTTCTCTCGTCTCGTCTCGTCTCGTCTCGTCTCGTCTCGTCTCGTCTCGTCTCGTCTCGTCTGCCCCCTCTCTCCCTCAGACAAGAAAGAGATTGTTGCACGTATGCCTGTGACGAAATATGTTAATAACTTCAGGAAGCTTCTTTAGCCTTCGTGATATGATGACATTGAATCTAAATTGTAGACCCGTGATCGTTTTAATATCACACTGGTTTACGCGCTAATTTTGACTTTTTAAATTATTATTATCGACACATCGATATAATATCAATTTCAACTGTCATAAGTTACATTTACAAATGTGCCATTAGGTCACCTGTTGTATGACAACGATATCACGATGTCTAAACTGGTAATTATGAAGATATAATAATGCGCTGATAACACGAATATCCTATATCATTGTACCATAGGAATACTATCTTCAGGTTGGTAATTGTCCTTTTCGATGTACAGGTGTATCTCTTGTACGTAGACCTATAAATTGGACAGGCGTGTAATTAGTCTGTCAATGAACATTCTTATTATTAGTAAAACATAATATATCTATATCATATCTATTACATACTCTCAAATAACCGCCATTTTTAAACTTCATTATTATTGACAACTCGAGCTAGTATTAGTTTCAACATTCGTAAGTTGCGTTTACAAATGCATCGTTAAGACATCGCTCGCACTGTGCTCACGCTATCATATCGATTGCTCTAATATTAGCGTCATCTAAATTCCGACGACACCGCTTCAGGATACGGTTTGTGTCATGGGTGTCATTTGGTAAATCTAGCTTTTTAGAATTAGTACGAGATGAAGTTTCGTTTATTTAATATTGATAGCTGGTAAAATGTACACCGTTTATTTGAAAACCTGTATGTACTCCAATGCAGCGTAGTAAACTGGATGTTTTTTTCCCTACGCGTATTTTGAATCAGTATATCACGCCAGCAACCTCGGTGCGGAATCTAGGAGTGATCTTTGATAGTAACTTCAATTTCCGACAACACATATCTCAAACATGTCGCTGCTGTTTTTATCATGTTCGTGATCTTCGCCGTATTCGCCTGTATATGTCATTTTCTGTTGCTAAGACTATTGCAACAGCGCTTGTTAGTAGCAGACTTGACTATTGCAATTCCCCCCTTTATAATATCGCTAGCAAGGATATCGCAAAACTTCAGCGTGTCCAAAATTGTCTAGCAAGAGTAGTTACAAGATCTCCTCGTTTTTTTTCGCTCTGTGCCACTTTTGAAGTCTTTGCATTGGCTTCCTGTACGATATCGTATAATATTTAAGATCTGTACCATTACATATCAGGCACTGTCCACTAAGCAACCATCTTATTTGCATTCATTGCTTACTCCTATAAGAAAACCTATCCAGCTTCGATCATCTAGTTCTGACCTACCTTTTGTTCCTAGAGTCAACACTAACATTAGAAATAGGGCTTTTCTGTTGCTGCACCAACTCTTTGGAATATGCTCCCTCTTAGTGTTAGATCAGTTGAAAATATTACAAAATTCCGTCGTCATTTAAAAACGTATCTTTACAACCTTGCTTATCCACCGTAGCTCCCTAGCGCCTTGACCCATCTGTTGACAACTGGAAAACTACTTATGGATTTTGAGATTGACCAATCCTTTTGTTTTGATGCGCCTCTGAGCTTGGTTTCCAAGGACTTAGGCGCAATAGAAGTTATCTTATTATTATTATTTTCTAAATTGTTAGTCCTTGTGTCTTCGTTGTTTTTGTCGTGTCTGCCACCTGTTTCACTACATACGCGCACCATTTTAATCGGTTTTGACGGAAACCATCCAAATGTCATTGGTGTTGTTTGTCTGCGCGTCGACGAAAACAAATACATCGGTAAGCAACTAAAATAAATGTAAGTAATACATCCTGTAACGGGGACATCTTCAAAAATATGAGTATTCTAGTTTTTCTAGTTATTTCCACTGACTAATATTGCGGTTAGAATGTTGTGTTTTTTAGGTCTCATTCAACTAGTCAGCCTTTTTCAGAACATTATCGCCAAACCGACCTTTCTAGGCTGGCACTGAGGGGGGAGTCACTGCCAGGGTACTTGTCATCGTCGGTGATTCTTTTACGTCCCAAATGAAGACGGAACCAATGGTCGAGTTACGAAGGATACACAGATCCAATGTTGAGAGTAATGTTTTTACTCCAAATGGATCATGTCCGGTCTGGATTATTTATGGCTGGATACGTTATTTTGAATCACTGATGAGAGTTTTTTG
This sequence comes from Escarpia spicata, assembly GCA_963995525.1. Classification (NCBI taxonomy): domain Eukaryota; kingdom Metazoa; phylum Annelida; class Polychaeta; order Sabellida; family Siboglinidae; genus Escarpia; species Escarpia spicata. The sequence goes on from OZ023213.1 coordinate 33,757,782, forward strand.
TTGGAAATCAATGTCTTCAATATTTGGGTGACTAGTATTACTCTGCGTGAATTTGGATCGTCAATAAAATCGGGAGAATATATCTGACCGTTGTCTTGATCGAATTATGCCGACAAGAAGCAAGAGCCCTACTACTTTTCCTGATCTGTTTGCTGTTTTGAATTTTTTGTCGCCTCGGAGTCAATTATTCATAACAATGAAGCACGGCAATTCATCCTACTCTCACCGATCTTACTCCACCCGCCGCGTGTTATAGGCTCCTGTCTCTCGTTTTGGTTGCCAGAGCCAACGGAAGCTGTACATTCAGTCTTTTGTGGTAATTGTATTCACGTATGCTATGCATGTATCTGTCAGGGGTAAGATATTCGATCTGAAAGAAGCCGCATACTATTTATACTGGTCACCGCGTACTATCTGGCATCGTGTGGAGAGCGAAAAGTTAGATTTGGCCATGGAAATGAATTTGAACTTTTTTTTAGCATAAAATACCGATTCGACCCATTGTCTATACTCATAGAATAGATATTTGAAGCGGTTATAATTTGTTCGCAACAAAACTGAGATGACCTCATGACCAGCAGAACCCGGAAATGACATGGATCACATTCTGCCAGATTCAGCTCTGTTCACTCAATAGCTGCGTCTGATAGGTTAGCATTTATCTAAACTACAACAGAATATTTTTTGACATTGACACCTACGCCCAAAGTTATACCTCGAAAGGGCAGGGGCCTACGCTCTTTGGTGAATGCATCTTTTTCTTTGCGTCGTCTAGGTATACGAAAGATTAATTTCTTTAGCGAAGCCATTTATTTACCTATCACAATATAATGAGAAATTGTTCCGTTTTGACGTGTTATCCATCTTTAACGAGCCGACCGTAATTACCGTACAATGACAGATTAGCTGCAGCAATGCCACGGAGACCGCTTTAGTCACGATGGCTGCCAACATCACGAAGCTGGAGAACTGAACTAGAGTCTCAGACCGCCTGTTGATGTCGATTCACGCACATAATGTCGTGCTGGCGCATTATTTTCCTTCGGGGCCATGCTCCGTATTTACTATGATAAATTGCCAATACACCGTTACTAGAACTGATTAATTTAGTAAATTAGTTCCATTGCCTGTTTTGTCTAGATGTATAGTTAATATGCCAACAGTGGAAAACAAACGTGTCAAACCTGAGAAAAGTTATATTTTCGTTTTATACCGACTGCATAATAGTCTTATATTCTTTGAATTGTTGAATTGAAATACATACTGATTAGGGCTTAAATAAAATGTAGATTTACCTGCCAAGAACGATTCTGTTTGGAAAGGTAGTAGGCAGATAAAGGTACACTGATCGTGCTGTTTTTATATAACTACAACACATACTGCTTAAGGATAGAATGACGTAAAGGTCGCTCGATAAACTGTTGTTGTTCTCCTCGTCTTTCCCTGTGTGTCCGAGGTGAGGTAAATATTTGTTATGTAATAGTGAAACTTGAAACGACGTTACACTATCAGTAAAATTATTCTGTTTTTTATTCTGTACGACATAGGACCATAATCACCCATGTAAACCCATTCGCAAGACCGATTTAGCGGGGCACAATTGTAGGTAAAACTGTGTTATAGAATCCAGTTTTACGACAGTCTGGTGCGATTTTCAAAATCAAGCCAATCAGCAATCGCTGCCACTGACAAATGCGGGACTCTTCGTGACCTTCCATCAATATTCGAATGGAGATTGGCGCAAGTTAATAGGTCACACACACACACACACACACACACACACACACACACACACACACACACACACACACACACACACACACACACACACACACACACACACACACACACACACACACACACACACACACACACACACACACACACACACACACACACACACACACACACACACACACACACACACACACACACACACACACACACACACACACACACACACACACACACACACACACACACACACACACACACACACACACACACACACACACACACACACACACACACACACACACACACACACACACACACACACACACACACACACACACACACACACACACACACACACACACACACACACTTATTGTATTTATTGTATGGCGCTACCCTTTTTACATCTTAGTGACAACAGTTTCATAACTAAACATTGCGACAATGACATTAATGGTATTTCATAGCGTTTCAACAATATCTATAGTAAGCCTGTACTACTGTGATTTTACATCACCTTGTATATTCCAAAATAAAATAACGACGTTTATAACATACTAATAAAACCGCTCCGCTCTATATTTTGCCATGCCAATAACTCGGCCAATGACACTCGTTATAGGCAATACACGTCAATTAAAGACGCAGCTAATTGGGGCGACTTGTAGACGCCAGCTGGCCTACCCTGGCACCAGACATGTCTACGCTGGTCCACGGCAACACACTGAGTCTCCCAGGTGCAAGTAATCAGCAAGGTTAGCTACAGCGGCTGTGTAATTTATCTTTTAATCACCGTCATTAAATGGAATTGATGCAAGGTACGACTGCTACGCATCTATAGGTTGATGGCCACGATATGAGTTGTCCGGCAACATGCGCCAAATACGTTAGTGTTATTATAGTCCATGCCCTTGACTTCTGCTACCCCGAATCAATGCTATATCTAAGTATAGCGACGACATTTTCAGGTAACAAATATAAGATAAATGTTTGTATAAGTTATTGGTCCAGACGTTGCTAAAAAAATTAAGCCTCCAGCTGGTGCATCTATACTCGATTATTAAAAAAATCTAAATGATAACTGTATGTTCTTGTCACCTGTTGGTGAAAATGAAGTTCACAGAGTAGTCGAAAACTGCAAAAACAAAAGCTCGACTGATGCAGATGGTCTGAGTACGGACATTGTTAAACGTGTAATTACCACAATCATTAAGCCACTCACCCATATTTTTCATTCATCTTTTGAAACTGCGATATTCCCAGACAAACTGAAAATTGCTAAAGTTATCCCAGTATTTAAGGCTGGAATCAAAGAAAACTGTACAAACTACAGACCAATTTCACTACTTCCACAATTTTTTAAAACATTAGAAAAACTTTTAAATACTAAACTAAGTGCATTTATTGATAAACACAACATTATCAACCCAAGTCAGTATGGATTTCGTGAAAATATGTTTACATCCTATGCCCTGATTTAGTTAATTAATGAAATAACTGCAACTCTAAAAAACAAAGTGTATTCCATTGGTGTATTCATCGACTTGAAAAAAGCTTTTGATACAATAGATCGTGAATTGCTTTGTGAAAAAATTAATTGTTATGGTATCAGAGGTATGGCTCATAATTGGATAAGTAGTTATTTATCAAACAGATCCCAATTTGTTTGCTATGATGGATATAACTCCAACTTGTTAAATATATCATGTGGAGACCCACACGGCCGAATGATTTATGTAACATTTCCAGACTTGTAAAATATATATTGTTTGCTGACGACACTAATTTGCTCTGTGCAAGCAAAGATATTAATCAACTTGTTACAACGGTATCCACTGTTCTTGAGAAAATGTGTAATTGGTTTGCTGTAAACAAATTATCTCTAAATGTTTCGAAAACAAGTTACATGTTGTTTGGTAATTTTACTTTGAATACACATGTTGATATAGCAATCAGTGGTACAAATATTAACAGAGTACGAGTGACTACGTTTCTTGGGGTATTAATAGATATGAAATTGAATTGGAAAGATCATATAGCAAACGTTAAATCTAAACTCTCAAAAGAGTACTGCCATGTTGTATAAGTGTAGCAGTCTGTGCGTATCCTGTACTGCTCATTGTTCTTACCATACATTAATTACTGTTCTGAAATATGGGGAACACGTATCCTACCAATATCAATTCTATTGTCATGCTCCAAGAGCAATGAGATTGTTATATGGTCCAGGTCGTCTTGACCACACAACCCCTTTATTTTACAGGTCGCAAACACTGAAATTTTTAGATCTTGTAAAATTAAAAACAGCTATAGTCATGTTAAAAGCATACCACTGCATGTTACCAACTAATATACAAAAACATTTTGTAAAAAGAGATATTCCAGTAACAACACGACTCAAAAATCAAACGATAAGATGTTGTGTTACCTTAAATGTTAGAGCCATGTCTCTTTGTGTACATGGCATAAGTCTATGGAATTATCTGGATGTTAAACTTACCAACATTAAAACAGTGAGCTCATTCAGACACCGGTACAAGAAAACAATCATAAATGAATATGTATAGTTTGTATTAGTTATTGAAACTGATTCTGAAATATCAGAATCATATGTATTTTTTATAATTTTACATTTAATTATTTTGTACTAATCATATATACGTGACTATGTGAACTACAGTAGGATCATTTTTCCTTATGTGTAGGCTTTTGGGATGTGTGAAATATTCACGCATTAATCTTTATAACTTCTCTAGTGTGATTTAGTCATTTACTATAACATATTAATTTTTTAACTTCTTGTGTATTCCTTTCAAACAACATTATGTATAATACATTATACACCCTAACCTGTATGTCACAACAAAATCATGTTGAGGCGATTACAACCTATACTGTCTGTTTGGATGTTTGTTTGTTTGTTTGTTTGAATAAAACATATTGAATAGGAACTGCGCATTTAGTTAAAGAACCATGAATGCCGTCTCTCACACTCACTCTCATTCTTACCGTGTCGTTCTCTCCTTCTCTCGTTCTCTCTCTATCTCCCTCTTTTACTATCTCCCACTTACCCTCGCCCTTGTCACCCTCTCCCAGTCTCTCTCTCTACTCTCTCTCTCACTCTTTCCCTCTCCCTCTCTCCCACGCTCATCCTCTGCCACTCTATCTCTCCCCATCTCCCCATTTCTCCCTACTTCCATCTCTCCCACTCTCCCTTTTTCCTCTTCACTTTCCCCTCTCCTCCTTTCTTTCTCGTTCCCCATCTCCCCCTCTCTCACACTCACTCTCCCATTCTTTTCCCGTCCCCTCTCCCCTCTCCCCTCTCCCCTCTCCCCTCTCCCCTCTCCAACACTCTCTAACTAGGATGTTTAATGATTATCAGTTCCATGTTACCTGCGTATGACGATGCCAATGCTGACGGCGAACGAGTCCGCCACGATAGCAGCGTCCGTCCTCGACCACGTGACGACACTTCCGGGGGATGTGACGTCAGAGGAGTGGACGATGCCGCGGAGTTTGTTCGTTGCCACGATGGCTATCACAATGGCCGAGACTGCCTTAACCGTTCTCACAAATATTGTTCTCATCTTGACCATTTGCTATTCTCCAAGTCTCAAGGTACGTTGGATGAGCCGTGTAGATATTTAGTATTGTCTTAATTAAAGGGTCCGAAGGAGCATAACACTAATTAGGCTCATCACTATCATCGCCTTTGCGAAATCTGTCTTTCTGAATGTTTGGCGTAACCTCACAATAAATCAATCACAATACGTTATTCATTTGGAGTGTAGAGCAACATATTAAAACAAATTAAACAAATGTACATGCAATATAAAAAATGTAAAAATAAAAAAATAGTAATACAAGTTAAATCGGTTAAATAAATAAATAAGTTAAATATGTTAAATAAGTTGAATAAGTAACAACAGTTTAAAAAAAAGTTAAATCATCTCACAAATCATCTCAGGCTCACCCAGTGTCAGACTGGCAGGGACTACTGGCAAAAACTGTAACTTTTATATAGTAATATTAATTATAAGACCTTTTTTTGGACTGGTAAAAATATTGTTTACATTTTCTTCGCTGAAGTAGCCATTGGTGTTTATAGTACGACCAATGGATCACTCGTTTTTTTATCAATAAGCATCGTCAGCCGTCCGTGACAAGTCTTAAGCCCGCAGCACACTATCCGATTGATTTTCGACGTCCGGCAAATAATCTTCACGTGTCGGCTGGTGTGCTGCGAATTCCGACAAGATCGGGGCTTGTCGAATAATATATGACAGTGCTAGATCTCAGGACGTCCTGGCGGGTTTAATAAATTGTCGGGGCTCGCGCGATTAGCGACCAATGGGAAACGTGCACACGACACGTCATTGTAAACATGGCAGCCCCCGCAGTGCCATTGGGCACGATGTCAAGCGAAATGTTGAAGTCCGAGCAGTGGATTATAGAAAAGTCACTGCATGGGAATCTCACCAATGCTTTTACGATGTTACATCTACTGACTACAGCAAGAATCGTTAAAGCGAGACCCAGGGCCTTGCAGGAAAATTTAGCTGAAGTGGATATATCTAGCAGTAACATGATTGTTATTATTAGCAACAACCAACTGTCCAACACTGACAGTAGCGAAAGCATCTCATCTGTGTCTTCGTATGTGCAAATCAAATTAATTCATTTTATAAATATATAAATAATCATTAAAAAGTCCAATCGAGCGACAACATTAAACGACAGTGAAAGTTCAGGAATAAGGCTCGTTTGAACAGGTGAGGCTTTAGGAGTCTTTTGAAGAGGAGCAGCGACGGAGAAGGCACGATCATCGTATTGGCGGAGATGTCCACTGCGTACAGTCAGTAGAGAATGATGACGATCGCAGCGTTCTGCTGGGTTGGTAGAACTAGTGCAGGTCTGTGATGTGGCAGATGAAGGACTTTACCGGACGGGAAGCCAATGGAGAGTCTCTAGGATGGGTGTTATGTGATCATAGCGATTGGCTTTGACAACAACGCGAGCTTCCACATTCTAGACTCTCTGCAGCTTGTCAAATAACTGATCAGGTACACCGTAAAGGAGACCATTACCGTAGTCAAGTCGCGATATGACGAGGGAATGAACCAGAAGTTCAGTGGCATGTTGTGTCAAGCAATCTCTGATGGAACGAATTCGATGTAGATGAAAGTATACTACCTGGCACAGTTTCGACACGATTTCATGCTGAGCTTACTGTCAAACTTCACTCCGAGGTTGCGAGCGACGGCAGTAGGCTTTGGGTTGCTGTCACCAATGACGACATCATTCGGACTGTGCTTATTATTCATTCAGCTGAAGACGATGGTGAGTCAATCATGCTCTCAGTTCTTCCACACATGCTTGGATGCGTACCAATGCAGCGGTCTCATCGTTAGTGTCCTTGATCTTAAATGAGACATACAATTGAGAATCATCGACAGAGAGATGGAAGTCAAGTCGGTGCCGCCTAACTATCTGCCCAATGGGTCAGGTGTAGAGTGTAAACAAAACTGGACCAAGAACCGACCCGTGTGGCACTCCCTGGAGCAGCTCCGGCGGGTCTGATGAGTCTGGCCTAGACAGACAGTATGAGTCGTCGAAGTCAAGTATGACTTAAACCACTGATGCGCGATGCCGATGACACCTGCGCTCTTCACGCAAGCCACCAGCAGTGTATATGATCTACAGTGTCAAATGCCGCTGTTAGATCAAGTAGGATCAACACGACACCCCTCTTGTTGTCCAGGGTCATCAGGGAATCATTCTGGATTCGCATTAGTGCAGTTTCAATAATGTGATTCGGCTTGTAGGCGAATTGGAATTTTTCTGCAGATTGTGGCACGAGACGTGGTCAATGAGCTTGTTCAGCACGACACTCTCTGTCAACTTTGAGATATAGGACATATTAGAGATAGCGTGGACATGTTTGTCCAAGGAAGGCTTCTTGAGCAAGGGCGTCACGAGCGCAGTTTTCGTTTTTGTCGGCACAATTCCTGTTGACATGGACACGTTGACAATGTTTGTAATGCTTGGTAGAAGGCAGTCTAACTGTTCTTTCAGAAGCCAGGTCGGCATTGGATCGAGTGAACACGACTTTGAGGGATTCGGATGGCCCAGTCATCTCACCTCGTCTTCCGTTATAGGCAAAAAAAGCAGAATTTATCGTCCACAGTGCCTGGACTTTGAAGGCACGTAGTTGGGGGGTCTGCCTTGAGCGCCAAGTCTCCCGAATCAGTTTGACTTTGTTCTGAAAGAATGCATTAAATCTGCTGGACAGTTGTTCCAGTAAACCACCACCAGACAGGCTGGCTTCAAGCTTAATCAACAGGGTGTTAACAACATTATACAACTGTTTGTGGTCAGATGCAGCTACAATGATCTTTGCAGTGTAAAAAGTAGATTTAGCGGAGGACGTGAGCTGATTGACGTGGCGTCTCTGCTCTTTGAAGAGATCGCGGTGAATTGAACATGACATCATTTGACACATATGCTGAATACAATCATGTTGATTGAATGTAAAGGAATTTTACATAAGTTACATGGCTGGATTTAAGGACATTGAGATATGTATTTTGCGAAATAATTTTATGTGCGATAACGTAGCAAACGTAGATCATACCAAGTCAAAAACGTTCACCTTGCTCTGTTACCACTGCATCGACTGTGTATTGTACATTATGTTTATATCTATGCGATGAAAACCACTTATAATTCCCTTACACTTAACAAATATGCACATTGACCAGAATACTTGTAACAAAATGGAGTCGTTTGTTTCAGACGCCGCCAAATGCGCACCTGGTGAACATCTGCGTAACTAACCTGAACCTGTCCGTCGGCATGCTGCTGTCGATCGCCTCGCTTCTGTGTCAGTCGCCAAGGGTCGAGCACGTGCTCGGCGACCTGCAGCTGTTCGTGTGCATCGCGTGTTTTCTGCAGTACTGGAGCATCTTCGCCGACATCGGCTTCTACCGCTGCAAGACGATTAAACGACCGTCAATGCCTCTACGCCGTCGACGCAGGATGATTGTTCGCTCCATCATCGTCGGCTGGGTAGGCGCCATAGTGTTGGGTGTTGTCGTCACCGTGGTGTTCGCTGATGGTCACTCGACCGTGTCGTGGAACCCGTTCAGGAGACACATCACGACGACGGGAGCGGATTGGTACCAGGCGCTCGGAGTCAGACAGACCGTGGCGCTGTACGCTGTCTTACTGGCGATCGCGGGTTGCATCGTGATACTCGCGAAGTCGTACTACTGCATCTTTAAGACGCTCTACAGGGCTCGGCCTCTCTGGCGGATGAGGGTCGCCCCGTGGACACGCACGGGGAGTTTAAGCTCGGACGGGGGTGAATGGCCGAGACCCAACAGACGGGCATATCGGCCTGAGGAGCACGCCATGAACCGGTCCGTGTTTACCATCTCCGGCGGCGATTCAAGCGCCGCGGATAATTTCGTCGTTCATTTCCAGAAGCCCAATCACAGTCTCACGCTCGATGAGATCTTCGCGCTCGAGACGCCACTCAACGCGCATGTGCAGATCATACGCAGCACGCACCGCCACCTACAGCCGACGCTGAGCAACTCGAGTCTGCCCGCTAGGCGGCGCTGTATGGAGTTCAGCGACATATCTCCCAGCGCAGAGCTCGTCCGCTTCCAGCGCATAAAGAACAGCTGCGCGATGCGCACGCAGTCGCTGCGCAGCGATCGTGGGAGTCTAGGGGGCGCCACCCGTAATAGCCTTATCATGATCGCCATTTTCCTGTTGTGTTCGGCGCCGTTGTGTGTGTGCGCCGTGCCTGGAGTTCTCGTGACGTCATCGGTGGGGGCTGTGACGACAACACTCCTGTTTTGCCGGCTTACGTTCTACGTGAATGCCCCGCTCTACCCTATCTGGTATCTGATATTCAGCAAGCGCGTCAGGAAGTGCCTGCACAAACTCTACGAGACGATCCTCGTGCGTATGAATATAAGACAATGACTAAACATAGACACACATTGTGACATAACCCGGTGTATACCTCATGTTGCATATCGCTTATAACCCCGCTTATCCGCTAGGCGCTGAAGCTTTGGAATAATCCGCCAGGTGGCACGGCCAACTGCGCATCTCTCGTGGTGCAAGATACCGATGAATGTGTTACAGTAGATTGCTAGTCTGCTACCATCACTAAACTTAAGCCTTATTGAACACAATAGCCTTGTTACGACTGGATCGTGAATTTAATTACAACTGGTGCATTGCGTTTGACAGCTAATCCCGTGAACTGGATTAAGAACACTCGTAATTAATCTCTAGGTGATCAGTAATGATTTGTTCTTTTTACTCGTGAGCTGATTGTATACAATCATCACTACATCACTGCAATATTACAGTCACAGACCTCGACCACGACGCTCCACACAATGTGCATGTGTGAAATATATCACTAGTTGACGGAAACCACAATTAATTTTTGAATATTTATTTTATGTGAACATGTCCATGTGTGAAATTTAACAATAATTTGAATTTTACAAAAAAACACTATTATGTGTTTAAATATTTATTGGGGGAAATCGGTGATTAAGTTTGTATTTGAATGAGTCTAGTTTTGACACACCTATAAAGTTAATTAACTTTCTGCGTTTCGATAACATTCAGGTGTCATACTCAGGAACTTTGTTATTAAATTTCTGAAGAAATCTATTTGTCTAAATTCCACAATTATTGCGTAATGTAGTTACTCTTCTGCGCACCATACCATCTAGAGAGCAGGAGGTGCATATAAATTATAAACCGAAAATGAGGAGTGATACTAACTCAGCTATATGTGGGATAACCTGTTCCCGTGCCATCTGGCGGTCAGTAGAAGAACTACATCCCTTAATGCAACTCCCGAAAAAGGAACCGAATTCTTTTAGAACGTAGAAAGTAAGTGAACAGCACTGTTATGCCAAGAAGAAAATATAATAATAATATATATTTTTATATTGTACAAAACAGTTCAAAATAAACCAATATATTTTATTCGCGTTCAATACATTCTAGACGGGGTCGCACAAATTCGCAAAATCCTCCCAAGACACGTTTAGATGGGGGTTGGTTGTCACAAAGAAAATAAATTGCCACAATGGTGATAGCCATTTTGGATCGTAAACAGCAAGTTCAACACAACGTATCGGTGGGGTGGAGGTATAAAACAATGCCTATTAGCCACCGAAAATTTCAAGATGGCTGCCATTTTTTTAAAAGATGGCAGCCATTTTCGACATAAACATACTATTTTTGTCATAAAATTTGACAGAACAGTCCGATTTGAATGATCTTGGTGTCGAATCATACGTTTTTGACCATGTAGAAGCTGAATTTTAATATTTAAATCTTCCCAGATGCAGCTTTCTATCATTTCTCGCAGAATATATTAAAAAGGCTAAGGATGCTGTTATATATGAGAGATGAATGTCAGTTTTAAACATACATTTTATTGCCGTTCATTAAGCAGTACAAAAGAAATGTGTAATGCACCTTCACAATTATAAATCAGCTGCTTACCCCCACATTTCGCCATGTGCATGTTAATGTACCATCAGAACAATCAAATGTGGTTCAACACAATAATTCAGTCGCCAGTTAATAGCTGTGAGTCACTCGTCAGATGTTCCACCACGTCAACAATAGTACGAGCAATCGACTGATAAGTCTAACAATTTCTACATGACTTCAAAGTGTCCGTGAAAATGTACGTGTTTGTCCTTTATTATTGTCTTTGCACTTCTAACACTTGTCATCTTAGTGTTCACCTATCGTTACAGTATGAACCTGTTTGTTCTAGATGGCTTTCTATTGTTTGTCCATGTTGTCCACACATTGTCGTTGTACTAATGGCAGTCCTAGAGTCATGCATACAGATGATGTGTTAATTATGACATCTGCAGCTGCACTGTGCTCTACAGGTGCGACCGAAGCCATAGCCTGTGCACCTTACACAGCATTCCTTCTTGCATCCACACTTGGTCAGCTGCTGACAACTCTGTGCAATGGATGGCAGCATTGTCCAGAAGATCTGCCACAAGTCACCATCCTTTGTCCATCCCCAGTCAGCAGGACGTTGGGTTTCTGGTTGGCAGACTGTTGACTAACTCCATATGCAGCCTGCCTGGTAGGCGGCACGTTGACATGCTGAAGGAGAGCAGATCGAATGGGGGAATGGCTTCGTATGGTATCTGCTTTCGAGCAAACATGTCGAGCCGTGCATCATCAACACCAACAGCTGTACTGGACCTGTCATACATTATTTCTACAAACTTCTCCAGGATTGCCAGATGGTCATCTTCAACCTTTGGTGGGTAATGGCTGAGTTTGGTGATGACATCACCGTGCATACATTCCAGGTTTGCCATGCAGACTTCTTCCCTTATCCCCGGAAGGCTGATACAACATCACAACCAGTGAATGCACGGAAGAAGAGAATCCCCTTTGTCTTCTCTGGTCCAACTGAGTCACTGAAGTCATGTACAAGAATGTACCTCAGATTCCGTCCTTGACCAAAAGCCATCCACAGCTTCTGCAGACCAAACTCCTGTAGTGCTGGCAGAACAATATCTGTGTCACTGGATTTGATCATCAGAATTTGTGTGCCCTCTGATGCTGTATGTCTAGCATGTACAAAGATTCGCGTGTCTGCTTCCTCATGAGTACAATGAACCATCTAATCCAAGCTGAATGACTGGTTGTTAACAGCATCGTCTTCCTTGGTCACAATCACGGTGGTTGATATGCACATCTCGGCAATCTTGTCAGCCAGGAAGGTGAACAATTCCGTTTTGCTGTTATTGTCCCCCAAAAAGCTCCGCCAGTTGTAAAGTAGTTTTTCTTTGGCTGTCACTCTCCGTCTGGCCCCCGTCCTCTCTTTGACCAGGCTTGATCGTTTGTAGACATCAAAGACAATGTCCGTTCTCTTGGATTTAGAAGAGTACACTTGTATTGTGGGAAGCACGTCTAATGCTGCGTTCTTCTTGATTGTATCATAGGATGTGGGTACTTCTTCACTCTGTAGCCCCTTCGTGAATTCATGGAATTCATTTTCTCAGAGATGATGGATCTTCAGTCACAGGTAGGCCATCTCCCTGTTGTACAGACCACCTAAGCAACGTAGATGATACTTCGGCTCATGCGCCACAACATCTCCACCACTATGCTTGCCAAAGGCCTCCCGTCGTTTAAGTTCCGGGCACATTCATTCAGTCTTTTGTTGAGCTGCACGGTCATTGCCTGTGTCAGTTCAGATGGCAGATCTTCCTTCTGACATATGAAACACTGGGATTCTGTAACTTGAAGGCTGTTTCTTCGTATCTTGCTGTGTCCCTCTTCTGTACTAATCTGAACACTAGATACTCTCTTCCTAGTTCGTTTCAGCTTGGTGTTGTTGAACAACAGACGCCAGCTCCGACGATAATTTGCGTTGTTTTTTCTCAGTGTTTCTTCTATGCCACCACCTTCACCTAGCCTTATTGGATCCAGAGTAATGGGTAGATGGTTAATTGTTTGAGAGAGTGGAACATTGGATGCAATCATGGAATAGTCATCACGTTCAGCACTACTTGGATAGTGGGTTGAAGGTAAGTTCAGCTCTTCATCCTTTGTAATAGTTTCACATAGACAACATTTGCTCCAGTCAGTTTGCCTTTTAAATGATAACTCTTCTGAACTGACCATCTTAGGGAATACGAATGGGTTCAAGGCCGAGGGATTATCCTTTTACCACCTTTCATCGCAGAGTGAGGCACATTCAGAATAAAAAAGAGAATACCCTACGCCTAGCCAGATCGTTCATCCAGTGTCATAAGTCCCGTGCGAACTGTACACCATCCAGGTAACTGAAGCCCCGTTACCCTTGGCTCGGCTCTCCCGCGCTGGCACATCCTGTTGATTCAGGTGCGGCTATCTAACTACATCTAACTTATCTAATTTATATGGGGCTCACTAGATAGCATTTGGGATACTAAGCTCATATACTACTATACTACTGCTAACTACTACACGCACCACTGCACAGCTGTAGGAAGATAATTTAGCTGACACTGAACCCCATGCTGAGTTTCACATCAGCGATGTCACCCTGGTTGAGCCTTGACATATACTCTCTTCCATATTTGAGTCAGTTTTCTCTTTCTCATATCCATCTCCTCTCGTCTGTCTGTCTGTCACTATCAGGTACTGTATTAATGCACATTAGATCAGAGTCAAACATACTCCATCACATTCAGAGAGCCTCTGCATGCTACCCTTACCTAGTTCAGCCCGCGAGCTAAGAGTTGGGTGAGAGTTGGGTTAGTAGTGAGGAGGAGTCTATTTAGAGTATGTGACTGACTTCTGAAACAAAAGTACTACCACAAACCATACCTTATGCACTACTACACTAACTACTACTACTACCACCATTACTAATACTACTACTACTACTACACTACTACTACTACTACTACCACTACTACTACTACTACTACTACTACTACTACTACTACTACTACTACTACTACTACTACTACTACTACTACTACTACTACTACTACTACGACTACTACCACTACTACCACTACTACCTACTATTACTACTATTACTACCACTACTACTACTACTACTACTACCACTACTACCTACTATTACTACTATTACTACTATTACTACTACTACTACCACCACTACTAACTACTACTACTACTACCACTACTACTACTACTACTACTACTACTACTACTACTACTACTACTACTACTACTACTACTACCATTGCTATTACTACTACTACTACTACTATTATTACTACAACTGCTATTACTACTACTACTACTACTACTATTACTACAACTACTACTATTATTACTACAACTACTACCACTACTACTATAGCTATTACTACTACTACTACTACTACTACTACTAACACTACCACTACTACAACCAGGAATATTAATTCTATTAGTATTTTAAGTGAAGGTGCTATATTAAGGAAGCCTCCGAGATATTCTAGGGTTATGAATTCAGCTTCTGCATAATCAAAACATATGATTTGACACAAACATAATTAAAATCGGACTATTCTGTCAAATGTTATGGCGAAAATAGTATTTCATGACGGAAAATGGCGGCCATCTTGAATAATGGCGGCCATATTGAAATTTCCGTTGCCTAACGGGCTTTTTTTTTTAAAGTGGTCCCTGATAAGTATTCAAGCCCATTTTGGTGCTTGTATCATCATTTGAAAGGTCCCCTGAAAATGTTCACTTATCTGCTCCACTATGTTTGAACTTTGCGAACTTATGAATGAGAGAATCCTTTTTTTAGAGATGACAGTAGTATGTAGGTCCTACTCGATAGGTATATGGACCTACATACTACTGATGGCAACCAACCAAATATATTTTTGTAATGAGACTGCGTATGTTAAAGTTGCATTCTGAGTTAATTTCCATTTTTAACGCATTTTAGGAAAGTGAATGTATACCATGATCAATATTTTCTCATTAGTATACTTGCTATCATATGTGTAAGTTTATGTGATTCGATACGTTATTTATTTAAAAAAAATTATGCATTTGCTAACAAATAACTAAGATAGGGTTTCCCAATATGCTGATCTATTTTTACCTTCCGATCGAACCCTCCTGCCAACGAGATTGTAAACGATGCATCGCACATGTTGCTAACAGAAAACACGCAGACATGGTAAACAAATGAGTAGAGTCGCTTAACCGACTCTCGCTCGGCTACGTGACTTCACCGGGAAATAGAGTTTCAGATTCAGATTCAGACTGTTTATTACCAAGTAGCATTTAAAATGTAAAAATAATGTTTGGCGTTGTGGCGTCAACATACATACACGCTTGTCTCCCCTGCCCCCCCCCCCCCCATCATGCACACGCAAAATATACAATCAGAAATATTATGAAACTATGCTAAAACTAGTATAAATTTAAACCAAGGCCAACTGCCAACATATTTTAAGACAGTCGTACATATATTGACATCAAGTGAGCTTGGTAACATAATATTAATACCGTCTGAACATTACCTAACAAGATAAAAGAATTGAAAAAAAAAAAAAAGTAAATAAAAAAAAAAAAAAAAAATTAGCATGTCGACATAAAATCTAAACAGACTGAAAACAGTATCAAGGCATCTCGCGGTTCAAGTGACTCACAGCCTGCGGATAAAACTGTTTTTAAGTCTAGTGGTCCTTGTCTTAAAACTTCTATAGCGCTTGCCAGAGGGAAGAAGTTCAAAGAGATGGTTGGCTAGGTGGGTAGTATCCCGTACAATGCTCTTGGATTTTTGTGCACAGCGAGCATGTTAAATAGATTCAATGGATGGCAATGCACGCATTTAGTACCGCTCCTACGGTGCTCCCATCTCGCGGCGCCTGGATAATCAAGGCAAATGCTACTCGAAAATCCATCATGCAGCAAATATTTTGGCCGAGCAGCCAAATCAGCGCGTTATCGAGATTCTTAATCCAAAAATAAATTAGGATTTAACTTTTCTGTTTAATAATTTGTGTCAATATAACCAAAGTTTCCAATGCGTAGCATAAACTTATATAAGTTGACTCGTATTTCACTTTTAGTTTTATTGTTAGTCTGAGAGCCAATCATCGTCTCTATCCGGATTCAGGGTAAACCGGGATCAGTGTCGTACAGTGACAACCAGTGTTATCTTCCAGGCGGTAGAACGTGACACCTACGGTGCTCCCATCTCGCAGCGCCTGGATAATCGAGGCTAACAAATGAGGTGGGTGGATGATAAAGTCTGGTTATGATTAAACAGAAACACTGACATGTACTTAAGAGCACACATAGTTAGTTTGCAAACATATATGATTGCTTGTTATGTCAATCACACTGTTATTTGCCTAACGTCAATCGAATAGTGCGCACTGCGTAGCCACTGGCATTGCCGCGCCGGAAATGAATGCAGTCGGGGGAGCACACTAATCAAAACATTTGAGATTATGTCTTACAGTAACAACGACACGTGCTAATTAGTTAATTATACATTCCATATACATGCATTGAAGATAATTTGAATCGGTTCCAGTTGTTAATATTAGTGGTGCATCAAGTTCACGTTCGCCTAGGTTAAGTGTCCTAAATAAGTGCATCGTCCTGTTCAGACAGTTCAGTGCCTCTCAGCCTTTTGTGTCATTTTTCGCATTGATTACGGTTTATGTTAAACCGACAGCAGCAATGAGTAAACATGGCTGGCATGTCATCATTAAATGCAAACGTCTTAGGTTTTGTAAAAAAAAGGCTATAATACCGCCTTGCCACGGAATTACGCGATACACGAACTTGGATCAATGTGTTAATCGACCCTGCAATGCATTGTACAATGACGCATATACCAAAATAAGTACTGACTCAGGTAGAGTAGTTGGTTACTCCTTGGTTCAATCATCCCACGAAGGAATGCATTATTTTAAAAATTTAGTGTTGTTCTTTCTGTAAATAACTTATACTCTTTCCAACATATGAAATATAATCTTCTTCTTCTTCTTTCTCTTCATCTTTGTCCCACTTTTTACGTGGGGTCGATGTATGATGATGTCATTCGCCTCCATATCGCTCGGTCGTGCTCTTCTTCCCCCGACAGTCCTTTCTCCCTGAGATCTGCCCTCCTACTGTCTAACAACCTCCTCTCCGGCCTTCCTCTCCTCCTCTTTCCTTGCACTTTCATTCCCATCGCTCTCCTTCCTACATAATCCTCCTCTCTTCTCATTACGTGTCCATACCATCTCAACCTACTTTCTTGGACTTTCTTTGATATTTCCCCCACTTTCGTTGTCCCTCTGATTCTTTCGTTTCTTATCTTGTCAATCTTTGTGGCTCCACACATCCATCGTAGCATTCGCATTTCTGCGACATCCAACTTCTTTTCCTGTGTCTTCTTTGCCGCCCATGTCTCCGCCCCGTACATCAGTGCTGGCCTTACCACTGTCCTGTACACTTTTCCCTTGATCTTCACGTTCATTCTTCTGTCACACAGCACTCCAGATACTCTCTTCCAGTTCTTTTGGAATATGGGTAGGATATCTAATACCAGGTATGTAAACATTTATTGTGTTTCCAGAACATATATCAGGGGTGGATGTGGTACGAGAAGAAAAACAAAGAACAGAACAAGGTGGAAACGTCATCTGACATCAGGTACCACACAAGTTGCCACACAATGCACTGGCAACGCTATGTGAAGCAGGCCCAAAGGATCAGTAACAGGGACAACCAGTCAGACGAAGGCACTGTGGCATATATTTCGGCAGAGATCGAGTTCTTTGCTGAATTAAAAGAGCGCTTGTTCAGCAATATGATGCACACTCATGGAATTCACAACAAGAAAATCACTCCGCAGGTCCTCTTGAAGAAAATCCAACATCACATCACAAATTTCACAATCACTGATGCGAATCCATCAGTCCTACATTCCAATGGAGCTGGTCGCTCTGCTGTAGAGGAGAAAGACATCAAAAGAGAGATGAACACAATCTTCCGGTGTTCCAAGATAATTAGGCAAGATGTCCTACGGTCTAGAAAGGATCATCCATGGTCCTTTAATGGTTCACCGGTCGGGTGCAGTGAATCAGGTATACCAGATGAATTGATTATCTTCACAAGATGGGTCTTGCTAGGAGCAAAAGCGGCAACAACCGAGACACTCACCGAACAGTTGCACAACTCGTGTCTCATCCTGTCTCGATCAATAGAACAGGCCCGCAAAACACACAGACAAGTGACACTCACCCCCGTGTTATCAGAGTCAACGTTCCATAGAATGTTTGAAAGTCACTATGCTGTTGGACTGTCACTATACATATACCACAACTTCAGAAGTCAGAAGGCAGTATCACTGCTGAGCAAGTTTGACGCTGAGGTCTCTTATGACTATGTTACTAAAATATGTAATAGCATTGCCAATGCCATCTCTCAGAAAATCAGAGAGTACGGTGTGTATGTGCCACCAGGCCTTCTGCACAACAAGAGGATCCGGGCTTTCCTGGACAACATCGACAAGAAAGTGGACACCCCATATGGAAAAAGGAGTGTATGATGAGAGTTACTGCAGATCACATACCAATGACATTGGGTGGACGGTGGCACGCTTCTTCAACAGGTCTAGTATTCATGAGCTGCTTGGCCCAGAAACACCACCAGCAGAGGAATGCGAACCAGAAGAATCCCCAGCTGACAGGGTGGATGGAGAACAGCCTGTACCTGTTTGGTCTGCCTACAATTCACTCACACACATTCCACTGCCTGCAATAGTGGACCAGGCCTTTGGGCTTCCCATCATCAACGCTGCGGCCAATGAATGGTCCACTTTAGCCACAGCACTGGATCAGCAGTCAAGAGTGAATGATCTTGTGACTGGAACAGACAGCAAACTGGTGGCAACCATGGATATGAACTTGTACAAGAGGGCACTGAAGCTTGAATACCTTGACCCGCAGTACATGAACAAGTATATAATAGGCCCTGTTGCATTACACACTGTGCTATGTGCCCTGCGGTGCTTGGGCAGGACAATTGATGGGAGCGGCCTTGATGAAGCGTGGCAGGAAGCAGACCTATACGCCAGAGTCACGGTGACCCAGTTTATCAATGGCAACCATCATAACAGGGCTCTTCAAGCTCACCAATTAACACTGCTAAAGTCTAAGGCTAAGCCAGTCAGATACAGGGATAGAATTTTATTTTTTTCAGGGAAAGGCCATTTTGGCCTCGGGTTTGAGGAAACTTTTGGGGGCACCAAGGCCAACATTTCGTTCAAGGGCATGGCACCAAGACCACTTTTCGTCAAGATTTCACTGATGCGAGTGACAGATGAGATTCCGTTACACAGGATGCACATTGAATGAAATAAAGTAAGTGATGATTTTTTCATCAACTAATGAGTAAATAGTACTAGAATGTTATTTTTATACTTGTTAAACTTAGTAATATAATACTACTAAGTTTAACTAGTATAAAAATAAAATTCTAGTATTAAAATAAAGAATTCTTCAACTAAGAATTATCGTAAATTAATACTGGTTAAGGTTTTTATATATTGGAAATTACTATACTAAAGTGAAGTCGATGAGCCATCACCAATGTTTCTCAAAACCTAAGCTGCAGATTGTACTTACAGACTGCCATAGACACTCCCAGCAGATGGCAGTCAGTAGCCACCCGAGCATGCACTTTTTGTCCATGTCGCTCATCACTCATGATCGCTAGGCGGCACTACAATGCTAACCGGATGTAAACAGCCGCCGTTTACATTCTCCGCGTTCAGCAAGTATCCTATTCGACGGCGGTACGGAATATTTGCCTGCGTGTGACGGCAAGTGACAAATGCTGCCAAGTTTAATTTAGTTGGTACCAGGCATGGGAAGGGCACTAGGGCGTACAGGGAGGGCAACCACGGCTATTTATGGCCGTGGACAAAGTCCAATTTATTGGGGAACCACGCCCACGGCCAGATTACAAGGGCACGTACGGCAATAGCCGTAGTGCCGTTGGCCAAATTCGATCCATGCAGATATTTAACGGCACTTCTACTACTCTGTATTTGCCATAATTTGGAAAGATGCCCTACGCAACTTCAATGGAATGAATTTGACGGAAGAAGAACGCGTCAAACCTGCTGAATCATCAGAAAATTTGACGAATATATCTTAGGAGAAGTTAAAGAACTTGAATACCAGGAATCAAGAGAACGAGTCGTTTGAGCAGTACTACTCAATGTTGAAAAATCTGGCAAAAACCTGTGGGTTTTGCAAATGTATGCGAGACAAGCTGATTGTCGACAGGATAATCATCGGTGTAAAAAGTGACAAGATCCGCAGTAAACTCATTTCACAATCGAAACTTGATCTACCAAGGGCGGTAGACATCTGCCGGTGGATGCAAGAAGCTGATGAACAACGCACAATTCTGAATAAAACAGAAGCAGTGAACAGAGTCGACATCAGATACAGACGCTACACTACTATGTCGACATTCGGTGGAAAAAAATCTACTAGTCAGCGAAAATGCAAATTCTTCTGTAAAACGCACCCCATGAAGAAAAAACTCTGTCCTGCATGGGACAAGACGTGTGATGCGTGTAGGGTCCGAAACCGTTTCAGAGGCTCCTCACAATGCCCTAAGACTGTTCACAGTGTACAAGATGGATCAGACTCAGATAGCTCCGGTGCTAGCTTTGGCGAAATCAGATGAATGTGGCCAAAAATGTTCTGTGGCTGTCAGGATCTGCATTGATCCTAGTCCTCTCAACCTAGCTCTGAAGCGTGAACACTACAAGCTTCCTGTGCTGGACGACATTCTACCGAAGCATGTGAATTCCAGGAAATTTGCTGTATGTGACTTGCAACAAGGATATCTACACTGCGAACTGGATGAAGAATCTAGCCTACTGACTACTTTCGCAACACCGTTTGTGCTGTATCATTGGCGACGACTACCTTTCGGCTTGAAAGGCAGCAGTGAAATTTTCCAAAAGCGTTTGCAACAAGCACTGGAAAGTGTGGAGAATGTTCACTGTGTTGCTGATGATATTATAATCCATGGATCTGATGGCTCTATTCTCTGACTGTGTGTTGAATTTATTTATGAACATTTTCCTTCATGCTGTCTTGAGGAACAATAATAACAAATTCACCACATCAAGAGGGAGAAACAGGAAAGTACAGAAGTTCTCACATGTGTGGGGACTTCAGTTCAGTTTTCACATGCCCAGGACAGCAGCATGCAGCGGGCATAGATCTGTGCCCAATATATTTCGACAGTAAAACAATACAAGTGCCCATTTTTAAGACTGTTTGATGGTTTACACAAAATATATAATTGTTTCCAAAAAAATAACGTCTGTTTTTGAACGCGCATACATAATTATATGAGCGCTGTATTAGTGAAACCGGCATGCAACAGTAGGCCTATTGAGAAGTTATCGCCGCAGCGTAGTTTTCATAGCTAGCTGCCTATTTGCGCGGCTTCACTTTTCGACCAGTATTTGTGCTGAGTGGTTTCTCTTGCTGTATATTCTTTTTGACACAACGCACACACATGCGTTGAACCAACAAAACTTGTTTTCAAAGTACTTGAGCCTTGAGTGGAATTTGCTAGATGTCACCGCTGTTGACGTGTGTTAATAGGCCTATAAATGTGTCGCGATACATGGCGAGATTCCGCGCGAGTGGAGCCAACTGGCGATGTGCACAATTGTTGCCCACTGATTTTAGCATTGCTGAAGCCAGGAAACAGTTGTTTTTAGTTTAGTTTAATGGTTCATTGTAGCTTTGTAATTGTATTATGGCGTTATCACTTCAGTTTTATATGAATTATACACCAGGGACATTAAAAATGCAGAGAAAGAGCCAGACAGCAGTCGACAGCGGTCATATACTGACATTTGTTTGGATCGCGAAATATATTTTTGTCTAACTAAAATATATATTAATATTTATTATTTAATGTAACAAGAACCAGTACATATTAAAATATAACATATGGATTACATAACATGATTAACAATTACGTAAGAAATTTGAGTTAAAAGGAGATACAACGGATTATCGCTTGACAGAAAACCGCGACTCTATTATGAGAAAGACGGATAAGACACTAAGCGTGGGGTAGGACGTGGTTGTTTCTCTACCGGGGGCTTTTGCCAGTAATGGGAGGAAGGGGGGGGGGGGGGGCAACATATAGAAACTGCAAGAGGATGGCGATCAACGCACTAGTTGAGCAGATGTGTGAAGAAGACGGGGTGGGATTCACAGATTTATGGGGATACTTTGTTGGAAGGGAAGATATGTACATGAGAGATAGTCTCCATCTTAGTGGAAAGGGGCAGCAGTTTTCTCAGAGAACCTGCTGCGATCTGTTGATAGTGGGACAGGTGGCACCTATTTAAACTAGATTCGCAGTGGGGACTCGCAGAGAAGCCTGGAACTGGAGGCATATATAAAGACAGCACAAACAAATCAGTAAAGAACAGTCTGGAAAACTATTCTGAAGCTGGATATAAATATGTTTGTTTAAATGCAAGGAGTATAGTAAACACAAGAAATGAACTAAACATTATGGTAGAAGATATTGACCCTCACATAATAGGTATAACTGAATCATGGACCACCACCGATATTTCAGATGCCGAATTGGGACTGACAGGATATGTAATGTTTAGGAAAGATAAAATAGGAAGAAAGGTAGGTGGAGTTATTTTATATATTAAAGAATTTATCCAAGCTTATGAAATAAAATTAGAAAGAGAAGCAGATTTCGAAGAAGCTGGTGGTGTAACATAGTTACAGGAAACTCAACGTTAACAGTTGGGTTAGTTTATTAAAGTCCAAACATAAGCATAGAAGAGAAACACAAAATACTAAACGCTATAAGGAAAGTAAGCAAACGGGACTGTATTATTATGGGGGATTTTAACCATGGTCATATACAGTGGAAATCTCTATAGAATATGAGGAGTGAGGACCACACGTTTTTAGTTTTAGTACAAGATACTTTCCTTTCTCAACATGTACAAGAACCAACCAGAGGTGAGAATGTGTTAGACATAGTATTGTCCTCACAAAATGAATTAGTTGACAATGTCAAATTATGTGAGCCACTGGGAAGTGGTGATCACAACCAGATACATTTTACCATCAAAGTAAAATCAGAAAGGAACAGTAAAAAGCAGTATAGAAGAAATTTCCACAAAGGAAGGTATAAGGACATGAGGAAATAGTTAGAAAATATAGACAAAGAGAAGGTATGAAAACATTAGCTAGTAATATAAAACATGACAGCAAGAGGTTTTATGCGTATGTCCGAAGCAAACAGAAAGTTCAGGATAAGGTCGGTCGTTTAGAAGATAGTGCTGGGCATATAATATCAGAGGGATTCCTGGGGCTGGATTTTGTCAAATTTGGTCAACAACGGTGATTTCGAATTGTTTACATATTTGCGTAGACAAATTATTCAACTTGCCTTGTGTGCACATTGTTATTACGAAAGAAAATATTTTATGTCATAAAACATCACTTTTGTGGCATGCCCCATCGTTCCAAAGTCTTTGTTTTAGTGAAATGAAGCGTATAATGCGACATGTTTTCATATTTTCTAGCGATGTTTGTACGTCGCCAAGCCGGTCAATTACAAGATGGCGCATACCGTTGGAAAGCATCACTTTCGCACTGTCTTATGGGAGCAATCTTCTATAAATATTTCCTGCCATATCCGGGTTATCCCGAATGTAAATGAGTGCCCCTAGCGAACCCACGCCAACAAAGACATCGCGGATCGGCTTCTTATTGGTCGGCACTAATCACGTGGTGCACAACAGCGACCCTCATTGGCCACAGCGCTCACTTCCGCATAAATTATTGTTCTGCATAAATTAGTGTTTACGCATTCGTTCGACGAACTTTTTACGCATTCTCGCGATTGATTGATAAAAGCAGTGGAATGGCAGACAGGAGAAGGAAAGGAAAGGAGTACTACGGTCCAGGGAAAATCCAGCGACGCAAACAACTGCAGTTGGCACGTGAATCGAAGGCAGAAGTCGCTGAAAGTTCCGCTCGACAATCGGGTGAATCGACGTCGGCAGATGCTATGGCTGCCCTGGCTAGTGACAGTGGTGACAGTGTTCCTGTCTGTGTCACTCCAACAGCCCAGGTATAATACCGTTTTTATGTACACTTATATAACCGATTTGTAAATAAAGTGAAATGTCTAACAATAAATGACGACATTTATTCAGCATTAATGTCAAAGGGAGCACGGTTAGTGGGAATAACCTGGCAAGGCCCAGGCCAGGCTGACAGGGGCAGGGCCCAGGCCAGGGGCTTACCCATCCCATGCCAGCTAACTGAAATAATGGCAGGAATCATGAATAATTTATGGAATAATTGATATACGCTATTTTAAATCTATCCCTACATTTTAATATGCAGTAGTTTACTGGTGCATTCTATCATGATAATGTCATGCATAAATGAACAAAGTAAAACATACACCTATATGTTATAGGTCTCATCGTAATATTACCAATCCATGACTTGTGCTAATTATGTCACTCAGCTTGTAATAATTTGAAGTAAAGTTGAAATCTAATACATGTTCTTCGTTTATCCTACAGTTACATCGACTTCACATACGCCAACTTCGGCAACTCAGAAGAAGTTTGATTACCAGCATCTTCTTCGTGAGACAGCCATTCCGAGAGAGGATGAGCCCGATCGATGACGAGTCCAACCCTGATCCAGATGATACCGGAAGTGATACCGTCTCGACAGTCATCGCAAGGGTAAACAAGCTGTCTGAGCTCGTCGCAGGGCTAGCGTGCCCACCCTGTCGAAGCACCAGTCTTGCCGTCCGTGCCGTCAACTGTGCTCATGGGTTGGTGTGTCAGTTGCAGACGTACTGCACATCATGTGATGACACCATCAACACCACACATTCGTCTGATCGCATCGGTGGCACTGCTGGACACTTGCCATTTGTAGTGACACGTGCTGTTGTGTCAGCATTGTTGGACATGGGTGTGGGCCATAGTGGTATAGTGAAGCTGTGCAGATACCTGGACATGAATGCAGTCAACCAGACCACCTTTGCTGTCCACAGTTGGGTGTGAGACATGTGTAGGGATGTGTCCACACAGTGTATATGCAAGTTCATTTTGAATACGTTTTTTTCAGTTACAAACATTTTGTAAATGTTCAGATATAGTTTTTTCAGTTATATCTGAACTGATGTGTTTGGAACTTTATACAGTACATGATGATAGTATGATCAAAGGATTTCAAGAAAATATCTGGTATTTTGTTATTGCTATGCTACTAGAAGTATGTACATCAACTATGTATCACGTTTTTTCCTGAATATGTATTAGCTACATTTACACTTTATACTATGCAACATTGAATTACATGATTTATATTGGAGATTATGTAAGATAGCTCAGTTAGTTAGTTGTGTGAAGTATTTCTGTCATGTATGCTATGTATTTGATATGAAATGTGTCGACAAAGTATACACGTTCTTTGAATGCCATTTTCTCAATTATACATTTTTGGCATAAGTACTGTGTTCAAACGATTTTTTCTCAGCTATTTCTCAACAGATATGCTTGAAACTTCACAAGTTGTTAGGTAATAGTATTGTGCAGGTAATGACAGAAGCATTTGAAGGAAATCCTACACAGTATTGTTGCAATATCTCATGGCTATAAATTACTGCCAATAATTCTGGTCTCAAATACACCCATGTAGTAAAAAAAATATTAAAAGAAAACTATCTTCTAAACCCAAAAACAAAGACTGTTATTATCTGTAGGGTAGACTACTCTAGCAGTGTGTGTTTTTTGGTTGAAATTGGGCAATTGATTATGCTTTAAAAAATTGTGTAAAGAAGTGACATTTATATCCAAGATAGCAGCCGTTCGGGGGGAGGAATACCCTCTAAAAATCTGAAAAATATGCACAGCCTATTTTTTTAAACAAAACTAACCCCAACTCACAACTTTCAGTTCTCTAAGATAAGAAATAACAAAAAGAGGTCTGAGACCCATGTCTTCCCTTAATGGCAGAAGACCTGAACGAGTATTTTAGTTAAGTGTTTACCAAGGAAGATATTAGTTCACTGTCAGTACCAGAGGCTAAGTTCGAGGGGGCAGATTCAGACTATTTAGGACAGTTAATTGTAACCCCGGAAATGGTAGCTAAGAAAATACGGGCTATGAAGGATAAAAAAATCACATGGAGTTGATTGGATTCCGCCTAAATTACTATTGGAAATTGTAGAACAAATCAGCGTAACGCTTGCAACAGTTTTCAATTTATTATTAGAAGAGGGAGTGGTTCCTTTAGAATTGAAAGAGGCAAACATTATACCGTTATTTAAAAAAGGTTCGAGAAACAAGTCAGATAACTATAGACTAGTGAGTTTACCATCAGTGATTTGCAAATTATTAGAAAGACTAATTAAAGATCACATGGTGGATTTTTTTGTTAAACATAATTTGATTAGCCCATCTCAACATGGGTTTTTAAAAGCGAGGTCATGCTTAACAAATATGTTATGTTTTTGGAAGACATCACTAAATGGGTAGATGAGGGATTACCAGTAGATATCATCTTCTTAGATTTTTAAAAAGTTCTCGACAAAGTACCACATCAAAGATTAAAGTAAAGGCCCCTGGCATAGGAAATGGTATAATAAACTGAACATAAAAATGGCTGATTGACAGAAGATAACGTGTAGTAATTGATGGGAAGTCTTCAAACTGGAAATCGGTATTGAGTGGGGTACCACAGGGATCAGTACTAGGACCTATATTATTCTTAATATATATCAACGATTTGGATGATGATATAACAAGCAAGGTGTTTAGAAGGATTAAACGTTATGGAGATAGACAGCTTTTACAAGATGATCTTGACAGGTTGATCAAATGATCGGAAAAGTAGCAAATGCTGTTAATTTTTGGGAAATGTAAATGCCTCCACACAGGACATGGGAACGAAGATGTAGAATATACAATGGGGGGTACTGTACTAAGTACTACTGTAAAAGAAATGGACTTAGGGTTAACCATTAGTACTGATATGAAGGTTTCAGAGCAATGCGGAATTGCAGCTTCAAAGGGAAATCAAATCCTTGGATTAATTAGGCGAAATATAGCGTAAAAGGAAACAGAACTAACAATACCGCTGTACAAAACAATAGTGAGGTCTCATTTAGAATATTGTATACAAGCGTGGAGGCCATATCGCAAGGACATAGATATGCTAAAAAAGAGTACAGAGGAGAGCGTACCAATACTGAGGGACCTTAGTTATGAAATTCGCCTAAAAGAAGGTGGTTTAACAACACTAAGGACCAGGAGATTGACAGGAGATCAGATAGAAGTGTTTAAAATACTGAATGGTTGTGACAATATTGATATAAATATTTTTTTTTAGTTAAGAAAGATTGAAGGTCTAGAGGACATGAAGTTACATTAGCAAAAGAGCAGTATATATTAGATATTAGAAAGTTCTCATTTTTACAAAGGACTCTAAATGAATGGACCAGATTATCTGCTGATTGTGTGGGTGCTAGTAGCGTGAATATGTTTAAAAATAAAATCGACACATACCTCAGAAGGGCGGGATACACATAGATAAAAGGGTTGGACTCTCGATAAGCCAAGGGCTTCCTTGTCCACCTGCCACCTAGAGTTAATTCTCTGGGTGGCAATCTTGTTAAATTAGTTGAATAATATGTCGTACTGGGCGAAAGAATGCACAGTTGTCATTGTCAACAAAGTCGTTACCATGGTTCGTCAAATCGTGACAACAATTCGATTAAGGAACCACGAACATTCTTATTGGCAATTTTTTTGTCCCATTGCTTCAACTTGTGATCATCTGTCGGAAACCGGAAAAAAACACGATTTGGAAAAAACTCCGATAATTACAATAAAAAACAAAACATATCCCCATTATTTAAACTGGCGTAAATTGAATCGATATCGTCAGATGACTCCAGATTGATAACGAGGCGCGAGACTTACAGGGCCAATAGCAGCGCTACTGGAACAGAGTTTGGGTACTCTGGGATTTAACGTGGAGGAACCATAATTGTAAATAGGCCAGTTCAGAGTTCCGCTGCTACAAAGCATAATGGGTAATGTCATAATCAATGATTGAGAGGTTCCATCTAGGAGAGGGCGCTCTCCGTCAATTTAAACAATGGTGCGGGCCCGAGTGACGTATACTATCCACAACTATTGGGGAAAATTGCCAAACAACGTTCTTGTGAAACAGTTTCTTCCAATGTTGTATTCCTACGTCCGCAGTTTAGAAACTTTGGCAATTTCGTTCACCTCACGTTGTCTGTGTCTTTCGGAAGAGACACCAAAAGCAGTTGGTCTCTTCTATCTGGTGTCTGTGTCCGGGGAAGTAAAATATCACACGCAGGAGAAAATGTGTAACCTGTCGTGGACTCACTAATTCTAAAGACGGACAACCCTGAATACCAAGCTCGACAATACTCTAGCCAGATGCATATGGCTAACATAGAATTTGAAGACTCATAAGACGAATATAGAAAACGGTAACATTATTGTGTTAAAATATTTATGTTAAGATACATAAGAGCAGTCAATATGTTAGCATAAAATAGGTTTATACAATATAAAATGGGTTTGATACAAACGATCAGATGTTGTATAGCGAACAAATATGGGTATGCTTGTAACAATTTAAAGTTGCTGTCACGATATTTACTCGGGCCTCACTGTATGGACTTTTGAATATACAGGCAGAATAGAGACGATAGTTCTACTAAACCAAACTTTAAAAAACATGGCTGCCGTGACAAGTGAGCAGCCTGTTATTTAACTTTCTGAAATGATATTGCTACAGATGCATTCTCAGTTCCTCCTTGTTTAAAATACAAATTTCCAGTGAGTCAACATGTCCCATCAGGCTCGTGAACCCCCCTTTTTGTGAACCCCCCTCCTAAATTGTGAAACCCCTACACCCCTAAATTGTATCTTAACATCCCTCTAAATATAATGTGCCCCCTATTGCATTTTAATTTCTCCTTTTTTCAAAAGCGTGAACGTTTTAGGTCATATATAAGCACGCTTTTTGTTCTCCATCAACAACTAAATGCAGCTTAAATCCTTATTTGACTTGTGACTAACGTGTACTTCGTAACGATACAGTGAAGGTGTTTGGTGGTGTCATGTAGCGAATGAACTGTTCATTCTTCGCTTACCAGTTCTCTTCATTCCCACAATTCTTCTTACCCAGTTGTTTTCACAAACCTGCACCCTCTCTTGTTGCTTCTCTGTCAGTGCTATCGTCTCTAGGGTAACACATGAACAGAACACCCTTCCTTTGAGTTTACCATTACACTTTCAACTTCCCTCCAAGCGTTTGCCCCTGGCTTTATCCTCCTGCGAATTTCGGTGTCTGAGTTACCGCCCTGCATATCGCTCCACCCAGGTATACAAAACTGTCTCTTTGTTTAGTTTCTTCCCCTCCAGGTGTATTTCCAGCTCTTTGTTTTGCTGCCCCACCCAAAGTCTTCTCCAAACTAACTTTCAGTCCATGTTTGCTGACCACACACATGTTTTCACTCTGTCAGTTGTTCTTAAAGATCTGTTTCCCCTCCGCTACCACTGCCAGATCGTCTGTATACAGCAGCTTCCGGAGGATATCTCTCGTACCAGTCTGTCTGCTGATCAGTTCCACCACTGTGATAAACAACAGCAACAAGCAAAATGTACTTAACCAAAACGTACTAACGTATTAAAGTAACCAACACATTACGTCTATGGATCAGCATCAGTGCTGATCAGTAGTGATATAAATAAAATAAACTTGCCAAACTCTGAATGCAACATAACTGTATCACAAAACTTTCTCGCTAACAGTAAACACTACATAACACACTCTACTTCACTACAGCAGCAACACTCCTGATGTCCCGCTAACACTAAACACTACATAACACACTCTACTTCACTACAGCAGCAACACTCCTGATGTCCCGCTAACACTAAACACTACATAACACACTCTACTTCACTACAGCAGCAACACTCCTGATGTCCCGCTAACACTAAACACTACATAACACACTCTACTTCACTACAGCAGCAACACTTCTGTTGTCCCGCTAACACTAAACACTACATAACACACTCTACTTCACTACAGCAGCAACACTCCTGATGTCCCGCTAACACTAAACACTACATAACACACTCTACTTCACTACAGCAGCAACACTCCTGATGTCCCGCTAACACTAAACACTACATAACACACTCTACTTCACTACAGCAGCAACACTCCTGATGTCCCGCTAACACTAAACACTACATAACACACTCTACTTCACTACAGCAGCAACACTCCTGATGTCCCGCTAACACTAAACACTACATAACACACTCTACTTCACTACAGCAGCAACACTTCTGTTGTCCCGCTAACACTAAACACTACATAACACACTCTACTTCACTACAGCAGCAACACTCCTGATGTCCCGCTAACACTAAACACTACATAACACACTCTACTTCACTACAGCAGCAACACTCCTGATGTCCCGCTAACACTAAACACTACATAACACACTCTACTTCACCGCAGCAGCAACACTCCTGATGTAATGCTAAAGCCAAAATGGCATGGTCAACATGCAAACGGTCAATTATGAGAATAGCACCAGACAACATGTCATGCTCATACGAACATGGCAAACATGAACATATGGAATAAGATGGAGCATCCACAAATCAACAAACTTGTGAGTCCGCATCAATCAAGTCTGTACTCATCAATGTTCAGGTAAGTATCATCAACTGTTCATTTAGACACAACACAGTCCTTGTATTTGCGGGGTAGCTTAGACTTGTTGATTCTCTCGGACTTCCTTTCTGGGTGTCGTTGAATGTACAGAAGAGTGTGGTTCTGTCTGGTTACTCTGGTGTTGTTGTTCAACCGGTGTGTTCGGCTGAAATTGAACCCGGTGTGTTGGCCCGAATTAGTTCAACTAGTGTGACCAGAGGATCATCTTGGGATTGGATATCCGTGGACTCTTCAACCAACACATGAGGTGGTGTTTCGTGTGTTCTTCGTAGGTGTACACGGTCGCGCCTGTACACTGTTCCCTCACTATCTTCAACTTCATAGGACCTTTCATCCAGTCGTATCACTACCTTCGCTTTCTTCCATGACTTGACACCAAACTTGAACGGCTTCATTTGGACGGTATCGCCTTGATACAGATGTGGGAGATCTGTAGTAGGTTTGTCATAGTACTTGGCTTGACGGTGTTGTGTCCTTTTCAGCATATCTGTTTCATGTTGCTGACGGCCGCGACTCTAGAAGACTTTGAACTGTTGGAAGAATTGTTTTCGTCCGCCTACAAAGCAGCCTCTGTGCAGGAATACTATGCATTCCTAGAGTTGGGGTGTTGCGGATATTCAGCAGTGCTAAATATTGGTCATCACAAGCGCATTGTGCTTTTTTGATCATTGTCAAGATTGTGATTTTAAGGACTTAACATAGGTTGGTAGCGTCGGTGAAAGACTGCATTTACGGTTACAATGTAAAGCTATGGTTGGCTGACTCGTGATATGGTTGCCCTGTAGGCCATTGATGGCTATCCAGTGGTTATGCAATAATGTGAAGGAACTGGAGTGGTGGCCTAAGGTCAGATTTTAAAGAACCGGGCAAATATCATTATAGTTAGGGTAGACAGGGAGGATTGTCGAATACAACGTGTAATATTTATAACATGATAGGCCGTTCCATATGAATAGATATTGTGATACGGGCGTAAGTTTAAATGTGATAATATTAAGGCGTATAGGGATGTAGTTATAATGATGATTTTATACTTGTTTATTTAGAGTATCACTTATTGGATGGTGTTGAAATTGTTACAATGACATCAGCATCAGCAGGGATCACGACTGATGCTAGGTATAGGGTGGATGTACTGAGGTTTGAAGGTAGAATAGAACATACGAGTCCAGAACCCGACAGACCAAAGAAATGTAATCTGGGTCCGGATATGTGTAGGTTACACACCAAGGAATAAGAATATTTTATTATTATAGTTATCATTTATTGTAGTGTCGGGGCGGGGTGAAGTCTGACAAAGTACACTCGAGGGCGGTAGACGCCGAGTAACACTTCGTGTAACAACAGTGCGAGAGTAGACGGCTTACGCGACAATGGAGAATTCACACCCGAAGAGGGAATTCCCGATGAACCGAGTGAGAACTACTTCGCTCGACTACTGAGGGACA
Organism: Escarpia spicata; assembly: GCA_963995525.1. Taxonomy (NCBI): domain Eukaryota; kingdom Metazoa; phylum Annelida; class Polychaeta; order Sabellida; family Siboglinidae; genus Escarpia; species Escarpia spicata. Next base: position 33,790,372 of record OZ023213.1, read on the forward strand.
AATTATCCTCAAGTTGACGGTGATGACGAAATGTGATATCGTTCATTATAAACATTATGTTCTCGCATCTCTACATTGCGAGTGCCACGCAGACAGCCGTAGGGTTTTGAAATGTTGTGCCTATATGGCGATTATGTTATAGAATCTTTTGGTGAAATAGTATAGGATTGAAGAACTGGTCAATCCTTGTGTACCTATGAAATCTTATGATAAAGATGTAGGTACGTAAGACTTTGTATGATAAGAGGTTAGGGAGGCTGACAGGTCTTCCTTGAAGAATCGCTGTATTTTGTTGTTTGGAAGATGGGCCAATAAATTTGGAAAATTCTGTAATTGTGTATGACTACTTCCCTTCTGATATATTTCAGAACCCAGATATTTATTAGCAAGGCCGTTTCACCTGGCGGTTCTTGACAATCATCTTCTTTGCAGCTTTCACTGGTGATTCCACCTTGCCGTTTGAGCGATTATGGTGTGGAGATGTCGTTATATGTTCGAATCCCCATTTCTTACTGAAATGAGCGAACTCGTCTGATACCAACTGTGGACCACTGTCAGTAAATACAGTGTCCGGGATTCCCATCCTAGCAAAGTGAGCTTTGAGCTTTGTGATTACTGCCTTGGAGCCAGTGGTTGGTAGGTAGTCTATTTCCCAGTAGGTTGATCTGTAGTCAGTGGTGACTAGGTAGTCCTTTCCTTGGTAAGAGAACAGGTTGACACCGACCTTCTGCCATGGACGGTCCGGCACTTCATGGCTCATCAGAGTTTCCTTAGTCTGAGAACGTTCGAAAGCCTTCACACGTTTGGATGTGCTCTTTGATTTCTGCATTCATGCCAGGCCAGTACACCAACTCCCTTGCTCTTCTTAGGCATCCTTCAATGCCAACGATGCCTAGGTGAACATCCTTCTTAATTTGTGATCTCATGGATTGTGGAATCACAAGTCTTTCACAGCGGAACACCAATCCAAAAGCGCCGAAAGTTGACGACTACCTGTCGCCGTCGCAATCGGGATTCCGACGCGGACGCAGCATGGCCGACGTAGTCTTCGGGTATCGTTGGTTCTGTGCTAAAGCGCAGCGTCAGCACGTATCAATCGAATTCCTCGGCATCGATCTGAGTCGCGCCTTCGACACCTTACGTCGCGACAAGCTGCTTGATACGCTACAAACATTCCTCGGCGAGTCGGAACTGCGGATGATTCGCTTCCTACTCGCCGCCACGTCGCTCGAGCCGCGTCTCTCAACAGGCGATTGTCATTCATTCGCCACATCCATCGGGACGCCGCAAGGCGACAGCCTCAGCCCGGTGTTATTCATTGTGTACCTGGAAGCGGCACTCCGTGACCTTCGTTCGCGCCTCCCGACACGTCCACTAGCCGATGCCACCCTACCGCTGGACGTCGAGTACGCTGACAACACGAACTTCGTCAGCTCTTCTCGTTCGTTCCTCGACGAGATCGAACGCATCGCGCCAGCTTGCTTGGCGGAGTGGTCGTTGACGATCAACGCGTCGAAAACAGAACGAACAAGTATCAGCCGACACGCTGACCGCATTCAGGAAGAGTGGCGTATGACACGCAAGCTTGGATCGCTCCTCGGTGAAGCCGAAGACGTCGCTCGCCGAAAGCAGCTGGCCAACGTCGCCTACCGCAAGCTGTGGACACTGTGGTTTAGGCGATCACAGATCTCTCTACAGCTGCGGCTACGGCTATAAGCATCCTTCGTTGTGCCCGTGCTGACGTACAACATGGGGACTCACGAAATCAGAACTAGATCATCTGGATGCGTACCACCGTCGTCATCTACGCCAGATCATCGGCATATGTTGGCCACATCGCATTTCCAACGAGGCACTGTACCACCGTTGCCGATGCCGTCCCATCAGCGAAGCTGTCATAACTGCAAGATGGAGTCTATTCGGGCACGTGGTCCGTATGCCACCCGATGCACCCGCTCAGCGAGCGATCGACAACTATTGCGCCGTGGACACAGGTGTCACGACATACATGGGTCGACCGCGAACGACACTGCCGACAGCGTTGAGCGCGGACCTGCGACGCATAGGCCGTACGCTACGTTGCCGCGCCGATGTCGACGCTCTGCGCGCACTCGACCGTGAACAGTGGCGACAATTGGGGCTAGCCATTTCAAAATAAGAAAGCACCATATGAATCCATGGAATTGACCATTTTAAATTATTTACATTTTTATTACTTTTTAGTGCAATTTCTACTGACTTTTTAACGATTATTTTATATATATTTTTATCATATGGACATTTTAATTATTCATGTATCTATTCATTTAAATATTTTAATTTATTTATATATCTATTTATTCCACTTCTACAAAGGAACTGTGATGGTACATTTCATGCGGAATGGCACAAGCGAAACAGACGCGAACTACATCACGTCTGCCACGCGAAAGTGCACATAATAATAATAATAACACCAATCCATCAGTGACGGCCAACTCATCTCTGAAATGGTAATAAGGCACATCTGGTTTCTCGGGCCAGCCATGTTGTAGAACAGCTGTCAGCACTTGTAGAGTGGCATCTTGCTCGGCGGCATTAAGAATGTCCTGGACAACATCTTCTCTCATGGGTAGATGGTTCACAGCATGGATGGCTTCGAACTCAGTGGTCGGTTGTTCCTGTCCAGGCAGGAAGGCACGTAACAGGGAGTCAGCGAGAGACATCGTCTTGCCCTCCAGGTACTTCACATCAATATCATACGCAAGTGCACGTAGGAGCATGCCCTGTAGACGCTTGGGTGCTCTGTCCAGAGGTTTCTTTGTTATTTCCTCAAGTGGTTTGTGGTCACTGTAGCCAAGAATGGGACGATCATAGGTGAACTGATGCCATTTCTCAAGAGCAAAGACGACGGCCAGCATATCTTTCTTTATAATGACCAGTTGCTCACTCGGGTCAAAGTAAGCCAGAGTGGGTGCCTCAGCCAGGAGGTGTTTCAGTGTTATGAAAGCATTCTTCTGAGCATCTCCCCACATCCAGGCAACATCTCGTTGTACAAGAGCAGCGATGGGACGGAATAGATCAGTCAACTTGGGTACGCATCTCGCCAGGTAAGTTACTGTACCTCTTAGCCTCTCCACAGCTTCCCTGTCACACGGACTCTTCATCTTCAGAACAGCTTCGTCCTCAGCTGTGAAAACATAGGCTACGAACTGGATTTCATTCTCATTGAAGCGACATTTCTCACGGTTTAGTTTGATCCCATGTTCCTTGCATCTTTGAAGCATTTTCTGGATCTTGACACAGAGATCAGAGTCATCAGATTCATGGATTATAATATCATCAGCAACACAGTGGACATTCTCCACCCTTTCTAGTGCTTTTTGCTAACGCTTTTGGACAATTTCACTGTTGACTTTCAAGTCGAAAGGTAGTCGTCGCCAACGATACCGCCGATATGATGTTGCGATGTTCTTGGCCACAGACATTTGGTTAATCCAATCAGTGAATTGGTCCACTTTTACTATGACACTAGTGTGCTCTAGTCGGTCTAGCTCATCTTTTACGGAACTGTTCAGTGATTCTGGTAGGGTACGCGGTGGTCTCACAACCGGTTCAGCGTTTTAGTCCAGAGTGAGACGAATTTCCCCACCAGGAAGCGAGCCAAGTTTACTATCGAACACTTCAGGATAGTCTTCATTGCATGGAGTTTGAGCAACTCTACAGCCGGAGACTGAAGATAGAGTTTCAAAGTTCTCGTAGTTTACCGTGATGAGCTTCATGCATTCAGCATATTTACGGCTGAGTAGTGGTGTCAGTTCGTCATGATCCACTATGACATAGTCCATTTTGAACTTGTCTCTTGTAGCAGGATTTACGGTTTTAGTTCGGCACTTGCCGAGAGCTTCAGTCTTCACATTGTTCCACATCTTCAGGATGATTGGTTCTGGGAGGATATAATTCTCCTTCACATACTTCTTGGGCCGTATGCTGACAGTTGAACCACAGTCAATCTGCATCTTCCCTGATTGCTTTTCGACCAGCATGTTGCACAAAATGGGACCATCTTGTGAGGAGAGTGCGTGCACGCCGGCAGTAACGCAGCTGATATCGCCAAAGTTATCACCGGAACTATCTGAGTCTGACCCATCTTGTACGCTGTAAACAGTCTTAGGGCATTGTGCGGAGCCTCTGAAATGGTTTCGGCCCCTACACGCATCACACATCTTGCCCCATGCAGGACAGAGTTTTTTCTTCATGGGGTGCGTTTTACAGCATAATTTGCATATTTTGGTGATTAGCAGATTTTCTTCCACCTAATGTCGACTTGGTAGTGTGGCGTCTGTATCTGGTGTTAACTCTGTTCACTGCTTCTGTTTTATTCAACATTTTGCATTGTTCTTCAGCCTCTTGCATCCACCGGCAGACGTCTACCGCTCTGGGTAGATCTACGTTCCATTGTGAAATGAATTTGTTGCGGATCTTGTCTCTCTTTACACCGAGGATTATCCTGTCGACAACCAGCTTGTCTTGCATGCAGTTGCAAAACCCACAAGTTTCTGCCAGATTTTATAACACTGAGTAGTACTGTTCAAACGACTGGTTCTCCTGATTCCGGGTGTTAAATTTATACCTTTCAAAGAATTCTTTCACTTCGCCTATGGTATGTTCGTCACAATTTCTGATGATTTCAGCAGGTTTGACGCGTTCTTCTTCCGTCAAATCCAAACCATTGGAGATGCGTAGTGCATCCTTCCCAATACAGCGTAGTAGAAGTGCCGTTAGTAACATTAGACCTGCCTACTATTCCGGATTATTCCGGAAACACACCTCAAATTACGGTATTACGGCGAGGGATGAAAATATTACGGATTCTTTCTTTATCACAATGATCGTCAATCATTTCGATGCTCTTCAAATTTAGCTTCCGCTATATTCAACAGGTGGCAGCATGTATACGCGCTTGTTGTGACATGGTTTTTCATTCGCTGCTTCTGGTCGTAATCTGACCAATAGGAAACAGCGTTACGTTAAATTCACATTTCCGTGCTCAAACAAAAAGAAGTCACGCGGCACGAAATGATAGCGGAGATCGAAATGGCACAACACCACCAGCCAAGAAGAAACGTGTGCTGCAAAAGTTTATAACAGCAGCATACTGACGGCACTCTAACCAGATATGTCGTGTGTGGACAGTGGACACAACTAGAATTCGAATTAGCCATTATAACTTGAGTTTTTTCTAACTTTGATACATCAGGCTCAGTGCATTAGTTCTGTTATTCAACATTATCCCAATCATATTCACTTTTAAGAATACTGCGTCATAAAGCATTTTTTCCCGGTTTGCACCAACATACGCCTCTATATCGCCTTTTTTACGAGCGCGATGCGGTAACGCACGATTGCAGCAGTGCAGACTAGCGCAAACAGGGTCGCTATTTGGCCTTAAAAAGTGCAGTAAGCATAAGACACAATATTTTCGTAATATACATAGGCCTGGGATGATGTTGAATGAAGGAACTACACAAGTGCCCTAGTCGCAAGTGACGCAACAGTGTGCAGTGTAAAGTTCGACATGCATTCAACTTGTGAACTTAGAATTTGGAGACTACCATGCCCTGGCCATGCATTGGGCACTCTGATGATCGTGTGTTTCTCTCTATAGTAAAGTTTACAATGTAAATCGCTGAGTGGTATTTATTATTTGCTGTTTATTACATAATCTGGCTGTAATGTGGAATTTTGTTTGAGTCAGCATGCTGTTTTTGAAAGTTACATAAAATCAGAATTACAATGGTTAGCATTAAACACAAAATTATTAAGGTTCTTTCAGTTGCTTAAAGTTTGACTTGAAAACACAGTTAAACAGTTCTAGTCATTGTAAATTAGCTATGCCAATAGTGTATAAGTACATTTATATTAGAGTTACGCTTCTTCACGTTTAATTTCCATCAATGCTGGTTATGAACATCTACCTTACCTTGTTAACTGCACGCTTCAAAACACCTCACAGTTTATTAGAGACAATTACGTTTTGGATACAACTACCATCATAGTAACAGTATTAAAGTATTGCTGTCAGTGGTGTTCGTTTCCTGATAATATCTGACACGGTTCTGAATTATTACTGACAGCAGGCCTATATTCCTGAAAATGAGTGTAAATGGGAAGACGGATTACTGACATGAAGTTTTTGGGGTAGGCAGGTCTGCGGCGTTACATATTTGTCTGGCTTAGCATCGAGTCTAGACACGATTAGATAGTTTTCCCACATTTGTTTCCATAACTTCCAGTTATCGACCTGATTGGTTTCCAGTTCCAATGCAGGTGGAGGCGAGCCGCTGGGCATGTTCACTCAGATGCGATTCTGAGACCGAGGATCATCGACATTTGGAGCAGCCACAGCAGGTGACCCGACAGCGGGCACGCCGGCCGTTACGCTGAATTATCGTCAGCCATAGTTCACTCTTTAACACAAATGTCACTTTTGACAGAACTGCCTTGCCATACTCAGTTACCTCCGATATCTAACCGACGCCACCATGTTACGATATTTACTCGCTCTATGGACTTTAGAATATACAGGCAGAATAGAGACGATAGTTCTACTAACCCAAACTTTATTAAACGTGGCTACCGTTATTTAACTTTCTGGGAAGACATAATAAATTGATTTTGTTACAGTTGCATTATGAGTTCCCCCATGTTTAAAATACAAATGTCCAGTGAGTCAACATGCCCCATCAGGCCCGTAGCCAAGGGGGGTTTACGTGAATCCCATTTTGCGAACCCCCTCCTAAATTGTGAACCCCCTACCCCGTAAGTTGCATCTTAACCCCCTCTCAAAATAGTGTGCCCCCATTGCATCTTAATTTCCCACTTTCTCAAAAGCGTGAACGTTTTAGGTCATAAATAGGCACGCTTGTTGTTCTCCATCTACAAATAAAGACGGCTTAAATTCTTATTTGACTGTTGACAAAAGTGTATTTCGTAACGATAAGGTAAAAGTGTTTGGTGGTGTCACCTAGCGAATGAACCGTGAAATAGTTGTCATTCAACTGACCACACACACCTTACCGGGTAATTAAAGACGTGGCAAGTATACTGTATACCTACAACTGAGTACTCACTGTTTATTCTAGTACTAAGAACATTACATTTAAAAACTTTGGAAAGAAATTCCTTGTACTGTTGTAAATTAATAATTGTTATTATGATTATTACTTATACCAGTGATTGTGCTGAATTTTGATAAACTATTTGCAGTTCCACTTCTAGGGAATCGGATAATGACTCAGGTCAACAAGCCATAATTGAAGATGTTGAACCAAAGTCAGGGTCATTTAGCATATAAACCAAACAAGAGCTTTATTTAACTAAAATGTTACACAAAATAACACATACTAGCTGGTGAACATTTCAGTTAGTTGAGAGTTCAGACTGAAAACACATGAAACTACAAATCATAGATGAACCATTATTTTTCATGAGCAATTAAGGTAACTTTTAACAAATCAGCTAGTTGCCTAGATGCCGAAGTATAAATCAAAAACAAATATCTTCAACTTTCTTGTAAGCATAATCACATCTGTTCAACTAGTTAACTTTTTGCTCCGGTGTGCGTCAGTTTGTGCTGTTGTCAGTTTAAGTTTTTGGGTTAGCACTGACCGCGGTTGAAATGAGCGATGAAACAGCACATGTTGGTGCAAACCGGAACCGTATTTGGCCCTTAACAGTGCCCTAAAATGCAATATTGTAGAACACTGGATGTGGAATGATGGAATGGATAATACTGATGGTGATGCATCAAGTTTAGGCAAATATGTACATAGGACTAATTTCGCGTTATCAGTGCATGCTCGCAGTTGCTCGATGGCGATGTCTTGTACATTGAACGTATCTGTTACATTGGTGAACACAACAAGCCTAATTAGTTTAACGTTGTTCCTGTTTATAATTTACATCTTGAACATTGATAACAAAAACAGCGTTGGATGTTCTAACTCGCTGTTTAAATGGCTCGAAAAGGTATTTGCAACTTGCATGCCACCTGGTGATCATTCTGGTTAATGGTAATGAATTGACCAATCAGAAAATGCTACTATGTGTTGTTCCCACTGATTTCTATAAATAAATATGTGCCAGCGGCAAACAGTTTCAGCGTCAGGCATGGATCTTGCGTTGAATATATTTTAGGAGCTTCAAAACACTAACACAGAAATTATGAATACTTCGTTACATTCTGGAAAAGTACACATTATTTGTACATCCTAACAAGTAAAAGTACTTCCAAAAAACTGTACTTCGTTACTCAAGAAAAGTAAACTTTTCTACTTACGTAAAGTAACGACGTAAATGTATTTCGTTACATACCGGCTCTAGTCTGTATATGGTAATGTTTGGTGTGTTTCAACACTGTCTCGACAGTGTACTTGCCTTCTAGGTCTGGTGCCCTCGGTCATCTGTGAGAGACAACCAGCCATGGAAGAGATTGCAGAATTGTACAAGAATTATTTATTCACAAAGTCTCTGCTGGCAGAGGAAATGCACCGTTGGCAGGTTCGATTCCGGAGCAAGAAGCCAAGCGAATGTCCTGACTCCTGCGCGAAAGCGATGAAGGTATGCCAGAAGGACATCATCCCCAACCTGCATGTGCTACTGTAGGTAGCGTGTACCATCCCTGTGACCTCGTGTGATTGTGAGAGGGGCACCAGCGTACTCAGGCGACTGCACACGTACATGCGTGTCAGCAAGGGCCAGAGCAGATTGTCATCGCTAGCACTAATGCACATCCATTACGACATCGCAGCGGATGTGGACGAAACTGTGAACATGTTCTCTACCTTATACCCAAGGAAGTTAGAGTTACAAAATTTGCTCTTCATGTTATGTGTGGTGGTGGTGGTGGTGGTGGTGGTGGCGGTGGTGGTGGTGGTGGTACTAGTAGGAGAGTGAAACAGTGTATGTGTGTGTGTGTTTGTGTGTGTGTGTGTGTGTGTGTGTGTGTGTGTGTGTGTGTGTGTGTGTGTGTGTGTGTGTGTGTGTGTGTGTGTGTGTGTGTGTGTGTGTGTGTGTGTGTGTGTGTGTGTGTGTGTGTGTGTGTGTGTGTGTGTGTGTGTGTGTGTGTGTGTGTTTATTGTGGTGGGAGTGTTAGTGGTGGTGGGAGTGTGATTGCGTGTGTGTGTGTTGGTGTGTTGGCGTGTTGGCGTGTTGGCGTGTATGTGTGTGTTTGTGGGTGTGTGTGTGTGAGTGTGTGTGTGAGTTTGTATGTGTGTGTGTGTATGTGTGTGTTTGTGTGTGTAGAAAATTACAACAGCTTTGGACACAACAGTTTTAACTGCAACTGTTAAATACACATTGATGCCACGCAAATCAACGATGATTTTTCTCCTAAACGTTTATAATTATAGTCTTTCAACTCGCCGCCTTAGTTAAAATGTAACAAACTGTAATGAAGACGACACAGCATCAGAATCAACAACTAAGGTAGCAGCAATAATGACAACGGTCTGTAAATGGATAGGCGGGACAACTTTATTAAATAATTACTTGTATTGATAAAATAACTACAAATACGTCGCTTGAAAAGGCACTTTAAACAATGCACACAGGCAACTGTGTAGCGCTGAGACGCAGACAGTTATGCTAACGTATCTCGTTTTGATTGAGTTATTTTCGGAAGCTACAATACGAAGCTATCAATATACCGGAAGCTAGAATCCTAAGGTGTCAATTACCGGTAGCTAGAATACGAAAGTGTCAATAAACCAAAAGATAGAATACGAAGGTTTCAATATGCCGGAAACAAATATTCGACAGTATTAATATACCGGAAGTTAGAAACCGACTTTGTCAATATAACGGAAGCTAGAATCCAAAAGGGCAATACCTATGAAGCTATTCGAAAGTAGCGATCTACCCGATACAAGTATTCGAAGGTACTGGTATACCGGAAGCTAGTATTCTAAGGGTCGAAGACCGGAAGTTATTATCCGGTGCTGTAGATCTACAGGAAGCTAGTATTCGAAGGCTTCGAGGCCCAGGGCGGTGCTGTAGTCGAGTGTTTTGATGGGCGGATATTTGTTTTTTCCGTCGAGACTTCGCACGATGCATTCGTTGTCTGGGTGTGCGAAGTAGCCGACCGACATTCGTGCGTCCTGACAGTACTCCGCCCCCTCCGGTACAACGACTCGGTGTTTCTGTGGCGACATAGAGGCAGGGATGAAAGCGGTGTTAGGCTATGTTAATATCGCATTCTTAAACTATCAGTTTTACTGTCTTTAAATGGAAACAAAAGGCAATGTTTCTGGTGTTATACACCTAAAAGAGGTAATCCAAACGTTGTACTGGATATGGGGGTATGAATATTGACATGTCACAATATACATATAAAAACTTATATAATTAAAAGTGGTCTGATAATCAGCTGAGATCATATCATTGCAAATGCTAACAAACGGTTGACCGCAATAAATGAGTTAATTGAGCGTCGTCAACTCAACTATACTGGTATTCCCATTTCGGCGACTGGCTAACTGGGAAGAGTAGAAACTCGTGATGTCAGCCTTTCTATAGAAATGGCGCTGTCCATACAACTTGATTTATGGACGATCTTAAAATGCAAGTGCTCCACTTTTAACAACGTCGAAATAATTAACTATATTAAATTCGCGAATGTTAATAGCATCGAAATGACACGCAGCGTCCAACTGGTGACTTGTAGTTTACAGACATGATTTTCGCAAGATGAAAACTCCATCGTCAATTAATTTAGCCACCGCGAAATGGTTCGCTGATGCACAGATAAGTCATGCTTGAGTAGTGATGGGGTAAGTTCGTGTAACTAGCGAGAGAGAATAGTCTTGATGAAATTACAAAAGTGTGGCATCATTGGTGTTTTCTGAAGACTGTCGGTTCGAAATTGATTCAATAATCTGTTATATGATCTAATCATAACATGTTACCAAATATAAATAACAAAATTGCACAGCTGAGCTAGCGTCTTGTAGTAAATTCTATGCGGATTCGATTTGTTTCGCTAAATGAGTCTGAAAGAGGGTGAACGATATATGGAGGTGTGGCTACAGTGCGACACTCACCGTGGAAACGAGTTTGTCGGAAGTCCACCGCTGCATAAGGTCGGCGATGTTGACCAGCACCGTGTCAGGGGCAGGCTTGGCTGGAATGTAATTGCCATTTCGCGTTCGAAGCTGCAATGACAAAGTGCGAGTGCACAATGAAGACGCGCCAGTCATTGTGGTGGGCGATAATATGTTCAGTTACTGATGTATATGTATAGTAGTAAATTACTAATAATATTAAACAGGCGCAAGTGTGTGCAGTGGGCGCTTATTGCATGTAATCACCCTACCCACAAATTGCTTTGACGTTGCCTAGTACCCACACACCAAATGATAAGTCGGGTGAAATTCAAGTGAATTGGCGAATTTCCTCCTAATAATTATGTAACGGAACCGATAACCTCCGTTTAATTGTCCAGCTACCTCCAGTCCACCGGTACTGTCCTGGAAGAGGAGTGTGATGGATCCGTAGTCGGAATGCTCCCCGCATCGGATCTGATTCGGCTTCACGTCTGCTCCAGAGAAACAAACATTAAAAGGAGGCCGTCTCTTCTAGTTTTTTTTAATTAATTAATTAATAATATAATGTTCTTAATACTGTAATAACTATGCTGATGGTGTATTGCTCGCCAAACTGTTTTAGTAAGCCAACAGAACAAAGTTCGTTATTTGGAAGATAAGACCCCAAAGCATGCTCAAATAGTAAACAAAACATCCAGTTTCAAAACAAGCTTTATTGGCAACAATGCCGCAAAATATTGTTTTGTGCTAAAATCGATTACTACGCATATACGGAGAATGTTGTATACAAACCGTGATCCAGTTCGACGCACATTTACGAGGATTCATTTCTCGAACCAGCATTGATTATCGACATGACATAGTTCCGGTGCTGGCAGATCATATCTACATACACTGAGCGCGGACGCTTTTAAAACATTAATTTGTTGTACATCCATTCATAATTAATGTTAAGTCATCTGGATAACTCTGATCTGCCGGAAACACGCGGCAGGCAGTTTGTTGTTTATTGATTTGACACGACCATGGATACGACAAACATGCGACGGCGTAGTAAAACGGTACTGCCCTCTGGTGGTAAGTAAATTGGTATAACGGGTAGTTACCCATGTCGGGTGTGACGGGCGGGTAGTAGAGACATCTCAGGATGGAGCCGTTGTCCACAGTCAGCGGGTTATGGTGTCGTGTGAACGTTGTTGGATCCTGCAAACATAACCATACAATCAAGTTGATTTTAATTTTTTAAACAAAATGGTCACAAAAAGCATAACGCCAGATGGCCAGTAGACAGGGAAGCCTATGGAGTATCGGGAATCCAAACATTGTCATATATTCGGTTTAGTTCTTCTACTTTCCTTAGGCTTAAGCGTGAACAAAACGTCTACCAATATTGTCATAATCAGTCAATATCTTATATAACTGTTATTTTAGATTCTCTTAATCGTGCCGGTCTCTTACGCTTCAGTGATGTTAAAGTCGAATCGTAGTATTTATAAACGTCACATAGCTTGACGGCAGTGCTCATTATTTTAGTTCCGGCGGTGCCGGTGATACAGACTGAGGCAAGTATTAATGTATCTGGTCATGGATCCGGCCGTAGCCAACTGAATCTTGTCATACTGGCTACGGTTGCTAGGGAAATTGTTTCAATGATTTGATACGCGACTGGACTCAGCTGTGCTAACATACAAATGCAAAGGAAGACGATAAATGTATTTATGAAAACAAAGGACATAAGTGAAAGGAGAACACGAGGCTGACAACAACGCGAATGGCGTAGTCGCCAGAGGAAATTATACACAACGACAACGTTAATGACGGGAATTGACGTAAACAATTCTTTACTCGAAAACCACACAGTGAGGACCATATGGAAGATGAAACTGCTGAACCGAATACCAAGAAGGTGACATGTATTACTACGTACGTCGAGGTCCATGCCGATAGCCATGAGCGTGAGCAGACGTTGCGAAAGACAGAAACACGTCAACGAGAAGTCGTTGATCGCATCTCGGAATTCCGGAACTTCCGGGAAATGACGCACCTGCAGACAAAACGTCGATGCGACATTCTATGCGATACTGTTAGCATAAACAAAAGTCACAACGAAAACTACAATAACAACAAGGTCATTATTGATAGTTATGTTGATATTGCTCTTGCAATAATGTACCATTTGTCAATACTAGGGTAGTGACTAGATCGCAGATTGCGCCGTATTGGTAAACTGAATGCTATATTAGTGTTCTGTTACAGAAAAAAATTGTCAAATAATCCGCAAGACAATATACACCGATGGACTACGGCTTGTGGATTTGCCTTTGGTTCCTGCAACATAAATTGCTGCCTGAACGGGAAATGTTCGATTAAAACTTCATCACTCACATTTTCTGGTTGCGTTGCGAAGTCAAACGATTCTTTCAAGCCGGGCGGGCGATCACGAGACAGTCTGGAACATGAAACTGTAAATGTAGATGACTAGAACTGCTGATATCTAAATTATAATGATAAACGGAAGTCACCTCAATCGACCCTGTGAAAACACAAACAAATCCCTTGGTATACGATGTCATGAGCGTGCTTCAGCAAATGTAGTTCTTACTTTTGCCTAACCATGTTGCAACGGTATTTTATTTTCAATCTAATATAATCACTTGTTGACAGTAACAAATAATCGATGTTTTCCTTCTGTAATGTAAAAAGCGTATGTCTAATCACCTTTCCCGTTCAAAACATGACCAACCCAGGTTCCCATCCGCAGAACGATGTTCAAATTTTTTTTTCACGTCTTCCGGCAACTCAAAGAAAGTTTTCGCCTCTGACAAGAGCTTGTCCAGCTGAAAGCAACACGTCATAAACTCTGTACATTCACAGAATTCACGGGAAGGAATGCGGACAGGAACGTTAATCGGAGTACTTGAGGATTTGGTTATGTTTATTTTGAAGGAGTTAGATAGTTAGCGAAACGTTACTAAATCTAACCATGCGGTTAAATTGCATTGATCAAGTCTACAGCATGTCAGAGATAAATTATTATACACAATACAACTGTGTTAATATACAACATCAATATATGTTAAAAGATATCGTTCTGATATTGAAAGTTACACCTTATTCTGCGACAAATTTAATTGCATTGAATGTTTTGAGAAGGGGTGAATTTGATAATATATAAGAATAAGGATCCGAAGTACAGGACAAGACACATTGAATAATGTGGGAGCCAATGTAAAGCAAGCAGCCGCACTATTTGCGTGATCCTGGACCGTGTTCACGTGATGGCGGACATCAGACGGGTGGCATCAACACGTGATGGCGTCGTGCACCTGTTGTAACCAGCGATTTTCTACAAATATGGGCAGTCGGTTCTTACCTTCTCAGTCGCAACGCCGTGGTTCTTCAGGTAGACAAAACCGATACCGGTGAAAGCCTTGTGTATCTGCGTTGCCAACTCCCGCTTCACGTCATCGCTAATATTGTCCGGCGTCGTTGAGATGTTGTACTCGGCGAAATCGACGATCGGGATCTGTAGAGTCGTCCCCTCTTCGGATATCACAACGGGGCCGTTTCCATCCATCTTGTTGTCCTGTGTCACAAATCATGTCACACACATGTCAGAATCGCCGGATACCTCCTGAGCTAAACACAGTCGTTGGGCTATTTATACGCAAGAAGGTAAATTTAGTTGCGTTGACGAGGTTATGACTCGCGATCCTGGGTAATCCAGATGTAACCATGTACGCGATACTATATTTAACAACATTTGTGTATACACGAGTACCAACATTTATGTCTACATGAAACTAAATGAACACAATTTATGAGTATCTCTTTGGGGCCAGCTGTGACAGCCTGAGAACAGGATGCAAGACCAGGATATTTCACATGACCGGACGTGATCCTGGTTGGGGCTAGCTGTGACAGCCTGAGAACAGGATGCAAGACCAGGATATTTCACATGACCGGACGTGATCCTGGTTGGGGCCAGCTGTGACAGCCTGAGAACTGGATGCAAGACCAAGATATTTCACATGACCGGACGTGATCCTGGTTGGGGCCAGCTGTGACAGCCTGAGAACAGGATGCAAGACCAGGATATTTCACATGACCGGACGTGATCCTGGTTGGGGCCAGCTGTGACAGCCTGAGAACTGGATGCAAGACCAGGATATTTCACATGACCGGACGTGATCCTGGTTGGGGCCAGCTGTGACAGCCTGAGAACAGGATGCAAGACCAGGATATTTCACATGACCGGACGTGATCCTGGTTGGGGCTAGCTGTGACAGCCTGAGAACAGGATGCAAGACCAGGATATTTCACATGACCGGACGTGATCCTGGTTGGGGCCAGCTGTGACAGCCTGAGAACTGGATGCAAGACCAGGATATTTCACATGACCGGATGTAATCATGATCAAGCCGGGATATTTCACGTGACCGGACATGATCCTGAGCCAGCTCTTGATCAATGGTCATATGACTGTGGCCAAATGACCAGAATCCTGAGTGTGAACCCATCTGGGTGTCAAGCCAACCCCTTGGAGATACTGACCCTCCTATAATTTACAAAGGTGGCGATATGGGGCTGGTTGGTGGGTGACGTGCTTCTTTGTTCGTGCTAGAGACATAGATAGCATCGAGCGTTAAACTTGTTCTTCCTATAACCCTGGGCAAATGTCGATGATTGGATAGCTTTACTTCCCATGCCACAGGGTATATGTTATGTTTGGGCAGCTACCCTCTGTATATAGGAGGCAGCCTTCTGACCCTTAGGCGAACTCCTGACCGTGCACTGACTTGTTGTTGTTGTTCTGGCATAAACGCTGCACAGTGATAAATACTATGGCTCAATTTATGACAGAACAACACAACAACTCATTTGATAAATGCATCAAATTTATTATGGCGAAATGGGACAGTCCGGCCAGATCTCTTTGGGGCCAGCTGTGACAGCCTGAAAACAGGATGCAAGACCAGGATATTTCACATGACCGGACGTAATCCTGGGTCAGTTACTTGATCGTGTGACTGCGGCCACATGACCAGAATCCTGGGTCTGGATCCCTCTGGGTGTCAAGCCGAGCCAACAAGTGGTGTTGTGATCGAATGCCCCAAGGTATAAGGACGGGGTGAAAAATTAATTATAACAGCGCCAGTATTCTGATATTGTAATTGTGGTCTGCCTCCAGGCATCATCCGGGCTTTGCAGGTTCACATGTGAGAAGGCCCTGTCGACTCCGAGATACCTACCACCATTGCAGAGACCATCACCACCCAACATGGCCCCATCTACCTGCCCACTATGTAAGGCCCATTTCACGCGACGGGACTCCTTGAAACGACACATTGTGAGCGGATGTTGTACCCGTGTGAAGAAGAGGGCGGCCAAGGATGCCGAGCTGGACGCGCTTGTGGTGAGTCATATTTTATATTGTTTAACTATATACTTTCACCTAAAATGGCATCCCCATAGCTTCCGTCAAAATGACGTCCACTGTGTCTTTACTTCCACTAAAACTTTACCCGGTTTTATTATTTCCTATATGATTGGACTCGTCTATTACCTGTTAACATCCGGGTACACAATATTATGTCACGTCTTTGCTTCCAATAGTATGGCCCCCTACGTTGTCCTTCATATCAACATCTGGCGACGTCTTAACTCCCTATACGGTTGCGTCCACGGATAATTTTGTTGTTGACAATTAAGCTTTATGATCGTACAACTTGTCACCTTACTGCCTATTACGTAACTTCTTATCATTGTTTCCTACCGGTCCTTGTATCACCGTACTCTAGCAACGGTGTACTATTTCCATGCAATCTTTAATATTTTTAAATATTGAAATATTCTTGCAGAACTACAGTGAAGGCCCGCTACCAGCAAAGCGGCAACGAATGGTCTCTGTGTCGACAGAGACGATTAACGACAACGGGACAGCATCGACACCAACTTCCGTTCCCAACGACGTCACAACTACCCCCGCTGTCAATGTTACAACTTCTACCCAGCCTGCCAATGTTGCAACTTCCGCTCCTGACTTTGCTGGTCCGAACTTTACCATTGATTTCCCTGTGACTGAAATGAAGAAGACGCTGGCACGACACATAGCAGGTGCCGTTGTTGAACTCTCAAGACGACAATGACGTGGTTGTGAGATAGACGAACCCAGTAAATGGCATCACGATTGTATGTTATCTGATGATATTCAAATTTGCATGCACTTTGATGAGGCTGTCGAGACCATTAATTCAACTGCAGTGGTGAAAGACTGTTTGAGTGTTTTGTTAGACTCAGGTGTGAATCTATCCGACGTGACAGTCGAACAGTTGTGTAATATCAATACTTGGTTGCAAGAAGCCGTTTCGAAACAGTGGCGAAACACTATGAAACATATGGTTCTGGCAGTAATGGAGGGTGATCTGTAAAGAACTTTCTTTTGTCTTGTACACGATTAAACTTTGCAAGACCCTGTATCAACGTATAATCTCTGTTTCTTGCAGTTATGGAGCGTGACATGTAAATACGTTTGTGTTGTAATAAAATGTGCAAACATTATCTTGCGTCTTTTTTCGTGTCTTACACTTCACAAGTAAAGATACTCGTCTAAGTTCCGATTAACAAATCACTCACTCATCCTTCGTGTCTGTTCACTCACTCACTCACTCACTCACTCACTCACTCACTCACTCACTCACTCACTCACTCACTCACTCACTCACTCACTCACTCACTCACTCACTCACTCACTCACTCACTCACTCACTCACCCTTCGTGTCTGTTCACTCATTCATCCTTCGTGTCTGTTCACTCACTCACTCACTTACTCACTTACTCACTCACTCACTCACTCATCCTTCGTGTCTGTTCACTCACTCACTCAGTCATCTTTCGTATCTGTTCACTCACTTACTCACTCACTCACCCTTCGTGTCTGTTCACTCACTCACTCACTCACTCACTCACTCACTCACTCACTCACTCACTCACTCACTCACTCACTCACTCACTCACTCACTCACTCACTCACTCACTCACTCACTCACTGAAGCGTTATGATAGAACAGTACAGGTGTATTAGCTATCATTTGTAAGACTACAAATGTTGAACTCAGACCAACTAGTTGTACAAACGAAACACTATGCTTTGACCAACACGCTGCACGAATTGAACTCAGACCAAGTAGTTGTACGAACGAAACACTATGCTTTGACCAACACGTTGCACGAATTGAACTCAGACCAACTAGTTGTACAAACGAAACACTATGCGTTGACCAACACGCTGCACGAATTGAACTCAAACCAACTAGTTGTACAAACGAAACACAAACTTAGCCGAACACGCTGCACGAATTGAACTCAGACCAACTAGTTGTACAAACGAAACACTGCTTTGACCAACACGCTACACGAATTGAACTCAGACCAACTAGTTGTACAAACGAAACACTATGCGTTGACCAACACGCTGCACGAATTGAACTCAAACCAACTAGTTGTACAAACGAAACACAAACTTAGCCGAACACGCTGCACGAATTGAACTCAGACCAACTAGTTGTACAAACGAAACACTGCTTTGACCAACACGCTACACGAATTGAACTCAGACCAACTAGTTGGACAAACAAAACACTATGCTTTGACCAACACGCTGCACGAATTGAACTCAGACCAACTAGTTGTACAAACGAAACACAAACTTAGCCGAACACGCTGCACGAATTGAACTCAGACCAACTAGTTGGACAAACGAAACACTATGCTTTGACCAACACGCTGCACAAATTGAACTCAGACCAACTAGAGATATCTAAAGACTGTCACCGTAGCCAGTGGCTGTGTCTTGGTCGTCCGAGATAGTCAGCCTTTCCAAACACCACGCGAGCGCATCGTTGTCCCCCGTCCTGCTATCGATGGCTTCTTAACTGCACGTCAAATTCTGCCACCCGTCAAGGACCCAACTCAAACGTGTCTTCAACATATACTTCTTCGCACTAGACATCAATAAGGCTTCAGAAGCAGCTTCAGCCGCGTGTCACCCGTGTCAAGCCGTCAAGTCTATCCCAACGTACTTGCACCCACAGTCATCCACACAAGCTCCCGCTGTACTGGGTTAATCCTTCGCTGCAGATGTTATGCGCAGCTATCGTCAGTGCATCATCGTTCTTCGCGAGACCGTATCTTCATACACTCTGTCGTCACTTATTGACGGTGAGCGACATGACCAGCTTCGCGACGCCCTTCTCTCCATGTGTGCTGAACTACGATTACTTGGCGACAATTCGATCACAGTCCGCGTAGACCCCGCTCCAGGATTTGTTGCGTTGGTCAACAACTCAACCTTGGCATAACATGGCATCCATCTGGAGGTTGGACAAGTTAAAAACATCAACAAAAACCCAGTAGCCGAACGCGCCATCAAAGAGTTGGGCGTTGAGCTCCTGCAGCTTTCACCAGATCGTGGTCCCTTATCACAGGTTACACTCGCGCTTGCCACGGGGAACTGGAACTCTCGCATTCGCAGAGATGGGTTATCAGCCCGTGAAGTCTGGACACAGAGAGACCAAATCACGGCTGAGCAGTTACCGATCACAGATAGGCAACTTATATTAAACCAACACTCGAGCAGATTAGGAAATCATGCACACAACTCCAAGTGAAAAGCGCACGGACACGACCTACCGCCCGCCATCAGTATCTCCGTTGCCGACCTCGTTTACATAAAAGGTGACAGAGACAAATGCAGAGCACGTGACAGATACATCGTTACACAGCTGCTCAACAGTGATGTTCTGATCTCCGATTGTTACAAGGTAACACCTGCTCTTGCCTCCCATCCCACCGAAGGCCCCGTCCGTGTCCAAGATGAGCGCTCTGACCCGTCATCTGACTCGGAGTTGTCAAGACCAATCAGCCCTATTCACCATGCTGCAACTCCAGAGCAGCTGGTGTTACAGTCTATGCCCGCACTCCCAGAAGCCATTGTTGTCCACCCTACGGTCAACGACCCGGTCACATCAGGTCCTCATAGTCCTAAGAGATATGGGCGCCGTCGCCAACAGCCTAGATGGCTGAACAATGACTGGATTTTGGACCATACTGATGACATCTATGCACGATGTCGATAGACTAATTGTTAGTTTTTTTTAGTTCAAGAGTAGAGTTAAGGACCTTTACGTTCCCTTTACTGTTATGCTAAGCACGCATACCACTTTCTCTTAGTTGTTAGGCGGAGGAGAAAGAGACAATCACGCTAGTATTCTGGTATTGTAATTGTGGTCTGCCCCTATGCATCATCCGGGTTCACATGTGAGGTTTGTAATTGTGTTGCTTTGCATTAAAACCTTCTTGTAGGACACGGGTCTTATTCATTGGCGCAGGCTATCCACCGACGACCAATATGGTGCATTATAATAATGGCAATTATTCTAAATTGTGACCTATGAAACACGTTAACGATTCTACCTTCAATGTGCTACCTGTTGAATTACATAATACTTAGCTTCTCCTGCATATTGCAAATAATATGCGTTATGAATATGATGTGCAATCAGACTTGTAACAATGTGATTTACGTATATATCATAATTATGAATGTATAACATATATATATATATATAATACTTGTGAAGCAGCTTGTTCTGACAGTGGCTATGCCCCAATGTATGTGACATAATACAACTAAATGAAGTTCAACCAGGCACATTGTATTGCAGTGTGTCCTAAGTACATCATTAGACATTCATATTGCATGTAATAGCATATTGTCGACACGTCAAACTAGTGAATATTATAAGTGTGTATTCCGTGACTACAACTAATGTCTACTGCATTGTCCATATACATTCACATAATGTTGATTACTAGACATTTGACATTACCCTCTGTGGGAACAACTACATATTTCTGATAGCATCTGTATGCCATCAATCACCCTGCCGTTCGCAACACTACATTGGCAACAGAATGTAACATTAATTGGTCCCTGTCCCACAAGTTGTAGGCAACTATCTTGGGTTCACTTGTCAAAGGTTACTGAACATGGCTTGTTGGGCTTCTCGTAATGATTTGCGAGATGTTTGAATGTAACTGCAATAATAATCTGAATTCCATCTCCCATGGATCTGTTATCTGGAATGTGTAAATCTGCAGCTGTGGTGGCAGCTTCTATCCGGAATGAGTGACCACTGTACAAAGCAGAACTGTATCCAAGACTGGATAGAAGCATCTTTAATTTATCAATTTCGAAAGAGCAAGTCAATGGAGCCCCCGGCCAAAGTGGTAAACAAGGGGTCATGTGACTATGCTAGCATCTCATTCCTCACTCTAAAAGCCCAAATATTCTGTTGCGAAATATTTGAGTGTTACCCCTTTACGAAATGGATCAGTCTTTGATCTTTTTAAATGATGTGTGAAAAACCTGTCCTGTTCGTCCATCTGGATGTCTCCTACAATCAAATCTGCTGCAGGGTCAAACGTGTTGGACTAACTTGTGAATTCTCCGCATCTTAAAAACCCAAATAAGCCAAACAGAATGCAGTCTCCAGGACTAAATCTTCATAGGGGCCAAATACCCCTGATCTTAGACCATGTATAAAAATTAGACAAGACCATAAATATGTGACCGTTATTACTACACAATGGTACTACACGACTAAAACTACAAACTGTCTTTTTCTAGTTCATTGTCTTTCTAATAGTTCAATTGAAACCACACAACATGTATTTCAACACCATCACAGCTGCCAAATTGTCCACTAGCATACTCTCTGAGTGTAGCTTCAGCATCGGCTGCACGAGTGAGCTTTCTCTTTGTTGATCCGGTTGGACGACAGCGTCGTGTTCAGCACTGCCCCACACGTAGTGCAGTAGGTCTCGAACAGGCACACAAGGCCAAGGCGACAGTCGATGGCACGGATCTTCAGTGTTGGCTCACTGCACTCGAGACACACCAGGCCGTTCACCAGTGTTGACAACATGCTGCAGCGAACGAATGATGTCTCAATGGGGCGTCAAAGTTTCTCAGCAGCACTGATTCTCTCACGCAGTGGCGGACAGTCCCTGTCGGTATCCAAACTTTTGCTTGGTAGCCGAGATGGGGGTTGTTGCTACAGACGTTGATGGCTGAGGAGGCTCCAGCTCAGAGTCAACCTGCATGGAAAATTATTTGTTATTGGATTGTACATCTGACAATTAGCATAATATCAAAAATAAACAGTGCATATGAGCTGGACAGTAATCATTGACATCAATAAAAACAGGCACAGGTTTTATGTTAGACCAATTGGCACTGGGTGTGCGCATGCGTCAGGTGTCGTAGTATCCTTTGCTTACTGCTTCGTTTATCGATCATAACACACATTTTGAACACTTTTATTAATACAAACTTACAGATGTGTAAAAGTATCACCACTACATTACATTTATAAGACAACATTTGCAATCGATCGTCCCAGGATCACATTTTCCAAAATTAAATTTGCGTAACAACCAGCCTAAAAGTTTCAAACAAGATGGCGATCTGGTAAACAACATACATAAAGCGCGTGGAACCAAAACCACCCCAAAACAACCCAACATACAGTACATTCTCTTAGACTTAACGTGCATTACCCATTGGCATTACCATAAATCATTCTTATTTACACAAACTAAAAGTACGAATTATAGGCTGTCAGTTACAGGCTGTCAGTAACCAATTAAAATCCAACAGTAAACACAATATACAATAAACTGTCTACTAACAGGCCTTTCACCAAGACGCTCATTATCCAGTATCGCCCTGGGGCCCCCGACCAGGGCGAAGATCTACATTTCAACTGCACTGCACAAAGCGTCTTGTAATAAAATAACACGTTCTCCTTTAGTCAGTTAGATTTTAAAATACCTAATAAAAAAAAACCCAACTTTTATAAGAGCAACTGTTATTTTTATTACTTTTATGTTCTTTACCAACTTGGTTTTTATATAACATTTTACAACAAATTTTACATTGATGATTACTATGACTATATCGACTGTGACTATATAATTACTGTGATTTTACATTTTAATACTGAGATTTTATACATATTGTGATTACCACGCTCAAATCCAAGATGAACTGTTGTGCCATCTGTATACTACTACTATGTGGACTAACACTTAGGATAGAACAGAAGAACTGGGAAAACCATGGTGAAAGCTTGACTAGAATTGCCAATCCTCAACTATCTCTACTTATGTCCCCAGACTTTGATTACAAGTATTTCCCAGCATCCACAAACACCATAACAGGATGGAAATCAAAAATCCTTTACAAGGTAGCATCCTTAAACCAAAAACATCCAACATGCTTTGCCATCTTAATCCTCATGCAAGCTGGTGACCTTAACCCAAACCCAGGTCCATACAAATTCCCTTGTGCCATCTACAAAAAAGCAGCAAGATGGGACCAGTGAATGACATGCTGTGATCACTGCAATTCATGGTACCATGTAGATTGCATGGGAATGTCGACATTTGCATATAACGTCCTCCAAATCAGCCAAGTCTCATGGATTTGCTGCCAGTGTGGCATTCCTAATTTCACAAGTTAACTTTTTTCAAACTCAACCATAGAGCTAACAAACAGCTTCTCCATCTTGTCGGACATGTCCACACCTGATTGCAGTGAACCACTAAGCCCACCTCTAGCCACTTCTCTATCTTGTCGGACATGTCCACACCTGATTGCAGTGAACCACTAAGCCCACCTCTAGCCACTTCTTCTCCATACAAACAAAGGAATAATAACACAAGCAGTAACTCGAATAGTACTAGACCAGGTAAAACAAGTAGAACTAAGAAAAACACTCAGGAAACACCTACTAAGAGACAATCCCTGAAAACCATGATAATAAACTTCTGTAGTATCAGGAGCAAAGTCTCGGACCTTGCCGTGTGCATTGAAAATTACAACCCTGACATAATTATAGGCACTGAAACATACCTAGACAGCTCAGTTGACAGCAGTGAGCTGTTCCCCTCCAATTATTCAATCATCCGAAAAGACAGAGACTTTGATAACTCAAAAGGAGGAGTCCTAATAGCACTAAAGACTGACCTCATAGGAACACACAGAACAGACCTCATAGGAACACACAGAACAGACCTCATAGGAACACACAGAACAGACCTCATAGGAACACACAGAACAGACCTCGTAGGAACACACAGAACAGACCTCATAGGAACACACAGAACAGACCTCATAGGAACACACAGAACAGACCTCATAGGAACACACAGAACAGACCTCATAGGAACACACAGAACAGACCTCATAGGAACACACAGAACAGACCTCACAGGAACACACAGAATAGACCTCATAGGAACACACAGAACAGACCTCATAGGAACACACAGAACAGACCTCATAGGAACACACAGAACAGACCTCACAGGAACACACAGAACAGACCTCATAGGAACACACAGAACAGACCTCATAGGAACACACAGAACAGACCTCATAGGAACACACAGAACAGACCTCATAGGAACACACAGAACAGACCTCATAGGAACACACAGAACAGACCTCATAGGAACACACAGAACAGACCTCATAGGAACACACAGAACAGACCTCATAGGAACACACAGAACAGACCTCACAGGAACACACAGAACAGACCTCACAGGAACACACAGAACAGACCTCACAGGAACACACAGAACAGACCTCATAGGAACACACAGAACAAACCTCATAGGAACAAACAGAACAGACCTCACAGGAACACACAGAACAGACCTCATAGGAACACACAGAACAGACCTCACAGGAACACACAGAACAGACCACGATAGCAAATGTGAAATTATCTGGGTCACCATCAAAATACAAGGATCGAAAGATATCACAATAGGAGCATTCTACAGATCATCCCAATTTGGTAACACAAATGAATACATGCATGAACTACGAGAATCCATTAACAAAATTAAACGCTCAAACAAAGAACATATATGGCTAGGCGGAGACTTTAACCTTCCCGACATAGATTGGGACCTACTCAGTGCAAAGCCAGGCGCAGCTGCTCCCGGTCTATCCAAGATGCTACTAGAAATTGCCAATGACTTTGGACTTGAACAAGTTGTATGCAAACCCACCAGAATAAACAACACTTTGGACTTGTTTTTCACAACTAACCCCACCCTTGTTGAAAGATCTACAGTAGTACCAGGAATAAGCGATCACGACGGCATCCCAGTAATCACAAACAGCTGTAAGCCCAGGGTCATCAAGCAAAAACCACGCAAAATATACATGTACCACAAAGCTAACATGCAGGCTCTGAAAGAAGACCTGCTCAAATGGAGCAATATCAAGGGATACATCCAAGAACACAGTTGATGAAATGTATACAGAGTTCCAAACTGTACGTGTCTCAATAATGAACATTCACATACCAACAAAAGTAATATCAAAGCGTAACCAAACACCCTGGATAAATAAATGAATCAAGCGACTACACAAACGTAAACAAAGGGCTTTCAACACTCACAAACTACTTGGAAATCAAGCCAGCTATGAACATTTTTGTAAGGCACGTAAAACCACACACAGAGAGACAAGAAATGCTCACAGAAGATATATATATCATCCATTTGTTCCGATTCACCAAAACGATTCTGGTCACACATAAAAGCTGATACAGTCGGAATACCAACCTTAATGAAAGACAACAGGGTAGAATCAGATAACAGACTTAAAGCCGAAATCCTCAATAACCAATTTAAGTCAGTCTTTACAAATGAAAACACCAACCTACCACAAGAACCATATTCAAACATACCAGCTATGCCTGACATCACCATCACAACAAAAGGGGTCACCAAATTACTTCATGACTTAAAAACAAACAAATCAACAGGACCTGATGTAGTACCAGCCAGAATCTTACAACTTGCCGCAAATGAATTAGCTCCAGCTCTCAGAGTAATCTTCCAAAAATCAATTATCACAGGAGAACTTCCCCACTCATGGTTACGTGCCAACATCACTCCAATCTTCTAGAAGGGAGACCGGTCCCTTCCGTCAAATTACCGTCCCATCTCCCTAACTTCAATATGTTGCAAACTTCTCGAACACATTATCTACTCTAACATAATGGACCATTTTGATCAATACACAGTCTTATCCGACAGACAACATGGCTTCCGCGGTAAACATTCCACAGAAACCCAATTAATACTCACCACACACAACCTAGCGAAATCCCTAAATAATAAATCCCAAGTGGACATGATAATAATGGACTTCTCAAAAGCATTCGACACCGTTCCCCACAACCGGCTCCTAAATAAATTTAAGAGATATGGCATCCACAACAAAACACACGCCTGGATCTCTAACTTTCTCAAGTGCCGTGAACAGAGAGTGGTGGTCGGTGGAGAACATTCCACCTGGACAAATGTTACATCAGGTGTACCACAAGGCACGGTATTGGGACCGCTTCTCTTCCTGATTTACATCAATGATTTACCTGACAAGATCCGCTCCACAGTCCGTCTTTTTGCAGATGACTGTGTCCTCTATAGAGAAATCAATAATCAGTCCGACTCACAAGAACTACAGAAAGACCTAAATGAGTTAGCAAAATGGGAACACGACTGGCAGATGCACTTTAACCCCAAAAAATGCTTTGTGATGAGACTAACCCATGCAAGAAACGTAAAACATTTTAATTATACTCTAGGAAACGCAACACCACAGGAAACCGACAGTCATCCCTATCTAGGAGTATGTATCACCAAAGATCTCACCTGGAACAAACACATCCATCAGATTACAGCCTCAGCAAACCATACCCTAGCATTTATCAGACGCAACCTCTACTCGTGCCCCCAAAACATTAAAACAACTGCCTACATAACCCTTGTCCGACCACTCCTAGAATATTCAGCATCCGTGTGGGACCCCCACACCCAAGTCCTCATCAACAAAATAGAAATGGTCCAAAGACGGGCAGCTCGCTTCTGCCTTAACGACTATATCCCGAGAAACTGGTTGCGTGTCACAAATATTAACAAAAATAAACCTAGAACAACTAACAACCAGACGAACAAACAGACGCCTCGCCATATTGCACAAAGCCATTTATGGCCACCTAACCTTGTCTGTTGAAAACTTCCTCCAGCCTGTACAACGCCTATCACGGCATCTAAATACTAAAGCATTCAACACTATCCACACCAGCAAGAACTGTTATAAATTTTCCTTGGTCTTGGTTGAGTACTGGCCAACACTCTTTAGGAGTCATACGGACAGGGTTTTCCCCCGAACAATAAAAGATTGGAATTCGCTACCAGATGCAATAGTCAACATTACAGAGCCACAGAAATTCAGACAAGCATTAATACACGACTAATAACCTAGCATGCGCACCCAACCCTGACCGTATGACTCCAGGCTAAGGAATGTTGGCCAGTACTCAACCAAGACTAAGACTGTCATTTCTGTAATATGTCTAACATGACAATAATATAACAGACAACATAGATAATAAAGTATATACCATAGTATAATAATATAAACGTGAACGTCTGCAAAATGTAAACATACAGTGACAGTCAGTGTGACCTAGTAAATTAGCCTAGTTCAAATTATGGCTTCTTTGAATATCGGTGCCTGGATAATATTCAGCCTTCAGGTATTCCAAGTTGGCAAGACGTTACTATTACATATCATGTCTTAGATATTGTACCCAAATTATGTTGCCAGAATATATTATGAATAATAACCTGATGCAAACAATGATAGCTTATACGTACATCAAGTTCTGTCGACGAGGGCATCTGCTCAGGCTCAGCACTGTCTCCCGGCACGGGTGCATCGGCACTCGTGTGAGCTTCTCTATCGCCTTTCTCCCGTTTGCGGATCAGTTACCGTGCCAAACTCAACTGTCGGCGTCTAGACATCGGTTTCGTACCAAACTGCTGCTTGGCTTTCCCGTGTCTTCCGGACATATTACGTAAATTACTATAAAGCGACTCGAAGCGAACAAAAACAGCAATGGCGAACAGAGAGGGGAATTTCCTTTGTGACGGCTTTCCAGACTGACAGCCAATCAGCACGCCCCATTCGGGGGAGTGTCCGTGTGACGCTAACGCGTCACAGAGAGTCCTCTTCTAGGTCAAAATGCTCGAAATCTACCAGGGATTTTACAGAATCACTGCTACCATGATGCACTGCGAAAATGAAGCTACTCGTGAAATACCAAATATGTTGGGTTGTTGACAAAGATGGCGGAGCATGCGGCCGCCAAAAGGGTCGTATTTTTCGATCGCGGTTGCGTAAGATTATCACTCTAAGACAATGTGCCTGTTATAAATGTTCGTTTTATTGCATTTGGAGAATTTATTTATATGTACAAAACACACAGATCGACAGTTAGATAATAATAATATATTAATATGACAAAATATGAAAATGGCCAATAAATAAATAAAAATCGATTTATTTTTATTTTTAGGAGAGCGTGTTCCCTTAACCAGCATCTTTCTGCACTGAACACCTATCCAGCAACACCAAACAGCTCCAGACTCCAGATATACCCTTTGTACTGCATGCCACTGGTAGCTAGGGTGGTCGGACCAAAATTTTGTTTCGTAAAAAAAATGTTTTCTAATTTTTCCCTGATAGTAGTCACTATAAGAAGTACAATAGTAGTTGTTTCATGTATGTAAGTGAAATATTAAAAAACTACAGCTTGGTAAAGTTTCGAATTTCATGAAATTTTCTGACAGTTTTCTGACAGATCTAATTTTGCATATAAATCACAAGAATTTTGGTTATAATTTATTTCCCCTGATAATAGTCACTAATAGAAGTGCAATGGTGCTTGTTTCATGTACATAAATGAAATATTAAAGAAACTGCAGTTTTGTAAAGTTTCTAATTTCATGATTTTTTCCGACAATTTTCCGGTGGATTTAATTTTGCATATAAATCACAAGGAAACATTTTCTAAAATATGTTCCCACATAGTGGTCACTATAAGAAGTACACTGCTATTCATTTCATATAGCTAAGTACAACATTAAGAAAACTACAGTTTTGCAAAGTTCAACATTTCATGAATTTTTCCAAATGTTTTATGACAGATCTGATTTTGTACATAAATCACAAGAAAATAACTTTTTATCATTTTGAGTCTTTTGCCATCTATAAAGAAGGCCAATACAAAATTACGTGTAACAATAAATACACACATAAAACATAAATATACACACACACCATGCATTACAATACCATTAAATCATGAACATAACACAGCAACTGAGTAAAGATGATCAGTGTGGTTCCATCTTCGTAACATTAAAACAACTGTATGAAGTTGCAACCACATGAAAGGCTTTGTTGATTGGGCTGTGGATTAGAACCACAAAATGACAATACTAGTCTCCCATTATACAACACTTGTTATATTGGGCAAAGCCAATAACTGCTATGATTGACAAGCCAATTAACTCGTAATACACTGTGGCACAAAATGCCAATAATAGTCCCCATTACACAACACTTGTTATATTGGACAAAGCCCATAACTACTATGATTGCCAAACCAATTAACTTGTAATATACTGTGGTTAAACCCATTGCTATCATCAACAATAGAGCCTACTATTATACTTATTTGTCTATGATTATATACAATTAATAGATACAATAAATCAAAATGTTTATTTACTGTATATTACTTTATGTATACTATATAGTGACAAATACAAAGATACAATCTTATTCTGTAATTATAAATATAAAAAGAAAACTGGTATATACATATTAAATACAAAAGTAGTAGGCCCTACATCAAAATCATTTATAACGATACAACATTTTATAAACAAATAATAATACAATAAATGAATTGAAACATCAATTATCATAAATTGTAATAATGTAACCAACACACAATATTATGTATATGCTAAATAGCTCAAAAATGGTATAATTGAACTAAAGTAATACCAAGAATACCAATAAATAAACTAATAATATATTAATATAAACATCAATCAGTTACATTAAACATGGCAGCAATGAATTACTCAGATGTAGGCATAGGTACGTGGCAGTATTAATCAAAGTCACCCGCTGTCAATCACATCGCTATCCGAGTCACGAGTGCATTGTATACCACGATGGACTGCGCGCGTACGGGGAAGAATGCAAAATGGCGATTTCTTTTCAGACGGGGGTTCCATAAACGGACGTTGTGCATGTTTGTGCTATCAATCGGTAAGCCATCGCTGTAATCACGTTATCGTTGACACAATTCTTTTTCCTTCTGCACATGCTTTCCGTTGAAACCGACTAACTAAATACTCACAAAACATCGTCAAACATAGGCCATTTTAAATCCATAAATACAATAATTTTTTATCGACGGATTACAATTATATTTTCAGATTCATTTTCCACTGAATTTCCTCTTTCTTCATCACATTTCAATATGGATGTACTCATTAACATAACCTCGCAAATAATTTTGATAGGTGAGGCCTGTCAACGTGATCGAAGATGGCCGCACGCATAAATCAAGAAAACCAAAATACGACACAAATCATTATCGCTAATAAACACCCCCAAAAATATTTTTTCAGCACAGTACACACATTGACATTATTACAACATAAGAAAATTCACAAACCAACAGTTAGAATGCATGATAATAAACTACGGCCACTAAACTGGGACCCCTGTCTCCCATGTTGTCAGAAGGGGAGGTAAATCGGTCTGACCTCCCTACCACTGGTAGGTAGGAACAGTTACAACCAGACATTCTAGTGAAGTGCTACACGTGAAACCATCACTGTAAGTCACCTTATGACACTATAATATATTATTTTGTAATATATGTAAATTAACGTAGGAGGTCACGTACCGTATCAGAAGAATTCGATATGGCAGTTAGCACAGAACACCCAACTCTGACGACACCAGGGATAATGCAGTCCGTATCATGACAGTTATGGGGCGGACGTACGGTCACATTAGCATATATGTACACATAATGACCATATATGGGAAACTACGAAACAATGTTCTCTCCAACTATCACCTGACTCGCGGTGACGTCAACGGAAAAATTCCAATCACGTGATATATTGTTATAGTTTTAAAAGTATATCAAAGTTTGCTTGATATTTGCATGCTTGTGATTTAGTGATAGCAATCCCCCTGGTAAAGAGAGAGAGACATATATATATAATCAACTGACTCAATCCTCCACTACACAAGTCACTGGCGCTATAGCCTGAACGGAATAATGACTGGGACTGTGGACCACACTGAGTGTGGAGACTGTTACAAAGTTCAGTCAGTACTGTCAGTCCCGAAAAAACACTGTCTACAAAAGCTATTGTTTCTGGGGGCAGACATCAAGGCCGCGGTGACTTAGTGGATCAGTGGGTCAAGGACCTACGAAAAAAAGCCAAATTGTGTGAATTTGGTGATCAGGAAGACTTGATGATTAGGGACAAAATTGTGTTCAGTGTGAATGACGTACGTTTAAAAGAACGACTTCTGAGAGAGTTGGAGCTTACGCTGCATGAGTAAGGCATTATACGTTTGTCGAGCAGTCGAGACACCAAAAGCGCCAATTATGTGTATTTAATAACAAGTTTTAATATCGCATGCCCATAAAATGTAAACCAATGAGAAAAAAATCATAAATATGATATAAAATTGTGTAGTTTATGCAATGCTTGATATGTATGTTTACAACTCGCAAATAATAGTGATAGTCAGATAGAATAATAGACTAGTCAGGGTTATCGCCATGTGACTGAGAATTACATGTACAATCATTACATGCTACGTTGCTCAGGTTTACTCAGTTGTATGAGTAAAGGCTACATACCGCAATATTTTTGTACGAATAGTCTTTGCATATTAATTTCAGTGTGGCTGAATGCTTCCCATATAAGTCGAGATGGTGTTTGATTTAACAGGTCTGCCAGGGAGTAAAGTGTAAAGCACTTTGAGCAATCCGGAGGACTGGATACTACACTATATCAAAACTAACTTTGCTCAAGTGTTGTTTATAACATAATTAGTACAATGTGTACAGGTGTATAATCATCATGCGAAGTGAAAATGTAAAGTAAATTATTTGTGAAAATATAAACCAGTGATAAAAAAGATTCATTTAGAAATACGAAATGTGGCATGAAAAGTATAATAACAGTCCTCATGTTACATAGAGAACTTAAACAAGTAAAATGCTGCTGTCAATATATCAACAGATTGTTGTTGAAAAATGTGAAAAGGCTTTCAATACCATTACTTCATCACAAACTTGTGTTGTACATAATAAGTACCTGGTGTACGTTGCAAGAATTTAGCTGGCTGCCACTGACTGGATAATTGATGTATTTTTTTTATGGACACTGCGAAAAGTTAAAGTTGAATTGAATACAAATACCGTGTATTATTGACTTTTGTTAAATGTGTCATCACATATAAAATATAATACATGTCAGAGCCATGCTAATTGTCACTTTGTCTCCGGTATATGTAGATGCGGATGTACAGCAAAATGTCAGGAAGCTGGTAAGCAGTACCACCGAATACAGCGAACACATACAGTGATGTCATCGATATCCAAACCAATGTAGTTCACCGAAGAATGCTCGACACTGAACCTGTCTCACAGCGTCAAGAGTTGTTGCCCGAAGAATCATGCCATATCTGCCAGACCCTGGCACCCACCGTTCCATCACCAACTGCAGAGCTAGTCAGGCGTCACCATATTCGTATGTTGAGCAACCTGCATTCTAAATTGGTTTTTAGTCAGTCAAGCTAACTGACTGACCTGGAAGCCAGTGTACACCCCATCGGCACTGGGGCATCTGTCACGGATGCAACACACGACACATTTGGGATCAGTCGGTGGACATTCACATGACAAATCATTATTATGCAGCATGCTGCATGGCTGTAGAATCTTGTCCGAGATCCTGGACAAATACAACTGCCCAGTATGCCATATTAACTTGGAGAACTAGTGGTACTAAGCACACTAGTCCAATCTCCTGTAAAGAAAAGCATATATTCAGTAAACAAAAACAGGTATCATTGTAGTGTTGGGAGTAAATAATTGTGGAATGTTCATTGTCATAATCAGTAAAAATTAAATAATGTTTCATGTGTGACCTGAGGTATTTCACAAGAAAAACGGCAGCAAAAATGTTTCTACTACAGCTGCATCTATGCATGTTGATATCTTAGGAACAGTCAGTGTTTACCTGGGTTGTTCCGGAGGAGGGAAGGGGTGGGTTGATACAGCATGCATACATCAGTAGAATATACTCTTTTTCAAAACGGTGAACAATTTTAACTATTTTTTTCTTTACAAGGTGTTCGTTGTCATTACATGAATTAAAACATTTTCTATTTCATTACAGTGATACCTGATCTTAGTCAATATTATAAACTGATTTGAATTCTGCTAATCAGTAAAGCATCAGTAAAACGCATTTATAGTTTTTGTTTTGTTTTCAGTATACAAATTCATGTCGGTGTCTGCCATGTGTAACTACTACACATATTCATGTGACATTTTAAAGGTGCTCAATCACTTCGTTTGCCCATCGCCAATCCGGTTCTTTTATGTCCAGATGTGTAATGTGTGAATAGTTTAACTAGTGCGCACAGTCGGTTTAATTTAAAAAAATGCGTACTTGTTTTGTAATCGTCAAAAAAAAGAGTTGTCGTTACAGCGGGTATCGCTGGCGAAAGCCAATTGCGCTGTCTGCCTACTGCGCCACTTCGGTCATGTGCTTTACGCATCCCAGGCATTCGAAAACAATAACAACATACACGTGCTTTAGCGTATCAAGATGAAGATTATAATTCCAAAGTGGTTGTACGAAGGTACGTATTACACTATCGCAGTTAGCAACAAGAACGCGTAGCCGTGTATTAATTCAACGAGAATTGCAACTTGCGAACGTCTACACTCGACTCGAGCCTGTCGAGGCTGACTTTAATTAAGTTCTAACTCAACAAAAGTCTAAGTCTAAGACTAAGTCTAAGACAGTTACCATATCAGCCAGAGAGTGACAACGAGCGTAATATTTCATGGGGTGTATTGTATTTGGTTACGCAGGATGTTGTTAATAAGCTTTTATTCCGACAATACAAATTGAGAGTAGATGACGTGAGGGTGCGAAATGACAAGTAACATTGTTTTGGCAGCAGGCCCCTGTTGTTCGTGCGAGTAACTTAGTCAGGGAGCATCCGTAATGTTGGTGATCGTAATTATTAAAACATTTTTGTGACTCATATTTTTGATACTACTACTGCAGCATATTGTTGATTTGCATTATATTTTATGCAAAATAATTTAGATTTTTATATGACAAGCATGATGGTGATGATTTTATTCAATATAAAAATGTAAACGTGTAAATACATAAAATATCAATACACCTAGAGTACACCATATATAAGGATTACACAAGAAAATGCACGCACTTGTCTCCATTGGGGTCCGTGATGCCTGGCTATAGTGTATGTAATGCATTAATTGGTATCCTGTGATACCTTTCAACTGACATATGCCGGCTAATCTTATGTATTTACCAATATATGTATATATTCTCACCACAGCAATATATTAATACATAATAATATAACTTAAATTATGATATTGCTAGAGACCACACTGCAACCCATGAATGAGAATGAGAACAGGGGCTAGAGGCGATCACCCAGGCCAGGCAGACACAGGGATGATACATAATCTGCGGCAGGCCCACATTTGATCAATCCAGGTAATTTTAAATTTATAACAACCAATCACGTATAAGTTATCAACAAATTTTAATGTGCACATTTAAATATACCACATTTTTTTTCATACACATTTTAATAATAACATATTGGGTATAGAAAACTAGATTGACTTCTGCACTTGTGTATTATACCCACAGGTGTATCAATACAGACATATTAATACACTTTTAAACAGTATTTAGCATATGACGATGACTCTGAAATAGGTTTATAAAATAAATTAGTCATTCTTGAAGAAGGTAGACATACGTATTATGAACCTTTGAATACTTGACGAGGAAAATATATTGTTAGCATCACAATAACACCTCATTCTGTCATTTCCAACATTCACCTTGACCATTCAACCTCAGGCTTAAAATGTCAAACCTGAATATGTATAGTAGTTACACATGGCAGACACTGACATGAATTTGTATACTGAAAACAAAACAAACAATGTAAATGCGCTTTACTGATGCTTTAGTGATTAGCAGAATTCAAATCGGTCTATAATATTGACTAAGATCAGGCGTCACTGTAATGAAATTGAACACTTTTAAATTCATGTAATGACAATGAACACATAGTAAAGAAAAACAGTGAAAATTGTTCACCGTTTTGAAAAATTGCATATTCCACTAATGTCTGCATGCTGTATCAAGCCACCCTTCCCCGGAACAACCCTGTTAAACACTGACTGTTCCTAAGATATCAACATGTATAGATGCAGCTGTAGTAGAACTTTTCTTGGTGCCTTTTTTCTTGTGAAATTCTGCATGTCATACATGAAACATTATTATATACCGATTATGACAATGAACACATCATAATTATTTACTCCCAACACTACTATGATGCCTGTTTTTGTTTACTGAATATATGCTTTTTTTTACAGGAGATTGAACTAGTGTGCTTAGTACCACTAGCTCTCCAAGTTAATATGGCATACTGGGCAGTTGTATTTGTCCAGGATCTCGGACAAGATTCTACAGCCATGCAACATGCTGCATAATAACAGTTTGTCATATGAATGTCCACTGAGTGATCCCAATTGTGTCATGTTGATCCGTGACAGATTTCCCAGTGCTGATGGGGTGTACACTGGCTTCCAGGTCAGTCAGTTAGCTTGACTGACTGGAAACCAATGTTGACTGCAGGTTGCTCGACATAAGAATGTGGTGACGCTTGACTAGCTCTGCAGTTGGTGATGAAACGGTGGGTGCCAGGGTCTGCAGATATGGCAACAACTTTCGATGCTGTCAGACAGGTTCAGTGTCGAGCATTCTTCGGTGAACTGCATCGGTTTAGATATCGATGACATCACTGTATGTTTTCGCTGTCTTTGATGGTACTGCATACCAGCTTCCTGACTTTTTGCTGTACGTCTGCATGTACCTATACCGGAGACAAAGTGACAATTAGGATGGCTCTGACATGTATGATATTTTTATATGTGACGAAACATTTATCAAAAGTCAATAATACAAGGCATTTGTTTTCAATTCAACTATAACTTTTAGCAGTGTCCATGAAAAAATACATTAATTATCCAGAATTGTTACAGTGGTAGGGTTTCATTGTCTTTGTGTTGCTGATAGTCAGTGGCAGCCAGCTGAGTTCTTGCAACATACACCAGGCACAAGTTTGTGATGAAGTAATAGTATTAGAAGAGAATGAAAAAATACAAAACGCTATAAGGGAAGTAAGCAAACGGAACTGTATTATTATGGGGGACTTTAACCATGGGCATATACAATGGAAATCTTTACAGAGTATGGGGAGTGAGGACCACAAGTTTTTAGTTTTAGTACAAGATAGTTTCCTTTCTCAACATGTGCTAGAACCAACCAGGGGAGAGAATGTGTTAGACTTAGTTTTGTCCTCACAGAAAGAATTAGTTGACAATGTCAAGATATGTGAGCCACTGGGGAGTAGTGATCACAACCAGATACATTTTACCATCAAAGTAAAATCAGAAAGGAATAGTAAAAAGCAGTATAGGAGAAATTTCCACAAAGGAAGGTATAAGGACATGAGGAAATATTTAGCAAAGATAGACTGGAATAACACACTGAAGAATAAGACAGCAACCGAATGCTGGAATATCTTAAATAGTGAAATTAAGTGCATAGTCGATAAATTTGTACCTTTCAAAAAACAAGGGAAACGGTCTAAAAAGAAACACTTATCGAAAGAAGCCATTAGAAAAATTAAGTATAAACAAATGATGTGGAAGTCATATAGATGTACTGGAAATGATGAAGACTA
The DNA here is from genome assembly GCA_963995525.1 of Escarpia spicata. Taxonomy (NCBI): domain Eukaryota; kingdom Metazoa; phylum Annelida; class Polychaeta; order Sabellida; family Siboglinidae; genus Escarpia; species Escarpia spicata. The sequence continues at coordinate 33,827,552 of OZ023213.1, forward strand.
CAACATTTATAAAGAAGCACTTAATCAAGCTACAGCTGAAATTAGAAATTCAAAGAGAAGCTATGAAACAAAATTAGCTAGTAATATAAAACATGACAGTAAGAGTTTTTATGCGTATATTCGAAGCAAACAGAAAGTTCAGGATAAGGTCGGTCCTCTAGAAGATAGTGTTGGAAATACAATATCAGAGGGATTCTTAATGGCAGAAGGCCTGAATGAGTATTTTAGTTCAGTGTTTACCAGGGAAGATATTAGTTCACTGCCAGTACCAGAGGCTAAGTTCAAGGGGGCAGATTCAGACTATTTAGGACAGTTAGTTGTAACCTCGGAAATGGTAGCTAAGAAAATAAGGGCTATGAAGGATAATAAATCACCTGGAGTGGACGGGATTCCGCCCAAACTACTATTGGAAATTGTAGAACAAATTAGCGCACCGCTTGCAACAGTTTTCAATTTGTCATTAGAAGAGGGAGTGGTTCCTTTAGAATGGAAAGAGGCAAACATTATACCGTTATTTAAAAAAGGTTCGAGAAACAAGTCAGAGAACTATAGACCAGTGAGTTTAACATCAGTGATTTGCAAATTATTAGAAAGACTAATTAAAGATCACATGGTGGATTTTCTTGTTAAACATAACTTGATAAACCCATCTCAACATGGGTTTTTAAAAGCGAGGTCATGCTTAACAAATATGTTATGTTTTTTGGAAGACATCACTAGGTGGGTAGATGAGGGATCACCAGTAGATATCATCTATTTAGATTTTCAAAAAGCTTTCGACAAAGTACCATATCAAAGATTACTCCTTAAGCTAAAGGCCCATGGCATAGGAAATGGTATAATAAACTGGATAGAAAAATGGCTGAATGACAGAAGACAACGTGTAGTAGTTGATGGGGAGGCTTCAAACTGGAAATCGGTATTGAGTGGGGTACCACAGGGATCAGTACTAGGACCTATATTATTCTTAATATATATCAACGATTTGGACGATGATATAACAAGCAAGGTGTTAACATTTGCGGATGATACAAAAGTGTTTAGAAGGATTAAAAGTGATGGAGACAAACAGCATTTACAAGATGATCTTGATAGGTTGATCAAATGGTCTGAAAAGTGGCAAATGCTGTTCAATTTTGGGAAATGTAAATGCCTCCACACAGGTCATGGGAATGAAGAGGTAAAATATAAAATGGGGGGTACTGTTCTAAGTACTACTGTAAAAGAAAAGGACTTAGGGTTAACCATTAGTGCTGATATGAAGGTTTCAGAACAGTGTGGAATTGCAGCGTCAAAGGGAAATCAAATCCTTGGATTAATTAGGCGAAATATAGCGTATAAGAAAAAAGAATTAATAGTACCGCTGTACAAAACAATAGTGAGGCCTCATTTAGAATATTGTATACAAGCATGGAGGCCATATCGCAAGAAGGACATAGATATGCTAGAAAGAGTACAGAGGAGAGCTACTAAAATGATACCAAATCTGAGGGATCTTAGTTACGAAATACGCCTAAAAGAATGTGGTTTAACAACACTAGAGACCAGGAGATTGAGAGGAGATCACATAGAAGTGTTTAAAATATTGAATGGTTATGAAAATATTGATAGAAACATTTTTTTCTCAGTTAAGAAAGATAGAAGGACCAGAGGACATGAAGCTACATTAGTAAAGGAGCAGTGTAGATTAGATATAAGAAAGTTCTCATTCTCACAAAGGACTGTAAATGAATGGAACAGATTATCTCCTGATTGTGTTGGTGCTAGTAGCGTGAATATGTTTAAAAATAAAATCGACACACACCTTAAAAAGGCGGGATACATGTAGATAAAAAGTATTGTACTCTCGATAAGCCAAAAGGCTTCCTTGTCCAACTGCCATCCAGAGTAATTTTCTGGATGGCAATCTTGTTAAATCTTGTTAAATCTATTGAAAGCCTTTTCACATTTTTCAACAACAATCTGTTGATACACTGACAGCAGCATTTTACTTGTTTAAATTCTCTATGTGTCACGAGGACTGTTATATGTTTTTCATGCCATGTATAATTTTTCTAAATTATTCTTTTTTAATCACTGTTATATATTTTCACAAATAATTTACATTAATTTTCATTTTGCATGATAATTAAACAACACTTGAGTAAGTTTAGTTCTGATATGATGTAGTATCCAGTCCTCAGGATTACTCAAAGCGCTTTAAACTTTACTCCCTGGCAGACCTGTTAAATCGAAAACACCATCTTGACTTATGTGGGAAGAATTCAGCCACACTGAAATTAATATGCAAAGATTATTCATACAAAAATATCCACCGTCTGTAGACAGTACTCTTCATACAGCTGAGTAAACTGGAGCAATGTAGAATGTAGCGATTGTACATGTAATTCTCAGTCACATGGCGATGACCCTGTCTAGTCTAGTCACTATTTTTTGCAAGTTGTAAACAAATCAAGCATTGCACAAACTACAACAGTTTTGAAGTTTATATCCTATTGATGTTTTTTTAACAAAAAATCATAATATAATTATTTTTATTTGATATGTACATATTAAATTTGTTCAACTAAACATCGTCCTAAGTAATTTGTTCTCATTGGTTTACATTTTATGGGCATTAAATATAAAAATGTGTTGTTAAATACACATAATTGTTTAGTCACTAATTTTGTGAGTTGTAAACATATAACTAGCATTTGATATCACATGTGTAGTGTTGTTTTTTTGTAACAAAGAATTGTGATAAAAGTAACTGTTTGTTTTGTTATATGTACCTGACATTTTTTCAACCTCTTCCTAATTGTTGTTTCTATTGTTGCTTTGCATTTTATGTGTACGTGTTATAAAAATTATTACATTATACACATCAAGTGCAATGATTGTACCTGTAGTTGTATTGAGCTTTTCATAATTTTTTAGTCATGATCTCATCAAATAGTTTCAATAAAATGTTTTTAATTTACATTGTCTTTACTTTAATTCACATGCATTTCTAACAACAATATGCAATTTAACGAGGACACCCATTACTGCAAAATCCTCATGCAGACAAACAAAACTATCACATACAGGGGTGGATCCAGAAATCAAGCCTGGGCGGCTCAAAAACCTCCACTGGCGGCCGAACCAAATAGTGTAGTCTAAATTTTGTCGCTACCAAGCCGCCATAATTATAACTTCAGCCGCTCGGCTGGAGTGGTGATATTGGAAGATTGGGGGGGGGGGGGGGGGTTGTTGCCATTGAAACATTTTCGCCACTGCATAGGCATGATTACTATGAAAGTACAATCATCACTGAGGCTTGGCTATATTGTTTCACGTGTATTTACTTGCACTGTATAATATACGAATTTATGTTTGTAACATAAATATTCCAAATTAAATAAATAGAACATTAAGTTCCAAAAGTGAACTGCAAATGACTAGTACAATGTAACTGAAAGTTTCACAAAAGCCCTATCAACCAAAGATGATGTACCCACATAACATTGGTCAGAATAAAACATAATTGTTAAAACCAATCACATATGTTTGCATATCTTCCAATTATTATGCTATGATTTATATATATATATATATACATATATATCACGTTTGCATAGCAGCATCAATTAATACTTACGTTTATTCTAACTGTCCTGAGCTGCATCCAGCCTCAGGAAGTAACTGGACACCTGAGCTGCCTTTGCTAGGACCACTGATGCTCCATAGAGCCACCACAGATCTTGTCATATGTGACGGCTACAGTGGTGTTGAGGTAGTTCACACCTTTGTGTTGAAGCTGTCAAACAAAGTCATGAATTGGAATATGGAATGAGTCAGATTATTTGTGAAAATGAACATGGTTTTACAGCACTAAAACCTGTTAATATATATATAATAGTATATAATATTATATATGTGTGTGTGTGTGGTATGTAACTTGTAAACTTTTTAATTTCATTAACAGGTAAAAATATGTTGCACGATCTTTGTCCAATGGTCATTTGCTCAGCACTCAAGTGTGAAAAGTTAATTTGCCCAGTTGTGAACAAAATTACAATGATATGAGAGTGGCAAAGTTATTATTTATATATATATAGTAAAAATGTAGTACATAACAAACAAATGGACAATTTACAAGTGTCAACTTATTAAATAAGTACAGGTCGAACATAGATGGGCTGGAAAGAAGGTTACAGGAAATAAAGTCACAAAGTAATTTTATTCGAAAAATATATAAATAAAAAGTTTTGCAATTGTTCACTGATAGTTCAACAAAACAAAGCTTGAGGAATTCAATAGTAAACCATACAAAATACCCAACGCCTTAGTTGTGATCTCAATGTGTCATTCACCTAACACTGCTAATTAATGAGGAGGACATTTGGCTGGTAGTGGTTGAACCCCTGGCAGTGTCCACAAAGTTCTACTGTTTACTCAGAGGGTGGATTACCACTGTAAGTCTTTAAAAGAAGATTCCAGCAGTTAGTCATGTCTCTTTTGAGAGCAACAAAGGCATTTTATTATGGATTTCCTGGCTTGATTTAACAAACAAAAATGATAATGGCCTTTCAACCACTTGCAACTGTGGTTATTTACTAGAGGTTTCTGACTGGGAAAGTATGTTCCATAAAGCGAAGCCTCTGTGGCTTCAGTGTCATCAACGTGCAAACAATTTGTAAACTGTCCTGTCAGAAACTTAGCTGTCAACCCTGACTGTTTTTGAATTGAATCACGCAACTGTCGCAAAGTAAGATGAAGTTAATTAATTAAATTAAATGGAAAATAAATTTACAAAATTTTTCTACAAAATGTATGAATGTAGAAGTATAAATGATAAAATGCATGTTATTGATAAATTGTAGTGTTTTAGATGTGCTTTTTTCTTGAAAGACCAAACTAAAAACAGAACTTCTATAATTTACATGTACAAAAGGATTTGTATCTTAACAAAACATGGGCTGCAATTCTTTGTATAGTAACGGTAATTATCTGCTCTCTCACATAAATCAGTCGCAAGCTATCGATACAAGTTATTGTGATGGACATTTTCACAGTATTGAGGGGTGGTAGTTTTCTGAACGTAATAAGCAACATAATATTATATTCATACGAATAAATATGCGTGGTTGAGGCTCACTACTCTGAAATTACTAACCTGTCTAGAAGAAGTTTTGCGAACGCAGCGTCTGTTCTTAGACTAGTCTTACTCCAGCTGTTTCTTTTGTGACTTGACAGTTGTCTTGTGTCGTTCCACAAATCCATACTGGTTTTTCCCAAATAAACCGTATGGCGCGAATATTGTCATTGTCTGCGTAATTTGGCCCTTTTTCGCTGCGTCGGTGGCATATGTCCGGGGATGTTCCATCGCCGGCGTAAATGCCATAAAATAAGAAAGTGTTGTATAAACACTTGCGAACACTACTATCAACAAAAACGGCTTGATCGAGGCATCAATCTTGAGGGTCAGAGGTCAGTCTCGCCCAAATTCGCGAACACGATACTATTATATGAAGTTTCCACTTCCAGGTCCATGTCCATGTTCAAGTAAGTGTTGCTAGTTTCGACTCGTTCGACTCGAAACCAAATTCTAAATAGTTCGCAGTTTGTTTATTAATTTCAACAAAACGAAGTAGCACAAGTGCACCAACGAACTAGGATATTATAGGGGATACTTGATAGCTTTGCTTTTTCGGGAAATTAGTCAGAAAAGCCAGGAGGATAACAATCGAACTGATATTGCAGGTTTAAGGTTCTGCCTGAGGTTGAATGGTCAAGGTGAATGTTGAAAATAACAAAATGAGGTGTTATAGTGTTGCTAACAGTATATTTTCCTCGCCAAATATTCAAAAGTTCATAACATGTATGTTTACCTTCTTCAAAAAAATTATTTTACAAACTTTTTTCTGAGTCCTCGCCATATGCTAAATACTTTTAAAGGTGTATTAATATGTCTGTGTTGATACACTGTGGGTATAATATAAGTGCAGAAGTCAACTTAGTTTTCCATGTCCAAGATGTTATTATTAAAATGTGTATGAAAACAAATATATATGTAAATGTGCACATTAAAATTTGTTGATAACTTATACATGGTTGATTGTTATAAATTTGAAATTACCTGGATTGATCAAATGTGGGCCTCCCGCAGACTATGTATTCTCCCTGTGTATGCCTGACCCAGGTGACCGCCTTAGCTCCTCTTCTGCCTCTTCTCATTCCCATTCTTGGGTTGCAGTGTCGCCTCTAACGACATCATAATTCAAGTTACGTATTATGCATTCATATATTGCTGTGGTGAGAATATATACACATATTGGTAAATACACAAGAATAGCTGGCATATGTCGGTTGAAAGGTATCACAGGATACCAGTTACATAAACTATAGCCAGGCACCAAGGACCACATTTTCTTATGTAATCCTTATATATAGTGTACTCTAGCTGTATTTATATTTTATGTATTTACATTTTATATTGAATAAAATAATAATTACCATCATGGTTGTCATATAAAAAATCTCAATTATTTTGCATAAACTACAATACAAATCAACAACATTCTGCAATAATAGTATCAAAATGTGAGTCACAAAACGCTGTTTTAATCATTATGATCACCAATATAATACTCCCATGTTTGACGTTCTGTTGCACGAAATTACGGATGGTCCCTGACTAAGTTACTTGCACGATCAACAGGGCCAGGGGCCTACTGCCAAACCAATGTTACTTGACATTTCGCACCCTCACGTTATCTACTCTATATGTATCGTTGCAATAACATAGCTTATTAACAAGGTCCTACGTAACCAAATACAATACATATCAAATATTATGTTCGTTGTCACAGCCTCTGACTGAATCTCTGGCTGGTTATGGACCTCGTGACTGGCTTAGCCTTAGACTGTCAACAAAAAAATAGAATATGTTATATCATCATTTAAATGGTGCTACATGATGGATAATGGTATGTAGTTTACTACCCTTTTTGAATTTTTTGATATCTTCAATATTTGCGGCATTATTCAACTTTTAAATCTTAAAATGGTGGCATTTTCTGTCTATTGGTTTTCAGTCCATTTCTTGTGCACAGTCTGCATGAGGACTGCATTTATTTGATTGGAAAATAGTAATAACATTGGAACCTTTTAACTTACGTATGTGAAATCAAAAATGGTGCAACCCTTAAGGAAATGTCAATTTTTGGTGACCTTGACTTGACCTTCACAGTTGACCTACATTCCACTTTTGACCTAGATTTGGTCCACAGCATCGGATTAATTCTTATTAATGACATCATTTTAGCAGAAAATTAATTAGGTAATGGGCACTGTTAACGTTTGAAGTATGAATATTGCCAATATAATTAATTTAATACTATGCAACCTTTAAATGGCTATTAGAACTTGACCTATTTATTTGACCTATATTTCACATTTGACCTACTATATACCTGAATTTATGGCATAATTAATTCATAAATGCATCTACTGGATGAATCATGATACAACCCTTTAGGAAATGTCAATTTTGGTGACCTTGCCTTGACCTTCACACTTGACCTACATTCCATTTTGACCTAGATTTGACCTTTACTGGGATTAACGATGGACGATGGACGATGCGCGATGCGATGCGCGATGCGATGCGCGATGCGATGGACGATACGCGATGCAATGCGCGATGCGATGGACGATGCGCGATGCGATGCGCGATGCGATACGCGATGCGCGATGCAATACGCGATGCGATGCGCGATGCGATACGCGATGCGCGATGCGCGATGCGCGATGCGCGATGCGCGATGCGCGATGCGATACGCGATGCGCGATGCGATACGCGATGCGCGATGCGATACGCGATGCGCGATGCGCGATGCGATACGCGATGCGCGATGCGCGATGCGCGATGCGCGATGCGCGATGCGATACGCGATGCGCGATGCGATGCGCGATGCGCGATGCGCGATGCGATGCGATGCGATGCGATGCGATGCGCGATGCGATACGCGATGCGATGCGCGATGCGATGCGCGATGCGATGGTATACATTATAAAGGTGCCGCAGTGAGCATGCGTACGCCGAAAACGAGACTTAGGCAGCCATTTTTATTTATTTGTATTAAACACATTTCTTTTTGTGTTCAGAGCATGTGATGATGGCTGATGACGCTGACTGTACGTATACGGTTACACATCTAGTTATTGTGCACAAACGATTATGTGATTGTACTTCTCAATATTGTCTCGGACATCTACTGAGATTGAATTTAGCGAAACAAAAACTGGTGCAAGGCAGGCTGCCTCTTCGCAAAAACTAGACTAGGGACTGAAATAGATTACTTTATAACATGAAATATGTACCTAATCAATATTTTATTTGTTAAATAATTATTGTTTCCCTCTGGTTATCCCTGATCGCAAATATAAACACTATTTTGTGTGCCTGCAGACACGATGAACCAGGGATGGTTAAGGTATTTCTCAGTTTAACATTAACCAACAGTTTTGAAGCCTATTTGTTTATATTTATTAATTAATGACATAATATCTGTTTAGAATGCAAACATGTTATTTATGCCTTATATAAATTAAAATATAAACTTTTCATAATTTATGCTTCTTGATTTACTCCTCGGTCCCCAATACTTCCACGTCTGGACAAAACTGACATATATTCCGTGAGACGTTCTTCAATACAAATGCAGTGATGTTTAATGACTTAATCTGGGTTTCGTAGTAGCACATAAAAGCGGCGTTGCGCCGAAATACAAGTACGAATAACGCGGTGTCAATAATTAGCCCCGCTCAAATCAGGCTACCAGCTCTATTGGGCCACGTAATAAACAGCCGAAATTGACAGGAAGTTAACTAGTAGTAGGTATACTAGGAGGTGCACGGTGCGCGCGGTGCGTCTACAATTCGATTCACTTAGGGGTCATCTCAGAACGTCGGTGTCCGATATCAGACGAATTTACTTTCATCTTGCCTCAGGCCTCCCCCCCACCCACCTCAGACGAATTTTTTTAACATTAATATGATGACACCAGTATAATTAAGAGTGTCGGTCGATGTCCGACGCCAGATGAAACTGCGTCAGACCCCCGTCCCCCAAACAAAAATAATTTCGCTTGATATCGGATATCGACGTTCCGAGATGATCCCTTAGCAAAAATGAAACTACACTCTAGGAACAACGATTCGCTACCTCGTTTGTGCATTTTATACGTAGGTTTTGTAAAATAATTAGAGACAATACTATTTTAGTTTACGATTTAGATATTTTATTATAAACTAAAAACACTAAAGTTTAGTAGGGTCTAACTGATTATAGTTATATATATATATATATATATATTGTTTGATTTATGTAAGGCATAATGAACATGATATGTACACCTATGAAAATGTCATTAATGAATAAATATTCAAGAAATGTATACGTCAAAGCCTACGGTTAATGTTCAACTGAAAAATGCCATCAACATCCCCGTTTTTCAAGTACATAAATTATCGTTTACATTTTCGATCAAGGATAATCAGATGAAACCAAAAATAATTCATTTTTGGTCTCCGGTTTTGGTGCGAGAACCTAGATTACATTCTATAAAGTGATTGCCCGCATGCCCCCATTTATCTTAGTCTAAACTCAATCGCATTAGGCTTCTATCATAATATTTAGAAGTACAATCACATAATCTTTTGTGCGCAATAACTAGAGAAGTGTAACCGTATACGCACACTCAAAGTCATCAACCATGGACACATGCGTTGAACATAAAAGGCATCCAGTGTTGCCTATGGTCACGAATTTGTTCAAACCCAGACAACAAAGCCAAACCCAAAACACTGGCGTCGGAACATGGTGGATATTTGGTGGGTGGAGGCTCTCCAAAACCTCGATTTGCACTCCCCCTTTTGAGGCTCGCCAAAATAACTCCATCTTCAGGCTCTTCAAAAACCTCGATTTGCACCCCCCCCCCCAAATATCTACATTGAGGCTCTCCACAAACATGAATTTGAACTCCTCATATATCCCTGTCTGTCTGGGGTGAAACTGGCCTCGATTCCGATGCTCGCTGTCTGTTTTTTGTAATTTCTCTCGCTGGTCCTGCACAGCTCTCTCCACCAGATCGTTCGCTCTCGTTTTCCATCTTTCTCCCAATCCTTCAAAATCTCTTTTCGATAGTCTTCCCATCGCAGTCTAGTTCTTCTTCGCCTCCTTTTCCTTCCAGTCTCTGTGTCTCTGCTCTCTTTGCCATCCGTTCTTCTCCCATTTTCTTTACAAGCCCTGCCCATCTTAGTTGACTCATGCTTATGCTTGTTCAGAAACAATTGTGTCGACTATTCACATCAAAGACACAATTAACCACAGGCGCAATTACGACCAGACGATGTAAATAAGTAGCATCATTCTAGTCCACTGCTGCAATTTTGGGAGATGGTGCTGTTCTAATTATAGCTCCTGACCCAGGGATTATCGTCTCCACAGACGCACCGACTTTGACACATCATGTAATCCACTTGCCAGACAAGAGATACAATTAACCGAAAGTGCTACTTAACCCCCACTTTAGTGCATCGGCACTTCCAGGTGTAAATTACAATTTTGATATACTCGTTTGTACTGAATCATATAGAAAACGACATTGCTCTCTAGTCTAAAAAAATTCAGTTGTGTTACATCCGTGTAACATAGCTGTTAAGGTGTATCAGAATGGGACGAGGAAAGGCGAATGTGTTTTTGGAGGAAAATCGTTCAGATGGGACCACCTTGATGATATGTCGCAAAACATGTTGTTGTTGTCTATGGAAGTTCCCATAGAAACCAAGAGTATACATCTCAACAATAAAAATATTGAATGAGCATTGGTTTACATTATTTATTCATTGTAAATACGGAGAAATTACATTATCACATAAGCATGTACCGTATCGGCGGTATGCATGGTAATAGTAATTAGCATCACACGTTTTGCTTTCGTAAACACATTATATCACACGTCAATTATATATATATATATATATATATATATATATATATATATATATATATATATGTAATGAGCATGCGTACGTCGAAAACGAGACTTAGGCAGCCATTTGTATTTTATTAAACGCATTCCTTTTTGTGTTCAGAGCATGTGATGATGGCTGATGATGCTGACTGTACGTATACGGTTACATATATATTTGGTTTGCGCACAGAATTTGTTGTGTTCGTACTTCTAAATGTTGTGACGAAAGTCTGGGGCAAACATATTTCATAACATGACATATATGTACTTCTTCTACCGCTCAAATGCAGTTTTTAAATTGTTTACGTCTGGATATCCTTGGTAGAAAATAGAAAACTTATTTTGTATACATGGGAAGAGACGACAACTTTTTTCAACTTTCGCTTATTGCAAATGCCGTTCGTTTGTGTCCAAGTTTATGTTTCAATTATTATAAATAGCTACAATATTCGAAGTCGGTTTAACAAAAAGCACATCTGTGCCAGTGAATCAACTAAAAGGAAAGCTAAAGCCTAATCTATAGCTAGAGGCAGTTGCTAAAAATGGATATGTATGTGGATGAATGTTTAAAGTCTACGGCGCAATAAACAAAAGTGATGCACGTGTTTTTTTTATTTTGTTGCCGTCGTCGTGTCTGCCAAGGTTGATAATGACATGATGATGATGGTTTATTACAGAAACTATGACACAATACATTCGATATTTGATGCACATTTGATACATACATTGTTATAGTTTCTATAATGAGAGTTTAAAGCCACAAGAGGTTGATGTTCCCTCTCCGTGCATGTAGTACATATGTCATTCCATGGTGCACGTAAAATAATGTAATAAAAAGAAGAAGAAGAAGAAACAGATTGTGCAATTAAAGAAAAGAAATCAGCAACACAAATCACAGCAATACTATTGTCATGCATACACGCATTAGAACGCAACAATGAATGTTAGTTATACAAGTCACTAACATTATTTACTCACAAAAATCTCTTGACATTTAGACGTTTCCAGTGCATATATACAATCCACTGTTGTTGTTTATAGTTCCATAGCTTAACACTTCGACGTATAATAGTTTTATATAATACGTTGGTTTTAGAAATCGGTACAAGCAGTAGATCCACATGGCGTGTCCTATAATTATTGGTTAACGATTTGCCGTTAAATACAGGAACGACAATTGGTTTCTCATTCTACCATGAGCAACGGCCAACACATTTTCTTTAGACGACCAATTTGTAATTAAATAGACTGAAACGATCACAAACAATTGCTAAGAAAGCTCATGTTAAATGTATGATTATAAAAAATATATTTTTAAAATCGTATTGTCAACGCGAATTTGAAATACCGCATGAAAATGTCTGTATTGTTATCTGTGTCATGTTTACGAGTTAAAGTTCGCCACTTATGTCATGTATTGCGTTTCAGCAGTGACGCGTGGTGCAAGTCCCTGGAAGACTAGCTCAGTGGTTACGCCGCTACAGCCTCAATCACGGGGTTTCCTGCACATCCTCTTCATGTTTCTGATGTCTTCCTTGTCGACTTCGACATTGTAGTCTACATTAGATATAGCGTTTTACACAAGCTAGTAAATTGTTATAACATACATTGTATAACAGTACAAATGTTTCAATCAAACTTAGGGAAGACAACAACTATATTATCAATACCAATGTTTGTGTTTAAAAACATTGCTTAAATCGATGCTGTTTGTAATACAATAACGTTGTCTAAAACTAAACAGAGGTTGTTTGCAAACAAATTATTATAGTATCCTAAGTTTAATAAGGTGAAGCTAATTTTCTACTTTACTGTTCATTTGTAAATATAATTTTCTCACCGTATACTAATTGTTCATAATGTACTCTCACTCCTATTTTGCATGTTTTAATGACATAGACTATATTCACTTTATTTGACATACTGTAATGATGTACATACATCGGTTTGCTTAATGGTACTGTTGTGACTCAGAAAAAAGGTTCCTATCACTCCGCTAGGGATCTTTGGGATGAATACAATTATTAAATATGTACGTCAAATATGCACGGTAAACTTAAAATGCCTTATACGTATGTGTGCAAATTGTATAGCATTAATGTACATTAATTTAAATGCTACGTTACCATAAATCTCTGGCAAGAAATACAGCAGGTCTGGTTTTCCTCGGATGACCGTATCGCGTGCGTCTTACGCTCGTTCGTTTTTGATAAGTGCCAACTATACTCTGTGTTAATGATTTCTCATAAAACGTGCGGTGCAAACAAATTTAACGAATATGCACAAAGAAGCACGGTGTTTCGTCGATTGAAATGATTCCTTGAGACTCGTAGTATTTCATCGTTCAGTTTTCTAAGAAAGATACTTCTAATATACATCATGTTTTCACTGTAATTGTTGTATATATATATATACATATATATATATATACATATATATGTATATATATATATAATTGACGTGTGATATAATGTGTTTACGAAAGCAAAACGTGTGATGCTAATTACTATTACCATGCATACCGCCGATACCGTACATACTTATGTGATATTGTAATTTCTCCGTATTTACAATGAATAAATAATGTAAACAAATGCTCATTCAATATTTTTATTGTTGAGATGTATACTCTTGGTTTCTATGGGAACTTCCATAGACAACAACAACATGTTTTGCGATATATCATCAAGGTGGTCCCTTCTGAACGATTGTCCTCCAAAAACACATTCGCCTTTCCTCGTCCCATTCTGATACACCTTAACAGCTATGTTACACGGGTGTAACACAACTGAATTTTTTTAGACTAGAGAGCAATGTCAGTTTCTATATGATTCAGCACAAACGAGTATATCAAAATTGTAATTTACACCTGGAAGTGCCGATGCACTAAAGTGGGGGTTAAGTAGCACTTTCGGTTAATTGTATCTCTTGTCTGGCAAGTGGATTACATGATGTGTCAAAGTCGGTGCGTCTGTGGAGACGATAATCCCTGGGTCAGGAGCTATAATTAGAACAGCACCATGTCCCAAAATTGCAGCAGTGGACTAGAATGATGCTACTTATTTACATCGTCTGGTCGTAATTGCGCCTGTGGTTAATTGTGTCTTTGATATGAATAGTCGACACAATTGTTTCTGAACAAGCATAAGCATGAGTCAACTAAGATGGGCAGGACTTGTAGAGAAAATGGGAGAAGAACGGATGGCAAAGAGAGCAGAGGCACAGAGACTGGAAGGAAAAGGAGGCGAAGAAGAACTAGACTGCGATGGGAAGACTATGGAAAAAGAGATTTTGAAGGATTGGGAGAAAGGTGGAAAACGAGAGCGAACGATCTGGTGGAGAGAGCTATGCAGGACCAGCGAGAGAAATTTAAAAAAATCAGACAGCGAGCATCGGAATCGAGGCCAGTTTCACCCCTGACAGACAGGGATATATGAGGAGTTAAAATTCATGTTTGTGGAGAGCCTCAATGTAGATATTTGGGGGGTGCAAATCGAGTTTTTTGAAGAGCCTGAAGATGGAGTTATTTTGGCGAGCCTCAATGGGTGTGCAAATTGTGATGTTGGAGAGCCTTAATGTGGCTGTTTTGGCGAACCTCAAGAGGGGGGGGGGTGCAAATCGAGGTTTTGGAGAGCCTCAACCCACCAAATATCCACCATGTTCCGACGCCAGTGTTTTGGGTTTGGCTTTGTTGTCTGGGCTTGAACAAATTCGTGACCATAGGCAACACTGGATGCCTTTTATGTTAAACGCATGTGTTCATGGTTGATGACTTTGAGTGTGCGTATACGGTTACACTTCTCTAGTTATTGTGCACAATAGATTATGTGATTGTACTTCTAAATATTATGATAGAAGCCTAATGCGATTGAGTTTAGACTAAGATAAATGGGGGCATGCGGGCAATCACTTTATAGAATGTAATCTAGGTTCTCGCACCAAAACCGGAGACCAAAAATGAATTACTTCATAGCATGAGGTGTGTATCTCTTCTACCACTCCCCATTTAATTTTTGGCTTCATCTGAATATCCTTGATCGAAAATATAAACGATAATTTATGTACCTCCACACATGAAAAACGGGGATGTTGATGGCATTTTTCAGTTGAAAATTAACCGTAGGCTTTGAAGTATACATTTCTTGAATATTTATTCATTAATGACATGATATATTTTCGTAGGTGTATATATCATTATGCCTTACATAAATAAAACAATATATATATATGTAAATAACTATAATCAGTTAGACCCTACTAAACTTTAGTGTCTTTAGTTTATAATAAAATATCTAAATCGTAAACTAAAATAGTATTGTCTCTAATTATTTTACAAAACCTACATATAAAATGCACAAACGAGGTAGCGAATCGTTGTTCCTAGAGTGTAGTTTCATTTTTGCTAAGGGATCATCTCGGAACATCGATGTCCGATATCAAGCGAAATTATTTTTGTTTGGGGGACGGGGGTCTGAGGCAGTTTCATCTGGCGTCGGACATCGACTCTTAATTACACTGGTGTCATCATATTAATGTTTAACAAATTCGTCTGAGGTGGGTGGGGGTGGGGGGAGGGGGGAGGCTGAGGCAAGATGAAAGTAATTTCGTTTGATATCGGACATCGACGTTCTGAGATGACCCCTAAGTGAATCGAATTGTAGATGCACCGCGCGCACCGTGCACCTCCTAGTAGACCTACCAACTTAAATGTGCTCAATCATTTCGATTGTTGTGCTCCTCACGTGTCAGACTAATTTCACGAAACGTAATCGTATCAGGTATTCATTATTGATACACTGGTTCATTTGTACGTATGCTTTACTTCGTTTTAGTGAAATTAACAGACAAACAATAACATGATATTCGGTTAGTCCTAACCGAATATCAAGACACTTATCTGAACTTGGATGTGGTCTGAGATAGACCTCTCGTGTAATAGTCACGTGAACGGGAATATGCGGCGACATCGGCCTTTGACCCCCACCTTTCGGTGCCTGGATTCAGTCAACATTACGTATTTACGAGTCGCCATCCATTTTTTGTACAAGTGATAGCTCGATAATTTTATCTGTGACGAAGGGATGCCCACGGATATATGTCACCGACTCGGCTAAAAAGAGGGTGAGAGCGGAAAGACAAAGAGAGTATCCGCGTACAAAGGTGTATATTGGAAAGGTTATGGATTTGTGAAACCGAACGAAAGAAACGGCTGGCGTGAAAAGTGATGCAGCATTCGCCAAGTTTCTTCTGGACAGGTTAGTAATATTGAATTTATCAGCAAGCACACACACACACACACACACACACACACACGACTGTGTGTTCAATAGATGGAACAGCCAAAACAAAGCCGTCATCGTCCGCCATCTTAATTCCATCTTCGATCGACGTTCCGCGACGTTCCATCGCACATGAATATACATTATTGTAGATATTATGACTTTATATTGATGGACATGTTATATTATATCAATAGTTAACGAAGTGCGAAGTGTCAGTCTCTTGCGAAGCACACACCGAATGGTAGATGAACTTAAAAATCCGCTCCATCGACGTTCCGCGACGTTTCATCGACGTTCCATTAATCCGTGTCGTTCCATCGCAAATTAATATACAGTAATGTAGATATTATGCCTTCATATTTAAGGACATGCCGTATTATATCAATATTTAACTATGTATAATGTAATACATAATACAGCTATAGCACCCACTGGACATTCACACGTTACTCCCAATCACTGACTGACACTGCCACTGGCTGGACATTTGAGACTAATAAAATAATCGAATGCCTAAAATAATTGCCTGGATCTAATTATAAGTACTTGCTTTCTTGGATGTCAGTTGAAACTTGAGTCACTGGCTGCTTGTAGTGTGCACTTTGATCATCAAAGCTAGTTACATTTACTGACAGCAGATCAGTGACAATCACCTCAGGAATCACATAATACCCAGTAAAACACAGCTACCAATTGACCTTTAGGCTTTACCCATGCCTACTCAATAGCAGTATGAGTCTATCAGATTTACTACCATGTTTTGTATGATATAAATATATCTTTACTTGCCTTCAGCAATGTAGAATACAAAATAACACTTCTTTACTGTTTGTCCATGTGTGATGTACAACATGAATGCTGATTGTAATAACATATACATTTTATAATCTTGTATTATGTAAATTTAAAGAGTAGTAATAATTTATGATTTCTGTAGAGAATACTAATCATTTATATGTATATTGTGACCGTAATAGTCTACATATATTACCAAGGGGTAAACGACCCAAACTGCATATAGTATGTGTAGAAGTATGTATAATATATAAAGAAAAGTTTATAAGTTACATCTCTGAAAAGTGTAGAATATGTATACACATTGATAGAGATCTTTTAGGCCTTTATGCTAACCTTAGTTTGATAGGGAGCAAGAAAACAACTACACCGGTGGTATGACCATAGGAGGACAATTTATTTTATTATTTCTGAAAGTTATTTAAATAGCCTGGATATTATTTTGATGTGTTATACTACGCTGTCCATTTTTAGGGGTAGTAGTACTATTAAAAAATGTAAAATTTAATCAATTTTGGCCATTCCACTTTATGCCTTCACCTGAGTTTCACCACAAATATATGCAAATGACGTCCACGCCAATCCAGCCACCACAGACAACCGCTGCATTGGCTCTATCGAGTATCGGTGGTCGCAGTAAAACCAGTTCACTGTCAGGTATTCAGTCTCTTCCCGAGGCTGGGTGCAGCTCTAAACCATTACAACCAATGTCAGTTTAAGTAATGGTATTAATGTACTGTTATGTTCTGGTTTTACCAGTTTAATGTGTGTACAATTATTCAATGTGTGTATAATAGGGTGGTTGTAAAACTGTCAACTACATAGCACATTTCATTTGCAGATCATTTTTTTAACTTATGTTTCTTTTTATTTAATTTGGAATGTTTGTATTGCAAACATAAATGTGTATATACAATGCAAGTAAGTATACGTGACACAATATAGCCAAGCCTCAGTGATTGTCATTTCATAATAATTATGCTTATGCTGGCGCACAGATCTGCTAAAGGCTGCAACTGCTTTAATGTTAATGTTATGTCACATGACATTTTATCTCTATAATCACCTGCTGGCTTGCACAGCACAAGATGCTTATGTTCAGTTTCTGATTTGTATCTTTGAATGTATATTTTAGTGTGTGTGTGTTCAGAAGTCAAAATAACTTAATTTAACCTGTTTAAACATACAATGTGTGGAATTATTTTAATAATACGTATGGTTGGCGAGACTCTTAATAAGACATATGATATAATGTCGCTAGTACTATCAGTGAAAAATTGCAAAACTTTTTTTTTTGGAATAAAATTACTTTGTGACTTTATTTCCTGTGACCTTCTTTCCAACCCACCTATGCTCTACCTGCACTTACAGGTAGTTAATTATACTGACAATTGGATGATGTACAATCCAAATTGTTTCACATTGTTGGCTCTGACACTTGTAAATTGTCTATTTTGTTTGTTATATACTACAATTTTACAATACATACAATAATAACTTTGCCACTCTCATATCATTTATTGTATTTTTTTTACAACTGGGCAAATGACCTTTTCACACTTGAGTGCTGGGCAAATGACCATTGGGCAAATGATCGTGCAAAATATTTTTACCTATTAATGAAATTAAAACGTTTATAAGTTACACACCACATATATTTACATATACATACATATATAATATTATATTATATATATTTACGTGTAGTAGTGCTGTCAAACCATGTTCACCTTCACAAATAATCTGACTCATTCCATATTCCAATTCATGACTTTGTTTGACAGTTTCAACACAAAGGCGTGAACTACCTCAACACCACTGCAGCCATCACATATGACAAGATCTGTGGTGGCTCTATCGAGCATCAGCGGTCATAGCAAAGGCAGCTCACTGTCGGGTGTCCAGTCACTTGCTGAGGCTGGATGCAGCTCAGGACAGTAAGTAAACGTAAGTATTAATTGCTGCCGGTATGCAAACGTGATATATACAGCTGTATATATATATATACATAAATCATAGCATAACATTTGGAAGATATGCAAACATATGTGTTTGGTTGTTTTGACAATTATGTTTTATTCTGACCAATCTTATTATTTGGTACACCATCTTTGAAAATTTTTCAACAGCACCCCCCCCCCCCCCCCCCCCGGCTTCCGATATCACCACTCCAGCCGAGACATCAGAGCAGCTGAACTTATAGCGGCTTGATAGCGACAACATTTTGACTACACCATTTGGTTCAGTCGCCAGTGGAGGTTTTTGTGCCCCCCAGACCAGACTCCACCACTGTATGTGATAGTTTTGGTTGTCTGCATTAGGATTTTGCAGTAATGGGTGTCCTCGTTAAATTGCTAGACAGGGTCATCGCCATGTGACTGAGAATTACATGTACAATCGCTACATGCTACATTGATCCAGTTTACTCAGCTGTATGAAGAGTACCGGCTACAGACGGTGGATATTTTTGTATGAATAATCTTTGCATATTAATTTCAGTGTGGCTGAATTCTTTCCACATAAGTCAAGATGGTGTTTTCAATTTAACAGGTCTGCCAGGGAATAAAGTTTAAAACGCTTTGAGTAATCACAAGGACTGGATACTACACCATATCAGAACTAAACTTACCCAAGTGTTGTTTAATTATCATGCAAACTGAAAATTAATGTAAATTGTGAAAATATAAAACAGTGATAAAAAAGAATAATTTAGAATTTTTTTACATGGCATGAAAAATATATAACAGTCCTCGTGATACATAGATAATTTAAACAAGTAAAATGCTGCTGTCAGTGTATCAACAGATTGTTGTTGAAAAATGTGAAAAGGCTTTCAATACCATTACTTCCTCACAAACTTGTGCCTGGTGTATGTTGCAAGAACTCAGCTGGCTGCCACTGACTATCAGCAACACAAAGGCAATGAAACCCTACCAGTTGTAACAATTCTGGATAATTAATGTATTTTTTCATGGACACTGCTAAAAGTTATAGTTGAATTAAATACAAATACCTTGTATTATTGACTTTTGATAAATGTGTCGTCACATATAAAAATATCATGCATGTCAGAGCCATCCTAATTGTCATTTTGTCTCCGGTATAGGTAGATGCAGACGTACGGCAAAATGTAAAGAAGCTGGTATGCAGTACCATCAAAGACAGCGAAAACATACAGTGATGTCATCGATATCTAAACCGATGCAGTTCACCGAAGAATGCTCGACACTGAACCTGTCTGACAGCATCGAAAGTTGTTGTCACTTCTGCAGACCCTGGCACCCACCGTTCCATCACCAACTACAGAGCTAGTCAGGCGTCATCACATTCTTATGTCGAGCAACCTGCATTCTACATTGGTTTCCAGGCAGTCAAGCTAACTGACTGACCTGGAAGCCAGTGTACACCCCATCGGCACTGGGGAATCTGTCACGGATTCAACACGACACAATTGGGATCACTCAGTGGACATTCATATGATAAACTGTTAATATGCAGCATGATCCTGGACAAATACAACTGCCCAGTATGCCATATTAACTTGGAGAGCTAGTGGTACTAAGCACACTAGTTCAATTTCCTGTAAAAAAAAGCATATATTCAGTAAACAAAAACAGGCATCATAGTAGTGTTGGGAGTAAATAATTATGATGTGTTCATTGTCATAATCAGTATATAATAATGTTTCATGTATGACCTGCATCATTTCACAAGAAAAAAGGCAGCAAGAAATGTTCTACTACAGCTGCATCTATACATGTTGATATCTTAGGAACAGTCAGTGTTTACCAGGGTTGTTCTGGGGAAGGGTGGCTTGATACAGCATGCAGACATTAGTGGAATATGCAATTTCTCAAAACGGTGAACAATTTAAACTATTTTTCTTTACTAGGTGTTCGTTCATTGTCATTACATGAATTTAAAATTTTTCAATTTCATTACAGTGACGCCTGATCTTAGTCAATATTATAGACTGATTTGAATTCTGCTCATCAGTAAAGCGCATTTATATTTTTAGTTTTGTTTTCAGTATACAACTTCATGTCAGTATCTGCCATGTAACTACTATACATATTCATGTTTTACATTTTAAGCCTGAGGTTGAATGGTCAAGGTGAATGTTGGAAATGAGAGAATGAGGTGTTATTGTGATGCTAACAATATATTTTCCTCGTCAAGTATTCAAAGGTTCATAATACGTATGTCTACCTTCTTCAAGAATGACTAATTTATTTTATAAACTTATTTCAGAGTCATCGCCATATGCTAAATACTGTTTAAAGGTGTATTAATATGTCTGTGTTGATACACTTGTGGGTATAATATAAGTGCAGAAGTCAATCTAGTTTTCCATGCCCAAGATGTTATTATTAAAATGTGTATGAAAACAAATGTGGTATATTTAAATGTGCACATTAAAATTTTTTGATAACTTATACGTGGTTGATTGTTATAAATTTGAAATTACCTGGATTGATCAAATGTATCCTCCCTGTGTCTGCCTGGCCCGGGTGACCGCCTCTAGCCCCTCCTCTGCCTCCTCTCATTCTCATTCATGGGTTGCAATGTGGTCTCTAGCAATATCACAATTCAAGTTACATATATTATTATGTATTCATATATTGCTGTGGTGAGAGTATATACATATATTGGTAAATACATAAGAATAGCCGGCATATGTCAGTTGAAAGGTATCACAGGATACCAATTAATGCATTACATACACTATAGCCAGGCATCAAGGACCACAATGGAGACAAGTGCGTGCATTTTCTTGTGTAATCCTTATATATGGTGTACTCTAGGTGTAGTGATATTTTATGTATTTACACGTTTACATTTTTATATTGAATAAAATCATCACCATCATGCTTGTCATAAAAATCTAAATTATTTTGCATAAAATACAATGCAAATCAACAATATTCTGCAGTAATAGTATCAAAAATATGAGTCACAAAAAATGTTTTAATAATTACGATCACCAACATAATACTTCCGTGTTTGACGTTCTGTTGCACAAAATTACGGATGCTCCCTGACTAAGTTACTTGGACGATCAACAGGGGCCTGCTGCCAAAGCAATGTTACTTGTCATTTCGCACCCTCACGTCATCTACTCTCAATATGTATTGTCGGAATAACAGCTTATTAACAACATCCTGCGTAACCAAATACAATACATATCAAATATTATGCTCGTTGTCACTCTCTGACTGAATCTCTGGCTGATATGGTCACTGTCTTAGTCTTAGTCTTAGACTTAGTCGACTTGTCAGCCTCGACAGGCTCGAGTCGAGTGTAGACATTCGCAAGTTGCAATTCTCGTTGAATTAATACACGGCTACGCGTTCTTGTTGCTAACTGCGATAGTGTAATACGTACCTTCGTACAACTACTTTGGAATTATAATCTTCATCTTGATACGCTAAAGCACGTGTGTGTTATTGGTTTCGAATGCCTGGGATGCCGATCTCGCGTAAAGCACGTGACCGAAGTGGCGCAGTAGGCAGACAGCGCAATTGGCTTTCGCCAGCGATACCCGCTGTAACGACAACTCTTTTTTTGACGATTAAAAAACAAGTACGCATTTTTTTAATTAAACCGACTGTGCGCACTAGTTAAACTATTCACACATTACACATCTGGACATAAAAGAACCGGATTGGCGATGGGCAAACGAAGTGATTGAGCACCTTTAGCTTCCTATCAATTTCGGCTGTTTATTACGTGGTCCAATAGAGCTGGTAGCCTGAATTGAGCGAGGCTATTTATTGACACCGCGTTGTTCGTACTTGTATTTCGGCGCAACGCTGCTTTTATGTGCTACTACGGAACCCAGATTAAGTCATTAAACATCACTGCATCTGTATTGAAGAACGTCTCACGGAATATGTGTCAGTTTTGTCCAGACATGGAAGTATTGGGGACCGAGGAGTAAATCAAGAAGCATAAATTATGAAAAGTTTATATTTTAATTTATATAAGGCATAAATAACATCTTTGCATTCTAAGCAGATATTATGTCATTAATTAATAAATATAAACAAATAGACTTCAAAACTGTTGGTTAATGTTAAACTGAGAAATACCTTAACCATCCCTGGTTCATCGTGTCTGCAGGCACACAAAATAGTGTTTATATTTGCGATCAGGGATATCCAGATGGAAACAATAATTATTTAACAAATAAAATATTGAATAGGTACATATTTCATGTTATAAAGTAATCTATTTCAGTCCCTAGTCTAGTTTTTGCGAAGAGGCTGCCTGCCTGGCACCCGTTTTTGTTTAGCTAAATTCAATCTCAGTAAATGTCCGAGACAATATTTAGAAGTACAATCACATAATCTTTTGTGCACAATAACTAGATGTGTAACCGTATACGTACAGTCAGCGTCATCAGCCATCATCACATGCTCTGAACACAAAAAGAAATGTGTTTAATACAAATAAATAAAAATGGCTGCCTAAGTCTCGTTTTCGGCGTACGCATGCTCATTGCGGCACTTTTATAATGTATACCATTGCATCGCGCATCGCATCGCGCATCGCGTATCGCATCGCATCGCGCATCGCGTATCGCATCGCGCATCGCATCGCGTATCGCATCGCGCATCGCCCATCGCATCGCGTATCGTCCATCGCATCGCATCGCGTATCGTCCATCGCATCGCGCATCGCATCGCGCATCGTCCATCGCATCGCCCATCGCATCGCTCATCGCATCGCGCATCGCATCGCGCATCGCCCCATGGGGCTGCAGGTTGCCACACAAAAACGCGATGGCCCTTCTCGGCCATCATATGTCTGTGTGTGTATTCACACCATCGTTTTGTGTGTTTTGTTTATGGCATTGTCTGATTGCACTGCACAATTAAAATAATTGCTCACTGTTTTACTTTTGTCTTAATTTATACAACTACCCATGTGAACTAGTGGCGCCACCCGGTGCCAGTATTATGAAACAGACTCCAAGGGGGCGCCACGAGTTCATGTGGGGTTATTTTTTTTACACGTAGAGGACCCCACGTGTTCACGTGAGGGCCCAAAATGCAGAAGGTTACATTTCTAACTGGAAGAACAATGAAGTGGGTGTGAGATTGGTGGACCATGTGGTTTCTTCTTATATTCTTTCATCTTATATACAAACACCACATTAGCATCCCCAGCAGGCCCAAAACGAGGTCGTTTTGGGGGTGCGTTTTCAAACAAAGTGGGACTCATGTGTTCTGTTAAGATTGGTCCCATTTTGTTGCCTGATTAAGCCTAATTTACACCCAATTGTATTCATAAAACCCAACACGCAGTGATAGTATGTTGTTAATATAACTGAATTATTTACTTGTTGCATATAATCATCCTACCCACAAATTGCTCTGACGTTGTCTAGTACCCACACACCAAATGATAAGTTGGGTGAAATTCAAGTGAATCGGCGAATTTCCTCCTAATAATTATGTAACGGAGCCGATAACCTCCGTTTAATTGTCCAGCCTACCTCCAGTCCACCGACACTGTCCTGGAAGAGGAGCGTGATGGATCCGTAGTCGGAATGCTCCGCGCATCGGATCTGATTCGGCTTCACGTCTGCTCCAGAGAAAAAAACATTAAAAGGAGGCCGTCTCTTCTTTACCAGTGTCCCGCCACGCGTCGCTAGTGTTCGTGTACCGTTGCATGCTTTGTGATAGCGTCCGACATATCGCTCAAGTGACCTGTTGCGAGTGCAGTTGTGTAATGCTTTGTGAGCTGTTTTGCAGGCATTAATTTGCTTAATTAAACGTTCTACCAGTTTCACGGCCAGTGTCGTCAATGCCGTATTGTTCTGTAAAGTATAATGTCACTGGCTGAGTCCACAGGAGTCAGTGAGTGATGTGTAGTAGCTTCGCTGAGTGTATATAACGTTACAGGCATTTGAAACACTCGTCTAGCTGCCCTTCACAGCTTCGTATGAACCGAATGTGTTTAATCTAAGAGTCAACAGAATGTCGCAAATTACACCAAGCCCTTCTCAGCACCAGCTTGTGTGTACAATAAATCACGCTTTGGAAGCAATTGTGCAATATTTGAAAGGTCAAGAATAACTAAAAGAACCAAATTGATAAGTTTGTCAAAAATTTTATTATCATGCAAAGCTTTCAGAAAACAAACGTGAAGAACTTTGTTGTGAAAAATAAATGTATATATATATATATATATATATATATATATATATATATATATATATATATATATATATAGTGACGCCAGAACAATAATCAACTAGACCAGTTATGATAACATTTCTAAACAGTACACATATCTGAAAATGTGAACCCAATAAAATGCATGCTGATTATGACTTGGTGTAATAATAAAAAATGTCCACGTGTTTTCCTGTCGTTCTGTAAACATGCTCCGAGTATATGTGTTAGTAAAAGCCATGATCACGATTAAGTATTCAAATAAAATATTTATTTATAAAAAATAGCCTAGATTATCATGGTGAAAATGCAAAACTTAGAAAATTACAACAGCTTTGGACACAACAGTTTTAACTGCAACTGTTAAATACACATTGATGCCACGCAAATCAACGATGATTTTTCTCCTAAACGTTTATAATTATAGTCTTTCAACTCGCCGCCTTAGTTAAAATGTAACAAACTGTAATGAAGACGACACAGCATCAGAATCAACAACTAAGGTAGCAGCAATACTGACAACGGTCTGTAAATGGATAGGCGGGACAACTTTATTAAATAATTACTTGTATTGATTAAATAACTACAAATACGTCGCTTGAAAAGGCACTTTAAACAATGCACACAGGCAACTGTGTAGCGCTGAGACGCAGACAGTTATGCTAACGTATCTCGTTTTGATTGAGTTATTTTCGGAAGCTACAATACGAAGCTATCAATATACCGGAAGCTAGAATCCTAAGGTGTCAATTACCGGTGGCTAGAATACGAAAGTGTCAATAAACCAAAAGATAGAATACGAAGGTTTCAATATGCCGGAAACAAATATTCGACAGTATTAATATACCGGAAGTTAGAAACCGACTTTGTCAATATAACGGAAGCTAGAATCCAAAAGGGCAATACCTATGAAGCTATTCGAAAGCAGCGATCTACCCGATACAAGTATTCGAAGGTACTGATATACCGGAAGCTAGTATTCTAAGGGTCGAAGACCGGAAGTTATTATCCGGTGCTGTAGATCTACAGGAAGCTAGTATTCGAAGGCTTCGAGGCCCAGGGCGGTGCTGTAGTCGAATGTTTTGATGGGCGGATATTTGTTTTTTCCGTCGAGACTTCGCACGATGCATTCGTTGTCTGGGTGTGCGAAGTAGCCGACCGACATTCGTGCGTCCTGACAGTACTCCGCCCCCTCCGGTACAACGACTCGGTGTTTCTGTGGCGACATAGAGGCATGGATAGAAGCGGTATTAGGCTATGTTAATATTGCATTCTTAAACTATAAATATTAGTGCCTTTAAATGGAAACAAAAGGCAATTTTTCTGGTGTTATACACCTAAAAGAGGTCATCCAAACGTTGTACTGGTTATGGGGGTATGAATATTGACATATCACAATATACATATAAAACAACTTTTATAATTAAAAGAGGTCTGATAATCAGCTGAGATCATATCATTGCAAATGCTAACAAACCACAATAAATGGGTTAATTGAGCACCGTCAACTATACTAGTATTCTCATTTCGGCGACTGGCTAACTGGGAAGAGTAGAAACTCGTGATGTCAGCCTTTCTGTGGAAATGGCGCTCTCCATACAACTTAATTTATGGACGATCTTAAAATGCAAGTGCTCCACTTTTAACATCGTCGAAATAATTAACTATATTAAATTCGCGAATGTTAATAGCATCGAAATGACACGC
Source organism: Escarpia spicata (assembly GCA_963995525.1). Taxonomy (NCBI): domain Eukaryota; kingdom Metazoa; phylum Annelida; class Polychaeta; order Sabellida; family Siboglinidae; genus Escarpia; species Escarpia spicata. The sequence goes on from OZ023213.1 coordinate 33,854,522, forward strand.
AGCGTCCAACTGGTGACTTGTAGTTTACAGACATGATTTTGGCAAGATGAAAACTCCATCGTCAATTAAATTAGCTACCGCGAAATGGTTCGCTGATGCACAGATATGTCATGCTTGAGTAGTGATCGGGTAAGTTCGTGTAATTAGCGAGAGAGAATAGTCTTGATGAAATTGCAAAAGTGTGGCATCATTGGTGTTTTCTGAAGACTGTCGGTTCGAAATTGATTCAATAATCTGTTATATGATCTAATCATAACATGTTACCAAATATAAATAAAAAAATTCCACAGCTGAGTAGTAAATTCTATGCGGATTCAATTTGTTTCGCTAAATGAGTCTGAAAGAGGGTGAACGATATATGGAGGTGTGGGTACAGTGCGACACTCACCGTGGAGACGAGTTTGTCAGAAGTCCACCGCTGCATAAGGTCGGCGATGTTGACCAGCACCGTGTCAGGAACAGGCTTGGCTGGAATGTAATTCCCATTTCGCGTTCGAAGCTGCAATGACAAAGTGCGAGTGCACAATGAAGACGCGCCAGTCATTGTGGTGGGCGATAATATGTTCAGTTACTGATGTATATGTATAGTAGTTCCAGGTCATAGGCGGTGGCCTTTACGGGCAAATCTACATACTTTCTGGCAGTATAGTTTTAGAGAGGTTCTTCAGCATTCCATTTCTCCCAGGATGTTTTAAATTAGTTCTTGTTCGGTGAGTTACGACTCCTTCATTCCTGTAGATTGCTCGACCATTTTGTAAGCTGGTGGCGGTGTATTTACCGAAAGCAACGATCATATCATAGTAGCACCTAAACAATGACATATACAGGTGCAAAATACAGGCACTATGCTGATAAGATATTAAAACCAGCAATTTTAATTGTAAAGAACCAAATTACAGTAACATCGGCGGACACAACAACCCCAAACAAGACACTCCCGGCAAGCTTATTCTAACAAAACGAAACGAAGCAGGTTTAGCCATACACATGGAGACATTAAAGCGATGCTGTAAGTTCCTCAATTTAAAAATACTCTTCTTAAATCGAGAATACATATGTTGAATGAATATCTCCCGCCAAATTACATTAAATAAGCGTGAAGTGAAGGTTCGCATTTTGAAATTTGCGCCCTAAATCGGCGAATTTCCTCCTAATAATTATGTAACGGAACCGATGACCTCCGTTTCATTGTCCAGCCTACCTCCAGTCCACCGGTACTGTCCTGGAAGAGGAGCGTGATGGATCCGTAGTCAGAATGCTCCCCACATCGGATCTGATTCGGCTTCACGTCTGCTCCAGAGAAACAAACATTAAAAGGAGGCCGTCTCTTCTAGTTTTTTGTAATTAATTAATTAATAATATAATGTTCTTAATACTGTAATAACTATGCTGATGGTGTATTGCTCGCCAAACTGTTTTTAGTAAGCCAACAGAACAAAGTTCGTTATTTGGAAGATACGACCCCGGAGCATGCTCAAATAGTAAACAAAACATCCGGTTTCAAAACAAGCTTTATTGGCAACAATGCCGCAAAATATTGTTTTGTGCTAAAATCGATTACTACGCATATACGGAGAATGTTGTATACAAACCGTGATCCAGTTCGACGCACATTTACGAGGATTCATTTCTCGAACCAGCATTGATTATCGACATGACATAGTTCCGGTGCTGGCAGATCATATCTACATACACTGAGCGCGGACGCTTTTAAAACATTAATTTGTTGTACATCCATTCATAATTAATGTTAAGTCATCTGGATAACTCTGATCTGCCGGAAACACGCGGCAGGCAGTTTGTTGTTTATTGATTTGACACGACCATGGATACGACAAACATGCGACGGCGTAGTAAAACGGTACTGCCCTCTGGTGGTAAGTAAATTGGTATAACGGGTAGTTACCCATGTCGGGTGTGACGGGCGGGTAGTAGAGACATCTCAGGATGGAGCCGTTGTCCACAGTTAGCGTGTTATGGTGTCGTGTGAACGTTGTTGGATCCTGCAAACATAACCATACAATCAAGGTGATTTTACAAATTTTAACAAAATGGTCACAAAAAGCATAACGCCAGATGGCCAGTAGACAAGGAAGCCTATGGAGTATCGAGAATCCAAACATTGTCATATATTCGGTTTAGTACTTCTACTTTCCTTAGGCTTAAGCGTGAACAAAACGTCTACCAGTACTGTCATAATCATTCAATATATTATGCAACTTCTATTTTAGATGCTCTTAATCGTGTCAGTCTCTTACGCTTCAGTGATGTTAAAGTCGAATCGTAGTATTTATAAACGTCACATAGCTTGATGGCACTGCTCATTATTTTAGTTCCGGCGGTGCCGGTGATACAGACTAAAGCAAGTATTAATGTATCTGGTCATGGATCCGGCCGTAGCCAACTGAATCTTGTCATACTGTCTACGGTTGTTAGGGAAATTGTTTCAATGATTTGATACGCGACTGGACTCAGCTGTGCTAACATACAAATGCAAAGGAAGACGATAAATGTATTTATGAAAACAAAGGACTTAAGTGAAAGGAGAACACGAGGCTGACAACAAGGCGAATGGCGTAGTTGCCAGAGGAAATTATACACAACGACAACGTTGATGAAGGGAAGTGACGTAAACAATTCTTTACTCGAAAACCACACAGTGAGGACCATATGGAAGATGAAACTGCTGAACCGAATACCAAGAAGGTGACATTTGTTACTACGTACGTCGAGGTCCATGCCGATAGCCATGAGAGTGAGCAGACGTTGCGACAGACAGAAACACGTCAACGAGAAGTCGTTGATCGCATCTCGGAATTCCGGAACTTCCGGGAAATGGCGCACCTGCAGACAAAACGTCGATACGACATTCTGTGCGATACTGTTAGCATAAACAAAAGTCACAACGAAAACTACAATACTAACAAGGTCATTATTAAGGTCATTATTGATAGTTATGTTGATGTTGCTCTTGCAATAATGTACCATTTGTCAATACTATAGGGTAGTGACTAGATCGCAGATTGCGCCGTATTGGTAAACTGAATGCTATGTTAGTGTTCTATGTTACAGAAAAAAATTGTCAAATAATCCGCAAGACAATATACACCGATGGACTACGGCTTGTGGATTTGCCTTTGGTTCCTGCAACATAAATTGCTGCCTGAACGGGAAATGTTCGATTAAAACTTCATCACTCACATTTTCTGGTTGCGTTGCGAAGTCAAACGATTCTTTCAAGCCGGGCGGGCGATCACGAGACAGTCTGGAACATGAAACTGGTAAATGTAGATGACGAGAACTGCTGATATCTAAATTACAATGATAAACGGAAGTCACCTCAATCGACCCTGTGAACTCCCAAACAAGTCGATATCTAAATTACAATGATAAAGGGAAGCCACCGTAATCGGGACTCACAGAAAAGCCTGAAACAAACAAATCCCTTGGTATACGATGTCATGAGCGTGCTTCAGCAAATGTAGTTCTTACTTTTGCCTAACCATGTTGCAACGGTAATTTATTTTCAATCTAATCTAATCACTTGTTGACAGTAACAAATAATCGATGTTTTCCTTCTGTAATGTAAAAAGCGTGTGTTTAATCACCTTTCCCGTTCAAAACATGACCAACCCAGGTTCCCATCCGCAGAACGATGAGCATATTTTTTTTTCACGTCTTGCGGCAACTCGAAGAAAGTTTTCGCCTCTGACAAGAGCTTGTCCAGCTGAAAGCAACACGTCATAAACTCTGTACATTCACAGAATTCACGGGAAGGAATGCGGACAGGAACGTTAATCGGAGTACTTGAGGATTTGATTATGTTTATTTTGAAGGAGTTAGATAGTTAGCGAAACGTTACTAAATCTAACCATGCGGTTAAATTGCATTGATCAAGTCTACAGCATGTCAGATATAAATGATTATACACAATACAACTGTGTTAATATACAACATCAATATATGTTAAAAGATTTCGTTCTGATGTTGAAAGTTACACCTTATTCTGCGACAAATTGAATTGCATTGAATGTTTTGAGAAGGGGTGAATTTGATAATATATAAGAATAAGGATCCGAAGTACAGGACAAGACACATTGAATAATGTGGGAGCCAATGTAAAGCAAGCAGCCGCACTATTTGCATGATCCTGGACCGTGTTCACGTGATGCCGGACATCAGACGGGTGGCATCAACACGTGATGGCGTCGTGCACCTGTTGTGACCAGCGATTTTCTACAAATATGGGCAGTCGGTTCCTACCTTCTCAGTCGCAACGCCGTGGTTCTTCAGGTAGACAAAACCGATGCCGGTGAAAGCCTTGTGTATCTGCGTTGCCAACTCCCGCTTCACGTCATCGCTAATATTGTCCGGCGTCGTTGAGATATTGTACTCGGCGAAATCGAGGATCGGGATCTGTAGAGTCGTCCCCTCTTCGGATATCACAACGGGGCCGTTTCCGTCCATCTTGTTGTCCCGTGTCACAAATCACGTCAGAAGCGCCGGATACCTGCTGAGCTAAACACAGTCGTTGGGCTATTCATACGCAAGAAGGTCAATTTAGTTGCGTTGACGAGGTTATGACTCGCGATCCTGGACCTCTGCCTGCGGTGAGCTATTACTACATAATCACGAGAGCAGTGTAGCCGGAGCGCAACGGAGAGTAAACAATTAATTGAGTTGACGTGCTGACACACACAACTCTTCTGGTCTTAGAGAGGTCTGCTTTGGACTCCTGTATGGCGTGTTTTTAGAAATACACGGACTCTCTATGTGTTTATCAATTTACATATCTCTCATTTCGAGCAGAGCAGTGATCGTTATACTGGAAATCATATTTATCGTGCGCTTATGGATAGTCAGACATTTTATAGAATAATAACTGCATAAGAATCCCGCAACACAGAAACAAAATGGGTAATCCAGATGTAACCATGTACGCGATACTATATTTAACAACATTTGTGTATACACGAGTACCAACATTTATGTCTATATGAAAATAAATGAACACAAATTATTAGTATCTCTTTGGGGCCAGCTGTGACAGCTTGAGAACAGGATGCAAGACCAGGATATTTCACATGACCGGATGTGATCCTGATCAAGCCGGGATATTTCACGTGACCGGACGTGATCCTGAGCCAGCTACTTAATCAATGGTCATGTGACTGTGTGAACCCACCTGGGTGTCAAGCCAACCCCTTGGAGATACTGACCCTCCTATCATTTACAAAGGTGGAGAAATGGGGCTGGTTGGTGGGTGACGTGCTTCTTTTTTCGTGCTAGAGACAAAGATAGCATCGTGCGTGGAACTTGTTCTTCCTATAACCATGGGCAAATGTCGATGATTGGATAGATTTACTTCCCATGCCACAGGGTATATGTTATGTTTGGGCAGCTACCCTCTGCATATAGGAGGCAGAGGGTGAGTTTCAGAGGGTGCCAATGTTGTGATTGGCTAGCCACTCCCTGCAGAGGAATGACTTTATGCAGCCTTTTGACCCTGTGGTGACTTGTTGTGGTGAATGCCCTTAGGCGAACTCCTGACCGTGCACTGACTTGTTGTTGTTGTTCTGGCATAAACGCTGCACAGTAATAAATACTATGCCTCAATTTATGACAGAACAACACAACAACTCATTTGATAAATGCATCAAATTTATTATGGCGAAATGGAACAGTCCGGCCAGATCTCTTTGGGGCCAGCTGTGACAGCCTAAAAACAGGATGCAAGACCAGGATATTTCACATGACAGGACGTAATCCTGGGTCAGTTACTTGATCGTGTGACTGCGGCCACATGACCAGAATCCTGGGTCTGGATCCCTCTGGGTGTCAAGCCGAGCCAAAAAGTGGTGTTGAGACCGACTGCCCCAAGGTACAAGGACGGGGTGAAAATTTAATTATAACGGCGCCAGTATTCTGATATTGTAATTGTGGTCTGCCCCCAGGCATCATCCGGGCTTCGCCGGTTCACATGAGGTTTATTGTTGTGTTGCTTTGCATAAAACCTTCTTGTAGAACACGGGTCTTTGGCGTGGTGGCAGCGCTTTTACCCACGGCCAAAAGACAACTCAATCTGTATATTACCCGTGAACTCTACGCATTCAAATATAGGTGTTTATATGCTCGCTTCACCTGGGCGATAACATGAACTGTTGCTCGCAATACAGCTACAGTAGCTACAGCCTACGCACATCGAAACCATGGCAGCCACTCACCAAGCACCAAAACAGTGGTTGCTAACAAAGAACGAGTCTGTTACTTCATTCGAAAGCTGGAGACATAACTTAATATATGTTCTATCTCTCGATGCAAATTTTGCTCAGTTCACGAGTGATGACGTCACGTGGGGACTAAAGTCTCCCAACAGCCCTACTAGAGGCTTTGTATACATTAACGCTGTGCCAGAGGCCGCACGCCGTACTGCCAGACAAAAATGTGTACATCTTGAGCTCATGCTGGGACAAATTGCGAACTTTTGCCCCATTATTTCTTGAAATTCAATTGTGAAGAACTCGACATCGCTAACTGACATTTGGCAAAAAATTCGTCAACACTTTGGGTTTCAATCAACTGGAGCGCATTTCCTTGATTTAACTAACATTCGACTGGAACAAAGCGATCGTCCTGAAGATCTGTCCCAACGGCTCACTGCTTTCTTCGAGGACAATCTATTCACCGTGGGTCGTGACGTTACTCATCATGGAGTTGCTTCAGACGTCGATGAAGAAGTGTCGCCGTCGCTTGAGAACACTATTATTTATCTCTGGTTGCCACTGATTAACCTCGGCCTTCCGCTACTCGTCAAGCAAAGATACGGCGCAGAGCTACGCAACCGATCGTTGACCTCGCTAAAACCAGATATCTCTCAAGCACTGACGTCCCTTCTTGACGAGCTACGTACCATCGGGGACACTCGGGCTATGCGTATCGGGGGTGGCTCATCAAATAGACGGCAGTCATTCCCGCACAAGTCGTGTGTTCTGTGCAAAACTGCAGGGCTGACGTCAACAATTCACAACCTGATCGAATGCCGCTACTTACCTGATAGTGACAAGACATCCATGGGCTAATCAAGACTCGTGACCAACTATGCATGTGATGAAGACGAGGCGGGTCTATGTGACGTTAAAGTGCCTGAGAACGTGATTAGTGACTTCTCAGCACGTCACATACAGTGTGATCCCTCCTCTCGCCGAGTCAATGTGGTACAATCACCTGTGTTGTACACATTCTACCAGGATTATCCTATGGCATTAACCTTTGACACTGGTGCTACGACGAACTTGATATGTGCGTCCAGAGCTCGCTTGTACCACCTACCAATCACACCTGCATCCCATATTGCTCGTCAGGCCGATGGTGTGACCCCTTTGGACATTATTGGCGAAGTACACTGCAACGTCACCAGGGGTAGCTTGTCGTTTCAACTCGATGCACTGGTTGTCAAGCAACTTGATGTCGACGTTTTGGCAGGACATTCCTTCCTTGCTCGCAACGATATAGATATCCGCCCGTACAAGAAGCAGATCATCATTGGCGATGCTGACATTGTCCACTATGGCACAAAGCGTAGCAACACCTGTGTGCCCTCTGTCAGGCGTACACAAGCCTTCCTCCTGCGTAACCCCTGGAAGACAGTGATTCTCCCGGGAGATTACCTGGAACTGCACACTCCTCGCGACGCCAATTCCGATACTCTATGGGCTCTCAAACCTCGAACAGAACGTGAGCGACATGACCAGCTTCGCGACGCCCTTCTCTCCATGTGTGCTGAACTACGATTACTTGGCGACAATTCGATCACAGTCCGCGTATACCCCGCCCCAGGATTTGTTGCGTTGGTCAACGACTCAACATTGGCATAACATGGCATCCAGCTGGAGATAGGACAAGTTAAAAACATCAACAAAAACCCAGTAGCCGAACACTTTCACCAAATGGTGGTCCCATATCTTGCATTCGCAGAGATGGGTTATCAGCCTGTGAAGTCTGGACACAGAGAGACCAAGTCACGGCTGAGCAGCTACCGATCACATATAGGCAACTTATCTTAAACCAACACTCGAGCAGATTAGGAAATCATGCACACAGCTCCAAGTGAAAAGCGCACGGACACGACCTACCGCCCGCCATCATTATCTCCGTTGGCGACCTCGTTTATATCAAAGGTGACAGAGACAAATGCAGAGCACGTGACAGATACATCGTTATACAGCTGCTCAACAGTGAGGGGTGGTGCCGACTTAGGAAGTTCACGAGGTCGCAGTTCCGTAGCAAGACTTACGATGTTCTGATCTCCGATTGTTACAAGGTAACTCCTGCTCTTGCCTCCTATCCCACCGAAGGCCCCGTCCGTGGCCAAGATGAGCGCTCTGACCCGTCATCTGACTCGGAGTCGGAGTTGTCAAGACCAATCAGCCCTATTCACCATGCTGCAACTCCAGAGCAGCTGGTGTTACAGTCTATGCCCGCACTCCCAGAAGCCATTGTTGTCCACCCTACGGTCAACGACCCGGTCACATCAGGTCCTCATAGTCCTAAGAGATCTGGGCGCCGTCGCCAACAGCCTAGATGGCTGAACAATGACTGGATTTGGGACCATACTGATGACATCTATGCACGATGTCGATAGACTAATTGTTAGTTCAAGAGTAGAGTTAAGGACCTTTACGTTCCCTTTACTGTTATGCTAAGCACACATACCACTTCCTCTTAGTTGTTAGGCGGAGGAGAAACAGACAATCACGCTAGTATTCTGGTATTGTAATTGTGGTCTGCCCCAATGCATCATCCGGGCTTCGCCGGTTCACATGTAAGGTTTGTAATTATGTTGCTTTGCATTAAACCCTTCTTGTAGGACACGGGTCTTATTCATTGGCGCAGGCTATCCACCGACGACCAATATGGTCCATTATAATAATGGCAATTATTCTAAATTGTGACCTATGAAACACTTGAACGATTCTACCTTCAATGTGCTATCTGTTGAATTACATAATACTTGGCTTCTCCTGCATTTATTGCAAAGAATATGCGTTATGAATATGATATGCAATCAGACTTGTAACAATGTGATTTACGTATATATCATAATTATGAATGTATAACATACATATATATATATATATAATACTTATGAAGCAGCTTGTTCTGACAGTGGCTATGCCCAAATGTATGTGACATAATACAACTAAATGAAGTTCAACCAGGCACATTGTATTGCAGTGTGTCCTAAGTACATCATTAGACATTCATATTGCATGTAATAGCATATTGTCGACACGTCAAACTAGTGAATATTATAAGTGTGTATTCCGTGACTACAACTAATGTCTACTGCATTGTCCATATACATTCACATAATGTTGATTACTAGACATTTGACTACACCCTCTGTGGGAACAACTACATATTTCTGTTAGCATCTGTATGCCATCAATCACCCTGCCGTTCACAACACTACATGGGCAACAAAACGTAACATTAATTGGTCCCTGTCCCACAAGTTGTAGGCAACTACCTTGGGTCCACTTGGTTAGCAACATATGTCAAAGGTTACTGGACATGGCTTGTTGGGCTTCTCGTAATGATTTGCGAGATGTTCGAATGTAACTGCAATAATAATCTGAAGTCCAACTCCCATGTGTCTGTGATCTGGAATGTGTAAATCTGCAGCTGTGGTGGCAGCTTCTATCCGTACAAAGCCGGACTGTATCCAAGACTGGATAGAAGCATCTTTAATTGATCAATTTCGAAAGAGCGAGTCAATGGAGCCCCCGGCCAAAGTGGTAAACAAGGGGTCATGTGACTATGCTAGCATCTCATTCCACACTCTAAAAGCACAGATATTCTGATCTGTTGCGAAATATTTGAGTATTACCCCTTTACGAAATGGATCAGTCTTTGATCTTTTTAAATGATGTGTGAAAAACCTGTCCTGTTCGTCCATCTGGATGTCTCCTACAATCAAATCTGCTGCAGGGTCAAACGTGTTGGACTAACTTGTGAATTCTCCGCATCTTAAAAACCCAAACAAGCCAAACAGAATGCAGTCTCCAGGACTAAATCTTCATAGGGGCCAAATACCCCTGATCTTAGACCATTACACAGTTTGTTTAGATGTTTTGCTGTAATAGGCAACCTGGGTTTAACTACATTGTCCTGCGACTTCTTAACTGCTTTCAGGATAGTTTTCAGACGTTGGAAAGGCTGGCCATTTTTGAAACAGCATGGATCCTGAAAACCTGCTTTGGTATAAGCAAACCTAATACCTACCATATAAGTCTTAATGGTAGAATACTTTAACTGTAATAAACTAAAGCAGAGTGCTACAAAGTAGATACTTATTTCTTCTAATATAAGTGGATATGTGTGGCCCATAGCCATATTCCCACCCAGATACATATCTGTAAATCTTCTAAATGCTCTAAAGCCTGCTTCATATACAGCTCTAGTAGGCTCATTCAACGACAAGTCCCATAACTTATCGACTACATTATCTAATACCACATTACGTCTAAAGCCGTTGGACACTGGCAATGATTGAGTGCTGCCCCAGGTGCTAGCTGTCGGAATCTGCCGATCTGGAAACGAGACAATGCATCGGCATTATCATTATGAACACCAGGGATATATTTTGTATTAATGATAACATTTCCTGGTGCTGCACACCATGTCGGACGTCTCATAATGCATCGAATTTTGACCTACCCTTGTTAGTAATGTAGACTGTAGCTTTATTGTCACAATAACAGAGAATCTGTTTGCTGTTTCACTCGAATCCTCATAGCATAGCGGAAACAACAATCGGGTACAACTCCAAAAATGCCATGGACAGGTATTCATTATCTTTAAGCATTAATATATATATAATTCTGGAGGCCATCTACCCTGAAACGATATGTTGCTAAAGAAGCCACCATAATCGACTGTGGCAGCTGCGTCGGTATATAATGCAAAGTCAGCTGCGTTCGTTACCTCTCTCAAGAAATAGGACCACCCCATTCCACTCTGCCAGACATCTACGCCACATAGCCATATTCAACCGACATTCTTTGTCGAGTCTGACATGGTGATGCAATTCCTTCACATATGCTGCCAACGATATGAGATAGCCTACGAAAGGGCAACCAGGGTGTACAACTCGTGACGCAAATTGGAGATGACCTAATAAGCTAACATTTCCCTCTTTGAAATGCTGTGTTTACTTTCGAACCTATCCAGTATACTGATAATCCTGGTAATGTTTTCTTTAGGTAGTTTTGCTTGCATTATTCCTAATTATAATCAGACAATATTTATGTTGTAGATGAAGGTGAGGAGGTGCCGCCAACTGAGCCCATCGGGGCATGCCATGCACGCCAGCAGCGATGTCCCGGTCGTGGTCGCTGGCGAGCAGCAGCTGCTGTAGCTGGTGATCCGTGGCGTGATGATGATATCCGCTGTATACATTTTACTTGTTACATTAATGTAAAAATTGGCACGATTATTGTCAAACTAGTTTAGTTATAGAGAAGGGTAGAATGAAAAATGACAGAGTTGGTGGGCAGGAGGAGAGCCTGCAGGGTGTTGGTGGGCCGGAGGAGAGCCTGCAAGGTATTGGTCGGCAGGAGGAGTGTCCGCAGGGTGTTGGTGGGCAGGAAAAGAGCCTGCAGGGTGGTGGTGGTGGGCAGGAGGAGAGTCTGCAGTGTGTTGATGGGCAGGAGGAGAGTCTGCATGGTGTTGGTGGGCAAGAGGAGAGCCTGCATGGTGTTGGTGGGCAGGAGGAGAGCCTGCATGATGTTGGAGGGCAGGAGAACAGCCTGCAGGGTGTTGGTGGGCAGGAGGAGTGTCTGCAGGGTGGTGATGGGCAAGAAAAGCGCCAGCAGGGTGTTAGTGGGCAGGAGTGCCTGCAATGTGTTGGTGGGCAGGAGGAGAGCCTGCATGGTGTTGGTGGGCAGGAGAACAGCCTGCAGGGTGTTGGTAGGCAGGAAGAGAGCCTGCAGGTGTTGGTGAGCAGGAGGAGAGTCTGCAGGGTGTTGGTGGGCAGAAGGAGAGCATACAGTGTGTTGATGGACAGGAGGAGAGCCTGCAAGGTGTTGGTAGGCAGGAGGAGAGTCTGCAGTGTGTTGTAGAGAAGGAGGAGAGCCTGCATGGCATTGGTGGATAGGAGGAGAGTCTGCATGGTGTTGGTGGGCAAGAGGATAGCCTGCAGGGTGTTGGTGGGCAGGAGGAGAGCCTGCAGGATGTTGGAGGGCAGGAGAACAGCCTGCAGGGTGTTGGTGGGCAGGAGGAGTTTGCATGGCGTTGGTGGGCAGGAGGAGAGCCTGTAGGGTGTTGGTGGGCAGGAGGAGATCCTGCAGGATGTTGGAGGGCAGGAGGAGTCTGCATGGCATTGGTGGGCAGGGGGAGAGCCAGCAGTGTGTTGGTGGACAGGAGGAGAGCCTGCAGGATGTTGGAGGGCAGGAGAACAACCTACAGGGTGTTGGTGGGCAGGAGGAGAGTCTGCATGATGTTGGTGAGCAGGAGGAGAGCGTGCAGGTGTTGGTGGGCAGGAGGAGAGTCTGCATGGTGTTGGTAGGCAGGAGGAGAGCGTGCAGGGTGTTGGTGGGCAGGAGGAGAGTCTGCATGGTGTTCGTAGGCAGGAAGAGAGCGTGCAGGGTGTTGGTGGGTAGGAGAAGAGTCTGCGTGGTGTTGGTGGGCAAGAGAAGAGCCTGCAGTGTGTTGGTGGGCAGGAGGAGAGCCTGCAGGATTTTGGAGGACAGTAGAACATCCTGCAGGGTGTTGGTGTGGGCAGGAGGAGAATCTGCATGGCGTCGGTGGGCAAGAGGAGAGCCTGCAGCTTGCGTAAGAAATACAGCTTTTGGTAAGTAACGCTGTATTTTCACCAAATGTGAGCTTCAGGTCTGGTAGTCATAATAAAACAAAATTTTAATTTCAACCAACCGTGCAGTGGCACAGATTTGTGACGGAAATGCAAAACTGGCTGAGGTAAACAAACTTAAGAAGGAGGTGCAAATGCTGAAATTCGATCTGGATCGCCAAAACCAGTATAGTCGACGAGAATCGGTCAGGATTTCCGGCATCCCCGAGACGGAAGGATAAAATACCAACGACATCGTGAAGAAGGTAGCGGCTGACATCGGTGTGTCGGTACAATGACACTAAACGACATTAGTGTGAGCCACCGACTTCCTGGACGACCAGGTACAGTGAGGCCGATAATCGTGAAGTTCGTTCGGCGAGACAGTAAAACAGCCCTGATGAAAAACAAGAGGCGGCTTCGAGACCTTGACAGAAAGGGCGTCTTTCTGAACGACAATCTCATCCCGTTTCGTGCAAAGCTAGCGAGAGTGTTGAGAAATTATCAATCGGCAATGTGTGGACTATAGATGGCCGCATCCACTGCATAACCACCGAGAATGTGAGGGAGACAAAGAAAACAATTCAATCAATGGAAACTTCACATATCTAACTAATTATGATGCATAATACATTTGACAATACATAAATTTTATTAACATGAATACTAAGTTAAATATATCCATTAAAAATAGTGCATCTATGAAACTATTCATAAAAAGTTACTTTAACTGAAAATTGTACGGACTAGTCCTGGTTTCCCCTGTACCATTACAAAGGTGCTCAGGACATAATGTGTCCTGTGTACAGCTACATAGAGCTCAGGTCGTATGTGTCCTGTGTACACATACAGAGGTGCTCAGGACATGTGTATCCCGTGTACACATACAGAGGTGCTCAGGACATAATGTATCCTGTGTACAGCTACACAGAGCTCAGGTCGTATGTGTCCTGGGTACACATACAGAGGTGCTCAGGACATGTGTATCCCGTGTACACATACAGAGGTGCTCAGGACATAATGTATCCTGTGTACAGCTACACAGAGCTCAGGTCGTATGTGTCCTGTGTACACATACAGAGGTGCTCAGGACATGTATATCCCGTGTACACATACAGAGGTGCTCAGGACATATGTATCCCGTGTACACATACAGAGGTGCTCAGGACATATGTATCCCGTGTACACATACAGAGGTGCTCAGGACATATGTATCCCGTGTACACATACAGAGGTGCTCAGGACATATGTATCTCGTGTACACATACAGAGGTGCTCAGGACATATGTGTCCTGTGTAAAGCTACACAGTGCTAAGGACATGTGTCCTGTATACACCTACAGAGGACTCATTCATAAAAGTGTCCTGTGTACACCTACAGAGGACTCAAGTCATATGTCCTGTGTACACCTACAGAGGATTCAAGTCATGAGTCCCTTGTATACGTATGCAGAGGGCTTAAGTCATATGTGTCCTGTGTACACCTACAGAGGACTCAAATCATGTGTCCCTTGTATATATAGACAGAGGGTTGGGGGTCATATGTGTCCTGTGTACACATACAGAGGTGTTCAGTGTACACTTATACAGAGGACTCATGACATATGTGACCTGTGTACACCTATGCAGATAACTCAGGTCGTCAACTATCACCTGACTTGTGGTGACGTCAATTAAAACAATTCCGATCACATGAGATCTTATTTTATAAAAGTTTGCCTGATATTTGCATTCAGGTGATTTGTGATAGCGATCTCCCCGGTACAAAGATATATATATGATCCTGACCCTGGGCTCTACACTCAGTCCAAACATGCCACTGGGCTCTATGCAGTGTGTTCATTCATGCGTGCCTGCCTCGTGGCCTGCATCCAGTACATTATTCACGACATTGAACGATTTAATACATCTGTCACATATTTAGTACTCGATCGTAATCTGGAAGAACAAGAGAACTACAGTGACTGCGTAGTTTCAATAAAGTCTGTCGAACGTGTTGCTTTTTATAAACCCAGCCCAATTCATGTAATCTATAATTTAACGACTGTCGCTGAAACGACCTCGATGAAGCGTGACACTCAGCTTCGCCTGACGTTCTGGCGTGGTCCCAAAGTAGGGCAAAACCAGGGACAAATTGGAACAGTTTGCCCTACGAGGATTGGCATTTAGTGAAATGTTCTGTTTAAACTATGGCAAGGTACATTTACACCCAAATGTGGTTAGCGTGGGGAGAAACTGAGAGACAGAAACAGATAGAGAGCAAAGCAAACTCAAGCATTATATTGTCCGAAATACATGTTTTTTTTCTCAAAGAGAAGCAAAAAATAGCATTATATGATGTTACGATTTTTCACAAATAAATCAATATTGTTGCATTTACGCATAGAATTCACAACCTAGTAGTTGCTACTCCTCACTTTTTATCTCTTGATGTATAATACGTTGATTTAGGATGAACGGTTGATAAATTAGAGCCGATTTATGAATAATGTGCCAGGTGGCATAACGTTGATATTTCTCTGACATGATAAGATTAATTTAAAGACGCTAAATTAGTTACTTTCTCCCATATACTATCAATTGTTTTGCTTGGCAGAAGTTTGGGGTTTCTTTTGCAATTTTATCTAGGTTAGGAGATTATTAGAATTACATTAATTGGCTAACGGTGGAAATAGTTACACACTTTGTTGAGAGAATTACATGAGTTTATGGCTTTTCGCAAATAACGTCAATTTGGCTGCCTCTACACAATTTATTTCGAATAATATGAAAAGTTCCCAATTTTGAATCCATAGATACATAATACATTGCTGTAGTATGAACGGTTCAGAAGTTAGAGCCATTTCAAAAGGTGCCTCCACAGCCCCAAGGGGGGGTGATCGTTGTACACACACACACCAACAATTTTAGTTAAGCACCAACCTATCAGTTGGTATCAAAATGTAGTTACAACTTGAAATGAAACAAAAATTTCATACAGGGCTAATTCTCCACTACAGCGAGAACAATTTGGAGCCTGGACACCCTGGAAACAAGAAAAGCCAAGAGAAAGATCCGCAGCTTGGACACAGTGACTCACTGTTCGAGTCCAGCTCAGATTGGAATTTGGGCATCCTCGCATCGGATGTATTCCACAGGTGGATAGCTGATATGGGTTCAAAGTCAGCCATGTCGGGTGAATGCAGCTGGATGGTAATGATAGCTGACACTGTGACTGTGGGTGGCTTCATGCAGTTTCAAAACTCAGTCTTGAACTCTTCACTCGTTTCACTGTGCTGAAGCCTCTTTCACATTCAGCGGAACTCAATCGATCTATCAGCATTGATCAGCTCGACATTTTATAGTTTTCCCAACTTCTTTTTGTACTACGTCTAAATTCCCTGTTCGGAAGTACACAGATGTCACCATTATTGGGACTTGTCTAGTATCCGGGCCCACCTCAACTTCGCTCTTATAACAACATTTTTGCCTAATTTTGATACCTCATGTTTTATTGTCATCATTCAATATCATTCCATGCGGTACAAAAATAGTGTGTCTTAGTGCAGTATTGAACCCCAAGAGTGAGCTGGTTTGCATCAGTTTGCGTCAGTCTGCGCCGCTGCGGCTGTGCGTTACCGCAGTGAGTGATATAGCAGCATATGTTATTGCAAACTGGGTCGCTCTTTAAACTAAACCACTGAGGTATGAAATTTAGGCAAACGTGTAGTCATAATGGCGAAATCGATCGAGGTTGGCTCGGATACTATACAAATGTGCAATTATTTTCTTTTAAAAAATCTGCCGGTCTTGCGGGCCTGCATTTTTTCAAAGATACCGGCCTGCCGAAATATTTGACGGTTTCGGGCCTCCAGATTGGCAGTAACTTCAAACACTGCTTGTGCACGTCTGTGCAACCAGTCAGTACGTCAACACTAGAATCAAGTTATCTCAGACATATTTCTTTATCCTTCAGCATATGCAATAAACATCAATCGACTATCCAAATACGTTAAAATGACTACAAGTGGTCGAGCGCACAAATATAAGCCAGTTTAAATGCCAAATTAATATAACTTTTTGTCAACGGATTAACATGACAATTTCAACTTCATTTTCTTCATTATTCTTCTTGACCTCCAACATTTCAAGGTGGAAGATCTCATTATGGTAATTTCGCAAATCGATGAGACAGATGGGGCCTATCTTTATTTTTTGTATGCGTTTTGTCGATTTTACTATGCTGCATCGAATTACTGTGTGTGGCCGTGCCTGACATTTCGTAACTCAAATCACTGGCCACTGGACAGTAATGGCAGTGCCAAATGCCGATAGACCAAGTTTGAAAAATTATTTAAATATACTATGGCGCAGCACTCTTCAAATCATGGTGTCATGTACTGTAAAGGTTTGTTCTTATGTTTAGGGTTAGGGTTGTTCAAACGTTTCACCCCCCTTTAATATAATAGTAACATGTTTTAGATATATTATGATTATCTAGCAGGCCCCTAGCACTTGGCCTAGGGCCTGTATTTATTAACTAATTAATTATTTATGACTAATTTAAAATAGAAACAGACAAACTATTTCTCCATAACAATGATCGCTAGTTTGGTAATGTGTACGAGTAATTCCTACGTGCAAAAACTTGATGATGATGAAATAATGTAATTTCTTTTACGAAAATAAAAAAATGTAATGAACTTGCACTGTAATCCGTGGATATAACAAACTATTCAGGAGCGGTCAATTTATTTGTTATATATCAGAAACTTGTCAGATCTGAAATGTAAGGTATATTAAAGCTGCAATATCAGTTCGATTTTTATGCTCCTCGCTTTTCCGACTAATTTCCCGAAAAATCAAAGCTATAAAGTATCCCTATAATATCCTAGTTCGTTGGTGCACTTGTGCTACTCCGTTTTGTTGAAATTAATAAACAAACTGCGAACTATTTCGAATTTGGTTTCGAACACTTACTTGAACTTAGACATGCATCTGGAAGTGGAAACTTCATATAATAGTATCGTGTTCGCGAATGTGGGCGAGACTGACCTCTGACCCTCAAGATTGGTGCCTCGATCAAGCCGTTTTTGTTTATAGTAGTGTTCGCAAGTGTTTATATAACACCTTCTTATTTTATGGCATTTACGCCGGCGATGGGACGTCCTCGGACATATGCCATCGACTCAGCGAAAAAGGGCCAAATTACAACGATACTATTCGCGCCAGACGGTTTATTTGGAATAAACCGGTATGGATTTATAGAACGACACAAGTCACAAACAAAATAGCTGGAGTAAGATTAAGTCTAAGAACAGACGCTGCGTTCGCAAAACGTCTTCTAGAGACAGGTTAGTAATTTCAGCCTCAGCCACGCATATTTATTCGTATGAATATAATATTATGTTGCTTATTATGTTCAGAGAACCACCACCCCTCAATAATGTGAAAATGTCCATAACAATAACATGTATCGATAGCTTGCGACTGATTTATGTGAGAGAGCAGAGAATTACCGTTACTAAACAAAGAATTGCAGCCCATGTTTTGTTAAGTTACAAATCCTTTTGTACATGTAAATTATAGAAGTTCTGTTTTTTGTTTTTTATTTTGGTCTTTCACGAAAAAAGCACATCCAAAACATTACAATTTATCAATAACATGCATTTTGTAATTTATACTTCTACATTCATACATTTTGTAGAAACATTTTATAAATTTATTTTCCGTTTCATTTAATTAATTCACTTCATCTTACTTTGCATGATTAAATTCAAATATAGTCAGCTAGGTTTCTGACAGGACAGTTTACAAATTGTTTGCACGTTGCTGACACTGAAGCCACAGAGGCTTCGCTTCAAGGAACATACTTTCCCAGTCAGAAACCTATAGTTAATAACCACAGTTGCAAGTAGTTGAAAGGCCATAATCATTTTTGTTTGTTAAATCAAGCCAGGAAATCCATATTATAAAATGCCTTTGTTGCTCTCATAAGAGACATGACTAACTGCTGGAATCTCCTTCTAAAGACTTACAGTGACTCAGCCAGCCTTTAGACAAGTTTAGCCAGCCTGCAGTGGCACCTTGCAGTCCAGCTAAAGAACAAAGGGATATTAATCCTTGGATGGTAACAGGTGGTAATCCACCTTCTGAGTAAACAGTAGAACTATGTGGACACTGCCATGGGTTCACCCACTGCCAACCAAATGTCCTCCTAATTCATTAGCAGTATTAGGTGAATGACACATTGAGGTCACAACTAAGGCATTGGGTATTTTGCATGGTTTATTATTGAATTCCTCAAACTATGTTTTGTTGAACTATCAGTGAAACATTGCAAAACTTTTTATTTATTTTATATTTTTCGAATAAAATTACTTTGTGACTTAATTTCCTGTAACCTTCTTTCCAGCAAGTCTATGTTCAACCTGTACTTAGTTAATAAGTTAACACTTGTAAATTGTCTATTTGTTTGTTATGTACTACACTTTAACAATACATATACAATAACTTTGCCACTCTCATATCATTGTAATTGTTTCACAACTGGGCAAAGGACCTTTTCACACTTGCGTACTTGACAAATGACCATTGGGCAAAAGACCGTGCAACATATTTGTACCTGTTAACTAAATTAAAAAGTTTACAAGTTACATACCACACACACACATATATAATATTATATATATATATTGACGGGTAATACTACTGTCAAACCATGTTCATTTTCACAAATAATCTGACTCATTCCATTTCATGACTTTGTTTGACAGCTTCAACACAAAGGCGCGAACTACCTCGACACCACTGCAGCCATCACACATGACAAGATCTGTGGTGGCTCTATTGAGCATCAGTGGTCGTAGCAGCTCACTGTCAGGTGTCCAGTCACTTCCTGAGGCTGGATGCAGCTCAGGACAGTAAGTAAACGTAAGTATTAATTGCTGCTGCTATGCAAACGTGATATATATATACATATCAATCATAGCATAATAATTGGAAGATATCCACACATATGTGATTGGTTTTAACAATTATGTTTTATTCTGACCATTCTTATGCGGGTACAATTACACCACCTTTGGTTGATAGGGCTTTTGTGAAACTTCCAAGAGTTTTTGTGCCCCCAGGCTCGATTTCTTGATCCACCCCTGTATGTAATAGTTTTGTTTGTCTGCATGAGGATTTTGCAGTAATGGGTGTCCACGTTAAATTACACATAGTTGTTAGAAATGAACGTGAATTAAAGTAAAGACAATGTAAAGTAAAAACATTTTATTGAAACTATTTGATGATATTGACTACAACATTATTAAAAGCACAATACAACTACAGGTACAATCACTGCACTTGATGTGTATAATGTAATATTTTTAATATCACATACACATCAAATGCACATAAAATGCAAAGCAACAATAGAAACAAAAATTAGGAAGAGGTTGAAAAAATGTCAGGTACATATAAAAACAAACAGTTACGTTTATCACGATTCTTTGTTGCAACAAAACAACACTAGTACATGTGATATCAAATGCTAGTTGTAGTGTATACATACCTTATATGTTTACAACTCACAAAATTAGTGACTAAACAATTATGTATATTTAACAAATTTTTTAAATATTTTAATGCCCATAAAAAGTAAACCAATGAGAACAAATTACTTAGAAAGATGTTTAGTTGAACAAATGTAATATATAATATCAAATAAAAATACCTATATTACGATTCTTTGTTAAGAAAACATCAATATGATATCAAATTCGAAAATTGTGTAGTCTGTGCAATGATTGGTGTGTTTACAACTCGCAAAAAGTAGTGACGAGACTAGACAGGGTCATCGCCATGTGACTAATAATTACATATACAATCACTACAAGCTACATTGCTCCAGTTTACTCAGTTGTATGAAGAGTACCTGCTACAGACAGTGGTGGATAGTCTTCACATATTAATTTAAGTGTGGCTGAATGCTTCCCACATAAGTCAAGATGGTGTTTTCGATTTAACAGGTCTGCCAGTGTAAAGCGCTTTGAGCAATCCAGAGGACTGGATACTACACCATATCAGAACTAACCTTACACAAGTGTTGTTTAATTATCATGAGAAATGTAATGTAAATTATTAGTGAAAATATAAAACAGTGATACAAAAGAATAATTTAGAAAAATGATATGTGGCATGAAAAATATATAACAGTCCTCATGATACATAGATAATTTAAACAAGTAAAATGCTGCGGTCAGTGTATTAACAGATTGTTGTTGAAAAATGTGAAAAGGCTTTCAATACCATTACTTCATCACAAACTTGTGTTGTACATAACAAGTGTCTGGTGTATGTTGCAAGAACTGAGCTGGCTGCCACTGGCTATCAGCAACACAAAGACAATGAAACCTTACCAATGTAACAATGCTGGATAATTAATGTATTTTTTATGGACGCTGCTAAAACTTATAGTTGAATTGAATACAAATACCTTGTATTATTGACTTTTGATAAATGTGTTGTCACGTATAAAAATATCATACATGTCAGAGCCATACTAATTGTCATTTTTTATCCTGTATAGGTAGATGCAGATGTACAACAAAAAGTCAGGAAGCTGGTATGCAGTACCATCAAAGACAGTGAAAACATACACCGATGTCATCGATATCTAAACTGATGTAGTTCACCCAAGAATGCTCGACACTGAACCTCTCTCACAGCGTTGACAGTTGTTGTCCGAAGACTCATGCCATATCTGCCAGACCCTGGCACCCACCGTTCCATCACCAACTGCAGAGCTAGTCAGGCGTCACCACATTCTTATGTCGAGCAACCTGCATTCTACATTGGTTTCCAGTCAGTGAAGCTAACTGACTGATCTGGAAGCCAGTGCACACCCCATCGGCACTAGGGCATCTGTCACGGATGCAACACATGACACAATTGGGATCACTCCATATTGCATGGCTTTAGAATCTTGTCCGAGATCCTGGACATACAACTGCCCAGTATGCTATATTAACGTGGAGAGCTAGTAGTACTAAGCACACTAGTTCAATCTCCTGTAAAGAAAAGCATATATTCAGTAAGCAAAAACAGGCATCATAGTAGTGTTGGGAGTAAATAATTATGGAGTTGTTCATTGTCATAATCAGTAAATATAAAATAATGTTTCATGTGTGATCTGCAGCATTTCACAAGAAAAGATGCAGCAAGAAATGTTCTACTACAGCTGCATCTATACATGTTGATATCTTAGGAACAGTGAGTGTTTATCGGGGTTGTTCCGAGTGGAGGAAGGGGTGGGTTGATACAGCATGCAGACATTAGTGGAATATGCTATATTTCTTTACTAGGTGTTCATTGTCATTACCTGAATTTAAAATTGTTCAATTTCATTAGTGACGCTGGATCATAGTCAATACTATAGACTGATTTGAATTCTGCTAATCAGTAAAGCATCAGTAAAGTGCATTTATATTTTTTGTTTTGTTTTCAGTATACAAATTCATGTCAGTGTCTGTCATGTGTAACTACTACACATATTCATGTTTGACATTTTAAGCCTGAGGTTTAATGGTCAAGGTGAATGTTGGAAATGACAAAATTAGGTGTTATTGTGATGCTAACAGTGTATTTTCCTCGTGAAGTATGCAAAAGTTCATAATATGTGTCTACCTTCTTCAAGAATGAATAATTTATTTTATAAATTTATTTCAGAGCCATCACCATATGCTAAATACTTTTTAAAGGTGTATTAATATGTCTTTGTTGATACATTGGGTATAATATACAAGTGCAGAAGTAAAGCTAGTGTTTCATGTCCAAGATGTTATTATTAAAATGTGTATGAAAATAAATGTATATTTAAATGTGCACATTAAAATTTGTTGATTGTTATAAATTTGAAATTATCTGGATTGATCAAATGTGGGCCTCCCGCAGACTATGTATCCTCCCTGTGTCTGCCTGGCCCGTGTGACCGCCTCTAGCCCCTCCTCTGCCTCCTCTCAGTCTCATTCATGGGTTGCAGTGTGGCCTCTAGCAATTTAATAATTCAAGTGACGTATTAAGTATTTATATATTGCTGTGGTGAGAATATAGACACATATTGGTAATATATAAATAAAAATTATTGTAACTACCACACGCACACACACTCACGCGCCCGTATATATTAACGATTATTATTATATTTATATCGCGCGCGAACATGCGTACAGTAATAATAGCGCCATTGTACGGAATTTCTGTGAAGCTCGACACAATATAAATTTTACGGTAACCGCGGAGCACCGGATAGTCGCCGCCGTAGAAGTCGAGTTTTATTGAGTTTGTTTAGCGAAATTTGATCGTTGTAGGAATTAAAATAATTTGTTTTGTAACGTAGTGTGTGTATATGTATGTAAGATATGTGAGGAGAAGTTTGGCGGCTGTAGGTGGTCGTTTTCATGGTTAGGTCGGAAAGTAAAAGATCGCCAAAGAGCGTTATTGGGTCTATGTTATAATTCCAAAAAAGAACAACTAGAAATGGCTAGCTCTAGCCTATTTCTCAACTAAACTCCAGCCATTAACACCACCAACATGTCCCTATGCACCATGTCTTAGAGTTGGATCTTTGTCATTGGAATAATTATAAAAGGGTAACATGTGGAACATATCATCACATGTATAGCATTGCAACTAATGGGCATGGCATACTGGTATTAAGTAGTTATTTATTAAGTATGCATAACGAGAGAAGGGCAATTACCAGTTACGCGCCAGTTGGACACGCATGACCGCACAACAGTTAGTTCGGTGCCTTCGAGTATGTTGTGTTCCGCTTGGCTAGCGGCGGCCGCAACAATCGGTCTCAACGATGCTGTCGAAATTACGCTTTGTTTTTGCGCTCCTAAATTAGGCAGTGTAACAATAACATACAACGGATTATGATAATTAACTAACTAGGCATATCTAACAAAACATGACATATTGTATTACAAAAAATCAAAGTCGATAACAAGATTCAAAATCGGTGAACATAGGCCAAAACGACTCATGTACCGAAGCGAAATTATTTTTAAATAACAGCAATGTAGTGTGGTGTGTGAACACAAGTGTGGTGTGTGATGTAACATAGTGTGTAGTGTGGTGTATGAACACAGGTGTGGTGTGTGATGTAACGTAGTGTGTAGTGTGGTGTGTGAACACAAGTGTGGTGTGTGATGTAACATAGTGTGTAGTGTGGTGTATGAACACAGGTGTGGTGTGTGATGTAACGTAGTGTGTAGTGTGGTGTATGAACACAGGTGTGTTGTATGATGTAACGTAGTGTGTAGTGTGGTGTATGAAAACAGATGTGGTGTGTGATGTAACGTAGTGTGTAGTGTGGTGTGTGAACACAGGTGTGGTGTGTGATGTAACGTAGTGTATAGTGTGGTGTATGAACACAGGTGTGGTGTGTGATGTAACGTAGTGTGTAGTGTGGTGTATGAACACAGGTGTGGTGTGTGATGTAACGTAGTGTGTAGTGTGGTGTGTGAACACAAGTGTGGTGTGTGATGTAACATAGTGTGTAGTGTGGCGTGTGAACACAGATGTGGTGTGTGATGTAACGTAGTGTGTAGTGTGGTGTATGAACACAAGTGTGGTGTGTGATGTAACATAGTGTGTAGTGTGGTGTATGAAAACAGATGTGGTGTGTGATGTAACGTAGTGTGTAGTGTGGTGTGTGAACACAGGTGTGGTGTGTGATGTAACGTAGTGTGTAGTGTGGTGTGTGAACACAAGTGTGGTGTGTGATGTAACATAGTGTGTAGTGTGGCGTGTGAACACAGATGTAGTGTGTGATGTAACGTAGTGTGTAGTGTGGTGTATGAACACAAGTGTGGTGTGTGATGTAACATAGTGTGTAGTGTGGTGTATGAAAACAGATGTGGTGTGTGATGTAACGTAGTGTGTAGTGTGGTGTGTGAACACAGGTGTGGTGTGTGATGTAACGTAGTGTGTAGTGTGGTGTTTGAACACAAGTGTGGCGTGTGAGGTAGCGTGAACACAGGTGTGTTGTATGATGTAGCATAGTAGGTAGTGTGGTGTGTGATGTAGCGAAGTGTGTGGTGTGGTGTGGTGTATGAACACAAGTGTGGTGTGTGAGGTAGCGTAGCGTGTAGTGTGGTGTGTGAACACAGATGTGGTGTATGATGTAGCATAGTAGGTAATGTAATGTAGCGAAGTGTGTAGTGTGGTGTGTGAACACAAGTGTGGCGTGTGAGGTAGCGTAGCGTGTAGTGTGGTGTGTGAACACAGGTGTGGTGTATGATGTAGCATAGTAGGTAGTGTGGTGTGTGATGTAGCGAAGTGTGTAGTGTGGTGTGTGAACACAAGTGTGGTGTGTGAGGTAGCGTAGCGTGTAGTGTGGTGTGTGAACACAGGTGTGGTGTGTGATATAGCATAGTGTGTAGTGTGGTGTGTGAACACATGTGTGGTGTGTGATGTAGCGTAGTGTGTAGTTCTTGCTTCATACTCTCGCTTTCAGCTACGACCGCCAGATAGCTCCTTGCAGTGAAAAGGGAGTCAGTGCATAATTGTCGCCCCTGTGGTACATAGCCTCTCCATAGACAATACTCTAGCACAACCTCCTCGTGATACACTACGGATACTGGACACCTTGCGGCCCCAGGCAAATGTGCTAGGGCTCTCGGAGCAGGTTGGAGCCCCAGGGATGGATGTGCAGGCCCACCAGCTTGTGGACTTGTCCCGACATTCACTATTCCACCCCCCAACTATGGCTAAATAGTATTGGGCAGATCATGCCATGTGGGGTTCACTACACAGGCGGTATTTTCTCTTAACATACGTATACCTACATAGACGGTGTTTTCTCTTAACATACGTATACCTACATAGACGGTGTTTTCTCTTAACATACGTATACCTACATAGACGGTGTTTTCTCTTAACATACGTAGACCTACATAGACGGTGTTCTCTCTTAACATACGTAGACCTACATAGATGGTGTTTTCTCTTAACATACGTAGACCTACATAGATGGTGTTCTCTCTTAACATACGTAGACCTACATAGATATGGATTCCACCAAAAATCTTTAGTTTTCAACACAGATCAACCATATTTGGTATGCAGATACATACCAACATAGTTAAGTTTTTTTTCTTCATGTTTCGCATAAATTATGCAAATTAGGTATCCAATATGGCCGCCATAATAGGGAAAATTTGGTATTTTTTGCCGCGCTCTAATCAAAAACGTATTCAAGTTACAAGCTTGTAATTTAGCACAGGGATTACTGTTATGCATATCTACTGCATGAATATCACAGAAATCAGATATGTTGTGTTGTTTACGTGAAAAAAAGATTTTTTTGTCGAAAAAAACTATTTTGTGTAACTTTTTCACATAATTAACGCCTATAATTCAGAAACCATTAAATATATTATGATTTCTTTTAATTCATGCAGTAGATATACTCATTAGGCACTGCGGTGCAAAATGTTTTGCAGTTATACCTAGTATTTATTCTACTAGAGCGCAGCAACTTTAAGTACTCACAGCAAAAATGGTATTCCGAGAAAACGATGATAAGGTAATTTTGTATAACCAAATTCTGCCAAAAGCCGTCCGAAGAAACCTCAATATTGCCACTTTTTATTACTTTTTCAGCTAATATACTAACTGCATATTGAGGTAAGGATATGAAAATACATAAAGTCCTTTTCAAAAAAAAATTCTAAAATCACTTTTTGAATCCATACTACCTACCTTAACATACGTAGACATACATAGATGGTGTTTACTCTCATCGTACGTTGACCTACACAGGCGAAGTTCTCTCTCAATACTAGACATATGCAGGCGGTGTTCACTCTCATCATACGTGGACCTACACAATCGGTGTTCACTCTCATCATAAGTAAACCTACACAGACGGTGTTCTCTCTTAACAAACGTAGACATATACAGGCGGCGGTGTTCACTCCCATCATACGCAGGCCTACACAACCGGTGTTAACGCTCATCATATGCATATGGTGTTCACTCTCATCATACGTAGACCTACTCAGATGGCGTTCATTCTCATCACACGTTAACCTACACAGACGGTGTTCTCTTTTATCATACGTAGACCTACACTGTCGGTGTTCTCTCTTAACTTACGTATACTTATGCAGACTGTGTTAACGCTCATCATACGTAGACCTATACAGACGGTGTTCTCTCTCATCATACGTAGACCTGCACAGACGGTGTTCTCTCTTAACATTCGTAGACGTATACAGGCGGTGTTGACTCTCATCATGCGTAGACCTGCACAGGCGGTGTTCTCTCTAACATACGTAGACCTACACAGCCGGTGTTCACTGTCATCAGGCAGGCAGGCAGGCAGGCAGGCAGGCAGGCAGGCAGGCAGGCAGGCAGGCAGGCAGGCAGGCAGGCAGGCAGGCAGGCAGGCAGGCAGGCAGGCAGGCAGGCAGGCAGGCAGGCAGGCAGGCAGGCAGGCAGGCAGGCAGGCAGGCAGGCAGGCAGGCAGGCAGAGAGTACTAAGAGAATTACATCAATTAAGAGGCTCGTGTAAACCTGGAGCGCGCCAACTTCGTGGAGAAATATTCAAGTAACAATAAACAATAACCAAACTGTGGGGTAAGTAACAACATAACTACGTAAATGGTATTTATGCAATCGTTAGTCGAGGCATATTTTCGTCAGGAAGAGTTGCAAAGCGTGACACGCAGTTATTATAAAACCTGGTTGTAATATCTTAATTTCACATATTCTACTTCTTCTTCTCCTTGCTCCCTTGCGGGGGTCTACGTCACTTGGTAGCTTCTTCTGATTTTTTTGTTAGTTCATTCCACCTCTCTCTCTCTCTCTCTCTCTCTCTCTCTCTCTCTCTCTCTCTCTCTCTCTCTCTCTCTCTCTCTCTCTCTCTCTCTCTCTCTCTCTCTCTTCTCTCTCTCTCTCTCTCTCTCTCTCTCTCTCTCTCTCTCTCTCTCTCTCTCTCTCTCTCTCTCTCTCTCTCTCTCTCTCTCCTCTCTCTCTCTCTCTCTCTCTCTCTCTCTCTCTCTCTCTCTCTCTCTCTCTCTCTCTCTCTCTCTCTCTCTCTCTCTCTCTCTCTCTCTCTCTCTCTCTCTCTCTCTCTCTCTCTCTCTCTCTCTCTCTCTCTCTCTCTCTCTCTCTCTCTCTCTCTCTCTCTCTCTCTCTCTCTCTCTCTCTCTCTCTCTCTCTCTCTCTCTCGTCCGCAATGGCCATCCATTCATGGCTGTTCACGCCAGCCCTCCCCAGTTCTCGTTTTATGCTGTCGTTCCATCTCAGCCTTGGTCTTCCTTTCCTTCGTAGCATATATTACTATTGTTATAAAATCACACATTAAACTAACTGATCTGTTTTCAATATAAAATTCAATTCTCAAGAGATCCCACGGTTGGAGTACCTTGAGCCACTTAACATACTTCCACTAATTTGCATATAATTGAAAATTTACATATCCTAGCCTCATAAATTTGACGACTTTCTTAGAGGATATACATATTCATATGAGAGTGCAATAGTCATGTTAAAATATGTACCATTTAAAAACAATATTGCTGAAAACATGAAAAATATGTTCATTGGTACAAAACAAATAACTAAACGAACCCTTCACATCTGGTCTGCAACATGTCGCTGTACGTTGCCGTCATACACCCGGGCACCGCCGGGTTAGCTCGTAGTCAAATGTACCGACGTGAGTGTGAGTGTATGTCGATCATCACAAATGTGAGCCGACTCGGACGAATATTTGCCCCATATTGTGTCAGTCTGACGGACATGGGGTGGTTTAATGCTACATGGGTGTCAACATATAAATCCTCTTGGTATCTCTGAATGCGTAGAGTTGTTATTACATAACTTACAATAAAGGAGAAAAATCTTCAACAGCGGCCGCCATCCCTTCTTCATAGGTCATGACCGACAGCGCGACAGCAGCGCGACAACGGAGTGGTACTGAAGCACCGGCTCAGCCCACCCAATATTAATTTGGTTGCGGCTCCAGTGGAGGTTTTCTGGCAAACCTCAAGGGGGTGCAATTGTAAGTTTTAGCCCCCTAAACGACCCTCTCTGGGTCCGCCCCTGGGTCTATCTAGGACTCACGAATGTTTTAATCTGCCACTGGCCACAAACACCCACTGTTTTGGTCAATATGAGCAACGATGCCATCAAGGCAAAACTTGACTACATTGAGAAAGACAATGACATAAAGTAACGCATTCGGCGGGGCCAGATGTGGAATACTGGAGAAGAACAGCCAAGACAGTGAAGCTAATGGAGGTGAAGGCAACAAAGGCACGATTTGTGGACACTTTAGCTCCCTGGCGCGTCCATCCATATGTTGACAACGTTAATGCTGGTAATTGATATTGAGATTAACCAACCCGGCTTTGTATACGCCTCTAAGCTTGGTTTCCAAAGATTTACGAGCAATAGAAGTTGCATGGTTATAATGAGGCCACAACCGAGAGGAGTATTGTTGAAAACGTTTAAAGCTCTAATCAATTAATTATTTTGTTTCTTACTTGTGTCCTCCAATTAACGTGTTGACATGATGAGGTATTTCCAGAGTTTTCTGTCTGACTTGCATTAGCAAGACACGTCCTGACTAACCAATAGTCAACGTTAATGTTGTTTTTACTGTTGCTGTCTTTGTTGCCTGCTGCTTTTGTATGAGTTATATAAAATTATATCGAGTTCCTCCGCAAGAAGCCTTAGGTCTTATTGGCTCTTGCACAGATGTTGTCGATGTGGGTGTTCCAGCCCAAGTCCTTGTTGATGGTGACGCCAAGGTACTTTGCGGAGTCTGTGGTCGCAAGTGTGTGTCCATGGAGCTGGTAGGGGTGCTTCAGGACCTTCCTGGTTCTGGTGACAGGCAGTGTGGTGCACTTCTCTGGGTGGAAGACCATGTCCCAGTTCTTCTCCCACTCGGCAAGTCGCTGGAGGTCTTGTTGTAGTTGGTCGTGGTCTTTCAGTGCCTTTACCACGGTGTACACTGCTGTGTCATCAGCAAACAGTCTGGCTGGTGACGTCAGGTTCTCAGGCAAGTCGTTCATGAACAAGCAGGGGCCAGGACGGAGCCCTGGGGTACTCCTGAACGGACATCAATGAAGCTGGATCTAGTGCCCTCCACGACCACTGCTTGTCTCCGGTTTCTGAGGAAGTTGGTGATCCATGCATTGGTGGTACCCTGTATGCCATAGTGGTGGAGCTTGTGTAGGAGCAGGCTGTGGTTGACCTTATCAAAGGCTTTCGCGAAGTCCAATATTACGATGTCCGTCTGCTCGCCTTTCTCCATGTTTGTATAGAGTTCGTCAGTAAGTTATAAGAGCTGAGTCTCACAGGATCTGTTCTTCCTGAATCCATGTTGCTGGTCACACAGGATTTTATGCTTCTGAAGATGGTTCATGATGGCACTGGTGAAGATGTGCGCCATCAATTTGCACTTGTGAGTGACACTGGTCTGTAGTTGGATGGATCATACCGTTCACCTTTTTGAAGACCGGTGTCACGTGGGCATCCTTCCAGTCAGATGGGACTACTCCGGTGTTGATGGAGGACTGGTATATAGCTGTTAGGATTGGAGCCACTTCGGTTGCCAGCTCTTTGAGGATTCTGGGGCTGATGGTATCGGGGCCGCTTGCTTTGTTGGGTTGCAGATTTTGGAGACGTTTCCGCACCCCCTCTACTGAGATTTGGATGTTATCGAGACCCGGGAAATCATGTGATGAGCCCATGTTGCGCTTAGCCTGGAATTCTTCATAGGTATAGGTCCTGCCCTCACTGAACACCGACTGGAATTGCCTGTTGAGGATGTCGGCCTGTGATGTTGGGTCCGATACCAATTTTCCTTCCATCTTTAGGGGAGCGATGTCACAGTTGGTTGACTTCTGATGCTTCATAAAGGACCAGAAGCATGTGTTCCTTGTAGCCTGGTTTGCTTCTTGATCCTCATCTGTGAACAAGTTGTTCAGGTAGGTCCAATATGCCCTACGGAGTTGGCGTTGGACATCTCTTCTCAGTTACCGTGTCTCAGTCTTCAGTTCTTCTGTGCCGTGTTTCCTCATCTTCTTGAATACCCGTTCTCGTCTCTTGATGAGCTTGCGGAGTGCTGGGCTGACCCAGGGCTTGCTTTCTTTTATGCGTGCTGTCTTGTGTGGGATGAATTTTTGGATGGCTTCCAACAGTGAAGTCTTGAACTTGGTCCAGAGTTCTTCAGCGTTGGCTTCAGTCTTCACTCCCTCCAATTCGGCAGCCAGGATGTTCAGCCTTGTTGTAGAGTGGGATGGACCGTGCCGTCTGTTTCTTTTTTGTGCAGTGAATGGTGAATTCGCAGTAGACAGCATCGTGGTCTGAGACACTCGGGAATACCTCGACGCGGGGTATGAGCTGTGGGGTGTTGGTGCTGATCAGATCCTGTGTGTTGTTGAGGCGTGTTGGTTCCTCCACCATCTGTTCAAGACCGTGGTCCTGGAGGATGTCGATAAAGTCAGTGTGGAGTCGGGGGCAAGCAGGCTTAGCTTCAAAGTCATCTGTTGCCAGTCCCAGTCTGGGAAGTTGAGGTCACCGCCAATTAGGAGGTGGGCATTGGAGAGAGTTAATGTCTTAGAAAAAGATCGGTGGAACTCCAACAGGCTCACCTCGTCTGAGACGTTTGGTCTGTAGTATGAGCAAATGTAGAGGGCTCTTCTGCCTTGGAGTTTCAACCTGATCCACAGGAGTTCACAGTTGACCTCCAGCTCAGATTGCTGTCAAGGTTAGATCGTACAGCGATAAGGACACCTCCTCCATTTCTGTTTTCTCGGTCTTTCCTGTAGACGGTGAATGTGTCCGGGAAGATTTCCGCACTGTTGATGTCAGAAGTAAGCCACGTTTCAGTTCCAATGACTACGTCTGGTTTCACACTGTCGAGGAGATTAAGCATATCGGCCTTCTTCCCAACAATTGACTGGAAATTTATACTGACCACTCTCAGAGGTCTGTTTTTCGTCGGTTCTGTTGACTGGCTTGGGTTGGTGTGGAGGCATGCTGGGGACGTTGGAAGGGTGATTCAGTTGGGGTAGAGCAGGAACGTAATAGTTTCTGTTAAATAAAACTTAAATAACCCACCTTTCAACCTAAGCTATTTTACGGCTGTAATATGACAAACGGATATTCAGCTGACACCCGATCCCGGCAATTACCTGTCACTCACACGCTGCTCGGGTCGTAATGTGTTTGTATACAACGGTGTGCACCCAGGCGTGACCGACAAGTGCGCCCGCCATCAGCGGTTTGTAAACAAATCGGCAACGCACTGACTCTGCGCTTAGCGCCGGGTCGTGTTGACAACACGTCTATCGACTCAGGGGGAGTTCGTAGACTTCGTAGTCCATGTTCATCTGGGCGTTCTATGTGTCATTGCCGGCGCCTTGGAACCTTCTGTTTCGTCACAACAATAATACAAATAAATAGTAATACTAATTTACTGCATTTCTCAGCGCCACAAGTGTGCCAGTTACTACCATTCAGAGGCGCATTACAATCCATATAATGTAGCTATTATGATTATTCAAATGTACCTATTATGGTTATTAAATTATCTAAACATAGAGTAAGGTGGGACAAAGCGCCCATGTTGGGGCATGGCGCCCATTCCACTATCTTGGCGAATATTGCATTTGATGGCTTCACATAGCGGAGAAATGATTAATTACTATGTTCTGACGACACATCAACGTACTATGGCTCTACAGAATCGAACACGATGTAAGTACAGCGGATCTACCGTTTCTTTGTTATTTGTTATAAGATCGCTTCCATATTAATCAATAAATTGCCCATAAATGGTTACGAATTTTGATACGTTTGGAATAGCTTTCTAAGTTATGTTATATAACCTGCATTTTCATCAGTTACGGTGAGCGATAAAAGAAAATGTCATGACTCAAACGTTATCAGTATAGTCGCCAGTGGGGCATAGCGCCACCTGTGAATTGGGGCTTAGCGCCCATGCCGCGCGCTGTGCCCCATCTACAATTATTTATATAAAATAGCATTGTGAATATATTTTATATGGCATGTCGTTGTGTAAATACAATATACATTATATATAATCATTGTTTGTGTTTAGCGCGCACACACACAAACACACACACAATTATTTATAATATTGTCTGTGTGCGTGCGTGCGTGCGTGCGTGTGTGTGATATAATGTTATCAAACGTTCTAGTGATTATTATAAGGATAACAGCTACAGCATGTTCGTTTCAGATTGAGAGACAGCATAATTCGAACATACAAAATAAAGTCTACACAGGGGTCGTATGGGTCTGAACGACTGGCGTTAGCTGTAGCGACTGTCCACGAAGGACAGAATATACGAAGTGCAGGGGCAGATTATGGAATACCAAGGCGCACACTAAAGCGCCATTGCTCTGGTGTTGTACAGCTCCCTGGCGTTGTTGCTATGGGCAGCAAGCGTTGCGTATTCTCAAGTGCCTTTGAAGCACAATTGTTAGATTATGCAAAGGAGATGGCCAAGAGAATGTACGGATTGACAACTATTGATGCCAGGCGTTTGGCTAATGCTGTTGCCACAAATTTGGGCATACAGCACAATTTTGATGACGAGCGTGGGATAGCTGGAAAGGAATGGCTGTCAAATTTCATGAAGCGCCACCCAGAGTTGTTGATTCGTGCGCCAATTTCCACTAGCCTGGCCCGTGTCGAAGGTTTCAACCGCGATGCAGTTATGGCATTGTTTGCTTTGTACAAAGATGTCCTGCAAGGAGGGGATCACAGAGCTACTGTCATTTGGAACTGCGATGAAACTGGCTTCACGATGGTAGCGAAGGCGGGGAAGGTCGTATGCGAAACTGGAGCAAGGCAGGTGCGAAAGGTTTCGAGCGGTGAGCATGGAAAGAACATTACCGCGCTGTGCTGTATAAGCGCTGCCGGTTCTTACATTCCTCCGCTGTTTGTGTTCCCTCGCAAGAGAATGGTGGAGGCCCTCGTGAACGGTGCCCCTACTGGTTCGATTGGTGCAGTGAATGATCGTGATTCAGGCTATATCGACTCAGCTCTGTTCATGAAGTGGCTCAAACACTTCGTCGCGATTGCCGGCTGCACCAAAGACCATCCACACGTACTTCTGTTGGATGGACACGAAAGCCATAAAACGCTTGAGGCAATCGACTTCACCCGTGAACATAAGGTCATATTGCTAACATTTCCACCACACTGCACACACCGGCTCCAAACACTCGACCGGACATTTTTTAAGTCACTGAAGTCTGCGTTCAGCCGTTCATGTGACAACTGGCTTGCGTCCAACAAGGGATGATGTGATGCCATTGTTTGAGCAAGCATACAGTTCTACTGCTACAGTGCAGTCTGCCGTCAATGGATTTTGCAACGTGCGCCTTATGGCCATTCAACGACAGCAAGTTCGATGCAGAATTCAATGTACTTGAATTGCCGTTCATTCAGCCTGTCGATACTCCTCAAGTCACAGCCCTGGATGTGGTCGTCACCGAAGTTGCCGGCACCCGAGTCACCACCTCTCCAGCTACTGTCCCGGCAATCTCAGCACCACACCACCCCATAGCAACCAGCTCTCGAAGCTCGTCACCGGACTCGTTGCCAGCGCTCCAGATGTCGCCACTGGTGTATCTGCACAGGCAGTTTCTGCCGAACATCCTGCAAGTCCTGCAGGATCTGAAGGTGACATTCGCGCTATTATTATGAGCTGCTCGCCACCGACGCCGAACAAGAAGCGTAAACATGTAGCGAGAAGAACCACCTGACCACCACCACACTTCTTCGCCATACAAGTTAATTGCTGAGAAGAAACGCGACATGAAGAAACCAAAACGTTCGCTGGTGGTAAAGAAAATCAGCGAGATCAAGCAGCCCAAGCCAGCACAAGAGCATACTGCTGGTCCGTCTGACCAAGAAAAGAACACCGACGAAGACACATAATGCGTCGTTTGCTGCGAGCCTTACGCCAACAGCAAGTCCAGAGAGGTGTGGCTTCAGTGTCTGAGCTGCAAGAAATGGGCACACGCCGCGTACACTGCATGCAATCCATACTACATTTGCCACATCTGTGAATCAGACTCAGACTAATTTGGATGAACAAATTCAACAGCACGTCGCTATAGCACATGTCGCTACACTGAAGCCACCAGCGAACTGCATTCAGGTTCCCTCGTGCGATATCTTCTTTGTTCGTGTTTCATTTGGTTTGTAGGCTGCATTATATATGTGGATTAAATAAAGTTATGTATTCTTGTTATTAGATAATCATTTTGTAGCCTTCTGATAAAAAATACATGCAATTCCACATGGGGCATAGCGCCCATACCATATGCGCTTTGCACATAAATAATCACACTACAAAAACATAGTATTCGAATCATATCATATTTGCACGACATATACTCGATATAGTTACCGACATATTGTAGACATTTGTAGGTATATTGCATTAAATAGAGCCAACCGTTATGACGATATTTGTTACCCTGGGCGCTATGCCCCACCCTACTCTATCAATAATAAATAGATATATTTATATATGTATGTATGTGTATATATATATATATAATTATTTATATATATATATATATATCATATCGTAACGTGCGCGTCGATAGGTGTCGTGTTAGCACAGCGGTTCCCAAACTGGGGTACGCGTACCCCCGGGGTTATGCGAAAAGTTTTTCAGCGGGTACAGAAAGGTTTGGCTGACAGTTAAGATTTGTATGCTATTCGTGTTAGCGATTTGCGCCAAAGATGGAGACTTCTAGGGAGAGTTCTTGTTCTGTCATCTATTGAAATTCACTATGAAGGACAAAAGCGTCTTCCGAGAGGCCTTCTGATGTTTTGAGACCGAGGGATTATCATGGAACAAGGTGCACGAGTGTGCGTGGATGACGCGTCGGTGTGATATTGTAAATGGACGAGTGAACCGAGTTTAATTTATCCTTACCTATTCTCTTCAGGCCTTGAGGTCCACAAAGCTACTGTGCAACTCCGCCATCTCGCCCTATCAACGGCTACGCGTCTTGCTTCGCTCCATGTTGTCCATCCTATATGGTATCGTTTTTTTTCTACAAACCACGTCTATAATGTTTAAATCACTAGACACATAAACAGTTCTACTTAGAATATGTAGTATTCTTACACACCGCATAGTGTACTAGCGTATACCCCTAATCTATAATAGGACTAACCCAAATACCATTAGGGTATATTTATTTAATATACTTACGAGGAAATCGCATCGTTATGCAGAGAGAATAGCTACCTGCATTCCATGCCAAGCCAACACACCTTCACCGCGTCCGGAACCCCTGCAGATGTCAGAAACACCTGACTATGCATGGCAGGAAAAAGTGCAGACTTCTACGGACCGTTTCAGTCAGGTGTGTATACCTGTTGGTGATGATCGACGGATATTCACGATATCCTGTCATCGAAGTAGTCTATTCTGCTAGCACCAATACCGTCATACCAGCGTTCGAGAAAGTGTTCTCCATGCTGGGAATTCCAATATCTCACCGATTTGCTACGTTCGCAAAACACATGGGTTTCAAACACCAACAGATTACCCCACTGTGACCACAAGCGAACGTCGAAGCAGAAAGGTTCACAAGAAATCTCGGGAAGGTGACAAGATCAGCACTCATTGAAGGTAAATCGTGGAGACAGGAGTTGTACAAGTTCCTCCGGAACTATAGAGCGACTCCACATTCATCAACTAGTACTGCGCCAGCCACGGCTCTCTTCAACCGCGAGAAGAGGATTAAACTGCCAAACACAATCACCTCCATCACGAATGCAAGCTAAGCAGCAAACCAATGAGAAACAAGCGAAACACAAAATTAAGGCGTACACGGGTGAGAAGCGACACGCAAATACACGCCTCATAACACCAGGGTACTGGTGCGACAGCCAAGAAGAAACAAAATGATATCACCCTTCGACCATCTATATTGCACAGTGACACACACACACACACACACACACACACACACACACACACACACACACACACACACACACACACACACACACACACACACACACACACACACACACACACACACACACACACACACACACACACACACACACACACACACACACACACACACACACACACACACACACACACACACACACACACACACACACACACACACACAAAAGGAACCACGCCGTGACTACATCTGAGAGCAACGCTGACAGGCCCCCGGCCCTCAGGCGATCATCGCGCCCGAGGAAGATGCCTGTTCATATCCAGGGATACGAATTAGCGAAGTCATAAACGACCAATTAGTGCCACAGACCAGTTAGTGGTATGAGACCAGTTAGTCTGAGTTTGTGAACTGTGTCTAAGACAATAGCATATCATCATGTGTGACAATAATATTATTACGCAGTCATGTGTGACTACGTTGAACTTGACATATCTTGTCTGCTCTAGTATAATATAATCGTGGACTTACAGAAATCGTCTGTACGATGGTATATTATTATAATCAACATAATCAACTTGGGGTGGAATGTAGTGTTCTTACACACCGCGTAGTGTACTAGCGTGTACCCTTAATCGATAATAGGACTAACCCAAATACCATTAAGATATATACACATAATTAGTGACTAACAGTAACAGCGATAGCGATAGAGCAACCGTATCTACCATACAGTATTGCGTATATGTAATAAACGGATATCGCTAAATACAATGGAGTTATCACTCATATATAACGCGGGGACAACACAACACAATCTCACACCGGTCCTGCCTAACTGTTCTTCCCGAGTGAATGAAGGGGGTGATATGTTTCACCATTCACAAATACTCCATAATCATTGCATGATCCACCGAAACGCTCTCGCATTAGAGGTAGGCCTGCCAGAATTAAGGGCATGTCTTGATGATGTAAGGATGGTAAATGCCACCAAATCCAGCGTTCTCATTACTCGACTCAGTTTCCGGCAAGAGTTTCATGCGGACCAAGAGACGCAGCTCTTCCACACCGCGATGTACAGACTGTCACGGAGAACATGGAACTAAAGAGGAATGGCTAAATGATGAGATCGCCTAATTGTTTGATCATGTTTAAAAGGAATAGTATCGACAATTCGTCGATAAACTCTAGGAAAAAAGGCAAAGTATTGAAGCTGGCTTACTTAAATTACGATTATTAATCGTGAAGCTGGAGTTGTGGGAGAGCAAGGTCAAAGATGAAAAGTTCAACATGTCTGATCATCTCAATGCAACGGTTGTTGATGAAGAAACTGTAAAAGGAAACGCACGTACCTGTCGTTAGTGCCAAACAAATTTCCAAACTAACTTCTGGTGTGAAAGATGGATATTTCCTCTGAGATCCGTCCATCGTGGAGGC
Source organism: Escarpia spicata (assembly GCA_963995525.1). Classification (NCBI taxonomy): domain Eukaryota; kingdom Metazoa; phylum Annelida; class Polychaeta; order Sabellida; family Siboglinidae; genus Escarpia; species Escarpia spicata. The sequence continues at coordinate 33,892,782 of OZ023213.1, forward strand.
GCAGTGTCATTATAGCAGACGCCGTACAAGTTAGTAGGACTTTTTGTAATGTGTGAGTGACTCCACCGTTTCCCGTTACACGCTTGAACAACAGCTTTTCATAACCAAGTTTTCGTCTAAGATGGCCGCGTCGTACAAACTCTGTATGATGTCTCCGTGAGGGCAGTGTTGATTTTCCGTCAACCCATTTATGTGAACACGGATTTAAATATTTGTATTATAATTTCGGCGTACGCTTTCATTTAACTAATTAAAAAAGAATGATGATGTTTAATTAACCGAATGTAGAATATTGGTTTTATACAGTATATGTATTTACATTAAAAAGATGGGCGCACCGTGACGATTGTCTCATACCTCAGGGGTACGCAGGGAGAGAATGATGGGAACCGCTGTGTTAGCGGGTCGGTCAGGTAAGATGGAGCTAAGCTGTGCAATCGGCGAAATGTCAGCAGTAGTTGTACTCGATGCGCTGTTTAATTGGCAGCCAGTGAAGTTCAATCAGGACAGGAATGATGTAATTGTTTTTTTTTATAGTTTTGACTATGAGACGAGCTGCAGTATTTTGCATTCTCTGGAGTCTGGCGAGAAGATAGTCAGAGATTCCGTACAGCAGACCATTTCCATAGCCAATTAAGACGAGACGTCATGTAGGTACACACCATCATCTCTGTGGTTTTCCGATGTAGAAGATTTCGAATTCTTCCTATAAGCCCTACTGTGGCTATTCATGTTTAGGGCATCATCAAAGGAAACAACAATGTTCCTGGCCACAGTGGAAGTAGGCATGATGTCATTGGCAAGTTGTACATACACGGAACAGAAAGTTTGTTCTTGGTGTGCGGCGGACACATCAATGCTACAACTCTTTCAAGCATTTGAACAAGTTATTTCGCTCCATTTATTACAACACTGGCACGTCCACAAGTTCACACGGCAATTATATTGTCTCAGTCAAATCAACATACGATTGGTCAGTTTTGTTTGCTTGATGAAGTAGACGATTTCCGGTATCTACAGGTTCGTGGAAACGCAGTACAAATGAAGTAGTTCACCAACGCATTGCGCCCTGGCAAACATGTAACAAGCTAGACCATGTATGGAAGGCAAACATAAGAAAAACGCTTAAATTGTCAATCTTCAGTGTAACCGTTGAAAGTATATTGGTGTACGAAGCTGAGACCTGGACCCTCACACAATAATTGGACAGAAAACCAGACGGGAGTTACACCAGAATGTCAAGAAAGTGCCTAAATGTCCACTGGAGCAATAGGCTTACAAATGAAGAACTATAATATTATGGACATGCAGACAAATCCACACACAGGATTCACAGGAGGTGCGTACAATTACCTGGCCATCGCTAGCGTAACACCGAAGAACCAGTGTCAGCGTCCATCCTGTGGACACCCACTCAGAGCAAGAACAACAGGCACACAGAAGAAAACATACAACAAGCTGATCTGTGAAAGCCTTGGCATTGAAGAGAAAGACCTCTATGGAAACGGCTTATCTACGCTACGGCCCCGGGCAACCGATGGTGATGGTAATGGTGATGATGATGGTGATGATGATGACGGTGGTGATGATGATGATGGTGGTGATGATGATGATGGTGATGATGATGATGATAGTGATGATGATGATAGTGATGATGATGATAGTGATGATGATGATAGTGATGATGATGATAGTGATGATGATGATAGTGATGATGATGATAATGATGGTGGTAATGATGATGATGGTTATGATGATGATGATGATGGTGATGATGATGATGATGATGATAACTATTTAATTAGGCTAATGTTTAATGCTAAAACGTCAAAGTCAAACCCAAACCCTTCAGAAAACTAAAACAATTATAAGTGATTAGTTACATTTTTATATTATTTGTGCCAAACGTGTAATTACACGAGAATTTGAGTATAATAGATTTACTTAATTTGAAACGTTTCATAAAAATCGGCGCCGAATTAACCAAAACATCACCCTGTGTGGTAGGGTACGTCGCGTCGGCAGTATCACTTCGGTACTAGTGATATCACTTCGACGACCTTTCTTTCCGAAAACACCGTCGATGCGTCAAACTTCATCACCGATGCAACCAAAATTCCTCGCCGACGCGACCAAAGTTTTCTGCCGACGCGACTAAATATATTTGGTTACAATTTATATTTGGTCGCTTTGGCTAGCCGACGTGGTAACGCTGTCGAGGCGACCAGTTACCCCGTGCTCCGACCTTGTCCGCGTGTCGCGTATAAAGGCAGGGATGCGTTATCGATCGAATGCTATTCGATCGTTCCGGTACGAAAGAAAGGTGGACGAACATGCACGAGCGAGCACACAATACGAGGTTTCAGTGGATAGTATGGCCGTTGTTGGTATGTATGGAGTTTATATGTGCGTTATGCACATTTTCGAGTCCGTATCTCACCTAGAAGTTAAAAAATTTAAACATTTGATCCCATCGGCAAAGCCATCGTGGGGCATCGAAGACGAAGAGGGCGGTCGCCTGCATAATAATTGCTACCAATCAAAAAATGGCCAGGAAATGTTTTAGAAAAAACTTAGTGCGCAGCGGCGCTACGCAGGTTCGACCAGGTCTGCACTTCCGTTTATATGCTGCAATATCCAATATACTTTTTTAAACTTTCGTCAGTATGTTTTATCTGCGCCTTATTTATTATCGGGAACAATACACAATAGAGCCAACCCAAATAGCTCACCTACAGCGGGCCGAGGCAAAGTCATCGGCCCGCTGTCGGCATCCACCTGCTGGCCGAGGGATGTTTGTCCGGCTGCTGTGGTAACTCGACGTTGTT
>OZ023213.1:33895809-33945809 GCA_963995525.1 Escarpia spicata
GAGAGAGGAGAGAGAGAGAGAGAGAGAGTAGGAGAGAGGAGAGAGAGAGAATAGAGGCCTAGTTACTTCCTTGGGCTTTCATATCTCATATCCACATCTGCCTAGGTTACTTCCTTGCTTTCATATCTCATATCCACATCTGCCTAGGTTACCTTCCTTGGCTTTCATATCTCATATCCACATCTGGCCTAGGTTACTTCCTTGGCTTTCATATCTCATATCCACATCTGCCTGGGTTACTTCCTTGGCTTTCATATCTCATATCCACATCTGGCCTGGGTTACTTCCTTGGCTTTCATATCTCATAGCCACATCTGCCTGGGTTACTTCCTTGGCTTTCATATCTCATATCCACATCTGCCTAGGTTACTTCCTTGGCTTTCATATCTCATATCCACATCTGCCTAGGTTACTTCCTTGGCTTTCATATCTCATATCCACACCTGCCTAGGTTACTTCCTTGGCTTTCATATCTCATATCCACATCTGCCTAGGTTACTTCCTTGGCTTTCATATCTCATATCCACATCTGCCTAGGTTACTTCCTTGGCTTTCATATCTCATATCCACATCTGCCTAGGTTACTTCCTTGGCTTTCATAACGACGGCCGTCTTTTTACTTTATCGAGCTCTGTTGCACAGAAATTCCGCACACCTCGCTTCGCCTATACATAGAATATTTAGAACAATTAGTATTGTAAATATATATGTCCTATATTAAAACTCTTTCAAATAGTAAAATTTCCTCTATTAAGTTGTTCAATTGTGGCGTGCAACAAGAATGGAAATATACCATAATTAATTTCTGGTCGATAGGTGGCAACATTAAAATCCAGGTAATCAGAGCAGAGCCATGTTAAATATTTATCAATAGCTCTGCAGGTGATATTATAAGATATGGGCCGCGCCCGATACATACTAGGCCATTGTTATGTTTATGGTATATTTTTTCAGCAAACTACAGGACTAGCATTGCATTGCTTGCGTTTATACATAAATACAAAACATGTATTTGGTTGAAAATTAAACTATTATAAATGGTGTGGTATTTAAGTACCATATCATATATACCTCTCCATCACTTCTTCCCTTCTCTCTCTCCCTCTCTTTTTTCTCTCTCCATCACTTCTTTCCTTCTCTCACTCTCTCTCCCTTTCTTTTTTTCTCTCTCCCCTCTCCCTATACCTCTCCATCACTTCTTCCGTTCTCTCTCTCCCTCTCTCTCTTCCTCTCTCCCCATATCCCTCTCTCCCTTCCTCCCTTCTCCCTTCCTCCCTTCCTCCCTTTCCTCCCTTCCTCCCTTCCTCCCTTCCTCCCTTCTCGAGAGAGATAGAGAGGGCGAGAGAGAGAGAGAGAGAGAGAGAGAGAGAGAGAGAGAGAGAGAGAGAGAGAGAGAGAGAGAGAGAGAGAGAGAGAGAGAGAGAGAGAGAGAGAGAGAGAGAGAGAGAGAGAGAGAGAGAGAGAGAGAGAGAGAGAGAGAGAGAGAGAGAGAGAGAGAGAGAGAGAGAGAGAGAGAGAGAGAGAGAGAGAGAATAGAGAGCCTAGGTTACTTCCTTGGCTTTCATATCTCATATCCACATCTGCCTAGGTTACTTCCTTGGCTTTCATATCTCATATCCACATCTGCCTAGGTTACTTCCTTGGCTTTCATATCTCATATCCACATCTGCCTGGGTTACTTCCTTGGCTTTCATATCTCATATCCACATCTGCCTGGGTTACTTCCTTGGCTTTCATATCTCATAGCCACATCTGCCTGGGTTACTTCCTTGGCTTTCATATCTCATATCCACATCTGCCTAGGTTACTTCCTTGGCTTTCATATCTCATATCCACATCTGCCTAGGTTACTTCCTTGGCTTTCATATCGCATATCCACACCTGCCTAGGTTACTTCCTTGGCTTTCATATCTCATATCCACATCTGCCTAGGTTACTTCCTTGGCTTCATATCTCATATCCACACCTGCCTAGGTTAACTTCCTTGGCTTTCATATCTCATATCCACATCTGCCTAGGTTACTTCCTTGGCTTTCATATCTCATATCCACACCTGCCTAGGTTACTTCCTTGGCTTTCATATCTCATATCCACATCTGCCTAGGTTACTTCCTTGGCTTTCATATCTCATATCCACATCTGCCTAGGTTACTTCCTTGGCTTTCATATCTCATATCCACATCTGCCTAGGTTACTTCCTTGGCTTTCATAACGACGGCCGTCTTTTTACTTTATCGAGCTCTGTTGCACAGAAATTCCGCACACCTCGCTTCGCCTATACATAGATATTTAGAACAATTAGTATTGTAAATATATATGTCCTATATTAAAACTCTTTCAAATAGTAAAATTTCCTCTATTAAGTTGTTCAATTGTGGCGTGCAACAAGAATGGAAATATACCATAATTAATTTCTGGTCGATAGGTGGCAACATTTAAAATCCAGGTAATCAGAGCAGAGCCATTGTTAAATATTTATCAATAGCTCTGCAGGTGATATTATAAGATATGGGCCGAGCCCGATACAAACTAGGCCATTTGTTATGTTTATGGTATATTTTTCAGCAAACTACAGGACTAGCATTGCATTGCTTGCGTTTATACATAAATACAAAACATGTATTTGGTTGAAAATTAAACTATTATAAATGGTGTGGTATTTAAGTACCATATCCCTCTCCATCACTTCTTCCCTTCTCTCTCTCCCTCTCTTTTTTCTCTCTCCATCACTTCTTTCCTTCTCTCACTCTCTCTCCCTTTCTTTTTTCTCTCTCCCCTCTCCCTATACCTCTCCATCACTTCTTCCCTTCTCTCTCTCCCTCTCTCTCGTTCTCTCTTCCTCTCTCCCCATATCCCTCTCTCCCTTCCTCCCTTCCTCCCTTCCTCCCTTCCTCCCTTCCTCCCTTTCCTCCCTTCCTCCCTTCTCGAGAGAGATAGAGAGGGCGAGAGAGAGAGAGAGAGAGAGAGAGAGAGAGAGAGAGAGAAGAGAGAGAGAGAGAGAGAGAGAGAGAGAGAGAGAGAGAGAGAGAGAGAAAGAGAGAGAGAGAGAGAGAGAGAGAGAGAGAGAGAGAGAGAGAGAGAGAGAGAGAGAGAGAGAGAGAGAGAGAGAGAGAAAGAGAAACAGAGAAAGAGACAGAGACAGAGATATGAGAGAAAGGGGAGAGAGGAGAGAGGGAAAGGGAGGTACATGGAAGGAGGAAGGGAGGGAGGGAGATACTGACAGTACACAGGCCTTCAAATGTTGCGTCTGCCTTTAAAGTTTTGGGTATACATAAGGGCAAAATTGAATAAAAATTTAAACAAATGTCATGTCAATCTTTCTTAATTTTCTTGCGCACAGTGTTCTTCCAATTAAATACTAAAAATGGACACACATCAAGTTCGCTGTGGTGAAAACATATATCAACATAATCTCCATTTCACAAACCCCAACGTCACGGAACAGTGTTCGTATGTATACGTATATTGCTATTTTAAGGAAGCCATACTAAAATTTTTATTTGATTGCTGTGTCAATGATCGAGGGTCAATAACTAATTAGACTACCGTTAGTGGAATTGACCGTATTTCTATTACGCCACATACATAGATACCATCATAAACATATCTATAGTATTTACAACATCGAAAGGCTAGATTTGTGTATGGAATCACAATGGTAAACATATTGTTATTTAATATTTTTCTTAACTAAGTTAGTTCAGTTTAGGGTAAAATGTAATGGCGTTGTCATATTTTCATGTAAGTGTAATGCGAATGCACCCAGCATAGCAGTATAATATTCACACACTATGTGACCATAGACATGTGCTGTAATGGAAGACGAATATGGTATGACATCGTATTTTTTAGTTTTAAGATTACCTTCAAAGGCATGAACTATATACAACATGATCACAATTACTCTTGGAGCATTGCTTACGTAACGCAGCAGCGTTCAGGTATGTCACATTTTAATACACATACTTAAAAATACCAACTCACTCACACTTTTCTATATACATTTAGCCAACATACTTTAACACATTCCAACGTGATATCTTGATCGTACATAATTGCCTAACACGTCCATAGGCGTCGGAACGGCGAGGGAGGCTTGGTGGGCTGAACACCCCAATATTGAGAGCGGGGGGGGGGGGGGGGGGTTGAGACTAAAATATTTTGCGAATTGTGCACTACCACCCCCCCCCCCACCCCCCGTCTTCCGATATCGTGTCCGACAGCGTTGAAGTGCTCCGGCGGCTCGGGTTCAGCCCTACAATATCCACCGCGTCCCGACACCTATGAAGTGAGTTACGCAAATGTTCGCACCACTATACTTTTTTTCCATTTACATAATTTTAGTGTATAATGGCAAATTATGCAAAGAATGTAAAAATGTATTGGTGCCAACGCTCATATCAAAAACATTTCAAACAACACTACATATGCATGTTGTTGGCAGCCGGTGAAACCCATCAACTTGAAACTGTCACAGAGGAAATCGGACGATGGTAGTTGCATCCGTTGAATACTAATGCGTTATTGACACAAACTACGGTAATAAGGTGCCATATCAGACTTTTAGCTCTGATTATAATTATTGTAAAGGCACACTTACGTAATGATATTCCTATTCAGCAGTCGCTATCATTCGTAGTCCAGCTACCCGCTTAGGCAACGTCGACGTCACTTAACAAATATGTTATGTTTTTTGGAAGACATCACTAGGTGGGTAGATGAGGGATCACCAGTAGATATCATCTATTTAGATTTTCAAAAAGCTTTCGACAAAGTACCACATCAAAGATTACTCCTTAAGCTAAAGGCCCATGGCATAGGAAATGGTATAATAAACTGGATAGAAAAATGGCTGAATGACAGAAGACAACGTGTAGTAGTTGATGGGGAGGCTTCAAACTGGAAATCGGTATTGAGTGGGGTACCACAGGGATCAGTACTAGGACCTATATTATTCTTAATATATATCAACGATTTGGACGATGATATAACAAGCAAGGTGTTAAAATTTGCGGATGATACAAAAGTGTTTAGAAGGATTAAAAGTGATGGAGACAGACAGCATTTACAAGATGATCTTGATAGGTTGATCAAATGGTCTGAAAAGTGGCAAATGCTGTTCAATTTTGGGAAATGTAAATGCCTCCACACAGGTCATGGGAATGAAGAGGTAAAATATAAAATGGGGGGTACTGTTCTAAGTACTACTGTAAAAGAAAAGGACTTAGGGTTAACCATTAGTGCTGATATGAAGGTTTCAGAGCAGTGCGGAATTGCAGCATCAAAGGGAAATCAAATCCTTGGATTAATTAGGCGAAATATAGCATATAAGAAAACAGAATTAATAGTACCGCTGTACAAAACAATAGTGAGGCCTCATTTAGAATATTGTATACAAGCATGGAGGCCATATCGCAAGATGGAAATAGATATGCTAGAAAGAGTACAGAGGAGAGCGACTAAAATGATACCAAATCTGAGGGATCTTAGTTACGAAATACGCCTAAAAGAATGTGGTTTAACAACACTAGACACCAGGAGATTGAGAGGAGATCATATAGAAGTGTTTAAAATATTGAATGGTTATGAAAATATTGATAGAAACATTTTTTTCTCAGTTAAGAAAGATAGAAGGACCAGAGGACATGAAGCTACATTAGTAAAGGAGCAGTGTAGATTAGATATAAGAAAGTTCTCATTCTCACAAAGGACTGTAAATGAATGGAACAGATTATCTCCTGATTGTGTTGGTGCTAGTAGCGTGAATATGTTTAAAAATAAAATCGACACACACCTTAAAAAGGCGGATACATGTAGATAAAAAGTATTGGACTCTCGATAAGCCAAAAGGCTTCCTTGTCCAACTGCCATCCAGAGTAATTTTCTGGATGGCAATCTTGTTAAATCTTATTAAATCTTGCATTACTTGACGTGAAGACGAATCACGTCAGATTTTCGTCAGTCAGCAGCGGTGATCAGTCCAGTTCACCTGTCTTGATTTTGCCGCCATGACGATGTGTTTGAGGTTTGGTGCGAACCGGAAATGAAACGAACATCCGGGATCTGGAGAGAAGTCATTACAACTAAACTGGCGGCGTGCGAAACGACCTTGTGTATGTTGGCTGCCCCGACCGCTGGTTATTATTTCTGCAAACAAATGTTGTCACAAATGAAAGGAGGGTGAAGAAAAAACACATTGATGCATAGGCCTATAAACATAATAATTATAGATAGATAAATTATCCGGACTGACAGGCGCTCGCAAGCACACGCAGACATAAAAGAAAGCGAGCGTGCGACGCGTGCGTTCACGCTCGTTCATTCTCTCACACGCCCGCGCGCGCACGTAGACACGCACGCATACACACATACTAGGCCCGTAGCGTGGTTTATGTTTGTTTGGTGGGGTGCGTTTTTTTCTCGAAAAGCACGCTCACAAACTTGCTCTGACCAATTCCTCTTTTCAAGCGGAACTCTTTTTTCTTAGCGGAGGAGGGGCGCGAACCTTCAGCATACAGGTCGCATACAGGTAAACCATACACGAATGTATGATACACGCACACATACACGCACACATACACGCACACATACACGCACACACGAGAGCAGACCGATGGACAGACGGGCGGAAGAGAGATGGATGGATGATGGATGAGGAATGCGGTGGAACAAACAACATATGAAAAATTGCGCGTGGTCGCACAGTCTACTTACAAATGACGTTGTTTATAGTATCGCGCAGGTGGTGGCGACTTTTTCCGTCTGTAAATGAAAGAAAATGTCCATCACTAAATACTCGTCACACAACCAAAGTCACTGGTTTTGTTTCATTCGACACTGACGTAATACTAAGGTTTGTCCGAGCTCAGTATAGCACAACAAATCCAAAGGATTAAGCGTTCTCGTTGTCATGTACAGAGCAAACGTCGTCAACAGGTGGAAGGAATTTGCTAAGGACTAAGAAGGATTGTACAGTTTTAAAAAGATAGGTTTTTAGATGACGGCGAAATGAAACTATATACATATTCTTGACTTAACACCAACAGCGAGTAAGTTCCACAAAGTTGGTGCGGCAGCCGAAAAGGCTCGAGTTCCAGCGTTCGTCTTAACCGCGGGAACAACAAGCAGATTATAATCTGCCGACCGAAGCTGTTTTTGTTACTGGAGTGAGCTTTGAATGTAGATATATGTATGGTGGGTCACGACCCCTGATTGTATACTGCGAACAATGAAAACTTTGCCCTAATGTGTACATTGACCGTAAACACACAAACCGAATTGCCTAACGGAATGAAGGTCGTTGTTAAACTTATTGCGATAAAGCGGAGTATTGCATAACGCACAATATACTACAATAGCCTGAAATTGCACGGATGACAAGGCGACATGTGTAGACTCTATGGGCACTATTCTATTTAAAAGGTACTTATAATTTGTGTTCATTTATTTTCATGTAGACACAAATCTTGGTACTCGTGTGTACACAAATGTTGTTAAATATAGTATCGCGTACATGGTCACATCTGGATGACCCATTTTGTTTCTGTGTTGCGGGATTCGTATACAGTTATTATTCTGTAAAATGTCCTACTATGCATAAGCGCACGATGGATATGATTTCCAGGATGACGATCACTGCTCTGCTCGAAATGGGAGATATATAAATTGATAAACACATAGAGAATGCGTGTATTTCTAGAAACACGCCATACAGGAGTCCAAACCAAACCCCTTTAAGACCAGAAGAGTTGTGTGTGTGTCCGCTCCGTGGCATGACGAAACACGTCAACTCCGTTGTTTGCGCTCTGTTGCGACTGCTCTCGCGATTACCGGTACGTAGTAATCGCTCCAGCAGAACCGCCAAGTACCCTTACGCAACAACAACATGGCCAACCTGACCTTTACACCGTTGGCAGACGTCCAGGATCGACATAACCACGTGACCAGTGCGTCCCATCCGCGGCGACTCGACGACAACATAAATAAATTGTCCTTCTTGCGTATAAATACCGGCAACGACTGTGTTTAGTTCAGGAGGTATCCGGCGCTTCTGACGTGATTGACGACACAGGACAACAAGATGAACGAAAACGGCTCCGTTGTGATCTGCGAAGAGGGGACGACTCTACTCATCCCGATTCTCGATTTCGCCGAGTACAACATTTCAACGACGTCGGACAATGTTAGCGATGACGTGAAGCGGAGGCTGGCAACGCAGATACAGAAGGCTTTCACCAGCATCGGGTTTGTCTACCTGAAGAACCACGGCGTTGCGATTGAGAAGGTAGGAACCGACTGCCCATATTTGTAGAAAATCGCTGGTCACAACGGGTCCACGAGCACGACGCCATCACGTGTTGATGCCACCCGACTGATGCCCGGCATCACGTGAACACGGTCCAGCATCACGCAGATAGTGTCGTTGCTTGCTTTACATTGGCTCCCATATTATTCAATGTGTCTTGTCCTGCACTTCGTATCCTTAGTGTCTCTTGAATCAACAAATACATTGAATGTTTCTGTTTGCATACACCAGAAATCAATTCACCCCTTCTCAAAACATTCAATGCAATTCAATTTGTTGCAGAATACAGATATAACTTTTAACATCAGTAGGATAAAAGATCATACGAGTTTATTTATAATTTTACGAAATCTGTTTAACATAGATTGGTGTTGTATATTAACACAGTTGTATTGTGTATAATAATTTATCTTTCACATGCTGTAGACATTATCAATGCAATTTAATCGCACGTTTCGCTAACTATCTAACTCCTTCAAAATAAACATAACCAAATCCTCAAGTACTCCGATTAACGTTCCTGTCCGCATTCCTTCCCGTGAATTCTGTGAATGTACAGAGTTTATGACGTGTTGCTTTCAGCTCAACAAGCTCTTGTCAGAGGCGAAAACTTTCTTCGAGTTGCCGCAAGACGTGAAACAAAAATATGCTCGGCGCTCTGCCGGTGAGAACCTGGGTTGGTCAAGTTTTCAACGGGAAAGGTGATTAGACATACGATTTTTACATTACAGAAAGAAAACGTCGATTATGTTTACTGTCAACAAGTGATTAGATTAGATTGAAAATAAAATACCATTGCAACATGGTTACGCAAAAGTAAGAACTACATTTGCTGAAACATGCTCATGACTGACAACATACACCAAGGGACGTGCTTAGGAGTTCACAGGGTCGATTTAACAAGATTTAACCAGATGTAACAAGAATGCTACCCAGAGAATTAACTCTAGGTGGCAGGTGGACAAGGAAGCACTTTGGCTTTGGAGAGTCCGACCCTTTTATCTATGTGTATCCCGCCCTTCTGAGGTATGTGTCGATTTTATTTTTAAACATATTCACGCTACTAGCACCCACACAGTCAGCAGATAATATGTTCCATTCATTTACAGTCCTTTGTGAAAATGAGAACTTTCTTATATATAATCTATACTGCTCCTTTGCTAATGTAACTTCATGTCCTCTAGCCTTTCTATCTTTCTTAACTGAAAAAAAATATGTCTATCAATATTTTCATAACCATTCAATATTTTAAACACTTCTATTTGATCTCCTCTCAATCTCCTGGTCTCTAGTGTTGTTAAGCCGCATTTGTTAGGCGTATTTCGTAACTATGATCCCTCAGTTTTTGTATCATTTTAGTTGCTCTCCTCTGTACTCTTTCTAGCATATCTATGTCCTTCCTGCGATATGGCCTCCACGCGTGAATACAATATTCTAAATGTGGCCTAACTATTGTTTTGTACAGCGGTATTATTAGCGCTTTGTCCTTATACGTTATGTTTCGCCTAATTAATCCAAGGATTTGGTTTCCCTTTGAAGCTGCAATTCCGCACTGCTCTGAAACCTTCATATCAGCACTAACTAACCGTTATTTAAAAAAAGGTTCGAGAAACAAGTCAAATAATTATAGACCAGTTAGTTTAACATCGGTGATTTGTAAATTATTACAAAGACTAATTAAAGATCACATGGTGGATTTTCTTGTTAAACATAACTTGATAAACCCATCTCAACATGGGTTTCTAAAAGCGAGGTCATGCTTAACAAATGTTATGTTTTTTTGAAGATATCACTAAGTGGGTAGATGATGGATCACCAGTAGATATCATCTACTTAGATTTTCAAAAAGCTTTCGACAAAGTGCCACATCAAAGATTACTGCTTAAACTAAAGGCCCGTGGCATAGGAAATGGTATGATTAACTGAATAGAAAAATGGCTGATTGACAGAAGACAACGGGTAGTTGTTGATGGGGAGGCTTCAAACTGGAAATCAGTTTTGAGTGGGGTTCCACAGGGATCAGTACTGGGACCTATTTTATTCTTAATATATATATAAACGATTTGGACGATGATATAGCTAGCAAGGTGTTGAAATTTGCAGATGATACAAAAGTGTTTAGAAGGATTAAAAGTGATGGAGATAGACAGCATTTACAAGATGATCTTGACAGGTTAATCAAATGGTCTGAAAAGTGGCAAATGTTGTTTAATTTTGGGAAATGGAAATGCCTTCACACAGGACATGGGAACGAATTTGTAGAATATACAATGGGGGGAACTGTACTAAGTACTACTGTAAAAGAAAAAGACTTAGGGCTGACAATTAGTGCTGACATGAAGGTTTCAGAGCAGTGTGGAATTGCAGCTCCAAAAGGAAATCAAATCCTTGGATTGATTAGGCGTATTGTAGCATATAAAGAAAAAGAACTAATAATACCGCTGTACAAAACAATAGTTAGGCCTCATTTAGAATACTGTATGCAAGCGTGGAGGCCATACCGCAAGAAGGACATAGATATGCTAGAAAGAGTACAGAGGAGAGCAACTAAAATGATACAAACACTGAGGGATCTTAGTTATGAAAAACGCCTAAAAGAATGTGGTTTAACAACACTAGAGACCAGGAGATTGAGAGGAGATCAGATAGAAGTGTTTAAAATATTGAATGGTTAAGAAAATATTGATAGAAATATGTTTTTGTTCAGTTAAGAAAGATAGAAAGACTAGAGGACATGAAGTTACATTAGTAAAGGAGCAATGTAGATTAGACGTAAGAAAGTTCTCATTTTCACAAAGGATTGTGAATGAATGGAACAGATTATCTTATGATTGTGTGGGTGCTAGTAGTGTGAATATGTTTAAAAATAAAATCGACACATACATCAGAAAGGCTGGATATATATAGATAAAAGGGTTGGACTCTCGATAAGCCAAAGGGCTTCCTTGTCCACCTGCCATCTAGAGTTAATTCTCTGGATGGCAATCTTATTAAATATTGTTAAATCTTGTTAATGGTTAACCCTAAGTCCTTTTCATTTACAGTAATACTTAGTACAGTACCCCCTATTGTATATTCTACCTCTTCGTTCCCATGTCCTGCGTGGAGGCATTTACATTTCCCAAAATTGAACAGCATTTGCCATTTTTTAGACCATTTGATCAACTTGTCAAGATCATATTGTAAATGTTGTCTATCTCCATCACTTTTAATCCTTCTAAACACTTTTGTATCATCCGCAAATTTCAACACCTTGCTTGTTATTTCATCATCCAAATCGTTGATATATATTAAGAATAATATAGGTCCTAGTACTGATCCCTGTGGTACCCACTCAATACCGATTTCCAATTTGAAGCCTCCCCATCAACTACTACACGTTGTCTTCTGTCAATCAGCCATTTTTCTATCCAGTTTATTATACCATTTCCTATGTCATGGGCCTTTAGTTTAAGCAGTAATCTTTGATGTGGTACTTTGTCGAAAGCTTTTTGAAAATCTAAGTAGACGATATCTACTGGTGATCCCTCATCTACCCACTTAGTGATGTGTTCCAAAAAACATAACATATTTGTTAAGCATGAACTCGCTTTAAAAATCCCATGTTGAGATGGGTTTATCAAGTTATGTTTAACAAGAAAATCCACCATGTGATCTTTAATTAGTCTTTCTAATAATTTGCAAATCACTGATGTTAAACTCACTGGTCTATAGTTCTCTGACTTGTTTCTCGAACCTTTTTTAAATAACGGTATAATGTTTGCCTCTTTCCATTCTAAAGGAACCAGTCCCTCTTCTAATGACAAATGGAAAACTGTTGCAAGCGGTACGCTAATTTGTTTTACAATTTCCAATAGTAGTTTGGGCGGAATCCCATCCACTCCAGGTGATTTATTATCCTTCATAGCCCTTATTTTCTTAGCTACCATTTCCGGGGTTACAATTAATTGTCCTAAATAGTCTGAATCTGCCCCCTTGAACTTAGCTTCTGGTACTGGCAGTGAACTAATATCTTCCCTGGTAAACACTGAACTAAAGTACTCATTCAGGTCTTCTGCCATTAAGAATCCCTCTGATATTATATTTCCAGCACTATCTTCTAGAGGACCGACCTTATCTTGAACTTTCTGTTTGCTTCGAACATACGCTTAAAAACTCTTGCTGTCATGTTTTATATTACTAGCTAATTGCTGTTCATAGCTTCTCTTTGAATTTCTAATTTCAGCTGTAGCTTGGTTAAATGCTTCTTTATAACTGTTGTAGTCTTCATTTCCATTACATCTATATGACTTCCAGATCATTTGTTTATACTTATTTTTTTCTAATTGCTGCTTTCGATAAGTGTTTCTTTTTTTTACCATTTCCCTTGTTTTTTGAAGGATACAAATTTATCGACTATGCACTTAATTTCACTCTTTAATATACTCCAACATTCTGTTGCTGTCTTCTTTTTCAGTGTGTTATTCCATTTATCTTTGCTAAATATTTCCTCATGTCCTTATACCTTCCTTTGTGGAAATTTCTTCTATACTGCTTTTTACTATTCCTTTCTGATTTTACTTTGATGGTAAAATATATCTGGTTGTGATCGCTACTCCCCAGTGGCTCATATATCTTGACATTGTCAACTAATTCATTCTGTGAGGACAAAACTATGTATAACACATTCTCACCCCTTGTTCGTTCTAGGACATGTTGAGAAAGGAAAGTATCTTGAACTAAAACTAAAAACTTGTGGTCCTCACTCCCCATACTCTGTAGAGATTTCCATTGTATATGCCCGTGGTTAAAATCCCTCATAATAATACAGTCCCGTTTGCTTACTTCCCTTATAGCGTTTTGTATTTTTTCATTCTCTTCTATGCTTATGTTTGGACTTCGATAAACTAACCCAACTGTTAACGTTGAGTTTCCTGTAACTATGTTACACCAAACAGCTTCTTCGCAATCTCTTTCTAATTTATTTCATAAGCCTGGATAGATTCTTTAATATATAAAATAACTCCACCTCCCTTTCTTCATATTCTATATTTCCTAAACATTACATATCCTGTCAGTCCTAATTCGGTATCTGATATATCGGTGGTGGTCCAGGATTCGGTTATACCTATTATGTGAGGGTCAATATCTTCTACCATAATTCTACGTAGGTCATTTCTTTTGTTTACTATACTCCTTGCTTTTAAACAAACACATTTATATCCAGCTTCAGAAGAGGTTTACAGACTGTTCTTTGCTGATTTATTTGTGCTGTCTTTGTATATGCCTCCAGTTTCAGGCTTTTCTGTGAGTCCCGATTAAGGTGGCTTTCCTTTATCATTATAATTTAGATATCGACTTGTTTGGGAGTTCACAGGGTCGATTGAAGTGGCTTCCGTTTATCATTATAATGTAGATACCGACTTGTTTAGGAGTTCACAGGGTCGATTAAAGTGGCTTCCGTATATCATTGTCATTTAGATATCAGCAGTTCTGGTCATCTACATTGACCAGTTTCATGTTTCAGGCTGTCTCACGATCGCCCGCACGGATTGAAAGAATCGTTTGACTTCGAAACGAAACCAGAACTTGTGAGTAATGAAGTTTTAATTGAACATTTCCCGTTCAGGCAGCAGTTTATGTTGCATGAACCAAAGGCAAAGCAACGTCCACAAGCCGTTGTCCATCGGTGTATATTGCCTTGCGGATTAATTGACACGTTTTCTGTAACATAGAAGACTTACATAGCATTCAGTTTACCAACACGACTCAATCTCCGATCTAATACTACCCTATTATTGACAAATGATACATTATTGCAAGAGCAACATCAACATAACTATCAATAATGACCTTAATAATGACCTTGTTAGTATTGTAGTTTTCGTTGTGACTTTTGTTTATGCCAACAGTATCGCACAGAATGTCGCATCGACGTTTTGTCTGCAGGTGCGCCATTTCCCGGAAGTTCCGGAATTCCGAGATGCGATCAACGACTTCTCGTTGACGTGTTTCCGTCTGTCGCAACGTCTGCTCACTCTCATGGCTATCGGCATGGACCTCGACGTACGTAGTAACAAATGTCACCTTCCCGATATTCGGTGTCATCTTCCATATGGTTCTCATTTTGTGTTTTTAGTAAAGACTTTTCTACGACAATTGTCGCCATCAACGTTGTCGTTGTGTATAAATTCCTCTGGCAACTACACCATTCGCTTCGTTGTCAGCCTCGTGTTCCCCTTCCACTGATGTCCTTTGTTTTCATAAATAAATTTATAATCTTCCTTTGTATTTGTATGTTAGCACAGCTGAGTCCAGTCGCGTATCAAATCATTGAAACAATTTCCCTAGCAACCGTAGCCAGTATGACAAGATTCAGTTGGCTACGGCCGGATCCATGACCAGATACATTAGTACTTGCCTCAGTCTGTATCACCGGCACCGCCGGAACTAAAATAATGAGCAGTGCCGTCAAGCTATGTGACGTTTATAAATACTACGATTCGACTTTAACATCACTGAAGCGTAAGAGACTGACACGATTAAGAGAATCTAAAATAGAAGTTGTATAAGATATTGAATGATTATGACAGTATTGGTAGACGTTTTGTTCACGCTTAAGCCGAAGGAAAGTAGGAGAACTAAACCGAGTATATGACAATGGTTGGATTCTCGATACTCCGTAGGCTTCCTTGTCTACTGACCATCTGGCCTGATGCTTTTTATGTTCATTTTGTTAAAACTTGTGAAATCACGTTGACTGTATGGCTACGTTTTGTAGGATCCAACAACGTTCACACGAAACCATAACATTCTGTCTGTGGACAACGGCTCCACCCTGAGATGTCTCTACTACCCGCCCGTCACACCCGACATGGGTAACTACCCGTTATACCCATTTGTTGTCGTGTCCATGGTCGTGTCTAATCAACAAACAACAAACTGCCTGCCGCATGTTTCCGTTAGATCAGAGTTACCCAGCTGACTTAAAATAAATTCTGAATGGAAGTACAACAAATCGATGTTTCAAAAGCGTCCGCACTCGGTGTATGTAGATATGATCTGCCAGCACAGCAACTATGTCATGTCGATAATCAATGCTGGTTCGAGAAATGGATCCTCGTAAATGTGCGCCGAACTGGATCACGGCTTGTATACAACATTCTCCGTATATGCGTAATAATCGATTTTAGTACAACAAATACTTT
Organism: Escarpia spicata; assembly: GCA_963995525.1. Lineage (NCBI taxonomy): Eukaryota > Metazoa > Annelida > Polychaeta > Sabellida > Siboglinidae > Escarpia > Escarpia spicata. The sequence goes on from OZ023213.1 coordinate 33,911,302, forward strand.
TTCCGGCATTGTTGCCAATAAAGCTTGTTTTGAAACTGGATATTATGTTTACTGTTTGAGCATGCTCCGGGGTCGTATCTTCCAAATAACGAACTTTGTTCTGTTGGCTTACTAAAACAGTTTGACGAGCAACACACCATCAGCATAGTTTTTACAGTAGTAAGAATATTATTAATTAATTAATTAAAAACTAGGAAGAGACGGCCTCCTTTTAATGTGTTTGTTTCTCTGGAGCAGACGTGAAGGCGAATCAGATCCGATGCGCAGAGCATTCCGACTACGGATCCATCACGCTCCTCTTCCAGGACAGTGTCGGTGGACTGGAGGTAGGCTGGACAAATAAAGAGAGATTATCGTTTCCGTTACGCAATTATTAGCAGGAAATTCGCCGATTCATTTGAATTTCACCCGACTTCTGATTTGGTGTGTGGGAACGAGACAAATTTGTGGGTAGGGTGATTATGCAATAAGTGCCCATTACACACTTGCGTAAGTTTAATATTTGAATGTTGTGTTACAATTAATTTTTTTAGGGCGCAAATTTCCAAATGTGAACCTTGATTTCTGGCTTATTAAATGTAATTTGGGGGGCAGTATTCCTTCAACATATCTATTCTCGTAAGAAGAGTACATTAAAAATGAGGAACATACAGCGTCGCTTTAATGTCTCCATGTGCGTGTGCTAAATCTGCTTCGTTTCGTTTTGTTATTAAGCATGCCAGGAATGTTTCGTTTGTTTGGAGTTGTTGTCATCGCCGATGTTATTACATTTTGGTTCTTTACTTTTAAAACTGCTGGTTTGATTATTAGCATAGTGTCTGTATTTTGCACCTGCATTTGTTATTGTTTAGGTCTGATATGATCTTTACTTCCGGTAAATACACCGCCACCAACTTACTAAATGGTCGAACAATCTACAGGAAGGAGTCGTAACTGCGCCCAGAAAGAACTCATTTAAAACATCTTGGAAAAGATGGAATATTGAAGAACCTCCCTAAAACATTACTGCTAGGAAGTATGCAGATTCGACCGTAAAGGCCACCGCCTTTGACCCGGAACTACTATACATATACATCAGTTACTGAACATATCATCGCCCACCACAATGACTGGCGCGTCTTCATTCTGCAATCGCACTTTTTCATTGCAGCTTCGAACGCGAAATGGCAATTACGTGACAGCCAAGCCTGTCCCTGACACGGTGCTGGTCAACATCGCCGACCTTATGCAACGGTGGACTTCTGACAAACTCGTCTCCACGGTGAGAGTCCTGTACCCACACCTCCATATATCGCTCACCCTCTTTCAGACTCATTTAGAATTACTACAAGACGTTAGCTCAGCTTTGCAATTTTGTTATTTATATTTGGTAACATAATTATTATGATTAGATCACAGAACAAATTATTGAATCAATTTTGAACCGACAGTCTTCAGAAAACACCAATGATGCCACACTTTTGTAATTTCATTGAGAGTATTCTCTCTCGCTAGTTACACGAACTTCATTCCGCGGTGGCTAAATTAAATGATGATACACATCTTGCGAAAATCATGTTTGTAAATTACAAGTTGGACGTTGCGTGTCATTTCGATGCTATTAACTTTCGCAACTTACATAACTTTTTCAATTATTTCGATGATGTTAAAAAATTTGGCACTTTGTAATTAAACCGTTCCCACTGGATTACTTAACGATGCATTTTAAGATCGTCCATAAATTAAATTGTAAGGACAGCGCCATTTCCATAGAAAGGCTGACATCACGAGTTTCTACTCTTCCCAGTTAGCCAGTCGCTGAACTTGGAATACTGGTATAGTTCACGACGCTCAATTAACCCATTTATTGCGGCTAACCGTTTGTTAGCATTTGTAATGATATGATCTGGAATGATATGAAGTGGACTGATTATCAGGCCACTTTCAATTATGTAAGTTGTTTTATATATATATATATATATATATATATATATATATATATATATATATTGTGATATGTCAATATTCATACCCCCATATCCAGTACAACGTTTGGATTACCTCTTTTAGGTGTATAACACCAGAACATTGCATTTTGTTTCCATTTAAAGACAGTTAAAATGATAGTTTAAGAATGCAACATTAACATTGCATAATACCACTTTCTTCCCTGACTCTATATCGCCACAGAAACACCGAGTCGTTGTACCGAAGGGGGCAGAGTACTGTCGGGACGCACGAATGTCGGTCGCCTACTTCGTTCACCCAGACAAAGAATGCATCGTGCGGAGTCTCGACGGAAAAAACAAATATCCGCCCATCAAAACATTCGACTACAGCACCGTCCGATACCTCGACACCTTCGAATGCTAGCTTCCCGTAGATCTACACCTCCGGATAATAACTTCCGGTCTTTGACCCTTAGAATACTAGCTTCCCGTATATCAATACCTTCGAATACTTGTTTGCGGTAGATCGTCACCTTCGAATAGCTTCATATGTATTGACCCTTTTGGATTCTAACTTCCGGTATATTGATACTGTCGAATATTTGTTTCCGGTATATTGAAACCTTCGTATTCTACCTTCCGATATATTAACACTTTCGGATTCTATCTTTCGTATCCTATTGACACATTCGTATTCTAGCTTTAAGTAATTGATATCTTAGGATTTTTGCTTCCGGTATAGTGACATCTTCGTATTGTAGCTTCCGGTATATTGACACCTTAGAATTCTAGATTCCAGAATAATGAAACTTTCGGATTCTAGCTTTCAGTATAGTGAACACCTTTGTATGCTAACCTTCGATAATGAATACATGTACCTTGGTTGACGTCGACCGATCGTGCATGCGCAACTGTTTCGGTGTTTCATAGACTAAAATACATGCATAGGTACACACACGCACACACGCACCAAATCTTTACGGGGACATGTTATAGTTCTGTACACAGGTAAGCATGAATGATATGATTGCATGAGTATGACGCGATAAAACAGTTAATTAAAAGAACTAATTAATAATTTTAGTTGCATGCTTTGTGAATAATGATGTTTTGTGTTTTGCTCTTGGAAACAGTGTCATCCTTCAAGTATCTTAGACTTGGAATATATCGGTGCTTCTTACACTTTCAGTTCGTTGCAATGTCGTGAATTTTAAGTGATATAACTAAACCATAATGTTAGTACAAGTGTCTGCATTTCAGCGCTACACAGTTGTCTGTATGCGTTGTTTAAAGTGCCTCTTCAAGCGACATATTTGTAGTTATTTAATCAATAAAAGTACTGATTTAATAAAATTGTCCCGCCTATCCATGTACAGACTGTTGTCATTATTGCTGCTATCTTAGTTGTTGATACTGATGCTGTGTCGTGTTCATTACAGTTTGTTACATTTTAACTTTTCCAGTTGCTGTAAGGTGGCGCCACCGTTAGTGTTGTGACAACTTGGCGAGTTGACAGACGATAATTATAAACGTTAAGGAGAAAAGGGCTAGGGTTCATAAGACAATGGGAACTTTTTTTCTTAGAGAACACTAATACTCATCGTTGCTTTGCGTGGCATCAATGTGTATTTAACAGTTGCAGTTAAAACTGTTGTGTCCAAAGTTGTTTTAATTTCCTAAGTTTATCATCTTCACCATACCACGATCATCAAAGCCATTTTCAATAAATAAATATTTTATTTGAATACTTAATCCTGATCATGGCTTTTACAAACACAAATTCTCGCTGCATGTTTATAGAACGATAGGAAAATACGTGGAAATATTTTTTAATTATACCAAATCATAATTTTATTAGATTAACATTTTCAGATATGTGTACTCTTTAGTAATGTTATCATAACTGGTCTAGTTGATTATTTTTTTGTATTACATACAAAAGGTACATGTATTTTACACAACAAAGTTCTTCACATTTGTTTCCTTAAAGCTTTGCATGATAATATACTTGTTGACAAATATAAAAAAAAATTTTTTTATAGTTATTCTTGACCTTTCAAATCTTGCACAATTACCTCCAACGCGTGATTTATTGTACACACAACCTGGTGCTGAGAAGGGGTTGGTGTAATGTGCAACGTTCTGTTGACTCTTGGATTAAACACATTTGGTTTACACGAAGCTGTGAAGGGCAGCTAGACGAGTGATGCAAATGCGTGTAACGTAATACATACTCGGCGAAGCTTTTACGCACTGACTCCTGTGGACAAAGCCAGTGAGATTATACCTTACAAAACAATACGGCATTGACGACACTGGCCGTGAAACTGGCGTAACGTTTAATTAAGCGAGTGACTGCCTGCGAAAACAGCTCGCAAAGCATTTCACAACTGCAGTCGCAACAGGTCATGTGACGGACAAGTCAATACACGCCAAGAGTAAGAGCCAGAAACAGCCAAAAGTGAAAGTGAGAGGCAAGGTCTTATAAGGTGCAGTATCCAGTCCATAGTCCTGAGTTGTGAGTCATCTAGAAATCCACTATTTTACAATCAACACCTACAATCACGCATGAAAAAATGCCTACTCAAATGCACTTATGCATGTGAATTTTGTAAAAAAAATCATTTCTCAAAAATACACTGCACTTTTCTTTGTTTGTAACCAAACAGGAAGTCTAACTAGAGCATGACCCGAGAAGACATTGCAGACGCTATCACAAAGCATGCAACGGTTCACGAGCACTAACGACGGAGGTCGGGCGTTTGTAAGTACTTAAACGACTATTGCCCCCTATCGGACACGTCATCACTGAATACATTCATCGGTAAAAACCAAAATGTTCCACAACAAGGGATTCGGTATTATTACCACCAAAAGGTCACCGCAACCTTCCATCAAGAGTTTTTGTGTGACCTATGCCTTAGCACAATATCACTGTCTTTTTAAATGCGATACTGTCTTATTTATGTATAATGCCGTCTATTTTGATATTGAATGGTTATGAGGATATTGATAGAAAAGTGTTCTTCAAACTGAAAGAAGGTAGTATAACCAGAGGGCACAGTGCAGCATTAGTCAAAGAACAGTGTATGTTGGATATGAGAAAGTACTAATTCTCTCAGAGGACAATAAATGACTGGAACAAATTATCTGATGATTGTGTTAATGCTAGCAGTGTGAATATGTTTAAAAAAAAACTCTCGATAAGCCAAAGGCTTCATTGTCCGCATGCCGTCTGGAGCTTATAGCTTTGGACAGCAATCTTGTTAAATTTTATTTTTGGCATTATTATTCCTACAGCAATGGCGCAATGACGATTACCAACATTCAATATGATAGACCCCTCATAGCGAAACAATCGAGATATGAGCATGCGTATTTCTTTTTTTTTGCACCCAGCGACATACTGAATATTATTCGACCTTTTCATTAGTATTTATAGAGTATGAATTAAGCCGACCTGCTTTAAAGGTAAGCAACCCGATCGTGTTTATTGTGAGATCATGCTATACAGTAATCTATGTCTATTACAAAACACTGACTGCCTAAATGTGTTTTAACGAAGCAACAATAACTTAAAAATTCAACGTTTACGGACATCTCCGCAGTAACTCAAAACAGCGAAGAGCGAGCTCAGATAAGTTCAGAAAAAGCAGACCTCATTTTCAGTGACCTGATTCGCCCTGACCTCAGGGCATTTATTGTATAGAACGTGCGCAATTGGCACTATTCAATGCACCACTAAGTGCACGGTTGTATTCTAGACCATAATAACCTGTCCACAGTGTTGCCTCTCTTATAAACGTTTCACGCAGAATGTAATTCAACTGCTTATGTTGAGCCCCTTTTGTCCTTACCTTGGCAACATATATGTCAATCATAAGTACACGTGCAGTGTGATTTTACAATCTGTTAACCTTGTATTCGTTATATAGTGCGTCATTGCACGGGCAGCTGTACGTCGTTTTGTCATTTCTTAACAAAAATTCCCGATTTTTCGCCAGTATAAATGATACTGTCGACATATTATGTGACTGCGTAAATTAGTTAGGGCTATATTCGATTAAGCACGCGTAATATACAAGAAAATACTTACCGTTTTTTGTGTACTAGGTGGTTCTTCTTTTTTCTCCTGAAACACCAGACAAATAAGAGTTCACACAACAACGATCACCAATACAATAGAGACTTATAATAATACCATTGAAGCGTTTATAGATAGAGACATCTGGTGTATATGATATTGTGGATGCTATTTATTAGTAGATACTTCCATGCTATCATGGCAAGGGTTAATAAATATATACACTTAACTTTTTCACTGATAGGCCTATACAATAAATACGCGACCACCCAAAACCAGGTCTTGCATGGCTTCGGACAAAATGGAGTCTGCTATAAATTTCGGAAATGAAGGAATATTTTTGTTATTGCCCGCACACGAACATTTGTATGGCACCATTAGCAGCGTGCCAAGTTTGAATAGTGATAACACAAGCAGACGCTGAAGGGTTTGGAAACAAGTGTGAACATTATTTGGAGTGGTTGGGTGTAGGGCGACGCTATTCAGTACTGTTTTCTACACATATTGAAAATACTCATGTCAGAGTAGACAAACTTCAAGAACTTGTCAAATGTCACGCCGTAATCTCTTGCATAATTGACATCCTCGTGGGGTCTGTGTTTCTTATGGTCATGCAGTAGAACAATTAACTTCAAATGTGAAGATGTATTGGTTATTTATTACCGTACAGCGATCTGGATGCGTGCTGAAAAACGGCTTTGTTCTATCTATATAACCGCCACATCGTGTCTTTTTGCAATGCTACTTGAAACATTTCATGGGAGTAACTCGCTTTGTAAGGGTATCATTTCTAATTACCAGCTGTATTATAAGTATTAATTAATATAACCAGTGTCGCAATACCCCGAACTCGTCAGCAGTGTCTACTAAAACAACTGTTTTATTAACGTATGAAAATACGTATACATTCGTTTTCATACGTTAATAGAACAGTTGTTTTAGTAGACACTGCTGTCGAGTTCGGGGTACATACGCCTGTAGTTGTATTGCTTACTGTGTTGCGGACTGGTGATATAAAGGTGAGTGTTCCATGCGGGCACCCACTATTGGCTGGGGCAGAAACAAAGGGTAATACGATTACGTTCCTATTTAGTAGAACGACACGTGCAAGATGTAGCGGTTTTTACTTTGGAGCACGCATGCAATTAAATGGCCTTTGAAGTAGACATGCTTAGCGGTCTCGTGTAGCCATCACTGGTCATGTTTTAGTTATTTTCCGACTGACCGATTCTCTGGTTGACTGAAAGCGTCAGGTGCAAACATAATCAAGATTGTATCAACAGATTGGCCCCGCATTATCATCCCTGTATTACATATGTAGAATGTTCCCGCTGGTTCCCGGCCATTTTACAACTGATAGGTTACTTCTATGGGGAGGAGGGATCGGTGCTTCCAGGGTATGGCGTAGCTTTGTATGTAGACCAATTAATCTACGTACAATTTTCAATCCACTAACACACCACGATTATGCAGCTAAGCTGTTTCGTGTATGTATTATTAATTATAGTTTAATTGTTATTGTTTGTAAAAAAAAAAGTATTATTGTCAGAAAACTGCGACCGGAAATCTGCAGTATGTATTCAGAGAGTCGATATAACTTAACCGTTTAAAAAGGAAAAGGTATGCTCGTATGTAGCGCAGTATCCGGATCTTGGGACTGCATTTCACTCCCAGGCACTTCTTCATTCGAACACTATTTCGACTTCTCTGGGAAGGATTCAAATTGAGACAGCTGGCATGTGTTTTCATTATACCAAATCTATAGATAAATATCATTCATCCGTGTAAGAAATGGAATACGTCTTGCTTACCTCGATTAAGACGCCAATTTGATATGGCACCATCAACTTAGTCGCGTAGGCTGAATGGCCAACGAAATCATATGCCTTCGTCGCTTCAGTCCCTTTGAAAACAGGTGAACAAGCACAAATCACGCTTTATTAATAACTTATTAGAAACCCATAATAGACCCAATGTCCCGTATCGACATATATACTAACACAACGAAAATGAACCGCGAGCTTAACCTTTTGGTGCTAGTCATTCATAAATTCCAAGAAAGTACTGAATGTATGATCTGACTTACATCGAGGCAGATTGTTGCCGTATATCTGCTATAAGTGAAAGTAGATTATGCGTTCTACACGTTTACGTGTACATGTCTTCAATAATCGCATTAACAATAAAAATAGTCGACGCACCCTCGCAAGCCAGGGCTGTTTGTGATGTTGGCTGGCACTGACGTAATCAGCAGCAGCGACCCCTGGCGCGCGAGGATGAGTCGACGTGTGTTAATACATTCATTGGCGCACGGTCACTTGTCAGGCGGTAACCATTAGTCAGTTCTAAGAAAACACCGTCGACATCATCTATAATGTTTTTTGATTGATGTAGCATCACACCTGTATACAATTAAATTGTTCATGTTACTTTACACAAATAAAATAGATATCACGATGACGTTACTAAAATAGAACAAAACAGTTAATGGAAATTGACGTAACTGGAATATGTACCTTAGATGTATGCTACGTTAAAGGTACACTGTCCGACTATTTATATGTGTAACATAGTAATTGTTAAAAATAATGTAACCATCTGTTAACAAACACGCCATTCAGCAATGACAGCCTAATAGACGGACCATTGCATACGAACGGAGCAACTTGCAGTTATGGTTATAAATAGCAAATACTGCATTCCTAAATTTCTGTCCTGCGACATTGAATGCGCGATCAAAATTAGGGCATGAAAAATCTAGCCGGGCACGTGGAATGTTACGGTCAATTTGCCCTGCGGGTAAGTGACGACAAAGGTAAATGTCAAACCATGCAGTTCTTAGCAAAGGCAAACATCATTTAACAAAATTACGTATTTTGCAGAAACACATTGACGTGTCACTGACAGCACTTCGACCTGGGTGAAAGTGTCGCTATGACACACGGAACTAACACACGAGAAAATAATAGCGAATTCTATGTTGACACAGACGCACGTGCACACGTACGCACACTCACATACACACTCACTTATGCACGCACGCACGTACATACAAGGAAGGTAAATGAATTGAGAGAAAAGATTGACCTGAAAAACCCAAGATATGAAACTTGTTGGAAGCAGACCGAGGCGGGCAGGACATGTGTAAAGACAGGGTAAGGACTACGGATAGACCGACACGGGCAGGACATGTGTAAAGACTGGGTAAGGACTACGGATAGACCGACACGGGCAGAACATGTGCAAAGACTGAGTAAGGACTACGGATAGACCGACGCGGACAGGATACGTGTAAAGACTGGATAAAGACAACGGATAGACCGACGCGGGCAGGACAACGGATAGATTGACGCGGACAGGACATGTGCAAAGACTGGGTAAGGACTACATATAGACCGACGCGGACAGGACACGTGTAAACACTGGGTAAGGACTACGGATAGACTGACGCGGACAGGACATGTGCAATAAGTGGGTAAGGACTACGGATGGACTGACAAAAAGAACACGCTAAGGAGAAGAAGGTGGCAGAAGAAGAAGAAGAAGAAGACCAAAGCTGAGATGGAACGACAGCGGGAAATGAGATGTTGGGAAGGCGGGTGTAAGCGACCAAGGATAGACGACCATTGCAGGGGACAGGGGAGGAGGGAACGTATTAAAGGGAATAAAAACATATATGACTTGAATTCATATTATATTACATCCTGCTATCTATTTCCATGTCCACCAAGCCAAAAAAATCCAAAAATTTAATGAATTAGAAATTCCACATGTTATGCTGTGCATCTGGACATTTTCGAATATGCATATTTTTGGCGCGCTTTTCGGGATGCCGAGATGTGACGTCACATATGACCCATAGTCGCATCAGGCCGACCCTTTCCATGCATTCAGAGCATGTTTACAAGGATAGCTTTCGGATCGAAACGAACGTCAAAATTTGTTATTATGGGATATTCCGATGTTATACAAACACTAGTCATCATAGAGGAACAAGCAGTTATCTTACGGTTCCACATGATTCCAATTTTATTCAAAACAATGAATGCGAATGGGCCTACAAGTCGACTAGGACTAGGTTTTGCCGAGCTTGGGCTCGTTTTTAGAATAATTATATTGGATGCAATCAACGGGAGATAATCTACACCAATAAACATACATAGCAAACATATATTGTATCCAGCTACAGAAAGTAACGTGTATAAGTTTATAATCTTATAATATCACTAGAATATCGATGTACGAAGGAGGAGTTGTACAATTTATCATAACAACTTAAATCAGTCAGCGAATTTCTGTCGGTCCTGCTAGCTCATTTGGTAAAGGCGTTGGTTCCTTGGCGTTTATTTTGTAATCGGGCGACGGCGGTTCGATCAGGACGCCAAACCATTGATTTTTTTAACACTTTTTTGTTTATGTTTTCACCAAGTAATATAAACTAAATCATTTTTATACTATAATGCACTGTTTGTAAATATTTTTTAAATTGTTGTAGTAATTATTTATTCGCCACAAAAATTTAAATATGGGAATTATATAACGATGTTTCAAAATTGTATTTATCCAAACAAATATAATGTAATGGATATAGAATGTATTAACTGTATATATATATATATATATATACTGTACAGTAATATATTGTAATTATACATGTGAACAAAAATGATGATCTGTCTGGATAAATATAATTTAGAAACATTGTTATGTATAATTACCATATTTTCAATTTTGTAGCGAATAAATAATTACTACGAAAATATTTACACACAGTGCATCATAGTATAAAAATTATTTGGTTTATATTACTTGGTGAAAACATAAACAAAAAAAGTGTTTAAAAAATCAATGGTTTGGTGTCGGGATCGAACCGGCGTCGCCAGATTACAAGATTAATGCCAAGAAACCAACGCCTTTACCAAATGAGCTAGCAGGACCGACAGAAATCCGCTAACTGATTTAAGTTGTTATGATAAATAATTGTACAACTCCTCCTTCATACATCGATATTCTAGTGATATTATAAAGATTATACACTTATACACGTTACTTTCTGTAGCTGGATACAATATATGTTTGCTATGTATGTGCTTTGGTGTACATTATCTCCCGTTGGTTGCATTCGATATAATTATTCTGAAAACGAGCCCAGGTTCAGCGATACCTAGTCGACTTGTAGGCTCATTCGCATTCATAGTTTTGAATAAAATTGAACTCATGTGGAACCGTAAGATAACTGCTTGTTCCTCTATGATGACTAGTGTTTGTATTACATCGGAATATTGCAAAATAAATCATTCTGACGCTCGTTTCGACCCCAAAACTATCATAGTAAATGTAAACAAGCTCTGAATGCATAGATATATGACGTTAAGATACCACGTGATCGCCTAGCTCATTTATTTTCCCGCGGGAATCGCTACACAGACGGGTTTAAAATCGAATTTATGCTACAAATGTGTTTTTCTGTATTTTTTTATGTTCTCGAATGTTACATACAATGTTAAACTTTGTGTACACATGGAAAACGGATTTTAGCTAATGCCTTGTTTTTATTTCCTTTAATAAGCATACCAAAAGAAGCTACCGAGAGACCCCATCACGCAAGGCAGCAAAGGGAAGAGACAAGATACTAGTCGCTATAATGACTCGTAATGTAGGGAATAAAATTGAAATCTCCGTTTGCTGTGTACAGTTTTATAATAAATAATATCTGGATGAAAGGGGAAGAAATAACACCGTACGAAAAACTGCATATGGAGAAGTTACGAGAAACCATTTAATGTTCATGTTTGCCTTTTCTAAACGAAATATACTTAACGAATTACAATCGAGTCACATTACCGCCCGCGCCACGCCCTGTGGCTGCACTGAGTCACACTTCTAGAGGCAATATCAACTACACCCTGTAGTTGATATTGACTGGTAGTCATAGGCCTACTGGCAATACAAATATAGTCTGATCGCTATCTGTTATCGTTATAAGCCAATGTCGTACGTAGGCGTCATGGTATTATAACAACACTATTTTGATTGGCTGCCTATGCATATCGCTTTACTGTGTTTACACGTTCCAATATTACTGGGCAACGCCAACACGGCTCTGTTTATGACTAGACAGCTACGCCGCCTAGTGGTCAGAGGGAATACCCGAGGAAAACCTGTTGATTGAGTCCGCCGCATGCTGTTGACGGTTTGTGTGTCGCTCACACAAGTATCCGCAATACACCGTTATTACCTTATTGGTGGTGTCTGGTTGTTCAGGGCTACGGGGTATACCTTTCACACGCAAGAGTGACTTTGTTCCAACAAGATGCGACTAGAACGCCGTGTGATGTGAAGTGCTGATTCGATTCCTAGTAATTTGTAATTTTATATATATCGTAATAAATGTTGTGTGACCACTATTGTTTGTTTTTACTTTTTAATTACCCTAAATCTATGTTGGCCTCGTTCACGTGTGTGTTGTACACACGCACACCCACCCACCCACCCACCCAACACACGCACGCACGCACGCACACACGCACACACGCACACGCACACACACACACAAAGGGGTGACTAACCTGCTTCGGCTTCGATACTCTCATTTCCACCTGGATGCTACAAACACAGAAACATGCCCACTTTAGTTTTTGCAATTGATGTTTTATTCATAGGTTGTAGCTCGTGACAACATAGCACGCAGCGTTTATTAAAAAAAAATAGAATGTCACTTGTTTACAGGATAAGAATCGTAACCGTACTGCTGCCGGTAAAGACACCTGTCTGGTCTGTCGGTTGTATGTGCTTTCTTAGCTCTGGTGGTAGACCCCTATGCCCGCCCGTCTGCCCGCCCGGCCCGCCCTGCCCGCCTGGCCTGCCCGTCCACCCGCCCGGCCCGCCTGACCCGCCCGCCCGCCCGCTCGCCCGCCCGCCCGCTTGCCTGCCTGCCAGCCAGCAAGTCAGTCAGTCAGTCAGTCATGCAGTCATGCAGTCAGTCTGTCTGTATGTCTGTCTGTCTGGTCTCTGCAGTATGTATGTCTGCCTATCTTCCTGTTTGCTGCCTGTCTGTCTGTCTAGTAGTCTGTCTATCTTCCTGTTTGCTGTCTGTCTGGCAGTCTGTCTATCCGATTGTTTGCTGTTTTTCTGTCTGTCTGTCTGTCTATCTACATGTTTGTGTCTCTCTGGCTGTCTGTCTGTCTATCTGTCTATATGTCTGCCTTACTCCCTTTCTTCATTCTTTCCCTCCTGTATGCCCCTTCTCTCCCTCATTCCCTTCCTCCCTCCCGCGCCCCGCCATACATTCCCTCCCTCCTCCTTCCCTCTCCCCTTCCCTCCCTCCCTTCTCCCGTCCCTCCCTCCAGGTCTCCCTCCCTCCCCCATTCCCCTCCAGCCTTCCCACCCCTACCGCTCTCCCGCCCTGGCCCCCGCCTATAACAAGCACCAAACTTTACTCACGATATCGATGTAATCTGTGAGATCGTACACCTTCCCGTCAACGACAACCCAACAATCCTCGGCCGTCGAGTGCTGCTTCACTTCGGACAGCGTGATCTCACGTGTCTTGTCCGGCATGGCGGTAGTTGCTGGTATTATTCTCGCTTCAGGAGTGGCCCACGCAGTTCAATCTGTTCAACGGCTCGCCACAAGTACTATAGTCTTTGGACAACTTATTCGGACTCGTCGCGGTAATTCGCTGCGTCACGCCGTATACGCGGACGTGATCTGTATGGATGTGATGCCGACACTTGAGCCCGCTGTAGAATCCGTTCGTCGCTGTACGAGATAAGATCAGACTAGCCGGAAATCAGCTATTGTACGAGAGCTATATACGCGACGGCAAACTACTCTCACCGCCAATTTCCACGCCCCCGTCCCCCTCCGCGGCGGTCTTATTTTTTGAACTTATACGTCACTGATCTTGAATCGATGTAAACGCGGCATGCCATTCAAATGAGTTGTCCGCAGGCCAAAGCCGAACTCTGTTTGTGCGTAGTTACTTACAAATATTGTGACCTAATTATGAAAGAAACCCTCATAATTGCATGTCAGCCTGGGTCATGATTCTCGGTCAGTCACAGCTTGAATAAACGCAAACGGTTGACGTAATTGCTAGGTTCGGGTCATGTCTCGGATAGCAGATGTGCCCGCTCGTGAACTTAGTTTCACTGTCCATTATTAGGCGCACTTGGCCTGGCCACTCGAGTTGAAGGCTCGCCCTTGCATTCGCCAGGCGGCGCGCTAATTGTCTTGGTATTGTGACCAGACTCGTCGGCCTTCGCATGGAGAACGGATAACTTGAAACCGAGATAACTCCACTGGCGCGGGAACGAAATTAATATTGGGTGGGTTGAACCTGAACTTCAGGGGTCATGTTCTAGTTAGACTTCCTGTCCGTTGCACGAAGAAAAATGCAGTGTATTTTTTAGAAATGATTTTTTAAAATTCACATGCTGTGACATAAGTGCATTTGAGTAGGGAAATTTTCATGTGTGATTGTAGAAGGTGTTGACTGTAAAATGGTGGATTTCTAGATGATTTGAATAAGCGGAAGGATATTTGGCAGAAATTTGCCTGTGTCCGGTTTGCGGCGTAATTCTTGCCGGCATTTGTAAATATTGACGGGTGTCACACATACAGGCATTTTACGAGAGCTGGAAGTATGCCATTTAAAAAAAAATCTGTCGGCATGTCAATGAGATGATGATAACAGCAGGTGAGAAGTTTAAGACATTTTATAGGTCACGTTTTCTTATAATCAGACAAAACGTTAACATGGTCGCCTATGGAAAAACCAACAGTGGGCTGACCCCTACAGCACCACTCACTCCGCTATCGGATCATGATTTGGGAAGACGGGGTGGGGGTGGGGGTGGGGGGTGCTGTTGAATATTTTTGTGGCGACATTTTTGTGGCAACTTAAAAAAACTCGATTTGCAACTCCCTGAGGATCGCCATAATCTTCATCTTGAAGCTCTCCAAAAACCTCGATTTGCACCCCTGAAGCTCGGCAAAAACCTCCTCCGGGCTCTCAAAATCCTTAATTTGCACCCCTTCCCGTTAAAGCTCCCAAAAAAGTCCACCTTTACATTAATTTAACTTGTATTCTGAATTTGGATTTACTGAGGGGGAACCATATGTCTGCCCCCCAGCGAAATTCCTGGCGGCAGTTGCCCCCTTGCCGCATGTTCCGGCGCCTATGGATAACCCCCTATCTGCTGACTGCTATCCCGGTTCACATTTCTGAAATTCGAACGCAAATGTCGTATGTTGAAAATGCAGCCCGGGAGTCCAATGGCCAACTGCTCCAACTATATTATTGCGAGCGGGATCCAGGGATCCATACCCCTTTTTGAGAGCCAAGACATTTACAATTACTGAAACAATATCATATCAATTGGCTGAAAACCAGAGTATCGCTAAGTTACCTCTTTTCACCGGTTCGTAAAAATAATTCTATTCCACAAGAAGGAGGACACCCCCTCACATTCCCATACCCTGAACGCTCCCTTTTTGACCACCAAATGAGCACATTATATTAACCGGCTGAAAACCAGATTTTAGTGTCACCCTATTGACTTCACACCATCTCGATTTTTCACGCCGTTTCACGCCAAGAAACAGGAATCAATGCACGTGTTTAAACGTCAGGTGGCGAAAACGTCGCAAGTCAACGGGCTGTTAGTCGAATCCATTATGGCTATAATTGTGCTTCCTTTGATGTTACATCAGGTGTGGCAATTACCAAGTACTTTGTGGATTAGCTCTACAATGGTGCTTGTTGTCAGATCTCATTTGCAGTACGGCTTAGCAATAGTACAGAGGTATAGGGCCAAACTCCGTGCCATATCCCCGATATTGCCTATAGAAAGGCCCCCACAAAATTAATCTTAAGGCGATTATCCTTTAGAATCTCTCGTAATTCGATTCGTCGAATTGTGCTCCTAACTCTGTTCTTCTCCAGTGTTGCAGCTGTAAATGTGACACCACATCAAAGCGGTGACGTAATGTTGGTAGATACGTCAGTAAATACAAATACACAGTCGCATATGATTATGCATACAGTCACGTCTTTGGAAATTCAGTTGGTAACTAAGTTCGTGGAAGGTCTTTGTATGTCACTCTTTGTTTGCTCAGGAGAACTTGTGCGATGTTTTATTTCGCAATATTGTCTGGTGTTTATTTTTTTTACATCGTTGTATATGCTGCAATTCTTGCTTGTCATTGCGCGGTGGAGCGTTTTGTATCGTTCCTTGTATGCAGATGTCGACGACAATGTGCGAATGCTTATGCTCATACAGGGTTCAATAAACGCTAGCGATATGATATTTTTTCTGTAGTCAACACCACCCGTTTCGGTTTTCGTCTCACAGACACTCGATAAGGGACCGCACAATCTGTATGTACCAGGACCTCCCGCATTGGTAATCCGGTGTACTCATAATATATGTTACTGACAACGAGTGATTGACTGTTCTGTCTGAAAACATGTATAACCGTCACGTACGGTGACCTTTGAGACTCAGCCCCAGATCCGGTGTAACGATCCGAGAGTAGTTCCGTGCCAGGAATAGGCATTTGCGTATTGCACCTTTTTCTCCACTAACGTGTTTTTTTCTTCTTGTTGTTTATGGTTCAGTCGAAACTCGCTTCACGATCACCTCGGTAATACAGCCACTTCGCAATTATTACAATAACAGTAAAGTATAGGAAATTAGTCCTGCTAATACAGTCATCTCGCTATTCAGACCACTTTCAGTCCAGTCCCGAGTGTGACCTTAATAGTGAGGTTCCACTGTATGTGTTCCTGCAATCAAGTGTACATGTTATTGAATTTAGGTAAAATTTAAAAACATATTACTAGCATTAGCCAACTTATAAGTAAGGCCTACTTTTGGCACGGTGACGTAGGGGACAGCTTCTGGCTCGGGCTACTTTCGGCTCATGGCAACGTATCAACATCACTGGCACTTTATTTCCCTACAGGTACGGCGAGTAATGTATTTCTGGTCGACAGGTGGCAGCATTGTAATGTCTGGTTGACTTTTGTGTACTAGTTGACATGGCGACATTGTAGTAACTCAAAAGGGGAGGTGCTGATTACAGGGTTACCGTTATGTTTGCGATATTTAATTATGGAAGTGATTAAATTTGCATTTAATTCATTAACATATACCATTACAAACATCATAAGGTTGAATCGACGGTACACTGGATTGGTTAAGTAGATGTAATTGAACAACGTTAACGGGGTCGGCCTTAGTTATGTGGATACTTCGCAAATTGTCTCTGATATACAGAATACGTACTAAATCCACAGACGCCATCCGACCCTTTTCTTTGCTTTATATTTCAATGTATCCGCTCTTTGAGAAGAATGACTAATTAGAAATTATGTTTTCTGTTTATAGTATATAATTGTCGTAAATACTCACTTTGTTCACACATTTCTGTCACCCGTAGGACACGGTTTCAAATCCCACTATAGGCAGCATGTTGACTTTTTTACTATTATTTTCGTATCTTTGTATTTATTCAATTCTTTGCTGCATATGTATTTATTAATTATTGTTTACTTTCATGTTTTCAACATTTAACTTTTTATAGACAGACACGCAAACATATTCACATATCATAACGCAGGAGAACAGTGACGCATTGACTAGAGCATCAATCAGACTCTCAATTGAGAGTACCAGGTGTCGAACCTTGGACAAGTTCGTCCATTTTACGTTGCTCAAGTTCAATTTGCTGTGTGAATGAGTACCTACCTATGGACAGTAGTGGATATTTGTGAACGAATATTCTTGGCGTATTAATTGCAGCGTGGCTGCATACTTCGCAGAGAAGTCGAGATGGTGCTCAATTGAACAGGTCTGCCAGGGAATAAAGTGTGAAGCGCTTTGAGCATTCCTAATGACTGGATACTACGCTACACAAGAGCTTACCTTGACTATTTTCACACAATCGCACACACGCACACACGCACGCACGTACGCACGCACGCACGCACACTCCACACACACCACACACACCACATACACCACAAACATACACACTCACAAACACGCACGTACGTACGTGCGCTCGCACACACACACACACACACACACACACACACACACACACACACACACACACACACACACACACACACACACACACACACACACACACACACACACACACACACACACACACACACACACACACACACACACACACACACACACACACACACACACACACACACACACACACACACACACACACACACACACACACACACACACACACACACACACACACACACACACACACACACACACACACACACACACACACACACACACACACACACACACACACACACACACACACACACACACACACACACACACACACACACACACACACACACACACACACACACACACACACACACACACACACACACACACACACACACACACACACACACACACGAACACACACATACAATCAAAGAATAATCAATCAATCCTGAAACCCGACAAAATGTGGTCTTTTTTAATTGGGATTGGTTTCACTGTGGGACGTATATTTCCATTCCTGTCACAATCTATATTTTTTGATTTATTCAATACTTTTAATAACAAAAATGTAATAACATGGATGCAATAAGTAATTATTAAATCGATCTGCAACAAAGAATTTAATAAACGTAAAAATACATCAATTGCATATCAAAAAGTCAACACAGTGTACGCAGTGTGATTTGAAACGATGTTCTATCAGTAAGAGAAAAGTACAAAGAAATTGATAAATTGAAAGAGTTGTATATCAAAATAGAGGGAAGATATTTTTCGACTAGTCGTAATCATCAAAAGCGGATACACTGAAAAGTAAGTAGATCAACAAAAGGGTCGGATGGCGTCAGTGGAAAGTGATAAGTTCTGATCCATTTCAAAGTGTCGAAGTATCTACATAACTAAGGCCGACCCCATTATGGTTGTTCGAATACACCCACTTAACCAATCCAGTGTACCATCGACGCATGTTTGTATTGATACATGTTAATGAATAAAATGTAAACATAACAATTTCCTTAATTAAATATCACAAACAGAACGACAACCTTGTAATCAGCATCTCCCCGCTTTTGGGTTACTACAAGGTCACCATGTCAACAGGTAAACAAAAGTCAATCAGACTTTATAATGCTGCCGCCTGTCGACCACAAATACATTACTCGCCGTGTATGTAGGAAAACAAAGTGCCAGTGATGTTGAGACGTTGCCATGAGCCGAAAGTAGCCCCCAGCCAGAAGTTGGCCTCTACGTCACCGTGCCAAAAGTAGGCCTTGCTTATAAGTTGACTAATGTTAATAATATGTTCACGTTTAACGTGTTAATATTGTATACTATGAACAGAAATATAATAACGTGTCAATTGTTTGCAGGAAAAAGTAGTAAAATAAGAAAACACTCGGAGGCTGCTCGATCTTGGTGCGGTAACTCAGTTGACGTATCCAGTAGGTCGCGGTTTACCTACGTCACAATCGAAATTTTGCGCGAGACCTCCGTCAAGCTTTGCCTTCGTTAACAATGTTGATAATGATTAGACCTTATATACGTGAATTGCATTAAGTTTGCTATTGTTGCATGACATCTCATAAATCAGACATTCCCGCATACAGTTGTTTGTCACTTTAAAAACTTTGCCTTATGTTTTTGTCATAAAGAAACACTCTTGTTACCAGAATTTCAACGAAATATACGACGGAATGTCCGAACCCACCACGTGTTTTCTGAAGGCTTGACAGAAGTTTTGCTAGGCAACAGGTCATGTGGTGGATAGGCTAATTAATTTATTGTTAAAGGTCAATTCAAATTGGTCACTGAGCTTGCGCTCGCATGCGCAGTACTCAAAGACCTACTCTTGGTATGGGATATAGTCTACTGTCACACTTCCAGCCTATTACAATAGTAGACCTACGCACTGCGCACGTAGAACTTCCATTTTTTCTTGGATTTCTGATACCCCGAAAAACATAATTATGAAAAGGAAAACGGACATGTTTCAAGTTTCACAGTTAGGGTGATAAAAGGCTATTGAGCAGAATGTCTGATGGCTGGCGGCAGGAACCCTGCGCATGAAGACAAGATCGTCTTGTTTTTATAACATCTCATAGGCGGGTCCAGGGAGGGTCCTGGGGGAAAGTACCCCCTAGATGTTAGGAAATTGGCGTGCTCGCAGATCTTGTATAATGGGCCCACGCGACCGTGTCCCCTCGACCCTTTGAAATGTGCCCCGTACAGGCTATTATAAACTGAAATTATGGCGCCAAAAAATGTTCCCGTCTTCCGGTGATGTCACCAGTCCAGCCGAGACAGTGGCTCAAGTTACGGCGACGCGGGAGGGACAGAATTTGTACTACACCATATTTTGGGGTTCGGCTGCTAGTGGAGGTTTTTGTGCCCCCCACCGCCGGACTCGTATTCTGGATCCGCCCTTGCATCTGATCTGATGGGGTGCAAGTGTCTGCCGGATATTGAATTGTTTGGTATTTAAACAGGAGAGTGATATGACTATAACGTACCTACACGTGTCAACGCTAAGCGGTCTTCTCATGTACACATTTGTTATAGTGTACTTTTTATAATTTTATTTTTAATTCGAATTTTCTTCATTGTTTATAATGAATGAAATTCCACTGTCACACTTGCAACCAGTATTAACGTGAAAGTGCCGAAATTATTTGTTGAACATTGCGATAAATGAACATTCACCGCTTCCTTCTAGTTGTGTGTCATTCCTTCTTCGGACGTTTCCCGTGTCTTCAGAATCTTCCATAATCTAACTCCAGCTGGCACGGAGGCTGGCGGGGTGACAGGTTACAGGAAAGATAAGAATTAAAAAAACTTGCGTTTTCCCAACAGCTCTATAAGGGAGCGAAACGTGGACACTGAACAAAGAAGACATGAGAAGAATACAAGCGTTTGAGATGAAATGTTACAGAAAAGTCCTAAGAGTGCCATGGATAACAAGAACAACCAATGCAGAGATCCTTAAAAATAGACATCAAGAACTGCCAACTAATGAATAGATTAAAAGTACTAAAACTGAGTTATTTTGGCCACATCAAAAAACACGATTCCTTAGATAAAACAATCCTAGAAGGCAAAGTGGAGGGAAAGAGAGGAAGGGGAAACCAGGGAGAAGATGGGAGCAGGACATCAGCGACTGGTTGGAAGATGCCATCGTGAGAGCAGGAAGACGAATGGCAGGCAGAGCAGCGTATCGTGGAATCATCCCGGCAGCTATGTCTCACATAGATATGCTGAACTGAAGAAGATCAGGTTAATTTCCAGAAAAAGAGGGGCTAGAAACGGTAGAAACACATATAATGCGCCGCCAGGCAAGCCCGTTGGTGACTTATTTGGATGCTTTTCTTTAGAAAGTACTACTAATGCGGTAGAGGGTTTTCCCGAAATGTGTTGATTTAGTAACATTTTAGTCCCATGTTTGATCATAGGCCAACTATACCATAACATTAACAGATTAGGCCCCCACACGTAAGTAACGTACGTAAGCACAGACGCCGCACGCACGCACGCACACACACACACGCACGCACGAACACACACATAAAATCAAAGAATAATAAATAAATCCTGAAACCCAACAAAATATGGTCTTTTTTCTTGGGATTGGTTTAAATGTAGGACGTATATTTCCATTACTGTCATAATATATAATTTTTGCTTTATTTAATACTTTCAATAGCAAAAATTAATAACATGGATGCAATAAGTAATTATTAAACCGATCTCCAACAAAGAATTTAATAAACGTAAAAATACATAAATTGCATATCAAAAAGTCAACTCACTGTACGCAGTGGGATTTGAAACGATGTTCTATGAGTGAGAGAAAAATACAAAGAAATTGATAAATTGAAAGTTATATATAAAAAAGAGGGAAGATATTTTTCGACTAGTTGTAATCATCAAAAGCGGATACACTGAAAAATAAGTAGATCAACAAAAGGATCGGATGGCGTTAGTAGAAAGTGATAAGTTCTGATCCATTTCAAAGTGTCGAAGTATCTACATAATTAAGGCCGACCCCATTACGGTTGTTCGAATACACCTACTTAACCAATCCAGTGTACCGTCGACGCAACGTTTTTATTGATACATGTTAATGAATAAAATGTAAACATAATAATTTTCTTAATTAAATATCACAAACATAACGATGACCCTGTAATCAGGACCTCCCCTTTTGAGTTACTACAATGTCGCCATGTCAACAGGTAAACAAAAGTCAATCAGACATTATAATGCTGCCACCTGTCGACCACAAATACATTAATTTAAATGCTTTGATCCAGTACGTCGCGGTTTACTGCGCGTGACCTCCGTCAAGTTTTGAACAATGCTGCTAACGATTAGGCCCTATATACGTGAATGGCGTTACTATTGCTACATGACATCTCATAAATCAGACATTCCCGCATACAGTTGTATATGTATGTTACTTTAAAAACTTTGCCTTATGTTTTTGTCATAAAGAAACACTTTTGTTACTAGAATTTCAATAAAATATACGACGGAATGTCCGAACCTACCATGTGTTTTCTGAAGGCTTGACGGAGGTTTTGTTAGGCAACAGGTCATGTTGTGGATAGGCTAATTGATTGTCAAAGGTCAAGTCAAGTTGTTCACTGAGCTTGCGCGCACATGCGCAGTACTCAAAGACCTACTCTCGGTATGGGATAGTCTATTTTCAGCCCATCACAATAGACCTACGCAGTGGCAGCAAAAACCCTGCGTATGAAGACAAGATCGTCTTGAGTTTTTATAACATTTCGTAGGCGGATCCTGGGGGAACGTGCTCCGTAGAACTTAGGAAATTGGCGTGCCCGCAGACCTTTTATAATGGGCCCACGCGACCATGCCCCCTCGACCCTTTAAAATGTGCCCCGTACAGGCTATAATAAGCTGAATTGAGTTACGACGACGAAAACTGTTCAACAGCACCCCCCTTCCCATTCTTCCGATGATGTCACCAATCCAGCCGAGATAGCGGCTCAAGTTACAGCGACGCGGCAGCGACAGAATTTGTACTACACCAAACATTTGGGTTCGGCCGCCAGTGGAGGTTTTTGTGCCCCTCCCTCGAACTCGCTTTCTGGATCCGCCCCTGCATTTGATCTGGTGGGGTGCAAGTGTCGGCCGGATATTGAATTGTTTGGTATTCAAACAGGAGAGTGGCCGTATTTCAATCTGGCGGTTACCCGCGTTTTTGTGGAAAGAGCTTCATGCCAAGCACAGATGAATGTAGTAAACATAAAAATACATCCATTGCATATCAAAACGTCTACTCACTGTACGCAGTGGGATTTGAAACGATGTTCTACGAGAAAGAGAAAAAGTACAAAGAAATGTATTAACTGAAAGAGTTACATGTAATAATGAGGGAAGATATCTTTCGACTAGTCGTAGTCATCAAAAAGTGGATACATTGAAAAGTAGATAAACCAAAAAACCGGATGGCGTCGGTGATACAGATGAGATCTGAAGAACAAATTTCAAAGTACCATATCCACATGACCAAGGCCGACCCATCGACCAGGGTCGAATACACTTACCTAACCAATCCAGATAGTGTACCACCGACGTAACATATGACGTTTATATATGTTGATGAATAAAGAAATTAGTTAATAGAAATTATAGTTTCCTTAATTAAACATAGCAAACGGAACTTGTAATTATAGCAACGGCCCGCTTTTGATTTACTACAACGTCACCATATCACCTAGACCGGGCAGGCATGATTATTTTGTGTAAAAACCTGGCTCTCAACACTGGGGACTGTGTATGCCTCATGACATTCACGTTAAAGTCGGTCCCGTCTCAATTTGGGACGTAAACGAACCACTGAGGACGACAAGCACCCTGGCAGTGATCACCCTCAGTGCCAGCATATAACGGTCGCTTTGGCGATAATGTTCTGAAAAGGCCAATTTCCTAAGTTCTACGGAGCACGTTCCCCCAGGATCCGCCTACGAAATGTTATAAAAACTCAAGACGATCTTGTCTTCATACGCAGGGTTTTTGCTGCCACTGCGTAGGTCTATTGTGATGGGCTGAAAGTAGACTATCCCATACCGAGAGTAGGTCTTTGAGTACTGCGCATGTGCGCGCAAGCTCAGTGAACAACTTGACTTGACCTTTGACAATCAATTAGCCTATCCACAACATGACCTGTTGCCTAACAAAACCTCCGTCAAGCCTCCAGAAAACACATGGTAGGTTCGGACATTCCGTCGTATATTTTATTGAAATTCTAGTAACAAAAGTGTTTCTTTATGACAAAAACATAAGGCAAAGTTTTTAAAGTAACATACATATACAACTGTATGCGGGAATGTCTGATTTATGAGATGTCATGCAGCAATAGTAACGCCATTCACGTATATAGGGCCTAATCGTTAGCAGCATTGTTCAAAACTTGACGGAGGTCACGCGCAGTAAACCGCGACGTACTGGATCAAAGCATTTAAATTAATGTATTTGTGGTCGACAGGTGGCAGCATTATAATGTCTGATTGACTTTTGTTTACCTGTTGACATGGCGACATTGTAGTAACTCAAAAGGGGAGGTCCTGATTACAGGGTCATCGTTATGTTTGTGATATTTAATGAAGAAAATTATTATGTTTACATTTTATTCATTAACATGTATCAATAAAAACGTTGCGTCGACGGTACACTGGATTGGTTAAGTAGGTGTATTCGAACAACCGTAATGGGGTCGGCCTTAGTTATGTAGATACTTCGACACTTTGAAATGGATCAGAACTTATCACTTTCTACTAACGCCATCCGATCCTTTTGTTGATCTACTTATTTTTCAGTGTATCCGCTTTTGATGATTACAACTAGTCGAAAAATATCTTCCCTCTTTTTTATATATAACTTTCAATTTATCAATTTCTTTGTATTTTTCTCTCACTCATAGAACATCGTTTCAAATCCCACTGCGTACAGTGAGTTGACTTTTTGATATGCAATTTATGTATTTTTACGTTTATTAAATTCTTTGTTGGAGATCGGTTTAATAATTACTTATTGCATCCATGTTATTAATTTTTGCTATTAAAAGTATTAAATAAAGCAAAAATTATATATTATGACAGTAATGGAAATATACGTCCTACATTTAAACCAATCCCAAGAAAAAAGAACATATTTTGTTGGGTTTCAGGAATTATTTATTATTCTTTGATTTTATGTGTGTGTTCGTTCGTGCGTGCGTGCGTGTGTGTGTGTGTGTGTCTGCGTGCGTGCGTGCGGCGTCTGTGCTTACGTACGTTACTTACGTGTGGGGGCCTAATCTGTTAATGTTATGGTATAGTTGGCCTATGATCAAACATGGGACTAAAATGTTACTAAATCAACACATTTCGGGAAAACCCTCTACCGCATTAGTAGTACTTTCTAAAGAAAAGCATCCAAATAAGTCACCCACGGGCTTGCCTGGCGGCGCATTATATGTGTTTCTACCGTTTCTAGCCCCTCTTTTTCTGGAAATTAAACTGATCTTCTTCAGTTCAGCATATCTATGTGAGACGTAGCTGCCGGGGTGATCCCACGATACGCTGCTCTGCCTGCCATTCGTCTTCCTGCTCTCACGATGGCATCTTCCAACCAGTCGCTGATGTCCTGCTCCCATCTTCTCCCTGGTTTCCCCTTCCACTCTTTCCCTCCACTTTGCCTTCTAGGATTGTTTTATCTAAGGAATCGTGTTTTTTGATGTGGCCAAAATAACTCAGTTTTAGTACTTTTAATCTATTCATTAGTTGGCAGTTCTTGATGTCTATTTTTAAGGATCTCTGCATTGGTTGTTCTTGTTATCCATGGCACTCTTAGGACTTTTCTGTAACATTTCATCTCAAACGCTTGTATTCTTCTCATGTCTTCTTTGTTCAGTGTCCACGTTTCGCTCCCTTATAGAGCTGTTGGGAAAACGCAAGTTTTTAAAATTCTTATCTTTCCTGTAACCTGTCACCCCGCCAGCCTCCGTGCCAGCTGGAGTTAGATTATGGAAGATTCTGAAGACACGGGAAACGTCCGAAGAAGGAATGACACACAACTAGAAGGAAGCGGTGAATGTCCATTTATCGCAATATTCAGCAAATAATTTCGGCACTTTCACGTTAATACTGGTTGCAAGTGTGACAGTGGAATTTCATTCATTATAAACAATGAAGAAAAATCGAATTAAAAGTAAAATTATAAAAAGTACACTATAACAAATGTGTACATGAGAAGACCGCTTAGCGTTGACACGTGTAGGTACGTTATAGTCATATCACTCTCCTGTTTAAATACCAAACAATTCAATATCCGGCAGACACTTGCACCCCATCAGATCAGATGCAGGGGCGGATCCAGAATACGAGTCCGGCGGTGGGGGGCACAAAAACCTCCACTAGCAGCCGAACCCCAAAATATGGTGTAGTACAAATTCTGTCGTTCCCGCGTCGCCGTAACTTGAACCGCTGTCTCGGCTGGACTGGTGACATCACCGGAAGACGGGAACATTTTTTGGCGCCGTAATTTCAGTTTATAATAGCCTGTACGGGGCACATTTCAAAGGGTCGAGGGGACACGGTCGCGTGGGCCCATTATACAAGATCTGCGAGCACGCCAATTTCCTAACATCTAGGGGGTACTTTCCCCCAGGCCCCTCCCTGGACCCGCCTATGAGATGTTATAAAAACAAGACGATCTTGTCTTCATGCGCAGGGTTCCTGCCGCCAGCCATCAGACATTCTGCTCAATAGCCTTTTATCACCCTAACTGTGAAACTTGAAACATGTCCGTTTTCCTTTTCATAATTATGTTTTTCGGGGTATCAGAAATCCAAGAAAAAATGGAAGTTCTACGTGCGCAGTGCGTAGGTCTACTGTTGTAATGGGCCGGAAGAGTGACAGTAGACTACATCCCATACCAAGAGTAGGTCTTTGAGTACTGCGCATGCGAGCGCAAGCTCAGTGACCAATTTGAATTGACCTTTAACAACAAATTAATTAGCCTATCCACAACATGACCTGTTGCCTAGCAAAACTTCCGTCAAGCCTTCAGAAAACACGTGGTGGGTTCGGACATTCCGTCGTATATTTCGTTGAAATTCTGGTAACAAGAGTGTTTCTTTATGACAAAAACATAAGGCAAAGTTTTTAAAGTGACAAACAACTGTATGCGGGAATGTATGATTTATGAGATGTCATGCAACAATAGTAAACTTAATGCAATTCACGTATATCAGGCCTAATCATTATCAACATTGTTAACGAAGGCAAAGCTTGACGGAGGTCTCGCGCAATATTTCGATTGTGACGTAGGTAAACCGCGACCTACTGGACACGTCAACTGAGTTACCGCACCAAGATCGAGCAGGCTCCGAGTGTTTTCTTATTTTACTACTTTTTCCTGCAAACAATTGACACGTTATTATATTTCTGTTCATAGTATACAATATTAACACGTTAAACGTGAACATATTATTAACATTAGTCAACTTATAAGCAAGGCCTACTTTTGGCACGGTGACGTAGAGGCCAACTTCTGGCTGGGGGCTACTTTCGGCTCATGGCAACGTCTCAACATCACTGGCACTTTATTTTCCTACATACACGGCGAGTAATGTATTTGTGGTCGACAGGCGGCAGCATTATAAAATCTAATTGAATTTTGTTTACCTGTTGACATGGTGACCTTGTAGTAACCCAAAAGCGGGGAGATGCTGATTACAAGGTTGTCGTTCTGTTTGTGATATTTAATTAAGGAAATTGTTATGTTTACATTTTATTCATTAACATGTATCAATACAAACATGCGTCGATGGTACACTGGATTGGTTAAGTGGGTGTATTCGAACAACCATAATGGGGTCGGCATTAGTTATGTAGATACTTCGACACTTTGAAATGGATCAGAACTTATCACTTTCCACTGACGCCATCCGACCCTTTTGTTGATCTACTTATTTTTCAGTGTATCCGCTTTTGATGATTACGACTAGTCGAAAAATATCTTCCCTCTATTTTGATATACAACTCTTTCAATTTATCAATTTCTTTGTACTTTTCTCTTACTGATAGAACATCGTTTCAAATCACACTGCGTACACTGTGTTGACTTTTTGATATGCAATTGATGTATTTTTACGTTTATTAAATTCTTTGTTGCAGATCGATTTAATAATTACTTATTGCATCCATGTTATAACATTTTTGTTATTAAAAGTATTGAATAAATAAAAAAATATAGATTGTGACAGGAATAGAAATATACGTCCCACAGTGAAACCAATCCCAATTAAAAAGACCACATTTTGTCGGGTTTCAGGATTGATTGATTATTCTTTGATTGTATGTGTGTGTTCGTGTGTGTGTGTGTGTGTGTGTGTGTGTGTGTGTGTGTGTGTGTGTGTGTGTGTGTGTGTGTGTGTGTGTATGTGTGCGAGCGCACGTACGTACGTGCGTGTTTGTGAGTGTGTATGTTTGTGGTGTATGTGGTGTATGTGGTGTGTGTGGTGTGTGTGGAGTGTGCGTGCGTGCGTGCGTACGTGCGTGCGTGTGTGCGTGTGTGCGATTGTGTGAAAATAGTCAAGGTAAGCTCTTGTGTAGCGTAGTATCCAGTCATTAGGAATGCTCAAAGCGCTTCACACTTTATTCCCTGGCAGACCTGTTCAATTGAGCACCATCTCGACTTCTCTGCGAAGTATGCAGCCACGCTGCAATTAATACGCCAAGAATATTCGTTCACAAATATCCACCACTGTCTATAGGTAGGTACTCATTCACACAGCAAATTGAACTTGAGCAACGTAAAGTGGACGAACTTGTCCAAGGTTCGACACCGGGTACTCTCAATTGAGAGTCTGATTGATGCTCTAGTCAATGCGTCACTGTTCTCCTGCGTTATGATATGTGAATATGTTTGCGTGTCTGTCTACAAAAAGTTAAATGTTGAAAACATGAAAGTAAACAATAATTAATAAATACATATGCAGCAAAGAATTGAATAAATACAAAGATACGAAAATAATAGTAAAAAGTCAACATTCTGCCTATAGTGGGATTTGAAACCGTGTTCTACGGGTTAGAGAAATGTCCGAACAAAGTGAGTTTTTATGACAATTATATACTATAAACAGAAAACATAATTTCTAATTAGTCATTCTTCTCAAAGAGCGGATACATTGAAATATAAAGCAAAGAAAAAGAGTCGGATGGCGTCCGTGGATTTAATACATATTTTGTATATCAGAGACAATTTGCGAAGTATCCACATAACTAAGGCCGACCCCGTTAACGTTGTTCAATTACATCTACTTTATCAATCCAGTGTACCGCCTATAATGTTTGTATTGATACATGTTAATGAATAAAATGTGAACTTAATAATGTCCATAATTCAATATCACAAACATAACGATGATCCTGTAATCAGCACCTCCCCGCTTTTTAGTTACTGGTTAACAAAAGTCAACCAGATATTATAATGCTGCCACCTGTCGACCAGAAATGCATTACTCGCCGTACCTGTAGGAAAATAAAGTGTAGCCCTAGCCAGAAGTTGGCACCTACGTCACCGTGCCAAAAGTAGGCCTTACTTATAAGTTGGATAATGCTAATAATATGGTTTCAAATTTTACCTTGAATTCGAATTTGCTTCATTGTTTATAATGAATGAAATTCCACTGTCACACTTGCAACCAATATTAGCGTGAAAGTGCCGGAATAATTTGTTGAACATTGCGATAAATGGACATTCACAGCTTCCTTCTAGTTGTGTGTCATTCCTTCTTCGGACGTTTCCCGTGTCTTCAGAATCTTCCATAATCTAACTCCAGCTGCCATAGAGGCTGGTGGGGGTGGCAGGTCGCGGTATTGACATCCTTGGAGGTCGGCCTTATGTCAATCTGGCCGTTACCCGCGTTTTTTGTGGAAGGAGCTTCATGCCAAGCACATATTTCCCTCTTATTGCATTGAATATCAGATCAATTTGTAGAAAAAGGGGCTAGAAACGGTAGGAACACATATAATGTTTCGCCAGGCAAGCCCGTGGGGTGGGTGACTTATTTGGGTGCTTTTCTTTAGAAAGAACTACTGATGCGGTAGAGGATTTTCCCGAAATGTTGTGTTGATTTAGTAACATTTTAGTCCCATGTTTGGTCATAAGCCAACTATACCATAACAATAACAGATTAGCCCCACACATACGTACGCACGTACGCACTTTCGTACGTAAATACAGACGCCGCACGTACGCACGCACACACACGCACGCACGCACGCACGAACGATCGCACACATACAATCAAAGAATAATGAATAAATCCTGAAACCTGACAAAATGTGGTCTTATTTCGTGGGATTGGTTTCTCTGTAGGACGTATATTTTCATTCCTGTCATAATTTATGTATTTAGCTTTATTCAATACTTTGAATAACAAAAATTTAATAACATGGATGTAATTAGTAATTATTAAATCGATCTGCAACAAAGAATTTAATAAACGTAAAATACATCAATTGCATATCAAAACGTCAACACAGTGTACGCAGTGGGATTTGAAACGGTGTTCTATAAGTAAGGGAAAAGTAAAAAGAAATTAATAAATTGAAAGAGTTATATATAAAACAGAGGGAAAATATTGTTCGACTAGTCCTAATCATCAATAGCGGATACACTGAAAAGTAGATCAACAAAAGGGTCGGATGGCGTCGATGGAGAGCGTTAAGTTCTGATCCATTCCAAAGTGTCAAAGCATCCACGTAACTAAGGCCAACCCCAGCAAGAGAATGTTTCAAATATAATGCTTAAATACCCACACCATTTTAGTATATCTTCAAACAAATATATGTTTTGTATTTATGTATAAATACAAGCAATACAATGTTGTAGTTTGCTGAAAAAAATATACCATAAACATAACAATGGCCTAATTTGTATTGGGCGCGGCCCATTTCATATAATCACCTGCAGAGCTATTGATAAATATTTATTATTGGCTCTGATTACCTGGTTTTATCAACTATGGACAATAAATTAAATATAGTATCTTTCCATTCTTGTTGGACGCCGCAATTGAACAACTTGATAGAGGAAATTAAACTATCTGAAAGAGTTTTAATATAGGACATAGATATTTAGAATACTAATTATTCTAAATATCTATGTATAGGCGACGCGGGGTGTGTGGAATTTCTGTTGTGTGCAGCAGAGCCCGAGAAAGTAAAAAGACGGCCGTCGATATGAAAGCCAAGGAAGTACCCCAGGCAGATGTGGAGACGAGATATGAAAGCCAAGGAAGTAACCCAGGCAGAGATGGAGACGATATATGAAAGCCAAGGAAGTAACCCGGGCAGATGTGGAGACGATATATGAAAGCCAAGGAAGTAACCCAGGTAGATGTGGAGATGGGATATGAAAGCCAAGGAAGTAACCCAGGCAGATGTGGAGATGAGATATGAAACCCAAGGAATCCGTTGTCCTTACCCAGTCTTTGCACTTGTCCTGCCCGCCTCGGTCTATCCGTTGTCCTTACCCAGTCTTTACACATGTCCCGCCCGCCTCGGTCTATCCGTAGTCCTTACCCAGTCTTTACACATGTCCCGCCCGCCTCGGTCTATCCGCAGTCCTTACCCAGTCTTTACACATGTCCCGCCCGCCTCGGTCTATCCGTAGTCCTTACCCAGTCTTTACACATGTTCTGCCCGCGTCGGTCTGCTTCCAACAAGTTTCATATCTCAGGTTGTTTCAGGTCAATCTTTTCTCTCAGTTCATTTACCTTCCTTCTATGTACGTGCGTGCGTAAGTGAGTGTGTATGTGAGCGTGCGCGCGTGAGCGCGTGCGTGCGTGCGTGTGTGTCCACATATAATTCGCTATTATTTTCTCGTGTGTTAGTTCCGTGTGTCATAGCGACACTTTCACCCAGGTCGAAGTGCTGTCAGTGACACGTCAATGTGTTTCTGCAAAATACGTAATTTTGTTTAATGATGTTTGCCTTCGCTAAGAACTGCATGGTTTGACATTTACCTTTGTCGTCACTTACCCGCAGGGCAAATTGACCGTAACATTCCACGTGCCCGGCTAGATTTTTCATGCCCTGGTTTTGATCGCGCATTCAATGTCGCAGGACAGAAATTTAGGAATGCAGTATTTGCTATTTATAACCATAACTGCAAGTTGCTCCGTTCGTTTGCAATGGTCCGTGTATTAGGCTGTCATTGCTGAATGGCGTGTTTATTAACATATGGTTACATTATTTTTTACAATTACTATGAGTAGTAATAGAGGTTAAGTACCGCGCGCAACTTGATTAGGATGGGAGGAATCCCATGTTAAGAGATAGGGATTTCCTCCAGTCCAATCCAAACGCTGGAGGAAATAATTATGCAAATGAGCTTGCCTAATTTGCATAAATGACCTTATATGGGCATTGTGGGCATGGCTAGTTATGTAATTGACCAATCACGAACGAGCTGGACCTTGTGGGCGTGGTTAGTTATGCAAATGAGCTTGGAAAAGTAGTTCCGACCCCGGGTTAAAGATAGGAATTTTTAACATGGGGAGATAGGGATTCTACGAAAGTAGTAGCAAAATGGTTTTCGAGATACGGATTTTGCACCAGTGAACAGCCGGGTTAAAGCATAGGGATTTTAACCCCATGTTAAACCATACGAGCTATTGTCGCAAAGGTATCCGACCACTTTTCGAATTTTTATCCCATGTTAAAGCATAGGGAATTTTCACCCCATGTTAAAGCATAGGCCATTTTTATCGCAAAGGTATGCGACCGCTTTTTTGAATAAAATAAAATATACCGAATATCATTTGAATATGTCACACACGAGATTGCTTGCCCCGGAGGCCGAGGCTTCGCCAAGGGATCGAACCCTTATTTGTTTGACTATGACATGTCGAAAATGTGGTGTTATAATAAGGCGTAATGTATAACAAAAGGGTTATAAATTCAACGGAGACTGTTTTATCTGAAGTAATGCATACGAAATGTAGATTACATATAGGACTATGTTATACCAGAGCCTATAGCCTCGTTTGAGTTTGACTATAGCAGAGTGACCATTTTGGAATTATACCTTTGGTGGCTGTTACAAAACCCGTACTCGAGACGTGTCTGAACATGTTTGTTTGTTGCGACCACGCGCACCCTGTATGACGTCGTCAAACCGCTATGCGGAGTAATTTTGTACACGAAGTGAGTTGTTCAAGCAGATGGTGCTTTGGTTAGACCTTGTATTAAACTTGCGCGTATGTAATGTAATCCCTTCATGTGACGTCAATTAAATAAGTAATTGCGCATGCACAATAGTGGCTATTCTTATATGTCGTAGGTTGTCGACCATTTGATTAGGTGTAAGCCTCTCCTAGTCTATACATTTACAACTTTAACATAGGGCCAAACCTGATAAAGCATAGCCAGGGCATAGGCTAAGGGGCTAAAGCCTATATGGCCTACAGCGCATAACCACGGACAAACAACTTACAAACACTTACAAACAACTTACAAACACTGATATACAAATAAAACATACGAGATAACAATGTAGTCATTGTAGGTATAGTGTATACAACCCTGTATATCTTTTTGAACTATAACATTAGATAACATACTACATTTGTCCTTATACCAATATAGTTAATACTCTTTTGTGAGAATGCGGTTGGCTCTAAAAAGAACCGTTTAAACAACATCATTACGTACAGGTGATAAGAAGCACCGGAGACGAAGGAGGGAGAGGTCCGATACATGTAACGTCTCTTGTTTAGACGGCATCGACAGGCCCAACCCCGGCATCAGCACAACCCCGGCATCACCGGTTCCATACCGTTGACGAAGGAGGGAGAGGTCCGATACGTGTAACGTCTCTTGTTTAGACGACATCGACAGGTCCAACCCCGGCATCACCGGGTCCATACCGGTGACGAAGGAGGGAGAGGTCCGATACGTGTAACGTCTCTTGTTTAGACGGCATCGACAGGTCCAACCCCGGTACCGATAGTCACTGCGACAGCCCCGTCCCCGACCTCAACTGCTGCCGGTACACCACTGGCTACGACGATTGCGCATCCGTCATCAACCAACCGAGTGAATGTGCTACCGCACTTCGCGTGCTGTATGTACGAAATTTCTTTTTATATCAGTTCGACAGAACATAAAGGTCACGTGTGCGTGCCGAAAGATTATGGATTGTAGGATAGTACATAACGGTCACGTGGGCGTGCCGAAAGATCACCGACTTCAGAGGACAAACTACACATGCGCAGTTGATAGATTAGAAAAGTCAAGCACGGACTGATGAGTAGAATGTACACATTCGAGTGATGTTTGTTGTAAGATAAAATCCGTGCGTTTTGATTTATTTTTCAGTTTATATCGATACAAGAAGTGTAAAGTATGACTCCAAAGACAACAA
>OZ023213.1:33950809-34191077 GCA_963995525.1 Escarpia spicata
ATTATACACATACGTACATACGTACACACGTATAGGTTAAGAACACCAGCATGATAAAATGCTGAAACAGTATTGTCGGTCTCCAGGCACAGATGAAATACAGATGAGACTTGAACAAGGTAGTTTGAATGTTTTAGCAGATAAGTTCGTATAATTCCCTATGCCTTAACACGGGACAAGTACACGGATGTTTTTTCAACACAGAGCCTTGGTTTATACCGGTTTATACCGGTTAACAGGGAAATTTTTCATTTGCTATAGCATGTCAGTGTTTTTGAGTTGTATATCAGTGTTTGTAAGTTGTTAGTCAGTGTTTGTAAGTTGTTTGTCCGTGGTTATGCACTGTAGGTCAGATAGTCTTTAGCCCCTTAGCCTATGGCTATGCTTTATCGGGTTTGGACCTATGTTAAAGTTGTAAATGTATAGATTAGGAGAGGCCTACACCTAATCAAATGATCGACAACCTACGACATATAAGAATAGCCACTATTGCGCATGCGCAATTACTTATTTAATTGACGTCACATGAAGCGATTACATTACATACGCGCAAGTTCAATACAAGGTCTAACCAAAGCACTATCTGCTTGAACAACTCACTTCGTGTACAAAATTACTGCGCGTAGCGGTTTGATGATGTCACTGATCATGACGTCACTGCATCATGACGTCACATGAAGGGATTACATTACAAAACGCACAAGTTCAATACAAGGTCTAACCAAAGGACTACCTGTTTGTCCAACTCACCTAGTGTACAAAATTACAGCGCGTACAATGACGTCATACAGGGTGCGCGCGCTTGCGACAAACAAACATGTCCAGACACGCCTCGAGTACGGGTTTTATAAGAGACACCAAAGGTATAATTCAAAAATGGTCGTTCTGTTCGAAAAAAACGAGGCTATAGGCTCTGATATAACATAGTCCTATATGTAATCTACATTTCGTATACATTACTTCAGACAAAACGGTCTCCGTTGAATTTATAATCCTTTTGTTATATATAACGCCTTACTATAACACCACATATTGGACACGTCATCGTCAAACAAATAACGGGTCGGTTCCTAGGCAAAGCCTCGGCCTCCGGGCCAAGCAATCTCGTGTGTAACATATTCAAATGCTATTCGGTATATGTTATTTTATTCAAAAACTGGTCGCATATGCTTTAACATGGTGAAAATTCGAAAAGTGGTCGGATAGCTTTGCGACAATAGCTCCTATGGTTTAACATGGGGTGAAAATTCGAAAAGTGGTCGGATACCTTTGCGATAAAATTCCCTATGCTTTAACCCGGGGTCGGAACTACTTTGTCAAGCTCATTTGCATAACTAGCCACGCCCACAATGCCCAGCTCGCACGTGATTGGTCAATTGCACTTCCACAAGGCCGCGCAAAAGACCTCATTTGCATAAATCATAAGAGGTAGAAAATGCGCGGCCTTGTGGAAATCCCTATCTATTAACATGGGGTTCCTCCGGAGCAACTCATTCGGTGCGCGGTACACCACCTCTATTACTACTTACCTTTTCCTTTTTGAACGGTTTAGTTATTTAGACTCTCTGAATACATACTGCAGATTTCCGGGCGCAGTTTTCTTACAATAATAAATTTGTGTTTACAAACAATAATAATTAAACTATAATTAATAATACATACACGAAACAGCTTAGCTGCATAATCGTGGTGTGTTAGTGGATTCAAAATTGTACGTAGATTAATTGGGTTACATACAAAGCTACGCCATACCCTGGAAGCACCGATCCCTCCTCCCCATAGAAGTAACCTATCAGTTGTAAAATAGCCGGGAACCAGCGGGAACATTCTACATATGTAATACAGGGATGATAATGCGGGGCCAATCTGTTGATACAATCTTGATTATGTTTGCACCTGGCGCGTTCAGTCAACCAGATAATCGGTCAGGCGGAAAATAACTAAAACTTGACCAGTGATGGCTACACGAGACCGCTAAGCATGTCTTCTTCAAAGGTCATTTAAGTGCATGCGTGCTCCGAAGTAAAAACCGCTACATCTTGCACGTGTCGTTCTACTAAAAAGGAACGTAATCATATTACGCTTCGTTTCTGTCCTAGCCAGTAGTGGGTGCCCGCATGGAACATTCACCTTTATATCATCAGTCCGCAACACAGTAAGCAATACAACTACAGGCGTATGTACTAAAGACCTTAAAACGAATGTATACGTACTTTCATACGTTAATAGAACAGTTGTTTTACTAGACACTGCTGTCGAGTTTGGGGTATTGCGACACTGGTTATATTAATTAATGCTTATAATACAGCTGGTAATTAAAAATGATACCCTTGCAAAGCGAGTTACTCCCATGGAATGTTTCAAGTAGCATTGCAGAAACACACGATGTGGCGGTTATATAGAACAAGGCCGTTTTTCAACACGCATCCAGATCGCTGTACGGTAATAAATAACCAATAAATCTTCACATTTGAAGTGAATTGTTCTACTGCATGACCATAAGAAACACAGACCTCTTGATGATGTCAATTATGCAAGAGAATACGGCGTGACATTTGACAAGTTCTTGAAGTTTGTCTACTCTGACATGAGTATTTTCAATATGTGTAGAAAACAGTACCGAATAGCGTCGCCCTACACCCAACCACTCCAAATAATGTTCACACTTGTTTCCAAACCCTTCAGCGTCTGCTTGTGTTATCACTATTCAAACTTGGCTCACTGCTAATGGTGCCATACAAATGTTCGTGTGCGGGCAATAACAACAATATTCCTTCATTTCCGAAATTTATAGGAGACTCCATTTTGTCCGAAGCCACGCAAGACCTGGTCTTGGGTGGTCGCGTATTTATTGTATTGTGAAAAAGTTAAGTGTATATATGTATGAACCCTTGCCATGATAGCATGGAAATATTTACTCACAAATAGCACCCACTGTATCATATATACCGGATGTCTCTATCTATAAACGCTTCAATGATATTATTACAAGTCTCTATGGTATTGGTGATCTTTGTTGTGTGAACCCTTATTTGTCTGGTGTTTCAGGAGAAAAAGAAGAACCACCTAGTACACAAGAACCGGAGTAGTAATAGAGGTTAAGTACCGGGGATGGTGTCGCGGTCTGGGGGAAATCCTATGTTAAGAGATAGGGATTCCCCCCAGACCGCGCCTAACACTTTTCGCGCCAATTATGCAAATGAGGTCTTAGGCGCGGGTTGGGGGAGTGCAATTGACCAATCACGAGCGAGCTGGGCCTTGTGGGCGTGGTTAGTTATGCAAATGAGCTTGGAAAAGTAGTTCCGACCCCGGGTTAAAGCATAGGGAATTTTATCGCAAAGGTACGCGACCACTTTTTTGAATAAAATAACATATACCGAACACCATTTGAATACGATACTCACGAGATTGCTTGACCCGGAGGCCGAGGCTCCGCCTAGGGACCGAGCCTTTATTTGTTTGACGATGATATGTGTAAAATGTGGTGTTATAGTAAGGCGTAATGTATAACAAAAGGGTTATAAATTCAACGGAGACCGTTTTATCTGAAGTAATGTATACGAAATGTAGACTACATATAGGACTATGTTATATCAGAGCCTATAGCCTCGTTTGTTTTAACAGAGCGACCATTTTGGAATTAGACCTATGGTATCTCTTATAAAACCCGTACTCGACACTGCAACAGGGCAAAGAAAAGGCTTG
Source organism: Escarpia spicata (assembly GCA_963995525.1). Classification (NCBI taxonomy): domain Eukaryota; kingdom Metazoa; phylum Annelida; class Polychaeta; order Sabellida; family Siboglinidae; genus Escarpia; species Escarpia spicata. The sequence continues at coordinate 33,954,515 of OZ023213.1, forward strand.
TGCAAGCACGCGCACCCTGTACGACGTCATCAAACTGTTATGCGCAGTAATTTTGTGCGTGAGGTGAGTTGGTTATTCAGGTAATACTTTGGTTAGACCTTGTATTGAACTTGCGCATATGTAATGTAATCCCTTCATGTGACGTCATGAGGCAGTGACGTCATTAATCTATAAACTGCGCCGTAATTTTGTGCGTGAGGTGAGTTGGTCAAGTAGGTAGTGTTTTGGTTAGACCTTGTTTTGAACTTGCGCGTATGTAATGTAATCCCTTCATGTGACGTCATGAGGCAGTGACGTCATTAATCTATAAACTGCTACGCGCAGTAATTTTGTGCGTGAGGTGAGTTGGTTATTCAGGTAGTACTTTGGTTAGACCTTGTATTGAACTTGCGCGTATGTAATGTAACCCCTTCATGTGACGTCATGAGGCAGTGACGTCATTAATCTATAAACTGCTACGCGCTGTAATTTTGTGCGTGAGGTGAGTTGGTTATTCAGGTAGTGATTTGGTTAGACCTTGTTTTGAACTTGCGCGTATGTAATGTAATCCCTTCACGTGACGTCAATTAAATAAGTAATTGTGCGTGCGCAATAGTGGCTATTCTTATATGTCGTAGGTTGTCGACCATTTGATTAGGTGTAGGCCTCTCCTAGTCTATACATTGATAACTTTAACATAGGTCCAAACCTGATAAAGCATAACCATAGTCTATAGAGGCTAAAGGCTATCTGGCCTACAGCGCATAACCACTGACAAACAACTTACAAACACTGACAAACAACTTACAAACACTGATATACAACTAAAAACACTGACATTCTATAGCAAGTGAAAAATTTCCCTGTTAACCGGTATAAACCGGTATAAATCAAGGCTCTGTGTTGAAAAAACATCCGTGTGTTTGTCCCGTGTTAAGTCAAAGGGAATTATACGAACTTATCTGCAAAACATTCAAACTAGCAGCTATCTGTGTAATATTTTGACCAAACTGTTTGTCATGTAACAGTATTTATCATACAAGATTAGTACTTACCGACGATCACAGTTGAAAGCCTGCATACAAACTGGTACCAAACTGGTGTCAAACTGTTTTGAAGAGGTATTCCTTGTTCAAGTCTCATCTGTATTTCATCTGTGCCTAGAGACCAACAATACTGTTTCAGCATTTTATCATGCTGGTGTTCTTAACCTATACGTGTGTACGTATGTACGTATGTACGTATGTGTATAATTGCGTTCAACATTATTATTAAATAAATAAACAAGCTATGTGCGATGCGCAATGTCGACTCGACCGCCTTGACGCCAAAGAGCATATATCAATACAAGACGGCGCAGTGCTCACTATCTACATTGTTCGAGGAATGTGAAGCGTCATGATAGAACAATAGACTAGTGTATCAGCTATTGTCTGTAAGAACTATAGCGAAAACCCGTATCAATCAGTATAATTCAAACATGTATTTGTTATAACGAATGTTCTGCATGTTCGAAGAACAGTAGACTAGTGTTATTATATTAGGTAGCGATTAAATTCGTGTCTCTTATAAAACCCGTACTCGAGAGGTGTTTGGACTTGTTTGTTTGTTACGGGGGTGAGCGTGTCCATCTTGTATGACGTTATTAAACTGCTACGTATAGTAATTGTATGCGTGATGTGAGTTGGTCAGTGGTAGTGATTTGGTTAGCCATCGTTTTTGACGGGTTATCGGGTAAGATTCCGTCAAATATATGGAATTCCGGGCAATTCGACGTGTTATCGCGTAATGTGTGTGTGTGTGAGTGTGAATGAGTGAGTGTGTGTGTGTGTGAGTGAGTGAGTGAGTGTGTGTGTGTGTGTGTGTATGTGTGTGTGTGTGTGTGTGTGTGTGTGTGTGTGTGTGTGTGTGTGTGTGTGTGTGTGTGTGTGTGTGAGTGAGTGAGTGTGTTAATGTGTGTGTGTGTGTGTGTGTGTGTGTGTGTGTGTGTGTGTGTGTGTGTGTGTGTGTGTGTGTGTGTGTGTGTGTGTGTGTGAGAGTGAGTGAGTGAGTGAGTGTTTGTGTGTGTGTGTGTGAGTGAGTGAGTGAGTGTGTGTGTGTGTGAGTGAGTGAGTGAGTGTGTGTGTGTGTGTGAGTGAGTGAGTGAGTGAGTGTGTGTGTGTGAGTGAGTGAGTGAGTGTGTGTGTGTGTGTGAGTGAGTGAGTGAGTGAGTGAATGAGTGAGTGTGTGTGTGTGTGAGTGAGTGAGTGAGTGAGTGAGTGTGTGAGTGAGTGAGTGAGTGAGTGAGTGAGTGAGTGAGTGAGTGAGTGAGTGAGAGAGTGAGTGAGTGAGTGAGTGAGTGAGTGAGTGAGTGTGTGTGTGTGTGTGTGTGTGTGTGTGTGTGTGTGTGTGTGTGTGTGTGTGTGTGTGTGTGTGTGTGTGTGTGTGTGTGTGTGTGTGTGTGTGAGTGTGAGTGTGTGTGTGTGTGATTTAGTGCTGGTAGTACTTAGAACTTTTTAGTGTCGGTAGTACTTAGAACTTTTTAGTGTCGGTAGTACTTAGAACTTTTTAGTGTCGGTAGTACTTAGAACATTTTAGTGCCGGTAGTACTTAGAACTTTTTAGTATCGGTAGTATTTCGAACTTTTTAATGTCGGTAGTACTTAGAACTTTTTAGTGTCGGTAGTACTTCGAACTTTTTAATGACGGTAGTACTTAGAACTTTTTTAGTGTCGGTAGTACTTAGAACTTTTTAGTGACGGTAGTACTTCGAACTTTTTAGTGTCGGTAGTATTTCGAACTTTTTAGTGTCGGTAGTACTTCGAACTTTTTAGTGTCGGTAGTACTTATACATTTTTAGTGTCGGTAGTACTTAGAACTTGTTAGTGTCGGTAGTACTTAGAACTTTTTAGTATCGGTAGTACTTAGAACTTTTTAGTGTCGGTAGTACTTAGAACTTTTTAGTGTCGGTAGTACTTATAACTTTTTTGTGTCGGTAGTACTTAGAACTTTTTAACGGACACCAATGTAATTAGTCAGAGTATTGCCATCTACCGACCATGGTAGATCTCTACTCGTTGACGCACTTCCGGGAATATCAGAAGCATAGAGTCCGCCATGTCAGGTCGCCATGACATTCAAGTAACTTCCGGTGCGACGTCATTTCCGACGTAGCGTTCCTAGTAGAGGTCGCCATGACAGTCAAGTAACTTCCGGTACGACGTCACTTCCGGCGCAGCGCCCCCTAGTGGATAATCGGAGTACTACGTCACATGATGGCGCCATCTAGCAGGTAAACATATCTAATTAGGTTAGCTAGAGAAAAAAAGTTGGGGTTAACCTCGCGAAAATTTATACAACCACTTCGTATAATTCCCTTTGACTTAACACGGGACAAATACACGGATGTTTTTTCAACACAGAGCCTTGATTTATACCGGTTTATACCGGTTAACAGGGACATTTTTCACTCGCTATAGTACATCAGTGTTTTTGAGTTGTATATCAGTGTTTGTAAGTTGTTTGTCAGTGGTTATGAGCTGTAGGTCAGATAGACTTTAGCTATGCTTTAACATGGAGAACATTCCCTATCTACCACATGGTCGCTCTGTTCGAAAAAACGAGGCTATAGGTTCTGATATAACATAGTCCTATATGTAGTCTACATTTCATATACATTACTTCAGATAAAACGGTCTCCGCTGAATTTATAACCCTTTTGTTACACATTACCCCTTATTATAACACCACATTTTCGACATGTCATAGTCAAACAAATAAAGGCTCGGTCCTTGGCGGAGCCTCGGCCTCCGGGCCAAGCAATCTCGTGTGTGACATATTCACATACTGTTCGGTATGTTATTTTATTCAAAAAAGTGGTCGCGTACCTTTGCAATAAAAATCCCTATGCTTTAACATGGGGTGAAAATTCCCTATGCTTTAACATGGAGAAAATTCGAAAAGTGGTCGGATACCTTTACGACAATAGCTCCTATGCTTTAACATGGGGTAAAAACCCAAAAAGTGGTCGCATACCTTTGCGATAAAATTCCCTATCCTTAAACACGGGAGCGTACTGGTGTAAATCCCTATCCTTTAACATGGGACCGGAAATACTTTTCCAAGCTCATTTGCATAACTAGCCACGCCCACAAGGCCCAGCTCGCTCGTGATTGGTCATTTACACTTCCTTCAGACCGGTCCAAAGACCTCATTTGCATAATCATTGGCGTAAGCGCTTGGAGCGTACCTGAGGAAATCCCTATCTCTTAACATGGGGTTTCCTTCAGATGGCTCCAACGGTGCGCGGTACTTAACCTCTATTACTACTCACGTTCTATAAAATAAATGCCCTGAGGTCAGGGCGAATCAGGTCACTGGAAATGAGGTCACAGCGAATGAAATCGTCGCCGTTCTGCTTTTTCTGGAATTATCTGAGCTCGCTCTTCGCTGTTTTGAGTGACTGCGGAGATGTTCGTAAGCGTTGAATTTTAAAGTTATTGTTGCTTCGTTAAAACACATTTAGGCAGTCAGTGTTTTGTAATAGACATATTTTACTGTATAGCATGATCTCACAATAAACACGACCAGGTTGCTTACCTTTAAAACAGGTCGGCTTAAATCATACACTAGATATATACGAATAATATTCAGTATGTCGCTGGGTGCAAAAAAAAAAGAAATACGCATGCTCATATCTCGATTGTTTCGCTATGAGGGGAATGTTGGTAATCGTCATTGTAACATTGCTTTAGAAATAATACTGCCAAAAATAAAATTTAACAAGAGTGCTGTCCAAAGCTATAAGCTCCAGACGGCATGCGGACAATGAAGCCTTTGGCTTATCGAGAGTCCAGCAATTTTCCACATACGTATAACCCGCCCTCGCCAGATAGCTATTAATTTTATTTTTGAACATATTCACACTGCTAGCATTAACACAATCTTCAGGTAATTTGTTCAAGTCATTTATTGTCCTCTGAGAGAATGAGTACTTTCTCATATCCAACCTACACTGTTCTTTGACTAATGCTGCACTGTGCCCTCTGGTTATACTGCCTCCTTTCAGTTTGAAGAACACTTTTCTATCAATATCCTCATAACCATTCAATATCAAAATAGACGGCATTATACATAAATAAGACAGTATCGCATTAAAAAAGACAGTGATATTGTGCTAAGGTATAGGTCACACAAAAACTCTTGATGGAATGTTGCGGTGACCTTTTGGTGGTAATAATACCGAATCCCTTGTTGTGGAACATTTTGGTTTTTACCGATGACTGTACTCAGTGATGACGTGTCCGATAGGGGGCAATAGTCGTTTTAGTACTTACAAACGCCCGACCACCGTCGTTAGTGCTCGTGAACCGTTGCATGCTTTGTGATAGCGTCTGCAATGTCTTCTCGGGTCATGCTCTAGTTAGACTTCTTGTTTGGTTACAAACAAAGAAAAGTGCACTGTATTTTTGAAAAATGATTTTTTTTACAAAATTCACATGCTGTGACATAAGCGCATTTGAGTAGGCAGATTTTCATGCGTGATTGCAGAAGGTGTTGATTGTAAAATGGTGGATTTCTAGATGACTCACAACTCAGGCCTAAGGACTGGATACTCCACTTTATAAGACATTGCCTCTCACTTTCACTTTTGGTTGTTTCTGGCTCTTACACTTGGCGTGTATTGACTTGTCCGTCACATGACCTATTGCGACTGCAGTTGTGAAATGCTTTGCGAGCTGTTTTCGCAGGCAGTCATTTGCTTAATTAAACGTTACGCCAGTTTCACGGCCAGTGTCGTCAATGCCGTATTGTTTTGTAAGGTATAATCTCACTGGCTTTGTCCACAGGAGTCAGTGCGTAAAAGCTTCGCCGAGTATGTATTACGTTACACGCATTTGCATCACTCGTCTAGCTTCCCTTCACAGCTTCGTATAAACCAAATGTGTTTAATCCAAGAGTCAACAGAATGTCGCACATTACACCAACCCCTTCTCAGCACCAGGTTGTGTGTACAATAAATCACGCTTTGGAGGTAATTGTGCAAGATTTGAAAGATCAAGAATAACTATAAAAAAACAAATTGATATATTTGTCAACAAGTATAGTATCATGCAAAGCTTTAAGGAAACAAATGTGAAGAACTTTGTTGTGTAAAATAAAATAAAAATGTATATATGTATATAGTGACGCCAGAAAAATAATCAACTAGACCAGTTATGATAACATTACTAAAGAGTACACATATCTGAACATGTTAACCCAATAAAATTATGATTTGGTATCATTAAAAAATATTTCCACGTATTTTCCTATCGTTCTATAAACATGCAGCGAGAATTTGTGTTTGTAAAAGCCATGATCAGGATTAAGTATTCAAATAAAATATTTATTTATTGAAAATGGCTTTGATGATCGTGGTATGGCGAAGATGATAAACTTAGGAAATTAAAACAACTTTGGACACAACAGTTTTAACTGGAACCGTTAAATACACTTTGATGCCACGCAAAGCAACGATGAGTATTAGTGTTCTCGCCCCGATAAGAAATAAGGAAACGCCAATATTAATAATTACCAAACACACAGTTCCCATTGTCTTATGAACCCTAGCCCTTTTCTCCTCAACGTTTATAATTATCGTGTGTCAACTCGCCAAGTTGTCACAACGCTAACGGTGGCGCCACCTTAGAGCAACTGGAAAATCGAAGTTCAAATGTAACAAACTGTAATGAACACAACACAGCATCAGAATCAACAACTAAGGTAGCAGCAATAATGACAACAGTCTGTAAATTTATTAAATCATTACTTGTATTGATTAAATAACTACAAATACGTCGTTTGAAGAGGCACTTTAAACAATGCACATAGGCAACTGCGTAGCGCTGAAATGCAGACATTTGTGCAAACGTATCTTGTTATGATTTAGTTATTTCACTTAAAATGCATGACAACATTGCAACGAACTGAAAGTGTAACAAGCACCAATATATTCCAAGTCATTATTCTAAGATACTGATGACACTGTTTTCAAGACCAAAACATAAAACATCATTATTCACAAAGCATGCAACTAAAATTATTAATTACAGTTCTTTTAATTAACTGTTTTATCGCGTCATACTCACGCAATCATATCATTCATGCTTACCTTTGTACAGAACGATAAAATTTCCCCGTACAGATTAGGTGATTTATAAAATTATAATCAAGCATTTAAAATTATATTTATTTTAAAAATGTGTGTGTGTGTGTGTGTGTGTGTGTGTGTGTGTGTGTGTGTGTGTGTGTGTGTGTGTGTGTGTGTGTGTGTGTGTGTGTGTGTGTTTGTACCTATGTATGTATTTTTGTCTATGAAACACCGAAACAGTTGCGCATGATCGGTCGACGTCAACCAAGGTACATGTATTCATTACCGAAAGTTAGCATACGAAGGTGTTCACTATACCGGAAGCTAGAATCCTAAGATGTCAATTACCGAAAGCTAGAATACGAATATGTCAATAGGATACGAAAGATAGAATCCGAAAGTGTCAATACGCTGAAAGCTAGAATCCTAAGGTGTCTATATATCGGAAGCTAGAATGCAAAGGTTTCAATATACCGGAAACAAATATTCGACAGTATCAATATACCGGAAGTTAGAATCGGACGTTGCCAATATACCGGGAGCTAGAATCCAAAAGGTTCAATACATATGAAGCTATTCGAAGGTGGCGATCTACCGCAAACAAGTATTCGAAGGTATTGATATACCGGAAGCTACTATTCTAAGGGTGGAAGACCGGAAGTTATTATCCGGAGGTGTAGATCTACGGGAAGCTAGTATTCGAAGGTGTCGAGGTATCGGACGGTGCTGTAGTCGAGCGTTTTGATGGGCGGATATTTGTTTTTTCCGTCGAGACTCCGCACGATGCAATCGTTGTCTGGGTGAACGAAGTAGGCGACCGACATTCGTGCGTTCCGACAGTACTCTGCCCCCTCCGGTACAACGACTCGGTGTTTCTGTGGCGATATAGAGTCAGGGAAGAAAGTGGTATTACGCAATGTTAATGTTGCATTCTTAAACTATCATTTTAACTGTCTTTAAATGGAAACAAAAGGCAATTATCTGGTGTTATACACCTAAAAGAGGTAATCCAAACGTTGTACTGGATATGGGGGTATGAATATTGACATATCACAATATACATATAAAACAACTTACATAATTGAAAGTGGCCTGATAATCAGTTGAGATCATATTATTACAAATGCTAACAAACTGTTGACCGCAATAAATGGGTTAATTGAGTATCGTGAACTATACCAGTATTCCAAGTTCGGCGACTGGCTAACTGGGAAGAGTAGAAACTCGTGATGTCAGCCTTTCTATGAAAATGGCGCTGTCCATACAACTTAATTGATTGACGATCTTAAAATGCATCGTTAAGTAATCCAGTGGGAACGGTTTAATTACAAAGTGCCACATTTGTTAACATCATCGAAATAATTGACAATATTAAAGTTATGTAAGTTGCGAAAGTTAATAGCATCGAAATGACACGCAACGTCCAACTGTTGACTTGTAATTTACAAACATGATTTTCGCAAGATGTGTATCGTCATTTAATTTAGCCACCGCGGAATGAAGTTCGTGTAACTAGCGAGAGAGAATACTCTCAATGAAATTACAAAAGTGTGGCATCTTTGGTGTTTTCTGAAGACTGTCGGTTCGAAATTGATTCAATAATTTGTTCTATGATCTAATCATAATAGTTATGTTACCAAATATAAATAACAAAATTGCAAAGCTGAGCTAGCGTCTTGTAGTAATTCTAAATGAGTCTGAAAGAGGGTGAGCGATATATGGAGGTGTGGGTACAGGACTCTCACCGTGGAGACGAGTTTGTCGGAAGTCCACCGTTGCATAAGGTCGGCCATGTTGACCAGCATCGTGTCAGGGACAGGCTTGGCTGGCACGTAATTGCCATTTCGCGTTCGAAGCTGCAATGACAAAGAGCGATTGCAGAATGAAGATGCGCCAGTCATTGTGGTGGGCGATAATATGTCCCGTAACTGATGTATATGTATAGTAGTTCCAAGTCAAAGGCGGTGGCCTTTACGGTCAAATCTACATACTTCCTAGCAATAATGTTTTAGAGAGGTTCTTCAATATTCCATCTTTTCCAAGATGTTTTAAATGAGTTCTTTCTGGGCGCAGTTACGACTCCTTCCTGTAGATTGTTCGACCATTTTGTAAGTTGGTGGCGGTGTATTTACCGGAAGTAAAGATCATATCATACCTAAACAATAACAAATGCAGGTGCAAAATACAGACACTATGCTAATAATCAAACCAGCAGTTTTAATAGTAAAGAACCAAAATGTAATAACATCGGCAATGACAACAACTCCAAACAAACGAAACATTCCTGGCATGCTTAATAACAAAACGAAACGAAGCAGGTTGAGCTCATGCACATGGAGACATTAAAGCGACTCTGTATGTTCCTCATGTTTAATATACTGTTCTTATGAGAATAGATATGTTGAAGGAATACTGCCCCCCAAATTACATTTAATAAGCCATAAATCAAGGTTCGCATTTTGAGTTGCGCGCTAAAAAAATTATTGTAAACACAACATTCAAATATTAAACTTACGCAAGTGTGTAATGGGCACTTATTGCATAATCACCCTACCCACAAATTTGTCTCGTTCCCACACACCAAATCATAAGTCGGGTGAAATTCAAATGAATCGGCGAATTTCTTGCTAATAATTGCGTAACGGAAACGATAATCTCTCTTTATTTGTCCAGCCTACCTCCAGTCCACCGATACTGTCCTGGAAGAGGAGCGTGATGGATCCGTAGTCGGAATGCTCCGCGCATCGGATCTGATTCGGCTTCACGTCTGCTCCAGAGAAACAGACATTAAAAGGAGGCCGTCTCTTCTAGTTTTTTAATTAATTAATTAATAATATAATGTTCTTACTACTGTGATGACTATGCTGATGGTGTGTTGCTCGCCAAACTGTTTTAGTAAGCCAATAGAACAAAGTTCGTTATTTGGAAGATACGACCCCAGAGCATGCTCAAATAGTAAACATAATATCCAGTTTCAAAACAAGCTTTATTGGCAACAATGCCGGAAAAAGTATTTGTTGTACTAAAACCGATTATTACGCATATACGGAGAATGTTGTATACAAGCCGTTATCCAGTTCGACGCACATTTACGAGGATTCATTTCTCGAACCAGCATTGATTATCGACATGACATAGTTCCGGTGCTGGCAGATCATATCTACATACACCGAGTGCGAACGCTTTGGAAACATCGATTTGTTGTACTTCCATTCAGAATTTATTTTAAGTCAGCTGGTAACTCTGATCTGCCGGAAAAACGCGGCAGGCAGTTTATTGTTTGTTGATTAGACACGACCATGGACACGACAAACATGCGACGACGTAGTAAAACGGTACTGCCCTCTGGTGGTAAATGGATATAACGGGTAGTTACCCATGTCGGGTGTGACAGGCGGGTAGTAGAGACATCTCAGGGTGGAGCCGTTGTCCACAGTCAGAATGTTATGGTGTCGTGTGAACGTTGTTGGATCCTACAAAACGTAACCATACAGTCAACGTGATTTCACAAGTTTTAACAAAATGGTCACAAAAAGCCTAACGCCAGATGGCCAGTAGACAAGGAAGCCTACGGAGTATCGGGAATCCAAACATTGTCATATACTCGGTTTAGTTCTCCTACTTTCCTTAGGCTTAAGCGTGAACAAAACGTCTACCAATACTGTCATAATCATTCAATATCTTATACAACTTCTATTTTAGATTCTCTTAATCGTGCCAGTCTCTTACGCTTCAGTGATGTTAAAGTCGAATCGTAGTATTTATAAACGTCACATAGCTTGACGGCACTGCTCATTATTTTAGTTCCGGCGGTGCCGGTGATACAGACTGAGGCAAGTACTAATGTATCTGGTCATGGATCCGGCCGTAGCCAATTGAATCTTGTCGTACTGGCTACGGTTGCTAGGGAAATTGTTTCAATGATTTGATACGCGACTGGACTCAGCTGTGCTAACATACAAATACAAAGGAAGATTATAAATGTATTTATGAAAACAAAGGACTTAAGTGATTTATGAAAACAAAGGACATAAGTGAAAGGAGAACACGAGGCTGACAACGACGCGAATGGCCAACTGAATCTTGTCATACTGGCTGCGGTTGCTAGGGAAATTGTTTCAATGATTTGATACGCGACTGGACTCAGCTGTGCTAACATACAAATACAAAGGAAGATTATAAATTTATTTATGAAAACAAAGGACATCAGTGGAAGTGGAACACGTGGCTGACAACGACGCGAATGGTGAAGTCGCCAGAGGAAATTATACACAACAACAACATTGATGGCGGCAATTGTCGTAGAAAAGTCTTTACTAAAAAAAACACAAAATGAGAACCATGTGGAAGATGAAACCGAATATCGGGAAGGTGACATTTGTTACTACGTACGTCGAGGTCCATGCCGATAGCCATGAGAGTGAGCAGACGTTGCGACAGACGGAAACACGTCAACGAGAAGTCGTTCACCGCATCTCGGAATTCCGGAACTTCCGGGAAATGGCGCACCTGCAGACAAAACGTCGATGCGACATTCTATGCGATACTGTTAGCATAAACAAAAGTCACAACGGAAACTAAAATAATAACAAGGTCATTATTGATAGTTATGTTGATGTTGCTCTTGCAATAATGTATCATTTGTCAATAATAGGGTAGTATTAGATCGGAGATTGAGTCGTGTTGGTAAACTGAATGCTATGTAAGTCTTCTATGTTACAGAAAACGTGTCAATTAATCCGCAAGTCAATACACACCGATGGACAACGGATTGTGGACGTTGCTTTGCCTTTGGTTCATGCAACATAAACTGCTGCCTGAAAGGGAAATGTTCAATTAAAACTTCATTACTCACATTTTCTGGTTTCGTTTCGAAGTCAAACGATTCTTTCAATCCGTGCGGGCGATCGTGAGACAGCCTGGAATATGAAACTGGTCAATGTAGATGACCAGAACTACTGATATCTAAATTACAATGATAAACGGAAGCCACTTTAGATATCGACTCCCAAACAAGTCGATATCTAAATTACAATGATAAAGGGAAGCCACCTTAATCGGGACTCACAGAAAAGCCTGAAACTGGAGGCATACACAAAGACAGCACAAATAAATCAGCAAAGAACAGTCTGTAAAACTCTTCTGAAGCTGAATATAAATGTATTTGTTTAAAAGGAAGGAGTATAGTAAACAAAAGAAATGACCTACGCATTATGGAAGATATTGACCCTCACATAATAGGTATAGCCGAATCCTGGACCACCACCGATATATCAGATGCCGAATTGGGACTGACAGGATATGTAATGTTTAGGAAATATAGAATAGGAAGAAAGGGAGGTGGAGTTATTTTATATATTAAAGAATCTATCCAGGCTTATGAAATAAAATTAGAAAGAGAAGCAGATTGCGAAGAAGCTGTTTGGTGTAACATAGTTACAGGAAACTCAACGTTAACAGTTGGGAACAATGGACATATACAATGGAAATCGCTACAGAGTATGGGGAGTGGGGACCACAAGTTTTTAGTTCAAGATACTTTCCTTTCTCAACATGTGCTAGAACCAACCAGGGGTGAGAATGTATTAGACATAGTTTTGTCCTCACAGAATGAATTAGTTGACAATGTCAAGATATGTGAGCCACTGGGGAGTAGTGATCACAACCAGATACATTTTACCATCAAAGTAAAATCAAAAAGGAATAGTAAAAGGCAGTATAGGAGAAATTTCCACAAAGGAAGTTATATGGACATGAGGAAATATTTAGCAAAGATAGACTGGAATAACACACTGAAAAAGAAGACAGCAACAGAATGCTGGAATATATTAAAGAGTGAAATTAAGTGCATAGTCGATCAATTTGTACCCTTCAAAAAACAAGGGAAACGGCCCAAAAAGAAAAACTTATCGAAAGAAATCATTAGAAAAAATAAGTATAAACAAATGATCTGGAAGTCATATATATGTACTGGAAATGAAGACTACAACAGTTATAAAGAAGCACTTAACCAAGCTACAGCTGAAATTAGAAATTCAAAGAGAAGCTATGAACAACAATTAACTAGTAATATAAAACATGACAGCAAGAGTTGTTATGCGTATGTTCGAAGCAAACAGAAAGTTCAAGATAAGGTCGGTCCTCTAGAAGATAGTGCTGGAAATATAATATCAGAGGGATTCTTAATGGTAGAAGACCTGAATTAGTACTTTAGTTCAGTGTTTACCAGGGAAGATATTAGTTCACAGCCAGTACCAGAGGCTAAGTTCAAGGGGGCAGATTCAGACTATTTAGGACAATTAATTGTAACCCCGGAAATGGTAGCTAAGAAAATAAGGGCTATGAAGGATAATAAATCACCTGGAGTGGATGGGATTCCGCCCGATCTACTATTGGAAATTGTAGAACAAATTAGCGTACCGCTTGCAACAGTTTTCCATTTGCCATTAGAAGAGGGAGTGGTTCCTTTAGAATGGAAAGAGGCAAACATTATACCGTTATTTAAAAAAGGTTCGAGAAACAAGTCAGAGAACTATAGACCAGTGAGTTTAACATCAGTGATTTGCAAATTATTAGAAAGACTAATTAAATATCACATGGTGGATTTTCTTGTTAAACATAACTTGATAAACCCATCTCAACATGGGTTTTTTAAAGCGAGGTCATGCTTAACAAATATGTTATGTTTTTTGGAACACATCACTATGTGGGTAGACGAGGGATCACCAGTAGATATCGTCTACTTAGATTTTCAAAAAGCTTTCGACAAAGTACCACATCAAAGATTACTGCTTAATCTAAAGGCCCATAGCATAGGAAATGGTATAATAAACTGGACAGAAAAATGGCTGATTGACAGAAGACAAGGTGTAGTAGTTGATGGGGAGGCTTCAAACTGGAAATCGGTATCGAGTGGGGTACCACAGGGATCAGTAGTAGGACCTATATTATTCTTTATATTAACGATTTGGATGATGAAATGACAAGCAAAGTGTTGAAATTTACGGATGATACAAAAGTGTTTAGAAGGATTAAAAGTGATGGAGATAGACAACATTTACAATATGATCTTGACAAGTTGATCAATTGGTCTGATAAATGGCAAATGCTGTTCAATTTTGGGAAATGTAAATGCCTCCACGCAGGACATGGGAACGAAGAAGTAGAATATACAATGGGAGGTACTGTACTAAGTACTACTGTAAAATAAAAGGACTTAGGGTTAACCATTAGTGCTGACATGAAGGTTTCAGAGCAGTGCGGAATTGCAGCTTCAAAGGAAAATAAAATCCTTGGATTAATTAGGCTAAACATAACGTATAACGACAAAGAGCTAATAATACCGCTGTACAAAACAATAATTAGGCCACATTTAGAATATTGTATTCAAGCATTGAGGCCATATCGCAGGAAGGACATAGATATGCTAGAAAGAGTACAGAGGAGAGCAACTAAAATGATACAAAAACTGAGGGATCTTAGTTACGAAATACGCCTAAAAAATGCGGCTTAACAACACTAGAAACCAGGAGATTGAGAGGAGATCAGATAGAAGTGTTTAAAATAATGAATGGTTATGAAAATATTGATAGAACTATTTTTTCAGTTAAGAAAGATAGAAAGACTAGAGGACATGAAGTTACATTACTAAAGGAGCAGTATAGATTAGATATAAGAAAGTTCTCATTTTCACCAAGGACTGTAAATGAATGGAACTTGGTGTATGTTGTCAGTCATGAGCATGTTTCAGCAAATGTAGTTCTTACTTTTGCGTAACCATGTTGCAACGGTATTTTATTTTCAATCTAATCTAATCACTTGTTGACAGTAAAAATAATCGATGTTTTCTTTCTATAATGTAAAAATCGTATGTCTAATCACCTTTCCCGTTGAAAACTTGACCAACCCAGGTTCTCACCGGCAGAGCGCCGAGCATATTTTTGTTTCACGTCTTGCGGCAACTCGAAGAAAGTTTTCGCCTCTGACAAGAGCTTGTCGAACTGAAAGCAACACGTCATAAACTCTGTACATTCACAGAATTCACGGGAAGGATTGCGGACAGGAACGTTAATCGGAGTACTTGAGGATTTGGTTATGTTTATTTTGAAGGAGTTAGATATTTAGCGAAACGTTACTAAGTCTAAGCATGCGATTAAATTGCATTGATAATGTCTACAGCATGTCAGAGATAAATTATTATACACAGTACAACTGTGTTAATATACAACATCAATCTATGTTAAACAGATTTCGTAAAATTATAAATAAACTCGTATGATCTTTTATCCTACTGATGTTAAAAGTTATATATGTATTCTGCAACAAATTTAATTGCATTGAATGTTTTGAGAAGGGGTGAATTGATTTCTGATGTATGCAAACAGAAACATTCAATGTATTTGTTGATTCAAGAGACACTAAGGATACGAAATGCAGGACAAGACACATTGAATAATATGGGAGCCAATGTAAAGCAAGCAACGACACTATCTGCGTGCTCGTGGACCCGTTGTGACCAGCAATTTTCTACAAATATGGGCAGTCGGTTCCTACCTTCTCAGTCGCAACGCCGTGGTTCTTCAGGCAGACAAACCCGATGCTGGTGAAAGCCTTGTGTATCTGCGTTGCCAGCCTCCGCTTCACGTCATCGCTAACCTTGTCCGACGTCGTTGAAACGTTGTACTCGGCGAAATCGAGAATCGGGATGAGTAGAGTCGTCCCCTCTTCGGAGATCACAACGGAGTCGTTTTCGTTCATCTTGTTGTCCTGTGTCGTCTGTGAACTAAACACAGTCGTTGCCGGTATTTATACCCAAGAAGGACAATTTGACATCGAGTCGCCGCGGGTGGGATGCACTGGTCACGGGGTTATGTCCCTCGATCCTGGACGTCTGCCAACGGTGTAAAGGTCAGGTTGACCACGTTGTTGTTGCATAAGGATACTCGGCGGTTCCGCTGGAGCGATTACTACGTACCGGTAATTGCGAGAGCAGTCGCAACAGAGCGCAGACAACGGAGTTGACGTATTTCGTCATGCCACGGAGCGGACACACACACAACTCTTCTGGTCTTAAAGGGGTTTGCTTTGGACTCCTGTAAGGCGTGTTTCTAGAAATACACGCACTCTCTATGTGTTTATCAATTTATATATCTCCCATTTCGAGCAGAGCAGTGATCGTCATCCTGGAAATCATATCCATCGTGCGCTTATGCATAGTTAAACATTTTACAGAATAATAACTGTATATGAATCCCGCAACACAGAAGCTTGTGTGTTTATGGTCAATGTAGACATTAGGGACAAGTTTCGAAGAACTTGGTGACTTTGCTTCATTGTTTGCAGTATACGGTCAGGGGGGTGTGACCCACCACACATATATCTACATTCAAAGCTCACTCCAGTAACAAAAACAGGTTCGGTCGGCAGATTATAATCTGCTTGTTGTTCCCGCGGTTAAGACGAACGCTGGAACACGAGCCTTTTCGGCTGCCGCACCAACTTTGTGGAACTTACTCGCTGTTGGTGTTAAGTCAAGAATATGTATATAGTTTCATTTCGCCGTCATCTAAAAACCTATCTTTTTAAAACTGTACAATCCTTCTTAGTCCTTAGCAAATTCCTTCCACCTGTTGACGACGTTTGCTCTGTACATGACAACGAGAACGCTTAATCCTTTGGATTTGTTGTGCTATACTGAGCTCGGACAAACCTTAGTATTACGTCAGTGTCGAATGAAACAAAACCAGTGACTTTGGTTGTGTGACGAGTATTTAGTGATGGACATTTTCTTTCATTTACAGACGGAAAAAGTCGCCACCACCTGCGCGATACTATAAACAACGTCATTTGTAAGTAGACTGTGCGACCACGCGCAATTTTTCATATGTTGTTTGTTCCACCGCATTCCTCATCCATCATCCATCCATCTCTCTTCCGCCCGTCTGTCCATCGGTCTGCTCTCGTGTGTGCGTGTATGTGTGCGTGTATGTGTGCGTGTATCATACATTCGTGTATGGTTTACCTGTATGCGACCTGTATGCTGAGGGTTCGCACCCCTCCTCCGCTGAGAAAAAAGAGTTCCGCTTGAAAAGAGGAATTGGTCAGAGCACGTTTGTGAGCGTGCTTTTCGAAAAACGCAGCCCACCAAACAAACATAACCCACGCTACAGGCCTAGTATGTGTGTATGCGTGCGTGTCTACGTGCGCGCGCGGGCGTGTGAGAAAATGAACGAGCGCGAACGCGCGCGTCGCACGATCGCGTTCTTTTATGTCTGCGTGTGCTTGCGAGCGCCTGTCAGTCCGGATAATTTATCTATCTATAATTATTGTGTTTATAGGCCTATGCATCAATGTGTTTTTTCTTCATCCTCCATTCATTTGTGACAACATTTGTTTGCAGAAATAATAACCAGCGGTCGGGGCAGCCAACATACACAAGGTCGTTTCGCACGCCGCCAGTTTAGTTGTAATGACTTCTCTCCAGATCCCGGATGTTCGTTTCATTTCCGGTTCGCGCCAAATGGCAGTGTTCAAGATTTTTCGCGTTCGAAAGTGGTATTTTTGGATAATTTTAGGGAGCTTCCAGCTGCATCACACTCTTCACGCTCAACAAAACATCAACACAATTCGCAAAATATTTTAGTCTCAACCCCCCCCCCCGCTCTCAATATTGGGATGTTCAGCCCACCAAGCCAGATAGATAGATAGACAGATAGATAGACAGACAGACAGAGAGACAGAGGGAGAGGGAGAGGGAGAGGGAGGAAAAGCCAACACCATTTACAGTATGCATAGCATAGGGAGAGAGAGAAAAGAGAGAGAGAGTATATATATAGAGAGAGAGAGAGGGGGGGGGGGGGGGGGAGAGAAGGGAGGAAGGGATATTAACTGGATTAAAAAATGGCTGATTGACAGAAGACAACGGGTAGTTGTTGATGGGGAGGCTTCAAACTGGAAATCAGTATTGAGTGGGGTACCACAGGGATCAGTATTGGGACCTATATTACTCTTAATATATATCAACGATTTGGACGATGATATAACAAGCAAGGTGTTGACATTTTCGGATGATACAAAAGTGTTTAGAAGGATTAAAAGTGATTGAGGTAGACAGCATTTACAAGATGATCTTGACAGATTGATCATTTGGTCTGAAAAGTGGCAAATGTTGTTCAATTTGGGGAAATGTAAATTTCTCCACACAGGTCATGGGAACGAATATACAATGGGGGGTAATGTATTAAGTACTACTATAACAGAAAAGATCTTAGGGTTAACCATTAGTGCTGATATGAAGGTTCCAGAGCAGTGCAGAATTACAGCTTCAAAAGGAAATCAAATCCTTGGATTAATTAGGCGAAATATAGCGCATAACGAAAAAGAACTAATAATACCGCTGTATAAAACAATAGTTAGGCCTCATTTAGAATATTGCATACAAACGTGGAGAAGGACATAGATATGCTGGATAGAGTACAGAGGAGAGCTACTAAAATGATACAAAATCTGAGGGATTTTAGTTATGAAAAACGCCTAAAAGAATGTGTTTTAACAACACTAGAGACCAGGAGATTGAGAGGAAATCAGATAGAAGTGCTTAAAATATTGAATGGTTATGAAAATATTGAAATATTTTTTTTCTCAGTTAAGAAAGATAGAAGGGCCAGAGGACATGAAGTTACATAGGTGCAGTGTAGATTATATATAAGAACGTTATAATTTTCCACAAAGGACTGTAATTGAATGAAATATATTATCCTGGGTGTTAGTAGTGTGAATGTTTAAAAAATAAAATCGACACATACCTCAGAAGGACGGGATACACGTAGATAAAAGGGTTGGACTCTCGATAATCCAAAGGGCTTCCTTGTCCACCTGCCATCTAGAGTTAATTCTCTAGGTGGCAATCTTGTTAAATCTTGAAAAAACTGTTGGACAAATGACCGTTGGGCAAATGAACTACATCCAATTGGCCTACAGCATTTGATAATGTATGAACAATTTGGAAGTATTTAAAAGGTTACATTATTATTGCAGTCACTACCAATATTAATTTGAGGCATCGTGTTTATCACTGTGCAGGGTTTATGCCAGAATAACAACATGTCAGTGCACGGTCAGGAGTTCGCCTAAGGACATTCACCACAACAAGTCACGGCATGGTCAGAAGACTGCATAAGGTCATTACTCTGCAGGGGGTGGCTATCCAATCACTAATTGGCACGCTCTGAAAGTCACCCTCTACCTCCTATATCAGCTGTTGATGCCGTTCCACGCGGGGCAAGGGGTGTGGCTGTATTCGACAACGTAAGCAACAACGTCGAGTTACCACACCAAGAAACAAGTTTTGCCTCGACACATCCTCGCTGGGATGTTGGAAGCCGTGCTAATTGGTTCACTGCGTCAGTGCATTGAGGATCGGGGAATGAGACTTCCCGCAGGTATAAAGAAATCCCAACTTTTGTGGATTTATGTACATAACTTTCGCAACAACGACGACTGCAGCCGCGACACGCCTGACGTCACCGCTGCCCGTTGTAGCAGATTTGAACCGAGTCGCGACTAGAGCTCGTCAACGACATCCAGCGTCTAGATCTACTGTGTCTGTCTCGGACGTGGGTCAGACAAGGACACAGGTGATGCTACCATACGGCTACGGAACACGAGCTTATCCCCGAGATGGAGCCACTCGTCGATGTTGTACGCGCATTTCAAACTACTATGTCCGCGATTACGACAAAGCTGAACGAATTCATGGAAGGACGACCACTCGCCACCGGGCAGAGAACCGCCCCAGCGACGACCTGAGCCACGACCGGACCACTGATGCCAGCTCGAACGGAATCTCACATCCACCCGCAGAGATGATGGTGTGTACCTACATGACGTCTCGTCTTAATTGGCTATGGAAATGGTCTGCTGTACGGAATCTCTGACTATCTTCTCGCCAGACTCCAGAGAATGCAAAATACTGCAGCTCGTCTCATAGCCAGAACTAAAGAACACAATTACATCATTCCTGTCCTGATTGAACTTCACTGGTTGCCAATTAAACAGCGCATCGAGTACAACTACTGCTGACGTTTCGCCGATTGCACAGCTTAGCCCCGTCTTACCTGACCGACCCGCTAACACAGCGGTTTCCATCATTCTCTCCCTGCGTACCCCTGAGGTATGAGACGATCGTCACGGTGCGCCCATCTTTTTAATGTAAATACATATACTGTATAAAACCAATATTCTACATTCGGTTAATTAAACATCATCATTCTTTTTTAATTAGTTAAATGAAAGCGTACGCCGAAATTATAATACAAATATTTAAAAAAAATATAGGGACGAGCTAGTTCTTTAAAAATCAGGTACTCATTTTGGGAATCAGCTTTGGTCAGGCAGAATTGGGGATCATCCGTAACAAAGAGTCGGACTCGAAGTGAAGTCTTCTTGCAGAATAACGTCGAGAATCCGTGTTCACATAAATGGGTTGACGGAAAATCAACAATGCCCTTACGGGGACATCATACAGAGTCTTTACGACGCGGCCATCTTAGACGAGAACTTGGTCATGAAAAGCTGTTGTTCAAGCGTGTCACGGGAAACGGTGGAGTCACTCACAAACTATCAAAAGTCCTACTAACTTGTACGGCGTCTGCTATAAAGACACTGCGCCTCCACGATTAATTAGGCGAAATATAGCGCATAACGAAAAAGAACTAATAATACCGCTGTATAAAACAATAGTTAGGCCTCATTTAGAATATTGCATACAAACGTGGAGAAGGACATAGATATGCTGGATAGAGTACAGAGGAGAGCTACTAAAATGATACAAAATCTGAGGGATTTTAGTTATGAAAAACGCCTAAAAGAATGTGTTTTAACAACACTAGAGACCAGGAGATTGAGAGGAAATCAGATAGAAGTGCTTAAAATATTGAATGGTTATGAAAATATTGATAGAAATATTTTTTTTCTCAGTTAAGAAAGATAGAAGGGCCAGAGGACATGAAGTTACATAGGTGCAGTGTAGATTATATATAAGAACGTTATAATTTTCCACAAAGGACTGTAATTGAATGAAATATATTATCCTGGGTGTTAGTAGTTTGAATGTTTAAAAAATAAAATCGACACATACCTCAGAAGGACGGGATACACGTAGATAAAAGGGTTGGACTCTCGATAATCCAAAGGGCTTCCTTGTCCACCTGCCATCTAGAGTTAATTCTCTAGGTGGCAATCTTGTTAAATCTTGAAAAAACTGTTGGACAAATGACCGTTGGGCAAATGAACTACATCCAATTGGCCTACAGCATTTGATAATGTATGAACAATTTGGAAGTATTTAAAAGGTTACATTATTATTGCAGTCACTACCAATATTAATTTGAGGCATCGTGTTTATCACTGTGCAGGGTTTATGCCAGAATAACAACAAGTCAGTGCACGGTCAGGAGTTCGCCTAAGGACATTCACCACAACAAGTCACGGCATGGTCAGAAGGCTGCATAAGGTCATTACTCTGCAGGGGGTGGCTATCCAATCACAACATTGGCACCCTCTGAAACTCACCCTCTACCTCCTATATCAGCTGTTGATGCCGTTCCACGCGGGGCAAGGGGTGTGGCTGTATTCGACAACGTAAGCAACAACGTCGAGTTACCACACCAAGAAACAAGTTTTGCCTCGACACATCCTCGCTGGGATGTTGGAAGCCCTGCTAATTGGTTCACTGCGTCAGTGCATTGAGGATCGGGGAATGAGACTTCCCGCAGGTATAAAGAAATCCCAACTTTTGTGGATTTATGTACATAACTTTCGCAACAACGACGACTGCAGCCGCGACACGCCTGACGTCACCGCTGCCCGTTGTAGCAGATTTGAACCGACTCGCGACTATAGCTCGTCAACGACATCCAGCGTCTAGATCTACTGTGTCTGTCTCGGACGTGGGTCAGACAAGGACACAGGTGATGCTACCATACGGCTACGGAACACGAGCTTATCCCCGAGATGGAGCCACTCGTCGATGTTGTACGCGCATTTCAAACTACTATGTCCGCGATTACGACAAAGCTGAACGAATTCATGGATGGACGACCACTCGCCACCGGGCAGAGAACCGCCCCAGCGACGACCTGAGCCACGACCGGACCACTGATGCCAGCTCGAACGGAATCTCACATCGACCCGCCTGTTGTTGTTCCTGTTGCGACGAACTTATCCGCGTATTCACTGACGACGGCAATGGAGGCCAGTTAAATAAAACTGTAAAAGATTACCAGTGTATGTGTATAAATAATTCGAAGTGGTTGCGTAGCCGAGCATCGGAACTGTGTGCCTCATCATTAAAGATCCGAGCATTGAACGCGCATGCGCCAGTCGTCACGTGTTCGTTCTCGTTTCCGCTAAATATGGCAGCAGACCACGGCGTAGTTTTATTTGGGATCAACGTTGGCGATACGTTCGACAGTTCAGAATTGAATTAAGCAAGTGACAATCGTGCAACTGTATCGACGCGATTTCAAAACGTCGCAATATCCAGGCCGCATGGGCAAGGGTAAACGATATTATCCACTCGATTCGCCATTCGGCTCTTCGAGGCTCGATGGATTTTCGGTGATCTCGGCCTTTCGGGATATCGGTTCCACCAACGTCCTAAATAATTTGGTATTATTACTTAAAAACACAAATATGCACACATTTAGCAAAATTAGGCACAGTCGGCAAATGAGCAGCTAACCATCGGCACAGTACGTATCGGCGTCCGACTACGAGCCGCCCTCGGCCCAAGGCAAAGACAAAGGGGAGCAGCCGGACAAAAATCCCTCGGCTAGCAGGTGGATGCCGACAGCGGGCCGATGACTTTGCCTCGGCCCGCTGTAGGTGTGCTATCTGGGTTGGCTCTATTGTGTATTGTTCCCGATGATAAAAAAGGCGCAGATAAAACATACTGATGAAAGTTTTAAAAAAGTATACTGGATATTGAAGCATATAAACGGAAGTGCAGACCTGGTCGAACCTGCGTAGCGCCGCTGCGCACTAAGTTTTTTCTAAAACATTTTTGGCAATTTTTTGATTGGTAGCAATTATTATGCAGGCGACCGCCCTCTTCGTCTTCGATGCCCCACGATGGCTTTGTCGATGAGATCAAATGTTAACATGTTGTAACTTCTAGGTGAGATATGGACTCGAAAATTTGTATAACGCACATACAAACTCCATACATACCACCAACGGCCATACTATCCACTGACACCTCGTATTGTGTGCTCGCTCGTGCATGTTCGTCCACCTGTCTTTCGTACCGGAACGATCGAATGCTATTCGATCGATGACGCATCCCTGCCTTTAGGGCTCAGCACACTGTAAGTTTTCCCATTGGCGACCATGTTAATGTTTTGTGTGATTATAAGAAAACGTGACCTATAAAGTTTCTTAAACTTCTCACCTGCTGTTATTATCATCTCATTGACATGCTGGTCGAGTTTAGTAAAAATCTAATATCTCTAGCTCTTGCAAAATGCCTGTATGTTTGACACCCGTCAATATTTACAAATGGATGCAGGCAGTAATCCGGCTAAAGTGTCAACTAGCTAAATTGCTGCCAGATACCCTTCCGCTTAGTAAAATCAGGTAAAAAGACACCATTTTACTGTCAACAGCTTCTATAATCACATCTAGAAATCTGACTACTCAAATGCACTTATGTCAGAGCAAGTGAACATTGTAAAAAATCATTTCTCAAAAATATACTGCACTTTTTTTCGTCTGTAACCAAGCAGGAAGTCTAACAGTGTCCTGACCCCTTTATACGCGACGCGCGGACAAGGTCGGAGCACGGGGTAACTAGTCGCATCGGCAGCGTTACCACGTCGGCTAGCCGAAGCGACCAAATATAAATTGTAACCAAATATATTTAGTCGCGTCGGGAGAAAACTTTGGTCGCGTCGGCGGGAAATTTTGGTTGCATCGGCGATTAATGTTGACGCATCGGCGGCGTTTTCGGAAAGAAAGGTCGCCGAAGTGATATCATTAGTACTGAAGTGATATTGCCGACGCGACGTACCCTACCACACAGGGTGATGTTTTGGTTAATTCGGCGCCGATTTTTATGAAACGTTTCAAATCAAATAAATCTATTATACTCAAATTCTCGTGTAATTACACGTTTGGCACAAATAAAATAAAAATGTAATTAATCACTTATAATTGTTTTAGTTTTCTGAAGGGTTTGGGTTTGACTTTGACGTTTTAGCATTAAACATTAGCCTAATTAAATAGTTATCATCATTATCATCACCATCATCACCGTCACCATCATCATCATCATAACCATCATCATCATCATCATCACCACCATCATTATCATCACCATCATCATCATCACCATCATCATCATCATCACCACCATCATCATCATCACCATCATCATCATCGCCATCATAATCATAACCATCATCATCATCATCACCACGATCATTATCATCATCATCACCATCATCATCACCATTACCATCATCATCGGTCGCCCGGGGCCGTAGCGTAGATAAGCCGTTTCCCTTTCTCTTCAATGCCAAGCTTTTCGCAGATCAGCTTGTTGTATGTTTTCTTCTGTGCCCCTGTTGTTCTTGCTCTGAGTGGGTGTCCACAGGATGGACACTGACACACCGGAAATCGTCGACTTCATCAAGTAAACAAAATCTTATGTTGATTTGACTGAGACAATATAATTGCCGATGTGAACTTGTGGACGTGCCAGTGTTGTAATAAATGGAGCGAAATAACTTGTTCAAATGCATGAAAGGGTTGTAGCATTGATGTGTCCGCCGCCCACCAAGAACAAACTTTCTGTTCCGTGTATGTACAACTTGCCAATGACATCATGCCTACTTCCACTGTGGCCAGGAACATTGTTGTTTCCTTTGATGATGCCCTAAACATGAACAGCCACAGTAGGGCTTATAGGAAGAATTCGAAATCTTCTACATCGGAAAACCACAGAGATGACGGTGTGTACCTACATGACGTCTCGTCTTAATTGGCTATGGAAATGGTCTGCTGTACGGAATCTCTGACTATCTTCTCGCCAGACTCCAGAGAATGCAAAATACTGCAGCTCGTCTCATAGCCAGAACTAAAGAACACAATTACATCATTCCTGTCCTGATTGAACTTCACTGGTTGCCAATTAAATAGCGCATCGAGTACAACTACTGCTGACGTTTCGCCGATTGCACAGCTTAGCCCCGTCTTACCTGACCGACCCGCTAACACAGCGGTTCCCATCATTCTCTCCCTGCGTACCCCTGAGGTATGAGACGATCGTCACGGTGCACCCATCTTTTTAATGTAAATACATATACTGTATAAAACCAATATTCTACATTCGGTTAATTAAACATCATCATTCTTTTTTAATTAGTTAAATGAAAGCGTACGCCGAAATCATAATACAAATATTTAAAAAAAACTATAGGGACGAGCTAGTTCTTTAAAAATCAGGTACTCATTTTGGGAATCAGCTTTGGTCAGGCAGAATTGGGGATCATCCGTAACAAAGAGTCGGACTCGAAGTGAAGTCTTCTTGCAGAATAACGTCGAGAATCCGTGTTCACATAAATGGGTTGACGGAAAATCAACAATGCCCTTACGGGGACATCATACAGAGTCTTTACGACGCGGCCATCTTAGACGAGAACTTGGTCATGAAAAGCTGTTGTTCAAGCGTGTCACGGGAAACGGTGGAGTCACTCACAAACTATCAAAAGTCCTACTAACTTGTACGGCGTCTGCTATAAAGACACTGCGCCTCCACGATGGACGGATCTCAGAGGAAATGTCCATCTTTAACACGAGAAGTTAGTTTGGAAATTCGTTTGGCACTAACAACAGGTACGTGCGTCTGCATAAATTGCCGCATGTTTCCTTTTACAGTTTCTTCATCAACAACCGCTGCATTGAGATGATCAGACATGTTAAAGTTTCCATCTTTGACGTCGCTCTCCCACAACTCCAGCTTCATGATTAATAATCGTATTTTAAGTATGCCAACTTCAATACTTTGCCTTTTTTCCTAGAGTTTATCGACGAATTGTCGAGACTATTCCTTTTAAACATGATCAAACAATTAGGCGATCTCATCATTTAGCCATTCCTCTTTAGTTCCATGTTCTCCGTGACAGTCTATACATCGCGGTGTGGAAGAGCTGCGTCTCTTGGTCCGCATGAAACTCTTGCCGGAAACTGAGTCGAGTATTGAGAACGCTGGATTTGGTGGCATTTACCATCTTTACATCATCAAGACACGCCCTTAATTCTGGCAGGCCTACCTCTAATGCGAGAGCATTTCGATGGATCACGCAATGATTATGGAGTATTTGTGAATGGTCAAACATATCACCACCTTCATTCACTCGGGAAGAACGGTTAAGCAGGACCGGTGTGAGATTGTGTTGTGTTGTCCCCGCGTTATATATGAGTGATAACTCCATTGTATTTAGCGATATCCGTTTATTACATATACACGATACTGTATGGTAGATACGGTTGCTCTATCGCTATCGCTGTTACTGTTAGTCACTAACTAGGTGGGTGTAGCCCTATGCTGTATATACCTTAATGGTATTTGGGTTAGTCCTATTATCGATTAGGGGTATAAGCTAGTACACTACACGGTGTGTAAGAACACTACATTCCTCCCCAAGTTTATTATGTTGATTATAATAATATACCATCGTACAGACGATTTCTGTAAGTCCAAGATTATATTACACTAGTGCAGACAAGACATGTCAAGTACAAGATAGTCACACATGACTGCGTGATAATATTATTGTCACACATGACGATATGTTATTGTCTTGGACACAGTTCACAAACTCATACCACTAACTGGTATCATACCACTAACTGGTCTGTGGCACTAATTGGTCGTTTATGACTTCGCTAATTCATATCCCTGGATATGAACAGGCATCTTCCTCGGGCGCGATGATCGCCTGAGTGCAGGTGTCGTGTCAGCGTTGCTGTCAAATGTCGTCACGGCGTGGTTCCTTGTGTGTGTGTGTGTGTGTGTGTGTGTGTGTGTGTGTGTGTGTGTGTGTGTGTGTGTGTGTGTGTGTGTGTGTGTGTGTGAGTGTGTGTGTCTGTGTGTGTCACTGTGCAAGATCGATGGTCGAAGGGTGATATCATTTTGTTTCTTCTTGGCTGTTGCACCAGTACCTTGGTGTGATGAGGCGTGTGTTGGCGTGTCGCTTCTCACCCGTGTACGCCTTCATTTTGTGTTTCGCTTGTTTGTCATTGGTTTGCTGCTTAGCTTGCATTCTTGATGGAGGCGATTGTGTTTGGCAGT
Source organism: Escarpia spicata (assembly GCA_963995525.1). Taxonomy (NCBI): domain Eukaryota; kingdom Metazoa; phylum Annelida; class Polychaeta; order Sabellida; family Siboglinidae; genus Escarpia; species Escarpia spicata. Next base: position 33,981,957 of record OZ023213.1, read on the forward strand.
TTAATCCTCTTCTCGCGGTTGAAGAGAGCCGTGGCTGGCGCAGTACTAATTGAAGAATGTGGAGTCGCTCTATAGTTCCGGAGGAACTTGTACAACTCCTGTCTCCACGATTTACCTTCAATGAGTGCCGATCTTGTCACCTTCCCGAGATTTCTTGTGAATCTTTCTGCTTCGGCGTTCGCTTGTGGTCACAGTGGGGTAATCCGTTGGTGTTTGAAACCCATGTGTTTTGTGAACGTAGCAAATTGGTGACTGTTGAACGGTGGTCCGTTGTCGTTTTTCAGAGATATTGGAATTCCCAGCATGGAGAACACTTTCTCGAACGCTGGTATGACGGTGTTGGTGCTAGCAGAATAGACTACTTCGATGACAGGATATCGTGAGTATCCGTCGATCATCACCAACAGGTATACACACCTGATTGAAACGGTCCGTAGAAGTCTGCACTTTTTCCTGCCATGCATAGTCAGGTGTTTCTGACATCTGCAGGGTTGCGGACGCGGTGAAGGTCTGTTGGCTTGGCATGGAATGCAGGTAGCTATTCTCTCTGCCATCATTGCATCTACCTTCGAAAACCAAGTCTTCGTTCGTAGTAGTTTCTACGATTTAACGTGGCCTTGCTGATCTTCGTGCGCCAAATCGATGGCGTTGGCATGCAGCGTTTATAGCATAACGATGCGATTTGCTCGTAAGTCCCGTAGCCCTACGCTGTATATACTCTAATGGTATTTGGGTTAGTCCTATTATAGATTAGGGGTATACACCAGTACACTATGCGGTGTGTAAGAATACTACAGATTGTAAATAGAACTGTTGATGTGTCTAGTGATTTAAAAATTTTAGACGTGGTTTGTAGAAAAAGAACGAAGCCATCTGGGATGGACGACATGGAGCGAAGCAAGACGCGTAGCCGTTGATAGGGCAAGATGATGGAATTGCACAGTAGCTTTGTGGACCTCAAAGCCCGAAGAGGATAGGTAAGGATAAATTAAACATGGTTCACTCGTCCATTTACAATATCACACCGGCGCATCATCCACGCACACTCGTGCACCTTGTTCCATGATAATCCCTCGGTCTCAAAACATCAGAAGGCCTTTCGGAAGACGCTTTTGCCCTTCAAAGTGAATTTCAATAGATGACAAAACAAGAACTCTCCCTAGAAGTCTCCATCTTTGGTGCAAATCGCTAACACGAATAGCATACACATCTTAACTGTCAGCCAACCCTTTCCGTACCCGCTGAAAAAAAACTTCTCGCATAACCCCGGGGTTACGCGTACCCCAGTTTGGGAACCGCTGTGCTAACACGACACCTATCGACTCGTACGTTACGATATGATATATATATATGTATATATCTACATATGTACATATATATACATACACACATACATACATATATATAACAATATATATATTTATTATTGATAGAGTAGGGTGGGGCATAGCGCCCAGGGTAACAAATATCGTCATAATGGTTGGCTCTATTTAATGCAATATACCTACAAATGTCCACAATAAGTCGGTAACTATATTGAGTATATGTTGTGCAAATCTGACATGATTCGAATACTATGTTTTTGTAGTGTGATAAATTATGTGCATGCACCCGATTTGGGTGCTTTGCCCCGTAGGTGGGCGCTATGCCCCATGTGGAATTGCATTTATTTTTTATCAGAAGGCTACAAAATGATTATCTACTAACAAGAATACATAACTTAATGTTATGCACATACATAATGCAGCCTACAAACCAAATGAAACACGAACAAAGAATATATCGCACCAGGGAAACTGAATGCAGTTCGCTGGTGGCGTCAATGTAGCAATGGTGCTATGACGACGTGCTGTTGAATTTGTTCATCCAAATTAGTCTGAGTCTGATTCACAGTTGTGGCAAATGTAGTATGGGTCGCCTGCAGTGCACGCGGCGTGTGCCCATTTCTTGCAGCTCAGACACTGAAGCCTCTCTGGACCAGCAGTAGGCTCTTGTGCTTCCTTGGGCAGCTTGATCTCGCTGATTTTCTTTACCACCAGCGAACGTTTTGGTTTCTTCTTGGCGAAGAAGTCAGCACGAAACTGGTGGTTCTTCTCGCTACATGTTTACGCTTCTTGTTCTGCAGCGGTGGCGAGCAGCTCATAATAATAGCGCGAATGTCACCTTCAGATCCTGCAGGACTTGCAGGATGTTCGGCAGAAACGGCCGGTGCAGATACACCAGTGGCGACATCTGGAGCGCTGGCAACGAATCCGGTGACGACATGGGTGGCAGCGACATGCAGACTGGAGTTTTGAGAGCTGGTTGCTATGGGGTGGTGTGATGCTGAGATTGCCGGGACAGTAGCTGGAGATGTGGTGACTCGGGTGCCGGCAACTTCGGTGACGACCACATCCAGGGCTTGACTTGAGGAGTATCGACAGGCTGAATGAACGGCAATTCAAGAACATTGAATTCTGCATCGAACTTGCTATCGTTGAATGGCCATAAGCCGCACGTTACATAATCCATTGACGGCAGATTACACTGTAGCAGTAGAACTGTATGCTTGCTCAAACAATGGCATCACATCATACTGGGTGATGGCACGTCCCTTGTTGGATGTAGGCCAGTTGTCACATGAACGGCTGAACGGCTGAACGCAGACTTCAGTGACTTAAAAAATGTCCGGTCGATTGGTTGGAGCCGGTGTGTGCAGTGTGGTGGAAATGTCAGCAATACGACCCCATGTTCACGTTTTATGGCTTTCGTGTCCATCCAACAGAAGTACGTATGGGTGGTCTTTGGTGCAGCCGGCAATCGCGACGAAATGTTTGAGCCACTTCATGAACAGAGCTGAGTCGATATAGCCTGAATCACGATCATTCACTGCACCAATCGAACCAGTAGGGGCACCGTTCACGGGGGCCTCCATCATTCTCTTGCGAGGGAACACAAACAGCGGAGGAATGTAAGAACCGGCAGCGCTTATACAGCACAGCGCGGTAATGTTCTTGCCACGCTCACCGCTCGAAACTTTTCGCACCTGCCTTGTTCCAGTTTCGCATACGACCTTCCCCGCCTTCGCTACCGTCGTGAAGCCAGTTTCATCGCAGTTCCAAATGGCAGTAGCTCTGTGATCCCATCCTTGCAGGACATCTTTGTACAAAGCAAAAAACGCCATAACTGCATCGCGGTTGAAACCTTCCACACGGGTTAGGCTAGTGGAAATTGACGCACGAATCTTCAAAGGCACTTGAGAATATGCAACGCTTGCTGCCCATAGCAACAACGCCAGGGAGCTGTACAACACCAGAGCAATGGCGCTTTAGTGTGCGCCTTGGTATTACATAATCTGCCCCTGCACCTCGTATATTCTGTCCTTCGTGAACAGTCGCTACAGCTAACGCCAGTCGTTCAGACCCATACGACCCCTGTGTAGATTTTCTTTTGTACGTTCGAACCATGCTGTCTCTCAATCTGAAACGAACATGCTGTAGTTGTTATCCTTATAATAATCACAAGAACGTTTTATTAAATTAAATCATTAAAATTCTCACGGACACAAACACACGCGCGCGCGCACGCACGCACACACACAATATTATAAATAATTGTGTGTGTTTTGTGTGTGTGCGCGCTAAACACAAACAATGATTATATATAATGTATATTGTATTTACACAATGACATGCCATATAAAATATATTCACAATGCTATTTTTATTTCAATAATTGCAGATGGGGCATAGCGCCCATGCCTGCGCCCAATTCACAGGTGGCGCTATGCCCCACTGGCGACTATACTGAGAACGTTTGAGTCATTACATTTTCTTTTATCGCTCACCGTAACTGAAGGCATGAAAATGCAGGTTATATAACATAGCTTAGAAAGCTATTCCAAGCGTTTCAAAATTAGTAACCATTTAGGGGCAATTTATTGATTAATATGGAAGCGATCTTATAACAAATAATAATGAAACGGTAAATCAGCTATACTTACATCGTGTTCGATTCTGTAGAGCCATAGCACGTTGATGTGTCGTCAGGACTCAATAATTAATCATTTGATTGCTATATGGAGCCATCAAATGCAATATTCGCCAAGATAGTGGCATGGGCGCTATGCCCCAACATGGGCGCTTTGCCCCACCTTACTCTATGTATATATAATTGAATAACCATAATAGGTACATTTGAATAATCATAATAGCTACATTATATGGATTGTAATGCGCCTCTGATTGGTAGTAACTGACACACTTGTGGCGCTGAGAAATGCAGTAAATTATTATTACTATTTATTTGTATTATTGTTGTGACGAAACAGAAGGTTCCAAGGCGCCGGCAATGACACATAGAACGCCCAGATGAACATGGACTACGAAGTCTACGAACTCCCCCTGAGTCGATAACGTTTTGTCAACAAGACCCGGCGCTAAGCGCAGAGTCAATGCGTTGCCGATTTGTTTACAAACAGCTGATGGCGGACGCACTTGTCGGTCACGCCTGGCTGCACACCGTAGTATACAAACACATTACGACCCGCGTAGCGTGTGAGTGACTGGTAATTGCCTGGATCTGGTGTCAGCTGAATATACGTTTGTCATTTTACAGCCGTAAAATAGCTTAGGTTGAAAGGTGGGTTATTTGAGTTTTATTTAACAGAAACTATTACATTCCTGCCGATATGCTTAATCTCCTCGACAGTGTGAAACCAGACGTAGTCACTGGAACTGAAACGTGGCTTACTCGTGACATCAACAGTGCGGAAATCTCCCCTGACATATTCACCGTCTACAGGAAAGACCGAGAAAACAGAAATGGAGGAGGTGTCCTTATCGCTGTACGATCTAACTTTGACAGCAATCTGAGCTGGAGGTCAACTGTTAGCTCCTGTGGATCAGGTTGAAACTCCAAGGCAGAAGAGCCCTCTACATTTGCTCATACTACAGACCAAACGTCTCAGACGAGGTGAGCCTGTTGGAGTTCCACCGATCTTTATCTAAGACATTAACTCTCCCCAATGCCCACCTCCTAATTGGCGGTGACCTCAACTTCCCAGACTGGGACTGGCAACAGATGACTCTGAAGCCTAAGACTGCTTGCCCACAACTCCACACTGACTTTATCGACATCCTCCAAGACCACGGTCTTGAACAGATGGTGGAGGAACCAACACGCCTCAACAACACACTGGATCTGATCACCACCAACACCCCACAGCTCATACCCCGCGTCGAGGTATTCCCGGGTGTCTCGGACCACGATGCTGTCTACTGCGAATTCATCATTCACTGCACGAAGAGAAAACAGACGGCACGGTCCATCCCACTCTACAACAAGGCTGATTGGACTCAAGCAGGCAATGAACACATTGGCTGCCGAATTGGAGGGAGTGAAGACTGAAGCCTACACTGAAGAACTCTGGACCAAGTTCAAGACTTCACTGTTGGAAGCCATCCAAAAATTCGTCACACGCAAGAGAGCACGCATACAAGAAGGTAAGACTTGGGTCAGCCCAGCTCTCCGCAAGCTCATCAAAAGACGAGACCGGGTATTCAAGAAGATGAGGAAACACGGCACAGAAGAACTGAAGACCGAGACACGGCGACTGAGAAGGGATGTCCAATGCCAACTCGGTAGGGCATATTTGACCTACCTGAACAACTTGTTCACAGATGAGGACCAAGAAGCAAACCAAGCTACAAGGAACAAACGCTTCTGGTCCTTTATGAAGCATCAGAAGTCAACCAACTGTGACATCGCTCCCTTGAAGATGGAAGGAAAATTGGTATCGGACCCAACATCACAGGCCGACATCCTCAACAGGCAATTCCATTCGGTGTTCAGTGAGGGCAGGAGCTATACCTATGAAGAATTCCAGGCCAAGTGCAACATGATTTCCCGGTTCTCGATAACATCCAAATCTCAGTAGAGGGGGTGCGGAAACGACTCCAAAATCTGCAGCCCAACAAAGCAAGCGGCCCCGATACCATCAGCCCCAGAATCCTCAAAGAGCTGGCAACCGAAGTGGCTCCAATCCTGACAGCTATATTCCAGTCCTCCATCAACACCGGAGTAGTCCCATCTGACTGGAAGGATGCCCACGTGACACCGGTCTTCAAAAAGGGTAAACAGTATGATCCATCCAACTACAGACCAGTGTCACTCACAAGTGCAAATTGATGGAGCACATCTTCACCAGTGCCATCATGAACCATCTTGTGAAGCATAAAATCTTGTGTGACCAGCAACATGGATCCAGGAAGAACAGATCCTGTGAGACTCAGCTCTTAGAACTTACTGACGAACTCTATACAAACATGGAGAAAGGCGAGCAGACGGACATCCTAATATTGGACTTCGCGAAAGCCTTTGATAAGGTCAACCACAGCCTGCTCCTAGAGGGAGGGAGGGAGGGAGGGAGGGAGGGAGGGAGGGAGGGAGGGAGGGAGGCTGGGAGGGAGGGAGGGAGGGAGGGAGGGAGGGAGGGAGGGAGGGAGGGAGGGAGGGAGGGAGGGAGGGAGGGAGGGAGGGAGGGAGGGAGGGAGGGAGGGAGGGAGGGAGGGAGGGAGCAACTCTTCCTGACGAAAATATGCCTCGACTAACGATTGCATAAATACCATTTACGTAGTTATGTTGTTACTTACCCCACAGTTTAGTTATTGTTTATTGTTACTTGGATATTTCTCCACGAGGTTGGCGCGCTCCAGGTTTACACGAGCCTCTTAATTGGTGTAATTCTCTTAGTACTCTCTACCTGCCTGCCTGCCTGCCTGCCCGCCCGCCCGAACGCCCGCCCGCCCGCCCGCCCGCCCGCCCGCCCGCCCGCCCGCCCGCCCGCCCGCCCGCCCGCCCGCCCGCCCGCCCGCCCGCCCGCCCGCCCGCCCGCCCGCCCGCCCGCCCGCCCGCCCGCCCCCCGCCCACACCATATGTGTAGGTATACGTATGTTAAGAGAAAACACCGTCTGTGTAGGTATAAATATGTTAAGAGAAAACACCGTCTGTGTAGTGAACCTCACATGGCATGATCTGCCCAGTACTATTTACCCATAGTTGGGGGTGGAATAGTGAATGTCGGGACAAATCCACAAGCTGGTGGGCCTGCACATCCATCCCTGGGGCTCCAACCTGCTCCGAGAGCCCTATCATATTTGCCTGGGGCCGCAAGGTGTCCAGTATCCGTAGTGTATCACGAGGAGGTTGTGCTTGAGTATTGTCTGTGGAGAGGCTATGTACCACAGGGGCGACAATTACTCACTGACTCCCTTTTTACTGCAAGGAGCTATCTGGCGGACGTAGCTTAAAGCGAGAGTATGAAGCAAGAACTACACACTACGCTACATCACACACCACACCTGTGTTCACACACCACACTACACGCTACGCTACCTCACACACCACACTCGTGTTCACACACCACACTACCCACTATGCTACATCACACACCACACTACCCACTATGCTACATCACACACCACACCTGTGTTCACACACCACTCTACACACTACGCTACCTCACACACCACACTCGTGTTCACACACCACACTACCCACTATGCTACATCACACACCACACTACCCACTATGCTACATCATACACCACACCTGTGTTCACACACCACACTACACGCTACGCTACCTCACACACCACACTTGTGCTCACACACCACACTACGCTACATCACACACCACACCTGTGTTCACACACCACACTACCCACTATGCTACATCACACACCACACCTATGTTCACACACTACACTATACGCTAAATCACACACCACACTTGTGTTCACACACCACAGTACACTGCTGTTATTTAAAAATAATTTCGCTTCGGTACATGAGTCTTTTTGGCCTGTGATCACAGATTTTGAATCTTGTTATCGACTTTGATTTTTTTTAAATACAATATGTCATGTTTTTGTTAGATATGCCTAGTTAGTTAGTTATCATAATCCGTTGTATGTTATTGTTACACTGCCTAATTTAGGAGTGCAAAAACAAAGCGTAATTTCGACAACATCGTTGAGACCGATTATTGCGGCCGCCGCTAACCAAGCGGAACACAACATACTCGAAGGCACCGAACTAACTGTTGTGCGGTCAAGCGTGTCCAACTGGCGCGTAACTGGTAATTGCCCTTCTCTCGTTAAGCATACTTAATAAATAACTACTTAATACCAGTATGCCGTGCCCATTAGTTGCAATGCTATACATTTTATGTTCCATATGTTACCCTTTTATAATTATTCCAATGACAAAGATCCAACTCTAAGACATGGTGCATAAGGACATGTTGGTGGTGTTAATGTGGCTGGAGCTTAGTTGAGAAATAGGCTAGAGCTGGCCATTTCTAGTTGTTCTTTTTTTGGAATTATAACAGACCCAATAACGGTCTTCAGTTTCAGCATGTATATGGTTGATTCTCACGAAAGGTCGGCACATGTTTGAACAAGTGACTTCAATGTATCTCTTCCAATTTGTGTCTCAAGAAAATAGATATATGTCGAACATTAGAAAAAAACAAAATGGGACACCTTAATACCTATGCCTGTGGCCACAGTAGCACGTCCGATTTGGATGACATAGTGAAATGTATCCATACAAATGCACGCAGGTTTGCATGAGATAATACCGACGTGTTGTGTAACTTATTCTATATCGGATATTGTTTTGGTTGGTAAATATGCCCGATACATTAAAGCACGAGAGGCATTTAAAGTTGTTGGCCTAACTTGCTGTGTTTGTTGTATTTGTCACGCTTACAAAGTTGTTACATTTTCTTTTTTCACGTTTTATTTATACATGATGGCACATCAATAAGTGGAGTTTAAAAGAAGAAACCGTCATTAACTAAATATTCAGCTCATGTTTTAGTGGAAATGTTGTATATCCCAGTGGCACTCTGCTACGTTTTATTAATGACCGACTGTGTGTGTTATCTCACTAGATAGACGTATGTTGTATGGATACTCAACATCTGCTTTGGTTGAATCAACGTCATAGTTAAGAACAGGGCCTGATTAACTAACAAAACGTTCTAGGAACATTATGTATGGATAATCTATAATTAGTTACTCATTTCTATATAATAAACATCATATATCGTTTAAAAACAACTATTTATTTTGTTTGTCAGTTGACAGTTACAAAGAAAGTACATGTTACGGTCCAATGTTACGTCATTGTTAAAGCAAACACATTTAATGTAAACCATACATAAATATATTACTTGGCACACCAAATATCATCATATGTACCAAAACAAAAAACGTAAACAAGTTGCGAAAATGCCTAAATACTTCTGAGAACAGTGAATGCTGTATGGAAACTATGGTTTTGTATGGATATTGTAAACCCGCACATTGGATACTCGACGTCCTACTGCATCAACATTCATATAACTAGGTTAACCCATAACGAAATCAACGTAAACATATCAAGGCTTCATAGTGAGCATATCATTCAGTATTATTCTTTACGCTTATGCCAAACTTGAATTATTCAATGTCACACAGATCTCACAGCAGCGATTCCAGATCAAACATAAGTAGTAATAGAGGTGGTCTAGCGTAGAGGTTGGATTAACCCTGTGGAAATCCCATGTTAAAAGATAGGGATTTTCCCCCAGAGAACGGCCGGGTTAAAAGATAGGAAATTTTAACATGGGAAAAATAGTTTTTTGTTCCCCAGTTGACGGCCGGGTTAAAGATAGGAGATTTTCCTATGTTAAGATAGGATTCCACCAAAACTTGTCTTTGACTGGAGGAAAATGACGAAAGTAGTCTCAAAATGGTTTTCGAGATAGCGATTTTCCTCCAGTGAACGGCCGGGTTAAAGGATAGGGATTTTTCACCATGTTAAAGCATAGGAAATGTTGTCCATGTTAAAGGATAGGAGCTGTTATCGTAAAGTTACGCGACCACTTTTCGAATTTTTCACCATGTTAAAGCATAGGAAATGTTGTCCATGTTAAAGGATAGGAGCTGTTATCGTAAAGTTACGCGACCACTTTTCGAATTTTTCACCATGTTAAAGCATAGGAAATTTTGTTCATGTTAAAGGATAGGGATTTTTCATCATGCTAAAGGATAGGACATTTTAACCCCATGTTAAAGCATAGGAGATATTATCGTAAAGGCACGCGACCACTTTTCGAATTTTTTACCATGTTAAAGCATAGGAATTTTCACCCCTATATTAAAGCATAGCAGCTATTGTCGTAAAGGTACGCTACCATTTTTTAAATAAAATAAGATATACCGAACAGTATTTGAATATGTCACACACGAGATTGCTTGGCCCAGAGGCCGAGCCTTCGCCAAGGACCGAGCCTTTATTTGTTTGACTATGACATGTCGAAAATGTGGTGTTATAATAAGGCGTAATTTATAATAAAAGGATTACAAATTCAGCGGAGACGGTTTTGTCTGAAGTAATGTATACGAAATGTAGACTACATATAGGACTGTGTTATATCACAACCTGTAGCCTCGTTTTTTCGAAAAGAGCGACCATCTTGGAATTTGTTAAATATATGGGTACGGCCAAAATTCGTGTCTCTTGCACGCTAGAGCCCCCTGACGAGTAGATCATGAACTATAAACACCATCCCCTGGCGGCCAATGGTGTCTTTTCTTATATGTTATAGGTTGTGGACCATTTGTTTAGGTGTAGGCCTCTCCTAGCCTATACATTTACAACTTTAACATAGGTCCAAACCTGACGAATCGGTAGAGAACTAGTAAAATAAGTCAAATTATGCCATCTCTGGTTACCATACAGATCTACGACCTTCCCATCACCCATATCGTAAAGGTGTGCGACCACTTTTCGAATTTTCCCCATCTTAAGAGATAGGCCATTTTCACCATGTTAAAGGATAGGGATTTTCTCCATGTTAAAGCACAGGGAATTTTTACCATGTTAAAGTATAGTGTCTGTTCACTCACTCACTCACCCTTCGTGTCTGTTCACTCACTCATTCAATCTCCCATCGACCAAGATATACAGGCAATATACACAGGCAGTTTCAGGCAATTTCAGGTAGTTTCAGGAAGTTTCAGGCAAATTCAGGCAATTCGACAGGTAGTTCCAGGCATTCACTCACTCACTGTAGTACTAGTAGTAGTTATAGTAGTAGTAGTCGTAGTAACAGAGTAGTAGTCGTAGTACTAGTAGTAGTTATAGTAGTAGCAGAGTAGGAGTTGTAGCACTAGTAGTAGTAGTAGTTGTAGTAGTAGTAGCAGAGTAGTAGTCGTAGTACTAGTAGTAGTTATAGTAGTAGTAGTTATAGTAATAGTAGTTATAGTCGTAGTAGTAGTATTAGTCGTAGTACTAGTAGTAGTTATAGTAGTAGTCGTAGTAGTAGTCGTAGTAGTAGTAGTAGCAGTAGCAGAGTAGTAGTTGTAGTACTAGTAGTAGTAGCAGAGAAGTAGTAGTAGCAGAGTAGTAGTCGTAGTACTAGTAGTAGTTATAGTAGTAGTAGTCATAGTAGTAGTAGTACTAGTAGTAGTAGCAGAGTAGTAGTTGTAGTAGCAGAGTAGTAGTAGTAGTAGTAGTAGTAGTAGCAGAGTAGAAGTAGTAGCAGAGTAGTAGTCGTAGTACTAGTAGTAGTTATAGTACTAGTAGTCGTAGTAGTAGCAGAGTAGTAGTCGTAGTACTAGTAGTAGTTATAATAGTAGTAGTAGTAGTAGCAGAGTAGTAGTCGTAGTACTAATAGTAGTTATAGTAGTCGTAGTACTAGTAGTAGTTATAGTAGTAGTGGTAGTAGAGTAGTAGTCGTAGTACGTAGTAGTAGTTAGAGTAGTAGTAGTCGTAGTATTAGTATTAGTAGCAGAGTAGTAGTCGTAGTACTAGTAGTAGTTATAGTAGTAGTAGTCGTAGTAGTCGTAGTAGTAGCAGAGTAGTAGTCGTAGTACTAGTAGTAGTTATAGTAGTAGTAGTTATAGTATTAGTAGTTATAGTAGTAGTAGTCGTAGTAGTAGCAGAGTAGTAGTCGTAATACTAGTAGTAGTTATAGTAGTAGTAGTCGTAGTAGTAGTAGTACTAGTAGTAGTCGTAGTACTAGTAGTAGTTATAGTAGTAGTAGTCGTAGTACTATTATTAGTTATAGTAGTCGTAGTAGAGTAGTAGTCGTAGTATTAGTAGTAGTTATCGTAGTCGTAGTACTAGTAGTAGTTATAGTAGTCGTAGTAGTAGCAGAGTAGTAGTCGTAGTAGTAGCAAAGTAGTAGTCGTAGTACTAGTAGTTATAGTAGTAGTACTAGTAGTAGTAGCAGAGTAGTAGCCGTAGTACTAGTAGTAGTTATAGTAGTAGTAGTAGCAGTGTAGTAGTCGTAGTACTAGTAGTAGTTATAGTAGTAGTAGTCGTAGTAGTAGCAGAGTAGTAGTCGTAGTACTAGTAGTAGTTATAGTAGTAGTAGTTATAGTATTAGTAGTTATAGTAGTAGTAGTCGTAGTAGTAGCAGAGTAGTAGTCGTAATACTAGTAGTAGTTATAGTAGTAGTAGTCGTAGTAGTAGTAGTACTAGTAGTAGTCGTAGTACTAGTAGTAGTTATAGTAGTAGTAGTCGTAGTACTATTATTAGTTATAGTAGTCGTAGTAGAGTAGTAGTCGTAGTATTAGTAGTAGTTATCGTAGTCGTAGTACTAGTAGTAGTTATAGTAGTCGTAGTAGTAGCAGAGTAGTAGTCGTAGTAGTAGCAAAGTAGTAGTCGTAGTACTAGTAGTTATAGTAGTAGTACTAGTAGTAGTAGCAGAGTAGTAGCCGTAGTACTAGTAGTAGTTATAGTAGTAGTAGTAGCAGTGTAGTAGTCGTAGTACTAGTAGTAATTGTAGTAGTCGTAGTAGAGTAGTAGTCGTAGTACTAGTAGTAGTCGTAGTAGTAGTAGTCGTAGTAGTAGTAGTAGTAGCAGAGTAGTAGTCGTAGTAATAGTAGTAGTTATAGTAGTAGTAATCGTAGTAGTAGTAGCAGAGTAGTAGTCGTAGTACTAGTAGTAGTTATAGTAGTAATAGTCGTAGTAGTAGTATTAGTAGTAGCAGAGTAGTACTAGTAGTAGTTATAGTAGTAGTAGTCATAGCAGTAGTAGCAGAGTAGTAGTTGTAGTACTAGTAGTAGTAGCAGAGTAGTAGTAGTAGCAGAGTAGTAGTAGTAGCAGTGTAGTAGTCGTAGTACTAGTAATAGTTATAGTAGTCGTAGTACTAGTAGTAATTGTAGTAGTCGTAGTAGAGTAGTAGTCGTAGTACTAGTAGTAGTCGTAGTAGTAGTAGTAGCAGAGTAGTAGTCGTAGTAATAGTAGTAGTTATAGTAGTAGTAATCGTAGTAGTAGTAGTAGTAGTAGCAGAGTAGTAGTCGTAGTACTAGTAGTAGTAGCAGAGTAGTAGTTGTAGTAGCAGAGTAGTAGTAGTAGTAGTAGTAGTAGTAGCAGAGTAGAAGTAGTAGCAGAGTAGTAGTCGTAGTACTAGTAGTAGTTATAGTACTAGTAGTCGTAGTAGTAGCAGAGTAGTAGTCGTAGTACTAGTAGTAGTTATAATAGTAGTAGTAGTAGTAGCAGAGTAGTAGTCGTAGTACTAATAGTAGTTATAGTAGTCGTAGTACTAGTAGTAGTTATAGTAGTAGTGGTAGTAGAGTAGTAGTCGTAGTACGTAGTAGTAGTTAGAGTAGTAGTAGTCGTAGTAGTAGTATTAGTAGCAGAGTAGTAGTCGTAGTACTAGTAGTAGTTATAGTAGTAGTAGTCGTAGTAGTAGCAGAGTAGTAGTCGTAGTACTAGTAGTAGTTATAGTAGTAGTAGTTATAGTATTAGTAGTTATAGTAGTAGTAGTCGTAGTAGTAGCAGAGTAGTAGTCGTAATACTAGTAGTAGTTATAGTAGTAGTAGTCGTAGTAGTAGTAGTACTAGTAGTAGTCGTAGTACTAGTAGTAGTTATAGTAGTAGTAGTCGTAGTACTATTAGTAGTTATAGTAGTCGTAGTAGAGTAGTAGTCGTAGTATTAGTAGTAGTTATCGTAGTCGTAGTACTAGTAGTAGTTATAGTAGTCGTAGTAGTAGCAGAGTAGTAGTCGTAGTAGTAGCAGAGTAGTAGTCGTAGTACTAGTAGTTATAGTAGTAGTACTAGTAGTAGTAGCAGAGTAGTAGCCGTAGTACTAGTAGTAGTTATAGTAGTAGTAGTAGCAGTGTAGTAGTCGTAGTACTAGTAGTAATTGTAGTAGTCGTAGTAGAGTAGTAGTCGTAGTACTAGTAGTAGTCGTAGTAGTAGTAGTCGTAGTAGTAGTAGTAGTAGCAGAGTAGTAGTCGTAGTAATAGTAGTAGTTATAGTAGTAGTAATCGTAGTAGTAGTAGCAGAGTAGTAGTCGTAGTACTAGTAGTAGTTATAGTAGTAATAGTCGTAGTAGTAGTATTAGTAGTAGCAGAGTAGTACTAGTAGTAGTTATAGTAGTAGTAGTCATAGCAGTAGTAGCAGAGTAGTAGTTGTAATACTAGTAGTAGTAGCAGAGTAGTAGTAGTAGCAGAGTAGTAGTAGTAGCAGTGTAGTAGTCGTAGTACTAGTAATAGTTATAGTAGTCGTAGTACTAGTAGTAATTGTAGTAGTCGTAGTAGAGTAGTAGTCGTAGTACTAGTAGTAGTCGTAGTAGTAGTAGTAGCAGAGTAGTAGTCGTAGTAATAGTAGTAGTTATAGTAGTAGTAATCGTAGTAGTAGTAGTAGTAGTAGCAGAGTAGTAGTCGTAGTACTAGTAGTAGTTATAGTAGTAATAGTCGTAGTAGTAGTATTAGTAGTAGCAGAGTAGTAGTAGTACTAGTAGTAGTTATAGTAGTAGTAGTCATAGCAGTAGTAGCAGAGTAGTAGTTGTAGTACTAGTAGTAGTAGCAGAGTAGTAGTAGTAGTAGTAGCAGAGTAGTAGTATTAGCAGAGTAGTAGTAGTAGTAGTAGCAGAGCAGTAGTCCTAGTACTAGTAGTAGTTATAGTAGTAGTAGTAGCGGAGTAGTAGTTGTAGTACTAGTAGTAGTAGCAGAGTAGACTCAGACCAACTAGTTGTACAAACGAAACACAAACTTAGACACGTGATACGAATTGAACTCAGACCAACTAGTTGTACAAACGAAACAGAAACGTAACCGAACACGCGCAACAAATTGAACTCAGACCAACTAGTTGTACAAACGAAACAGAAACTTACCCGAACACGCTGCACAAATCGAACTCAGACCAACTAGTCGATCAAACGAAACACAAACTTAGCCGAACACGCTGCACAAATCGAACTCAGACCAACTAGTTGCGCAAACGAAACACTACACTTTGATCAACACGCTGCACAAATTGAACTCAGACCAACTAGTGGTACTAACGAAACACTACACTTTGACCAACACGTTGCACAAATTGAACTCAGACCAACTAGTTGTACAAACGAAACACTATGCTTTGACCAACACGCTGCACGAATTGAACTCATACCAACTAGTTGTACAAACCAAACACGATGCTTTGACCAACACGCTGCACGAATTGAACTCAGACCAACTAGTTATACAAACGAAACCAACTAGTTGTGCAAAGGAAACACTATGCTTTGACCAACACGCTGCACGAATTGAACTCAGACCAACTAGTTATACAAACGAAACCAACTAGTTGTGCTAAGAAAACACTATGCTTTGACCAAAACGCTGCACGAATTGAACTCAGACAAATTAGTTGTACAAAGGAAACAACAAAAGACGGGTTATCGCGTGAGATTCCACCAACAAGATTGAATTCCACCACAATAGACGTACTACGACTACTACTCTACTACGACTACTACTACTATAACTACTACTAGTACTACGACTACTACTCTGTTACGACTACTACTAATATAACTACTACTAGTACTACGACTACTACTCTGTTACTACTACTACTACTATAACTACGACTACTACTCTGCTACTACTATTACTACTACGACTACTACTACAACTACTACGTACTACGACTACTACTAATATAACTACTACTAGTACTACGACTACTACTACTATAACTAGTACTAGTACTACGACTACTACTCTGCTACTACTACGACTACTACTACTATAACTAGTACTAGTACTACGACTACTACTCTGCTACTACCACTACTACGACTACTACTACTATAACTACTACTAGTACTACGACTACTACTCTGGTACTACTACTACTACGACTATTACTACTATAACTACTACTAGTACTACGTACTATGACTACTACTCTACTACGACTACTACTACTGTAACTACTACTAGTACTACGACTACTACTACTATAACTACTACTAGTACTACGACTACTACTACTATAACTACTACTAGTACTACGACAACTACTACTACTACCACTACAACTACTATAACTACAACTACTATAACTACTATTAGTACTACGTACTACGACTACTACTCTACTACGACTACTACTACTATAACTACTACTAGTACTACGACTATTACTACTATAACTACTACTAGTACTACACTGCTACTACTACTACTTCGACTACTACTACGACTACTACTACTATAACTACTACTAGTACTACGACTACGACTCTGCTACCACTACTAGTAATACTACTACTACTACTATAACAATTTGTGCAGCGTGTTCGGTTAAATTTGTGTTTCGTTTGTACAACTAGTTGGTATGAGTCTACTCTGCTACTACTACTAGTACTACAACTACTACTCTGCTACTATTACTACTACTATAACTACTACTACTATAACTTACTACTAGTACTACGTACTACGACTACTACTACTATAACTACTACTAGTACTACGACTACTACTTTGCTATTACTACTACTACTACTACTACGACTACTACTACTATAACTACTACTAGTACTACGACTACTATAACTACTACTAGTACTACGACTACTACTCTGCTACTACTACTACTACGACTACTACTACTATAACTACTACTAGTACTATAACTACTACTAGTACTACAACTACTACTCTGCTACTACTACTACTACTACTACTACTACTAGTAGTAGTACTACGTACTACGACTACTACTCTACTACGACTACTACTACTATAACTATTTGTAGTACTACGACTACTACTACTATAACTACTACTAGTACTACGACTACTACTCTGCTACGACTACTACTACTATAACTATTACTACGACTACTACTCTGCTACTACTACTACTACGACTACTACTAATATAACTACTACTAGTACTACGACTACTACTCTGCTACTACTACGTACTACGACTACTACTAATATAACTACTACTAGTACTACGACTACTACTTCTATAACTACTACTAGTACTACGACTACTACTCTGCTACTACTACGACTACTACTACTATAACTAGTATTAGTACTACGACTACTACTCTGCTACTACCAATACTACGACTACTACTACTATAACTACTACTAGTACTACGACTACTACTCTGGTACTACTACTACTACGACTACTACTACTATAACTACTACTAGTACTACGTACTATGACTACTACTCTACTACGACTACTACTACTGTAACTACTACTAGTACTACGACTACTACTACTATAACTACTACTAGTACTACGACTACTACTACTATAACTACTACTAATACTATGACAACTACTACTACTACTACCACTACAACTACTATAACTACTACTAGTATTACGTACTACGACTACTACTCTACTACGACTACTACTACTATAACTACTACTAGTACTACGACTATTACTACTATAACTACTACTAGTACTACACTGCTACTACTACTACTTCGACTACTACTACGACTACTACTACTATAACTACTACTAGTACTACGACTACGACTCTGCTACCACTACTAGTAATACTACTACTACTACTATAACAATTTGTGCAGCGTGTTCGGTTAAATTTGTGTTTCGTTTGTACAACTAGTTGGTATGAGTCTACTCTGCTACTACTACTAGTACTACACCTACTACTCTGCTACTACTACTACTACGACTACTATAACTAGTATTAGTACTACGACTACTACTCTGCTACTACCACTACTACGACTACTACTACTATAACTACTACTAGTACTACGACTACTACTCTGGTACTACTACTACTATAACTACTACTACTATAACTACTACTAGTACTACGACTACTATTCTGCTACTACTACTACTACGACTACTATAACTTACTACTAGTACTACGTACTACGACTACTACTACTATAACTACTACTAGTACTACGACTACTACTTTGCTATTACTACTACTACTACTACTACGACTACTACTACTATAACTACTACTAGTACTACGACTACTATAACTACTACTAGTACTACGACTACTACTCTGCTACTACTACTACTACGACTACTACTACTATAACTACTACTAGTACTACAACTACTACTCTGCTACTACTACTACTACTACTACTACTACTACTACTACTACTACTACTAGTAGTACTACGTACTACGACTACTACTCTACTACGACTACTACTACTATAACTATTTGTAGTACTACGACTACTACTACTATAACTACTACTAGTACTACGACTACTACTCTGCTACGACTACTACTACTATAACTATTACTACGACTACTACTCTGCTACTACTACTACTACGACTACTACTAATATAACTATTACTAGTACTACGACTACTACTCTGCTACTACTACTAGTACTACTACTACTACTCTGCTACTACTAATAGTACTAAAACTACTACTCTGCTAGTACTACAACTACTACTACTATAACTACTACTACTATAACTACTACTAGTACTACGACTACTACTCTGCTACTACTACTCTGCTACTGCTACTACTACTACTAGGACTACTACTGTACTACTACTACTACTACTACTACGACTACTACTACTATAACTACTACTAGTACTACGACTACTACTACGACTACTACTATAACTACTACTACTATAACTACTACTAGTACTACGACTACTTCTCTGCTACTACTACAAGTACTACAACAACTACTACTACTACTAGTGCTACAACTCCTACTCTGCTACTACTATAACTACTACTTGTACTACGACTACTACTACTATAACTACTACTTGTACTACGACTACTACTACTATAACTACTACTAGTACTACAGTGAATGAGTGAGTGCCTGAAACTACCTGTCGAATTGCCTGAATTTGCCTGAAACTGCCTGAAACTGCCTGAAATTGCCTGAAACTGCCTGTATATATTGCCTGAAACTGCCTGTATATCTTGGTCGATGGGAGATTGTGTGATTGAATGAGTGAGTGAACAGACACGAAGGGTGAGTGAGTGAGTGAACAGACACTATGCTTTAACACGGTAAAAATTCCCTATGCTTTAACATGGGGAAAATCCCTATCCTTTAACATTAAAATTCGAAAAGTGGTCGCATACCTTTACGATATGGGTGATGGGAAGGTCGTAAATCTGTATGGTAACCAGAGATGGCATAATTTGACTTATTTTACTAGTTCTCTACCGATTCGTCAGGTTTGGACCTATGTTAAAGTTGTAAATGTATAGGCTAGGAGAGGCCTACACCTAAACAAATGGTCCACAACCTATAACATATAAGAAAAGACACCATTGGCCGCCAGGGGATGGTGTTTGTAGTTCATGATCTACACGAATTTTGGCAGTACTCATATATTTAACAAATTCCAAGATGGTCGCTCTTTTCGAAAAAACGAGGCTATAGGTTGTGATATAACACAGTCCTATATGTAATCTACATTTCGTATACATTACTTCAGACAAAACGGTCTCCGCTGAATTTGTAATCCTTTTATTATAAATTACGCCTTATTATAACACCACATTTTCGACATGTCATAGTCAAACAAATAAAGGCTCGGTCCTCGGCGAAGCATCGGCGTCCGGGCCAAGTAATCTCATGTGTGACATATTCAAATACTGTTCGGTATATCTTATTTTATTCAAAAAATGGTAGCGTACCTTTACGACAATAGCTGCTATGCTTTAACATAGGGGTGAAAATTCCTATGCTTTAACATGGTAAAAAATTCGAAAAGTGGTCGCGTACCTTTACGATAATATCTCCTATGCTTTAACATGGGGTTAAAATGTCCTATCCTTTAATATGAACAAAATTTCCTATGCTTTAACATGGTGAAAAATTCGAAAAGTTGTCGCGTACCTTTACGATAACAGCTCCTATCCTTTAACATGGTAAAACATACGAAAAGTGGTCGCGTACCTTTACGATAATATCTCCTATGCTTTAACATGGGGTTAAAATGTCCTATCCTATAACATGGTGAAAAATCCCTATCCTTTTTAACATGAACAAAATTTCCTATGCTTTAACATGGTGAAAAATTCGAAAAGTGGTCGCGTACCTTTACGATAACAGCTCCTATCCTTTAATCCGGCCGTTCACTGGAGGGAAATCGCTATCTCGAAAACCATTTTGAGACTACTTTCGTCATTTTCCTCCAGTCAAAGACAAGTTTTGGGGGAATCCTATCTCTTAACATAGGAAAATCTCCTATCTTTAACCCGGCCGTCAACTGGGGGAAAACCCCTATCTTTCCCATGTTAAAATGTCCTATCTTTTAACCCGGCCGTTCACTGGGGGGAAAAAACCTACCTTTTAACATGGGATTTCCACAGGGTTAATCCAACCTCTACGCTGGACCACCTCTATTACTACTAACATATATTTGTGTGTACTAAACAATTAGCACCACTTTTTAACGTAATGCAATTGAAAGCATTGTTCAAGCGGCTGTATTAATGAATCAGATGGGCAAATGTCCACGAATGTCTTGTTGACATACACTGGTTCAGACACTTTACAGAGGATGTCCTCCTTGCCAATGTACATCTCATCGGTCTTCCCCCGGCGCCACTTGCCACGTGTTGGAGTAAGACTGGTGATGAAGAATTCGTCATCCTCTTTTTTTAATTACCTTGGACACGTACCATTTCTTGCGGTACACAATTGCTATGTAGTCTCCGGGTGATGGCATAATGAGGGGGACTTCGTCATCACCATTCTCGTGGTCATCACAGGGTAGTAACTCAGCGGGTGTGTCGGCATTGTTTGCTGTTGTTGCCTGATGACCAGTTGCAGTGACGAACACCTTTGTCTGTACCCATCCTGGACACGTAGCGGAGAACTGGTCATCTTTAACACAGCAATCCTTGAAGCAGGATGTCTCCCTCATCCATAACTGACGACTAATAACGACCATCGCGTGTGCCGACATGAGCCCATCTACTGGTATTATTTCCATGAGCCGATGAAGTCACAACACTCTGTGACATGCGCTGACGTCACGGATGGATTCCAGTTTGTATCCAGCCATCCGAAAGTAATCACAGAAGGAATCTGCTTCCGATATTATGGCACCTTTCTTCACTGCGTTTTCTGCCATCTTTTTACGGCACCGCCGATGCCATCACAGGGTCCTTTTCCGTGGCCCCCCTCCAGCAACTGATTGATCTCGCTTCTCTTGGGTCTGTTTAAGCTTACGTTTGAGGTTGCGCACAATACTTGGTACAGCAACGACCAGTCGTTGGCTTGGATTGACTTGTTGTCTTCGACGCCTGGGGCTGAGGGCAATATTTGGTACAGGGATGTTGTCCAGGCGGTGTGACGCTCTCTGTGTTTGTTGTATATTTGACTCCAGCTTCTCCTGTCTAAGCCTGCTTCGACGTTTCTGGGCTGTTATTGCCTTACGAAAGCGTAGGTGCGCGATTGCCTACTTCGACATATCTGAGACTTTCTTTCTGTATCTCTATAAAAAAAGAAAAAACCCTGAATTATTCAGTAGATAAATAACCATAGGACTACACTACACATTTATAATTACACTGAAATGGCTGAAATAAATGCAAAACATACACAGATCCAAATAATATGTAGAATATACACATCTGAATAATTATAATAACTAGTGTGATGTTGATTCTTTCACCACTTCTGATTACAAATTGGTAAAACAAATTTACACGCACAGCTGTTCGCTCCGTCTCCTTCTTTCCATATTCCGGGTTCACCTGATGTTTCTTTTCCTGCCACCGTTTTGATGCAGCCGCACCCTTCTTCCTCAGCTCAGCAGTGGGCACTCGTTTCGGTGGCATTATTTAAGTGTATGGTGAAAATCAGCAATATGTATCAGAAAGACAGTAAACTTGCAATATACTACACACAAATAGCTAACGTGCACTCAAAGCATAGACATTAGGAAATATGTATTTTCTTCTTCACCTAAGCACACTGTTTCTTATTAATGTTGCACCAATACAGAAACAATTGTGGAAAATGCTTAACAATATGAACTATAACAGCGGAGCAACTAAGTTGACCAACCTGACTTCAATCCGACCAGAGATACAGGCACAAAGACAATTTCAGAAAATTAGCTTGTATCCATACAACAAGATGTGATATTGAGTATCCATAAAAAGAGTTAATAATGCACACTATTTCACACACAAATTAATAATTCTGGCCACACATATTATGTATGACTTGAGAATGTAGAATGTATGCAATAATACATGCAAACAACTGCCATAGACAAGACAACATGTTTGAATAACTCAAAATAACACGTAACTTTTGCGTTGTTTACACAACATTCCCAAATTCAAATATATTATAATTGAACATATCCCACTAAATATAAACCATACGTAATTATCATTAAAGGTCCTCAACCAGTTCGTTTGCCCATCGCCAATATGTTCTTTTAAGTCCAGATGTGTAATGTGTGAATAGTTTAACTAGTGCGCACAGTCAGTTTAATAAAAACTGCGCACTTGTTTTGTAATCGTCAAAAACCAAAGATGTGTCGTTACACCGTGTATAGCTGGCCATTTCGGTCACGTGCTTTACGCGAGATCGGCATCCCACGCATTCGAAAACAATAACAACACACACGTGCTTTGGTGTATCAAGATGAAGATTCCAGAGTGGTTGTACGAAGGTACGTATTACACTATCGCAGTTAGCAACAAGAACGCGTAGCCGTGTATTAATTCAACGAGAATTGCTACTTGCGAACGTCTACACTCGACTCGAGGCTGACTCTAACTTCTTAGGTCTTAGGTGATTTACTCCAAACAGCCCAAACTTGAGCTAACGCAGGAGTTGTGTGGTGCTTGTTTGTGCGCATGCGTTGTGGGTAGTTTGTTTGTTTATTTTATAGGCACTTTAGATGATTGGGTGTGGTGAAAGGGAGGTTCATGATCGCTGTTTGAAACGCTATGGGGCTTTCTAGTTCGGTAATCGGTGGTGGAATCATTCCAGATTCGAACTGCTCGGGGGTAGAAAGAGAACACTGCTGCATTGATGCGGCACCCAGGGGCTACGTAGTGGCCACGGTTTTTTGACTGTGTTAGTAGACCTGGTGGGGGTGTGATGTTGATTATGTTATTTAATATTTTGTAAAATGTCATGGCTTGTTTGATAATGCGTCGTCGTTCAAGAGTTGACCATCCAAGGGTGGCTATTAGGTCTGCTGCGTTTGTTTGGCGTCTGTGGTCATTTCTGACAAATCTGGCAGCACAGCGTTGTACTCTTTCAAGGTGTTTAATTTGGGTGGCAGTGTGTGGGTTCCATATGGGAGAGGCATACTCGAGTTTTGGTCGGATTAGCATGTTATAGGCTGTTTCTTTTACTTCAGGTTTGCATGGTCCGAGGGTTCGTTTGACCATGCCTAGGACGTTTGACGATTTGGAAGCTATGTCAGTAATATGGTTAGCCCAGGTTAGTTTAGAATCTAATTTTATTCCAAGATAAGTGTGGCTAGAGGCGGTAGAGAGTTGTATGCCAAAGAGTGAATATGAATGTAGTCTGGGTTTTGTTTTGTTTGTTATTGGGAGATGCACACATTTAGATATGTTAAATTCCATCTGCCATTTATTAGACCATGTTTGGAGTTTGATCAGGTCAGATTGGAGAGTTTCGTGGTCGGTTTCGGATGTGATTTTGCGATATATAATGCTGTCGTCTGCAAAGAGACGTACGGAAGATTGGACATTTTCGGTTATGTCGTTTATGTAGAGTAAAAATAGGACTGGTCCTAGGACTGAGCCCTGTGGTACACCAGATGTAACATTTGTGCTGTCCGACAGGGCTCCATTGACTGAGACTCTCTGTTTGCGATTGGATAGAAACGATTTGATCCAGTTTTGTGTGTTTCCAGTTATTCCATAGAAAGCTAATTTGGATAGGAGGCGTTTATGGGGGACTTTGTCGAAGGCTTTGGCAAAATCGAGTAGGATGGCATCTATTTGTGTCTTATTGTCCATAGCAGTCTTCCAGTCGTGGACTGTCTCGATGAGTTGGGATTCACAAGACAGACCTGGTTGGAATCCATGTTGGAAGTGAATGATGATGTTGTGTTTGTGTAAGTGTTTCCACATGTTGCTTAACATGATGTGCTCCATAACTTTGCAGAGGATGCATGTTAACGAAATTGGTCTATAATTAGCAGGGTCTGATTTGTGGCTTTTTTGTGTATTTGTGTTACTAGTGCTTGGAGCCAGTCATCTGGGAGTTTGCAAGTGTTGTGTGACTGCTGGAAAATGTGTGTGATGATGTCATGACTGGCTAAGTCTAACTAAGCCAGTCACGAGGTCCATGACCATATCAGCCAGAGATTCACTCAGTCAGAGGCTGTGACAACGAACATAATATTTGATATGTATTGTATTTGGTTACGTAGGATCTTGTTAATAAGCTATGTTATTGCGACGATACATATAAAGAGTAGATAACGTGAGGGTGCGAAATGACAAGTAACATTGGTTTGGCAGTATGCCCCTGTTGATCGTGCAAGTAACTTAGCCAGGGAGCATCCGTAATTTCGTGCAACAGAACGTCAAACATGGGAGTATTATATTGGTGATTATAATGATTAAAACAGCGTTTTGTGATTTACATTTTGATACTATTATTGCAGAATGTTGTTGATTTGCATTGTAGTTTATACAAAATAATTGAGATTTTTTATATGACAACCATGATGGTATTATTATTATATTATTATTTTTACACCATATATAAGGATTACACTAGAAAATGTGGTCCTTGGTGCATGGCTATAGTTTATGTAATTGGTATCCTGTGATACCTTTCAACCGACATATGCCAGCTATTTTTGTGTATTTATCAATATGTGTATATATTCTCACCACAGCAATATATGAATGCATAATGCGTAACTTGAATTATGATGTCGCTAGAGGCCACACTGCAACCCAAGAATGGGAATGAGAAGAAGCAGAAGAGGAGCTAAGGCGGTCACCTGGGTCAGGCAGACACAGGGAGGATACATAGTCTGCGGGAGGCCCACATTTGATCAATCCAGGTAATTTCAAATTTATAACAATCAGCCACCTATAAGTTATCAACAAATTTTAATGTGCACATTTACATATATATTTGTTTTCATACACATTTTAATACTAACATCTTGGACATGGAAAACTAAGTTGACTTTTGCACTTATATTATACCCACATTGTATCAACACAGACATATTAATAGACCTTTAAAATTATTTAGTATATGGCGATGACTCAGAAACAAGTTTATAAAATAAATTATTCATTTTGAAGAAGGTAAACATACATGTTATGAACCTTTGAATATTTGGCGAGGAAAATATACTGTTAGCATCACAATAACACCTCATTTTGTTATTTCCAACATTCACCTTGACCATTCAACCTCAGGCAGAACCTTAAAATGTCAAACATGAATATGTGTAGTAGTTACGCATGGCAGACACTGACATGAATTTGAATACTGAAAACAAAACAAAAGTATAAATTCGCTTTACTGATTAGCAGAATTCAAATCAGTTTATAATATTGACTAAGATCAGGCATCAAAATGAAATTTTTTATTCATGTAATGACAATGAACACATTGTAAAGAAAAAAATAGTTAAAATTGTTCACCGTTTTGAAAAAGAGCATATTCTACTACTGTATGCATGCTATATCAACCCACCCCCTCCGGTAAACCCCGGTAAACACCGACTGTTCCTAAGATATCAACATGTATAGACTCAAGTGCAGAGTGGGCTGTATTACGTGTACATTATTAATTTGTGTAGGTCGTGTTTATCATTGTGACAAAGATTCATGGAATGCAACAAGGTGACAACATGTGACTTTTACCTTCAGTTGTGCAGATGATGCGCCTTCATCAAAACCCCAATGAAAGAGGCTTGGATTTGCTTTGTTGCATCTTTAACGCTCAAATTCTAAAACTTTTAAGGGTTTCAGGACCTCAAATGACCTTGATTTCGACCTAATTGACATGACATTAGCTTCTAAGCACCCCCTAACATACCCCAATGAACTTAGCATCCTGAAAAACATGACTTTTACACCAGCATCATCACTGTGTCTCATATAATTCTAATGTTATGATAATTTTAAGGAGTTTTGGCGTTTCTGCAATCATTTTGGCAGCCATATTGGATTTTTCTACAATAAAAACTCAACTAATATTGATGAAAACCTCAGAAATACATTCCTTGCCCCCCCAAAAACCTATGTCTTGACCCCAAGATCACTTTCCTAAGTAAATTCGTTCAGCAATCTTGTTGGCCATCTTGGATTCTGAAATAAGCAAGCGGGTGGAAGTGTACACCTAATGGATTTTGTTACTAGATGACATGTACTAATCAAAAATGCAAAGAAATTATTTTAGGGAGACGTGACAAGGTTTTGGGAAAATATGGGGTTCTGCATGCCACAGGACTACATCACCATCGCAACAAAAGGAGTCGCCAAATTACTTCATGACTTAAAAACAAACAAATGTACAGGATCCGACCAGGTGCCAGCCAGAATCCAGGGTAGGTGCAGCAGTATTTTACAGCGACAGGATTTTTTGCCCCTTGCTAACAAATAACATGCAAGCCCTGACGTCTCCTCGCGAAAAAACTGTACTTCGGGACATTTAAAGGATATGACTCCCCATTCTGACGCAGTTTTTCACCCCCAAGTGTTGCAGGAACGAAACGATCTTTGCCGCTGACGTCACACCTAGAACCCAATCTCGTATGGGAAATTAGCATGGCAAAGCCTTCTATTATCACTCAACCGGCGTGTTTCAAGTTTTGTCAATCTCGCGTGTTTTTCCTCTGTCACGATGGTTAAGCGTTGTGTTGTTTACAATTGTGACAACACAAACAAAAGTGGACATGCACTACACGAATTCCCGAAGGAAGAACGTATCCGGAGGCAGTGGATACGCTTTGTTAGTGTGAAGAGGGCCGACTTCAAGCCACCCGCTCGCAAATCACAAGCTGTCGTGTGCGAAGCCCATTTCGCGTCGCAGTGCTACAGCATGGAAGCCCTGCGGATGGCAGAATTGTCGGGAGGGGCACTGAAGCGGAAAAAGACTTTGTTGCCTGGCAGTGTTCCAACAATACAGCCACAGCTACACGCTGTCGGAAGCCAACTGAAACGAGCAGGTTCAGCCGACGCAACTAGTCCCACTCATCAGCCGGAAATGCAACCCAAACGAAGCAGAGCGTCTGCCAAACTAGAAATTGCCCGGGTAAGAGAAATTACTTTACATGACACACCATTAGCATTACACCAAAACAAAATTATAATCATTTAGTCAATAATTATTTTAAATGACACTGACATCATTTCAAGGTTTGGTGGTACTGACATTAACAAATATCATGCTAAAATATGTTACCTTGCTAATCAATTGTACACATTGTTCTATGATTAATAATGGCTTTATTCATAGACATCATGGTTGTGGTTCTATAATTTCTAATAACAACAGCGAAAAGTTGTAGACCTACTAATCGATGAACGCTCCACATTCCCAACATGAACACCATGTTTATTTATGTCACCAGTTGATGCAAGACAACAAACCTCCTGCAGCTGAGCCAGATCAACCACCCTCTGACCACACCCAAGGCGTGGCTTATCAAACCGATGTCAAACAGACAGTAGATCGAGGCATCCAGCTGACAGCATTGAAACCTTTTAAAACTTGTACAAAAGGTTAGTATTTTTGAGCAGTGCAGTTGTCATTTCGGTTTTATATCGTAACATATAATAAAGGTAAGTAAGTTCTTATAATAATAATGTGTCAGTGAGTTCATTCCCGAATCTCAGGTTGAAAGTGGGTGCACAATATACACCTCTTTGGAAGGTGAGGATATTTTTTATTCAACTGTTTATAGTGAACGGTTATTACACTCTTTAACAAGATTTAACAAGATTGCCATCCAGAAAATTACTCTGGATGGCAGTTGGACAAGGAAGCCTTTTGGCTTATCGAGAGTCCAATACTTTTTATCTACATGTATCCCGCCTTTTTAAGGTGTGTGTCGATTTTATTTTTAAACATATTCACGCTACTAGCACCAACACAATCAGGAGATAATCTGTTCCATTCATTTACAGTCCTTTGTGAGAATGAGAACTTTCTTATATCTAATCTACACTGCTCCTTTACTAATGTAGCTTCATGTCCTCTGGTCCTTCTATCTTTCTTAACTGAGAAAAAAAGGTTTCTATCAATATTTTCATAACCATTCAATATTTTAAACACTTCTATGTGATCTCCTCTCAATCTCCTGGTCTCTAGTGTTGTTAAACCACATTCTTTTAGGCGTATTTCGTAACTAAGATCCCTCAGATTTGGTATCATTTTAGTCGCTCTCCTCTGTACTCTTTCTAGCATATCTATGTCCTTCTTGCGATATGGCCTCCATGCTTGTATACAATATTCTAAATGAGGCCTCACTATTGTTTTGTACAGCGGTACTATTAATTCTTTTTTCTTATACGCTATATTTCGCCTAATTAATCCAAGGATTTGATTTCCCTTTGACGCTGCAATTCCGCACTGCTCTGAAACCTTCATATCAGCACTAATGGTTAACCCTAAGTCCTTTTCTTTTACAGAAGTACTTAGAACAGTACCCCCCATTTTATATTTTACCTCTTCATTCCCATGACCTGTGTGGAGGCATTTACATTTCCCAAAATTTAACAGCATTTGCCACTTTTCAGACCATTTGATCAACCTATCAAGATCATCTTGTAAATGCTGTCTGTCTTCATCACTTTTAATCCTTCTAAACACTTTTGTATCATCCGCAAATTTCAACACCTTGCTTGTTATACCATCGTCCAAATCGTTGATATATATTAAGAATAATATAGGTCCTAGTACTGATCCCTGTGGTACCCCACTCAGTACCGATTTCCAGTTTGAAGCCTCCCCATCAACTACTACACGTTGTCTTCTGTCATTCAGCCATTTTTCTATCCAGTTTATTATACCATTTCCTATGCCGTGGGCCTTTAGCTTAAGGAGTAATCTTTGATGTGGTACTTTGTCGAAAGCTTTTTGAAAATCTAAATAGATGATATCTACTGGTGATCCCTCATCTACCCACCTAGTGATGTCTTCCAAAAAACATAACATATTTGTTAAGCATGACCTCGCTTTTAAAAACCCATGTTGAGATGGGTTTATCAAGTTATGTTTAACAAGAAAATCCACCATGTGATCTTTAATTAGTCTTTCTAATAATTTGCAAATCACTGATGTTAAACTCACTGGTCTATAGTTTTCCGACTTGTTTCTCGAACCTTTTTTAAATAACGGTATAATGTTTGCCTCTTTCCATTCTAAAGGAACCACTCCCTCTTCTAATGACAAATTGAAAACTGTTGCAAGCGGTGCGCTAATTTGTTCTACAATTTCCAATAGTAGTTTGGGCGGAATCCCGTCCACTCCAGGTGATTTATTATCCTTCATAGCCCTTATTTTCTTAGCTACCATTTCCGAGGTTACAACTAACTGTCCTAAATAGTCTGAATCTGCCCCCTTGAACTTAGCCTCTGGTACTGGCAGTGAACTAATATCTTCCCTGGTAAACACTGAACTAAAATACTCATTCAGGTCTTCTGCCATTAAGAATCCCTCTGATATTGTATTTCCAGCACTATCTTCTAGAGGACCGACCTTATCCTGAACTTTCTGTTTGCTTCGAATATACGCATAAAAACTCTTACTGTCATGTTTTATATTACTAGCTAATTTTTTTTCATACCTTCTCTTTGAATTTCTAATTTCAGCTGTAGCTTGATTAAGTGCTTCTTTATAAATGTTGTAGTCTTCATCATTTCCAGTACATCTATATGACTTCCACATCATTTGTTTATACTTAATTTTTCTAATGGCTTCTTTCGATAAGTGTTTCTTTTTAGACCGTTTCCCTTGTTTTTGAAAGGTACAAATTTATCGACTATGCACTTAATTTCACTATTTAAGATATTCCAGCATTCGGTTGCTGTCTTATTCTTCAGTGTGTTATTCCAGTCTATCTTTGCTAAATATTTCTCTTCTCTCTTGGACGACGCTGTGTGAAAAGGAGTGTCTAGTTTGCTCTGTTTTTGTGGCCTTATGCGCAGTTAGTGGTGATTGTGAAGAAATCCTCTTGGATGCCATTGAGAACTTTGATCATGTCTCCTCTTTCTGTATGCCAAGTTCAAATGTTCATACTTTGCTTTTTATACAGGTATAAATACTGTCATGAAAGTGATGGTGAAGACGGCCACACAGACCAATCCTGTCACTGTAACCGACATTGTGCCAGTCGTGACGAGCACTCCGACGAAAGTGAGGATGCCAGCTCCAGAGGTGGACACAGATGCCATCAGCCCCATCAAATCCTGTCGAGACACCAAGGACCCCGACTACAAGATATCAGACTGGTCCTTCGATGATGCTGAAGAGGAAGAGATTGGGGAAGAGCTGGCAACTGAAGATATAAGTGAGTGTTGTACTGATGTGGTCTCAGAGAAAAAATACATAGCCTTCCACAACAAACTCATGGAGATGTTCGAGTGCTGCCCCATTTGTGCTGGTCCCAGCTGCGGACAAGTAGTCAATCGTACGAACAGCGGCTATGGCACGATGGTGAAGGTGGAGCAAGCGTGTGAGAACTGCTCTTACACAAGGACATGGGACAGTCAGCCATCCACAGGCCAAATGCCGCTTGGTAACCTGATGTTGTCAGCGGCAGTGCTCTTCTCCGGATGCCAGTTCAGCCAAATTCTTCGCCTGTTCAGCATTTATAATATCCAGTGCTTCAGCCGATCGACCTACCAGCGCCACCAGAACGACTACGTCATCCCCACAGTGATCAACGGCTGGAAGGAGGAGCAAGCGGTCATCATGGAGGAACTGAGGACACTTGAAGGTGGTCTGCAGCTTGTGGGGGACTACCGAAATGACAGCCCAGGACATTCAGCAAAGTATGGCACGTACACCCTCATTGAGCAGACAACCAAGAAGGTCATTGACCTACAGCTGGTCCAGGTAAATAACCAATAAAATTGTGCAAATAAGATGTTTGTCTGTCATGCAAGACGTAATTTAAATGTATATACATTCAACTATATTTAACAGCAGATATATGGAATATGCCCATTATGAATCGATGATGCGAACAAAAATGCAGGCCTGGACCCGTATTATTTTATTGTAAGCTTCTTATTTATGTCAAGCCTATTTCTGTTAGTATGACAGAGTTGATGGTAAGCTTCAGATATGATCACTTTCAGATATAATGAATAGATTCAAATTCATTATATCCAAGATATACTGTGTACACACAAGCTCTTATTTATGCGTGACAATTCTATGTACTTTAGAGCAATGAAGCCGGCAACAGCAATGCTTGTGAGTTGCTCGGCTTCCGACGGGGCATGTCGTACGTGACGGATACAGAGGGTTTGTCAGTGAAGAGCCTTGTGACGGATCGCCACAAGTCAATTGCTGCCTTCATCAGAGATGACTTGAAGATTCACAACCCGCGTTGCGCAAACCTTGAGCACTACAATGATGTATGGCACACTGCTAAAGGTATCTACTGGTCTAATTGTGCTATTCCCTAGTTGGTTGGCATTAATTTTACATACCTAAAAAATTTAGAAAAATATTGTTGTTTATTTTGAGATTTTGTTTTGAGACAAAAATTAGAATGTCATAGTTAACCAGTAGGGACAGATACACTTCATCTGATTACATATAGGTATCTGTAAAATCTTGAAAATAGCAACTTGAATTAAAAAAATTCAATCTTAGGACCAGTAACTAACAAGTTACCCTTGATATTCAACTCATTTATTATCTCATCAGGTTTGGGGAAGAAGATGAAGAAACTCGGTAACTTGGCAGAAGTGAAGATATGGCAGAAATCTATTTTGAACCACATGTACTACGTTGCTGCCAGAGCTCCTGCTGAGAACAGGAAAGAGTACCTTCGCGCCATGTGGTTGTCTCTAGACAACCATATCCACGATGAACATGAGCACGAGTCTCAGCTCTACCCATACTGTGACCATGTTCACCTCATCTACGATCGAGAGAAAGAGTGGCTCGTCCGAGATATTTATATTAGTATCTGTCCTCGATTCAAAAATCCCCAATAACTCTT
Organism: Escarpia spicata; assembly: GCA_963995525.1. Taxonomy (NCBI): domain Eukaryota; kingdom Metazoa; phylum Annelida; class Polychaeta; order Sabellida; family Siboglinidae; genus Escarpia; species Escarpia spicata. The sequence continues at coordinate 34,014,481 of OZ023213.1, forward strand.
CAACATAATTCTATGAATGAAAAACTGTTTGCATTTTAATGAGGCCATATATCTATTTCTCATCCCGTGGAACTGGCCAGCATTGAGGGGCAATATGGAAAAAGCAGAGATAAAAGACAATATATTATTACTGTTTTATACACTGAAATAGACCACAGCTCACAGGTTAGCATAGATCAACAGTGTTCCTGCAATTATTGCGATGTTGTCATTTTAGGTACACCCAGCAGCATCAGGCTATCGGATTTGATAACATCAGATGCAGTAGTGAAAGATGTTCAGAAGCTGTCACCAGATTTCCAGACATTCAGCCTGGAGGCATTCCATAGCCTGGTAATCCAATTCGCCCCCAAGCACACACACTTCGGTTGGCTTGGGCAAATGGCCAGTTATGTTTGTGTCACAATTTGAAGTTGTTTTGCCAGAAAGAATGTTTAAATTATTATCTTGTTTTTTGTTCCAGAGATCCGGACAAAAAAATCATCTTTCAGCAGCCAATCAAATAAAAAATATCTTCGCGCCTTTGGTAAGATTGTTGTTGTCTCTCTGTCCAGAACCTACCTAGCTGCCATGCACCACAACGAAAATGTAGCCAGGATGCAGGCAGTGACCAAAGATGGACGCCCACAGTACAAGATATGCTTCCCAAAGTATGCAGCTGGTCAGCGACATAGTAATGTTATTTAATTTGTTTATGCGTTTGGCAGTTCTGCAGATGTATTGGTGGATTTGACTGTTCTGCTGTTTAGCTGCTCTGCCATGATGTTGTAGCAGTTCGGTGCGGTTGCACTTTGAGAGTGCGTTGAGCTTTTATGTTGATTAAAGCCTACAACTAGGCCTAACGGCTTTGTGTTGTTACATCAATTTAATCAACATAAAAGTTGCTCAAATAATATGTACTTGGACAACTCCAATCGTGGACTCGCTGGCCTTCGGCAATCATTCTACTGAGCGATAATCGGGCGACTACTTCGGCCCATTGCTATTGCGGTTCACTGCTACTATGGATAGGCTACTCAGACCAGAACGTCTTGATACTGATCCAAACTCATCAGCAGCATCTAAAGAGTGGACGCACTGGTTGAAAACATTCCAAAACTTTTTGACTGTTATTCCTGCCGAAGGACTGGATAAACTTTGCGTGTTAACTAACTACGTTACGCCGAAGATCTATGAGAGCATCGCGGAATGTGCCACCTATGAAAACGCTATTGATACTTTGGAAGCTTTGTACATAAAACCTACGAATGAGATTTTCGCTCGTCACCTCCTGGCTACACGTCGCCAACAAGCCGGTGAAACTTTAGACGAATATCTACAGGCTCTAAAAATGTTAAACAAAGACTGTAACTTCAAAAGTGTTACTGCTGCTCTACACCGAGAGTAATCCATCAGAGACGCATTCATCAGCGGTCTACAATCATCATTGATCCGTCAACGCCTCTTGGAAAATAAGACGTTAGACTTAGCGGCCATGTTTGATCAGGCTAGGTCATTAGACTTGGCGCAGAAGAATTCGGAGCTGTACTGTGCTCCACCTGTACCCTCATTCAGTGCCGCTGCCGGTGAACAAAAATCTGCTGTTGAGGAGGATTCAACTGATTGTTCTTTTGCGTCTGCCGCTGCTAACAATAAATGTTTCTTCTGTGGTAATGCTAGACATCCACGCGCAAAATGTCCTGCACGCGAAGCCATATGCAATAAATGTCAAAAGAAGGGACATTTCGCGAAAGTGTGTCGCTCGGAACCTGTTTCCAAGGTTGCATCAACTGGGATGAATCCGCTGAATCGTCCAACTATTGCATATGTGACGTCTGTAACTGGCCCATCAGCGCTATCTAAAGCAATGTGTAAGATTGGCTTATACGGGCTAGAAGTTGAATGCCTGATTGACAGTGGTAGTACTGAGAGCTTCATTCATCCAAAGCTTATCAGACAAAAATCTATAACGACTTACCCTTCGGACAATGTTGTTTCCATGGCTTCGGCGTGTCTTTCAGCTAAAGCGCTTGGGTTTTGTGAAGTTGACCTAACATTAAAGGGACGTGACTACAAAAACGTTCGATTGTACATACTTCCAGAGCTATGCGTAGACGTTATCCTCGGGTCAGACTTTCAGCAGCAGCATGAGAGTGTCACATTGAAATACGGGGGAGATCAGCCACCCCTGACGCTTTGCGGACTAACCACTTTGTGCGTTGATCCTCCAGAACTTTTCGCTAATCTGACAGCTGATTGTCATCCCATTGCTTAAAAATCGCGTCGCTACAGCTTTGACGATCGTAAGTTCATTGAAAAAGAAACTCAGCGACTATTACGTGAAGGGATTATAGAACCCAGTAATTCCCCTTGGCGTGTGCAAATTGTTGTCACAAAGGACGAAAATCATAAGAAGCGTCTCGCGATTGATTACTCTCAGACGGTCAACACGTTCACGCTACTCGATGGGTACCCTCTTCCTCGCATCGATGACACGGTCAACAAAATAGCTCAGTACCATGTGTTCAGCACCATAGATCTGCGCAGCGCTTATCACCAGGTGCCCATAAGAAATGAAGACAAACCATATACGGCATTCGAATCTGGTGGAAGCCTCTATCAGTTCACCCGCATTCCATTCGGCGTCACAAACGGCGTGGCTCGCTTCCAGCGTATTATGGACTCGTTCATTAAGGAGACAGAACTTGATGGAACATTCGCATACTTAGATGACATCACTGTTTGCGGTATGACGCAAGCCGAACACGATGCAAACTTGGAACGGTTCCTGAAGGCAGCTGAAATGAAGAACATCGTTTACAACGAGGACAAATGTGTGCTCTCCACAACAAAACTGAGCATACTTGGCTATGTTGTAGAGGATGGTAACATGCGGCCCGATCCTGAGCGTCTTCGACCTCTACGTCAGCTCGCTATGCCTCACGACATGAAGTCTCTCCGCAGGGTCCTTGGGTTCTTCGTCTATTACTCTCAGTGGATTCGCGAATACTCGAACAAGATTCGCCCACTTAGTATCACGACAACGTTTCCGGCATCGAAGGAAGCTGAAATGGCATTTCAACAACTCAAACGTGATATTGAAGGATATGTGGTGACTGCAATTGATGAGGCCCTACCGTTCGAGGTTGAGACTGACGGATCTGAATCGACTATAGCTGCTACACTAAATCAGGATGGACGTCCTGTAGCCTTCTATTCTCGCACGCTTCAGGGGCACGAGACGCGTCACGCATCAGTTGAAAAAGAGGCACAGGCAATCATTGAATCAGTTCGTCATTGGAGACATTATTTAACTGGAAAACATTTCACTCTGAAAACGGATCAAAAATCTGTCAGCTACATGTTCGACAAACGACAGAAAAGTAAGATAAAGAACGACAAAATGATGCGTTGGCGCATGGAGCTATCTTGCTTCGACTTCGATATTATGTATCGTCCAGGAAAGGAAAACATACCTTCTGACACTTTCTCGAGGTCGTTTTGTTCATCTATAGGCATGGACCTTCGTCAACTAATCGAACTCCATGAGTCACTATGTCACCCTGGAGTGACACGTATGCTCCACTTTGTGAAATCAAAGAACTTACCTTATTCGGTTGAAGACGTGCGACGGTTGACCAGCTCATGCAAAGTCTGTGCAGAGAGTAAACCTAGATTCTATCAGCCAGAAAACACGCATCTCATTAAAGCCACACAGCCATTCGAACGACTTAATGTGGACTTTAAAGGACCTCTGCCAAGTACTGACAAAAATCTATACTTTCTGACTGTTGTAGATTAGTACTCTAGGTTCCCCTTTGTGTTTCCGTGTGCAGACATGACTACGCCTACTGTCATCAGCTGTCTGTGTCAATTGTTCGCACTATTTGGAACGCCCGCCTACATTCATTCTGATCGTGGGTCCTCCTTCATGAGCAGAGAGCTTCTGGAGTTCCTAATGAGTAAAGGCATCGCTAGCAGCAGAACTACAAGCTATAATCTTCAAGGAAATGGCCAGACGGAGAGATACAATGGAATAGTCTGGAAGGCGATCACCATGGCACTGAAGTCGCGTAATTTGCCTCCCAAATGCTGGCAAATTGTACTGCCTGATGCGTTGCACTCTATTCGCTCGCTATTGTCAACAGCAACCAACGTGACTCCTCATGAGAGGCTGTTAAATTTTGCTAGACGCTCTACAACCGGAGGGTCCGTACCGTCTTGGCTATGTACGCCGGGACCCATCTTACTCAAAAGGCATGTACGTCACAGCAAAGTCGAACCACTCGTGGACCAAGTAGAACTTCTTCAAGCGAATCCTCAGTACGCTCATGTCCGCTACCCCGATGGCCGGGAAACGACTGTGTCCCTCCGACATTTGGCCCCGACAGGCGAGTCGTCAGCAGATGAACGGCTACATCAACCCGAAGGAGTTCCCGCTTCTGTCGACAGTCCAAGACGACCCGTGTCCATTGAAATTCCTGTTGAACATCCTGAGGGAGAAGGCGACCATCAGCTTCGACGCTCTGAACGTGTTCGTCGAACCCCTGCACGCCTGGACCTTTAAGTGGACTAATAATGACTGTTTTTCTAGCAAGGGGAGAATGACATAGTAATGTTATTTAATTGTTTATGCGTTTGGCTGTTCTGCAGATGTATTGGTGGATTTGACTGTTCTGCTGTTTAGCTGCTCTGCCATGATGTTGTTTAACAGCTCGGTGCGGTTGCACTTTGAGAGTGCGTTGAGCTTTTATGTTGATTAAAGCCTACAACTAGGCCTAACGACTTTGTGTTGTTACATCAGTCAGCACACAGTGAAAGCTGTCAAAACAGAACCAACTCATGGTCAGTGCCTACTGTAAACAAGTAACTATTTTAAGGCTATTAATAGAGCAGATTGCAAGCTTAAATAGCACTAAATCATATCCATTATAGACAGTGTTTGTACATTTTCCAATACATTTGTTACAGACTATGCACGATCATTGATGCAGAAATGGGTGACCTCCTATGCAGAGAGTCCATTTGCTCTGAAGAACTCGACAGTATTTATTAGGGCGTTAAATGTTATCCGGGTGATGTTAAAGCATACTATTTGGCATCAGTAGATCACGTAGTGATAAATAATATCCAGTAGTTAAATATGTTTCGTTTTTTTGTCGTAATACGAGCGTTATAGTTAGAGTACATAATTATAATTTGCTGTTTCAGATTTGTGACCAAGTATAAGAGGAAGTCACGTGATGTGTGCGTGGAGAGGAAACCGTTTTACGACAGAAATTGTCTATGTTTGTGGGAAGCAAACATGTTATCATTTATGTATATATATATATATATATACATATAAATGATAAAATGTTATATATATATATATATATACATAAATGATAAAATTTTTGCTTCCCACAAACATAGACAATTTCTTATATATATATATGTATATATGTATATATACATATATATATATATATATACATATATAAATATATATACATATATAAACATACATAACGCCCGGATAAATGAAATCGCGTTAGTTGTAGCTGTATTCCCCTAGATACGCGCACGCGCAGAAACGTCACCCGGATATTATTTAACGCCCGGATAAATGTAAGCGCGACACCGTATTATTAAAGCGGCAGTATTTCTTGCTACAGCCCCCAACAAGTAATTGATAGTGGTGCCTCCTTGCGATTATAATGGAAAGTTATAATTGGCGCCACATCACTGCACTCTGTGCGCAGGACCGGAAAGAAATCAAAGAAGCCGAAAACATAAGTGTTGATTTCCAAACAACACTGTCAACAGCGGAGACGCGCAATGGAGCTGATAACACGGTTTGCATTATGTACTGTGGTAAGTGACATATTGACGGCAATTGTGATAGCACGGGTGGCATAAACCGCTAATGCATTCGTGATGTTGACTTCGCCAGTTGGTGCGACGTCTTAGCCGTAGCCCGAGGCACGTCACTCGAGTCGAGTCGATCGTGCCTCGCAGAAGTTCCACACTCGTGAGTTGTTCAGGACGTTTTCTTGATGACGCTTACGTTACGGCTTGGCCGCAACGTGATGCTGATGGTCCTGATGCTGGACGTGTAACGATAGCGTGTCAAAACGCGTGCAAGAGGCCAGTAAAATCGGGGGTGCTAAGCATAAGTCTAAGACTAGTTTCTAGTTGTTTCCAGCGCTCGGCAACGTTCTATTAACTGACTAATCTGTATTATTGTGGTTACAATGTAATGGCCTTAATCTTATGAGGTTTCATTCAACTAGTCAGCCTTTTTCAGAACATTATCGCTAAACCGACCTTTATATGCTGGCATTGAGGGTAGTCACTGCCAAGGTGCTTGTCGTCCTCGGTGGTTAATTCTTTTACTTCCCAAATTGAGACGGAACCGACATTAAACTTGATATCCGAGTCACGAGGGATACACAGGATCCTCAATATTGAGAACCAGGTTTTTACACCAGGTTTTTCGAATTCAAGAGCGCTGGCATGCCAGACGGATGTGCTAATTACTACACTAGCGCCGCTCCCTAACTAAGTCTAAGCTAAAACTAAGTTGCAGGTTTTATTTTAGTCTTTACACTGCCACACATGTTTTTGGCAGCCGGCAAGAACTAAAACTAAACTCAAGTTTTGAACAAGAGGCTTGCCTTTCGATTTCACTTTAGGAAAAGGAAAGTTTTTGAAGAAAGGTGAGGATTCTCTGTACTGAAAACATACTATTTTAGATGCTGTTTGGAATGTTAGCACTTAAGAATGCTACAAAAACATGGATCTTATTGTACATCTACTCTGTCAGCAGGAAATATAGTATAATTTTTTCATCATTTGAAAAGTCAGAAGACGTATGTATCTTTTTAATATTGTTTTTCCTCCATCTAATGTTCCTTGCTTAGCAAATCGATGATCAATCTGTCTTTCGATGACTTTCATATTGCAAACTGATCATGAAAATGTCGGACCCATTAGTTTTGTTGCACCACAGACCTCGGGATTTCAGTGATGTTAGCATCATATATAAATCTGTTATAATATTAGTATTATAATCTTGACTAGTATTTGACCACTAGCACTGTTAGCGTTTCTGTGTGGATCTATAGCCAAATGGATAAAGCATTTGATTTGACAATATCTGCCAAGTTTGAGTCTCCAAGTTCAATTGATATACATGTGTGAAATTATTTTTTTAAATTTATTCCCAATTGTTCATGATTTGAAAAAAAATAAAGCATGCACAAAAATGGACCATAGTGAGGACTTGTTATTGCATTGACCAGTGTTATAAATTACCGGGCAGGTTTCTAAAGGGATCATAAGTTTGTCCAGTTATAACTGATAACTTATTGTCATAATCATGAGTGATGAGGGATCAGTGCCAAGAAATAAGAGTGATTAGCGATCATTTATTGCTGAGGAATTGTTACAGCTGTGGAAGGTACGGAACCTGGTTTCCTACTGTTAAGTGTTAGTGTTTGGACATTTATTATTGCTACACCTGGTTCTGATGTGTATGTACCATGGTTCTATTATTAAATATAAGTTCACTTTCATTAATAACACATTTAAAATTGTAACTTTCAATTGTCATACTACAGCATGTACTTCTTTGCGAACAATGTGGTATAGTATTTTTACAAGAGCTTTGGCTCTCACGTGAAGATATTACTTTACTGTGGATAATTAATAAAGAATTTGAAGCTTATGGTGTTAGTGCTATGAAAGACCAACTCCACCTACAGGTTGGACGACCTTATGGCGGAGTAGGTTTGACGTCCTTATGGCGGAGTAGGTTTGACGTCCTTATGGCGGAGTAGGTTTGACGTCCTTATGGCGATGTAGGTGTACTGTGGAGGAAAACTATTGACATTGATACTAAGGATGGTAAATTGTTTCTCCTAAATGTGTACCTGGGGATGACGGCGACTAGTTTACTTAATCATTATCATCTTATATTGGAATAATTAAAACAAACTGTTTACAGCCTTAATTGGCTCCGCTGTAAACCTGGAATTGTATATCTTTTTTTTTACGGATTGTTTATATTTGTATGTATGATTTATACAATTCCAAATAAAACCTACTACTACTACCAGTACTACCTTACCAATCACCTGCCAACTATGAGGAGTTGTGTAATTATTTGGGTAAAATTGCCTCAATAATAGAGGAAAAAGACACCAACAATATTGTTATAACTGGCGATTTTAATGCTGCTTTAAACACTCCTTTTGAAGCGTAGCTAATTGATATGTGTGACACTATTGGTCTGGTAATCTCAGATTATGAAAACTTTGGTCGTACTTGCAAAACTTATACTTATGTGAGTGCACCGAGTGATGCACACAATTGCACCGAGTGGTGCACACAATTGCACCGAGTGGTGCACACAATTGCACCGAGTGGTTAGACAGGAACTTAGACCACTTCATTTGTTCGCATAGTGTTCACTCAAAGATCACTGACACATTTTAGACAAATGCCCTAGTTCACATTGTCTCCCTGTAGGACTTGTTATCTCTACTTTTGTAACTGCAGGAAGTCAAGACAATGTCTCTGCACCAAACTGTGCTGATAACATTTGTTCTATTTTTAAATGGTCTAAAGCACCAGATCATAATATCCGTGAATATGTAAAGAGTAGTGCTGTACATCTGGACAAAGTAGTAATCCCAGAATATGTAAAGAGTAGTGCTGTACATCTGGACAAAGTAGTAATCCCAGAATATGTAAAGAGTAGTGCTGTACATCTGGACAAAGTAGTAATCCCAGAATATGTAAAGAGTAGTGCTGTACATCTGGACAAAGTAGTAATCCCAGAATATGTAAAGAGTAGTGCTGTACATCTGGACAAAGTAGTAATCCCAGAATATGTAAAGAGTAGTGCTGTACATCTAGACAAAGTAGTAATCCCAGAATATGTAAAGAGTAGTGCTGTACATCTGGACAAAGTAGTAATCCCAGAATATGTAAAGAGTAGTGCTGTACATCTGGACAAAGTAGTAATCCCAGAATATGTAAAGAGTAGTGCTGTACATCTGGACAAAGTAGTAATTCCAGAATCATTTAGATGCACTAACATTGACTGCTCAAATAGACAGCATATGTGTGACATTGATAAACTATTTGATGATATCAGCACTGCACTTCGGGAATCCAGTCTTGAAACTATCAGTACATGCAAAAAACATTGTGTCAAAATTATTTTGTACCCGGCTGGAATGATTATGTAAAGGAGGCAGATAGTGAAGCCAGAAATTCCTATATTCTGTAGCGTAACATGGGAAAACCCAAGCATGGTCCAATTTGTGAACTCATGAGAAGAACTAGATTACATTTTAAATAGTTGCTCAAACATTGTCAACAAAGAGAAGAAATCGCTCGAGCAGATGCCATGGCTAAATCCATGCATACAATAGAGCTTCTTTTTTTAAATGTATCCAAAACGTACAAGAAAGTTTTACCTAATGCTTCTACTGTCAACGGTCCTAGTAACCTGCGTTCCATATCCGCCATGTGGAAAACACATCTTGAATCACTGTTAAATAATGTCACTTCAGATGTAAATATGCAAAATGTAAAGGAGCGTATACACAATACTGGGAATGTGTGTAACGATAATGATATACACATTGCATGGTGCAGAATGCTATAGACAATGATGTACACATTACACCTTGCATGGTGCAGAATGCTATAGACAATGATGTACACATTACACCTTGCATGGTGCAGAATGCTATAGACAATGATGTACACATTACACCTTGCATGGTGCAGCATGCTAAAGACAATGATGTACACATTACACCTTGCATGGTGCAGCATGCTATAGACAATGATGTACACATTACACCTTGCATGGTGCAGCATGCTATAGACAATGATGTACACATTACACCTTGCATGCTGCATAATGCTCTAAACAGTGATGTACACATTATACCTTGCATGGTGCAGAATGCTCTAGACAAATATTGTACACATTACACATTGCATGGTGCAGAATGCTATAGACAGTGATGTACACATTACACCTTGCATGATGCAGAATGCTATAGACAGTGATGTACACATTACACCTTGCATGGTGCAGAATGCTATAGACAATGATGTACACATTACACCTTGCATGATGCAGAATGCTATAGACAATGATGTACACATTATACCTTGCATGGTGCAGAATGCTATAGACAGTGATGTACACATTGCACCTTGCATGATGCAGAATGCTATAGACAATTATGTACACATTATACCTTGCATGGTGCAGAATGCTATAGACAATGATGTACACATTATACCTTGCATGGTGCAGAATGCTATAGACAGTGATGTACACATTACACCTTGCACAGTGCAGAATGCTATAGACAAATATTGTACACATTACACATTGCATGGTGCAGAATGCTATAGACAATGATGTACACATTACACCTTGCATGGTGCAGAATGCTATAGACAATGATGTACACATTACACCTTGCATGGTGCAGCATGCTATAGACAATGATGTACACATTACACCTTGCATGGTGCAGAATGCTATAGACAATGATGTACACATTACACCTTGCATGGTGCAGCATGCTATAGACAATGATGTACACATTACACCTTGCATGGTGCAGCATGCTATAGACAATGATGTACACATTACACCTTGCATGCTGCATAATGCTCTAAACAGTGATGTACACATTATACCTTGCATGGTGCAGAATGCTCTAGACAAATATTGTACACATTACACATTGCATGGTGCAGAATGCTATAGACAATGATATACACATTACACCTTGCATGATGCAGAATGCTATAGACAGTGATGTACACATTACACCTTGCATGGTGCAGAATGCTATAGACAATGATATACACATTACACCTTGCATGGTGCAGAATGCTATAGACAATGATGTACACATTACACCTTGCATGATGCAGAATGCTATAGACAATGATGTACACATTACACCTTGCATGGTGCAGAATGCTATAGACAATGATGTACACATTACACCTTGCACAGTGCAGAATGCTATAGACAATGATGTACACATTACACCTTGCATGATGCAGAATGCTATAGACAATGATGTACACATTATACCTTGCATGGTGCAGAATGCTATAGACAGTGATGTACACATTACACCTTGCATGGTGCAAAATGCTATAGACAATTATGTACACATTATACCTTGCATGGTGCAGAATGCTATAGACAATGATGTACACATTACACCTTGCATGGTGCAGAATGCTATAGACAATGATGTACACATTACACCTTGCATAGTGCAGAATGCTATAGACAATGATGTACACATTACACCTTGCATGGTGCAGAATGCTATAGACAATGATGTACACATTACACATTGCATGGTGCAGCATGCTATAGACAATGATGTACACATTACACCTTGCATGCTGCATAATGCTCTAAACAGTGATGTACACATTATACCTTGCATGGTGCAGAATGCTGTAGACAAATATTGTACACATTACACATTGCATGGTGCAGAATGCTATAGACAATGATGTACACATTACACCTTGCATGGTGCAGAATGCTATAGACAATGATGTACACATTACACCTTGCATGGTGCAGAATGCTATAGACAGTGATGTACACATTACACCTTGCATGGTGCAGAATGCTATAGACAATGATGTACACATTACACCTTGCATGGTGCAGAATGCTATAGACAATGATGTACACATTACACCTTGCATGGTGCAGAATGCTATAGACAATGATGTACACATTACACATTGCATGGTGCAGAATGCTATAGACAATGATGTACACATTACACCTTGCATGGTGCAGAATGCTATAGACAGTGATGTACACATTACACCTTGCATGGTGCAGAATGCTATAGACAATGATGTACACATTACACCTTGCATGGTGCAGAATGCTATAGACAGTGATGTACACATTACACCTTGCAAGGTGCAGAATGCTATAGACAGTGATGTACACATTACACCTTGCATGGTGCAGAATGCTATAGACAGTGATGTACACATTACACCTTGCACAGTGCAGAATGCTATAGACAATGATGTACACATTACACCTTGCATGGTGCAGAATGCTATAGACAATGATGTACACATTACACCTTGCATGGTGCAGAATGCTATAGACAGTGATGTACACATTACACCTTGCACAGTGCAGAATGCTATAGACAATGATGTACACATTATACCTTGCATGGTGCAGAATGCTATAGACAGTGATGTACACATTACACCTTGCATGGTGCAGAATGCTATAGACAATGATGTACACATTACACCTTGCATGGTGCAGAATGCTATAGACAATGATATACACATTACACCTTGCATGGTGCAGAATGCTATAGACAATGATGTACACATTACACCTTGCATGGTGCAGAATGCTATAGACAATGATGTACACATTACACATTGCATGGTGCAGAATGCTATAGACAATGATGTACACATTACACATTGCATGGTGCAGAATGCTATAGACAATGATGTACACATTACACATTGCATGGTGCAGAATGCTATAGACAATGATATACACATTACACATTGCATGGTGCAGAATGCTATAGACAATGATGTACACATTACACCTTGCATGGTGCAGAATGCTATAGACAGTGATGTACACATTACACCTTGCACAGTGCAGAATGATATAGACAATGATGTACACATTACACCTTGCATGGTGCAGAATGCTATAGACAATGATGTACACATTACACCTTGCATGGTGCAGAATGCTATAGACAGTGATGTACACATTACACCTTGCACAGTGCAGAATGCTATAGACAATGATGTACACATTATACCTTGCATGGTGCAGAATGCTATAGACAGTGATGTACACATTACACATTGCATGGTGCAGAATGCTATAGACAATGATATACACATTACACATTGCATGGTGCAGAATGCTATAGACAATGATGTACACATTACACATTGCATGGTGCAGAATGCTATAGACAATGATATACACATTACACATTGCATGGTGCAGAATGCTATAGACAGTGATGTACACATTACACATTGCATGGTGCAGAATGCTATAGACAATGATGTACACATTACACATTGCATGGTGCAGAATGCTATAGACAATGATATACACATTACACATTGCATGGTGCAGAATGCTATAGACAGTGATGTACACATTACACATTGCATGGTGCAGAATGCTATAGACAATGATATACACATTACACATTGCATGGTGCAGAATGCTATAGACAATGATGTACACATTACACATTGCATGGTGCAGAATGCTATAGACAATGATATACACATTACACATTGCATGGTGCAGAATGCTATAGACAGTGATGTACACATTACACATTGCATGGTGCAGAATGCTATAGACAATGATATACACATTACACATTGCATGGTGCAGAATGCTATAGACAATGATGTACACATTACACCTTGCATGGTGCAGAATGCTATAGACAATGATGTACACATTACACCTTGCATGGTGCAGAATGCTATAGACAATGATGTACACATTACACCTTGCATGGTGCAGAATGCTATAGACAGTGATGTACACATTACACCTTGCACAGTGCAGAATGCTATAGACAATGATGTACACATTACACCTTGCATGGTGCAGAATGCTATAGACAATGATGTACACATTACACCTTGCATGGTGCAGAATGCTATAGACAGTGATGTACACATTACACCTTGCACAGTGCAGAATGCTATAGACAATGATGTACACATTACACCTTGCATGGTGCAGAATGCTATAGACAATGATGTACACATTACACCTTGCATGGTGCAGAATGCTATAGACAGTGATGTACACATTACACCTTGCACAGTGCAGAATGCTATAGACAATGATGTACACATTACACCTTGCATGATGCAGAATGCTATAGACAATGATGTACACATTATACCTTGCATGGTGCAGAATGCTATAGACAGTGATGTACACATTACACCTTGCATGATGCAGAATGCTATAGACAATGATGTACACATTATACCTTGCATGGTGCAGAATGCTATAGACAATGATGTACACATTACACCTTGCATGGTGCAGAATGCTATAGACAATGATGTACACATTATACCTTGCATGGTGCAGAATGCTATAGACAATGATGTACACATTATACCTTGCATGGTGCAGAATGCTATAGACAATGATGTACACATTACACCTTGCATGATGCAGAATGCTATAGACAATGATGTACACATTATACCTTGCATGGTGCAGAATGCTATAGACAATGATGTACACATTACACCTTGCATGATGCAGAATGCTATAGACAATGATGTACACATTATACCTTGCATGGTGCAGAATGCTATAGACAATGATGTACACATTACACCTTGCATGGTGCAGAATGCTATAGACAGTGATGTACACATTACACCTTGCAAGGTGCAGAATGCTATAGACACTGATGTACACATTACACCTTGCATGATGCAGAATGCTATAGACAATGATGTACACATTATACCTTGCATGGTGCAGAATGCTATAGACAATGATGTACACATTACACCTTGCATGGTGCAGAATGCTATAGACAGTGATGTACACATTACACCTTGCATGGTGCAGAATGCTATAGACAAACTGAAGTCTGGTAAAGCACGTGGTAATGATGGGATATCTGCAGAACATGTTATACTTGCAGATAGGCACATCACTATATTATTGTCCATTTTTTACACTGGTGTTATCTCACATGGATATCTGCCTGATGACTTTATGAAAACTATTATTATACCCTTGGTGAAAAATAAGTCTGGTGACACAAGTGATGTCAACAACTGCAGACATATATAGCACTGGTCACGGTTGCTTCTAAGATCTTTGAAATTGTATTACTTGAACTTTTGGAATCATACCTTGATACAACAGACAATCAGTTTGGATAAGTTTGCATTCAAAAAATAGCTACACTAATCCTGTGCATTTTAGATGCATCAAAAGCATTTGATAGAATTAACCATTGGACACTCTAGAAAATTGCTTGTACGAATTTTTTTATACTGGTACAGAATCCAAATGTTTTGTATTAAATGGGGTTCCATGACTTCTGACTTTTTTAATGTCTCAAATGGTTTTAGACAAGGTGGTATTTTATCTCCATATTTATTTAATGTATATGTTGACGATTTAAGCATTATGCTTAAAAACTCTGGCATAGGATGTCACCTACACAACATCAGTATAAACCATATGTTCTATGCAGACGATGTATGTGTTACTGCACCTAGTCCCAGTGGCCTCCAGGCATTACTGAATATTTGTGCCATCTTTGGCTTTGACAGTGACATTATATAATAAAAATAGATATCATCCTATAAAGTCAGTATGCATGGTTTTCAAACCATATGGTTTTCACCTCAAATGTCCAGATATTTACTTGCATAGAAACAAACTGGGATATGTTGAAATGACAAAATATTTAGGGGTGATTATCTGCAATGACATGAAGGATGATGAAGATATGCTAAGACACGTGCACAGTTTTATGCCAGGTCCAACAGCACCATCCGAAATTCCACAACTGTTCCATTGGTGTTAAACGTCACCTGTTCCATGCATATTGTTGTTCAATTTACTGTTCCGAACTCTGGGTACATTTCAACAAGGGCACCTATTTAATTACAACAATATGCATAGACGGATCCTGGGTTACCACCGATGGGACAGTGCGAGTGATATGTTTGTAAATAATGTTATTGACTTATTTGACGTCCTATTGCGCAAAAATGTTTATGGTTTCAGAAAACGGGTTCTTAATATTGATAGTGATATGATAAAATATTTGTGTAACTGTAGATAAATTGTTAATGGGTCCATGTGGTTCTGCTTGTCAAAATCTCTATAGATATGTTGTAACATAGTAACTATTATATATATTTTGTACATATTTTATTTATTTTTTCTAATTTTATTACTTTTTTATCTTGTAACTTATTAGTTTAGTTTACTCATTTAAATATTTTACTTATTGTTTTTTAATGATGTACCTTTTATTCCTATTTGTATGTATTACTTAATTGTACTATGGGTTTTTGTACCTGAAATAAAACATTCATTAGGTCATTTAATTACCTCAACAAGAAACTGTGTACATATATTTTTAATATGTGTAATTAATGAAACAAACAAAACAACAACAATTTGATACATCCTTGGATATGTGATGTCTTGTTGGCAACATGATGTTGTTTTTGAATACATTATTAATGTTATCATTAGTGAATGCTTCATTATGCTGTAAGTTGAAAGGACTCTGTGTATTGTAAAATGTATGCATCTTATGTGAGTAAACAAACTCGATGGTTTGCAAAGGCCTAGTTTTTTTTACACATTACTAAAGCTATATCTATGATTGATGAAACTTAGGCTGGTTATTTACCGTCATATGATATTAACATTTTTATGGGAAATCCCAGCACAAGGATGTCATGAAGTACTTCTGTCCACATTGACTGACTGACTGAACTAAATCATTTAATTGAGGATGAAGGTGTTTGTGGAACACAGTGGCTATCTGGAGCATCAAACTCTTAATCATGACAACCCGGATTCTAATTCTGTGCTGCTGTTTCGAACCTTGGGCAAGTTAATTTATGCCACATTGCTCCAATTCACACAACTGTATGAATGAGTACCAGGTTATAGACAGTGGTAGATATTTGTGTACGAATAGTTTTGTGCATTAATTGCAACATGGCTGAATGCTTCCCAGAGAAGTCGAGATGGTGATCGATTGAACAGGTCTACCAGGATGTAAAGTGTAAAGCGCTTTGAGCGTTCCTAAGGACTGGATACTCCACTATATACAAACTTACCTTTTTTCTGAAATGACATCTAAATGTATGTGAAATATAAAACAAATTGTAACAAAAATACAGTCCTGTTGCTACCTGTATTATTATTTACCACTACCAGATAGATAAGTAGAGGGTGTGTTGGGTGAGAAAATACAAAAATAGTATTTAGTATGATATTTGTAGTCGTATTCATATTATGTTATACCCCAACATGGCAGCACCCTGACTGCTCTCTGTGTATATGTTGTGGGTACTTCTAAATTTGATGGTCTTTCAAGTTTCATTCAGAACTTTATTGCCATTTGCCAGGTAGACTTTTTCTATGCTAGCGGTCTGGCTCCAAGGGTGTTCACTGCCAGGGAGGATGTTTTCCTCAGGGGTTCGTTTATGTCCCGATTAATGAGAGTCACTGTGAGACAGGACTGACATTGACATGATTCTTACACGTCACGACGGACACAGACACATTGCACAATGTTGGGAGCCAGGTCTTTACACCAAACATACGTACTGGGTCTGAAGAGTTTCTCAGTTCTACATGGTAGTACATTTATGTATATATGTAACATTTTGGTTTTTCCCGTAGTGTAGCTATATAATACAGATATAAAAGAACAGTATCAGGAACATTTACTTATATTTATAAACAGGATTTTTACAGACCTGTTGTTAACAATGACCATACAGGCAAGTAGACAGACAGACAGAATTTACCAGACAAACAGACAGGCATGTTTGTTTTGACAACGTAATGATTTTACAAGTAGAAGCAATTAACAGTTATTTATTTAAAGTATAAAGGTCAAGGAGACTTCCCTTATGACATTGAGTGTTCAAACACGAGAGGCCTTTTTGTTTTACAAAACTAATAATTACTGCGTGACCTGTCAAATCTGACTGCCAACATCATAAATGAATAATTATCTGTGCCAAAGACAAGATACGGAAGTAAAGTGCAAGCTATAAGTCCCCCCGGGATATGTATGACTTTACAATATGAAAGATCCTTACGTAAAGATATCATGTCCGTTTAATCATTTATTATTTTGTTACTATTCATAATAACTGTCAAATAATAAAGTAATAAATACATGTTGTAGTTGTATTGCCTGCCATATTGCATTTAATAAGCCTGAAACTGTGTTTGCAATTTGAAAGTGTTCAACTTATAAACAAAACATTCAATTTGTAAATTCCCACAGTTGGCACATATTGATTTGAGGTTGCCTCATTCCCTTAATAAGTTAATTGTGTCCAAATTGGGACTAAGTACAACAGTTCAATGAACTACCTGCTAATAATTACATAGCGCTAAAGACAACCTTCCTTTGTATGATCACCTATGATTCTTAATCAGTTGGTGTGCCAGTGGCAACTTTCACCAAACGAGTCAGTATTTTTTTCACAGATTGTTAAATTTGTCCTCAACTGTCCTAATTGACAAAATGTCGCACTTGATTTTGTTCAGTTTATTAGGAGCAACATTAAAAGAGCTTTAAATTGACATATAACTTATCACTGTGATAATTATCTCGCTCTCAATCACATTGTGCTTGGAGAATGTGTGGTGTGTTTTTATAATTCTGTTACCGAGATAATCGTGTTTAAACTACGCAGCAGCTGTCATTTTCTCGGGCTTTGGCAGTTTCACTGCTTATCGATATCATCACAGTAACCCGTGTCATCTAATTAAAACTATTCTCCAGAGACACTGTCAGATGTGCATGTCAACAGTGAATCATCATTTAGCAAGCTCTTGAGTTATTAACTCTCCATAGCAACAGACAGCCAGACAGACAATTTGGTGAAACAATAGATGAAAGGGAAAAAACCCTGATCAATTTTGGCATAGAAACATAACCATCATTATCTTCACAAATTTTGCATTAAAACAGATGGAAATCAATGGCAATAAAGATAATAATATTATTGTTAAAATAGCATTATCATACCCAAGCTATTGTTAGCCAAAAAAGGAGTAAAGTATTCTACAGGTTATCCCCGTGCAGTGTTTGTGTACTTCCAGGCACCAGTTGTTATAAAGCTACAGGGTCCCAGGCATGTGATGAAAGTTCAATGCCTGTAGATATTGTCAAAACATGTTCATGTCAATAGTGCATAAATAGTTGAGTATTGCATTGCAGAATTTGTTGTGGTCTTCAGGAGTTTACCTGGATGTTTGTGTTCCAGGGTCCTCAGGACCCCCAGCCTTCTTTTAAGGGGGTCCAAAGCCTGTAGCGAGGGTCCCACTTATTGCTCTTTTAATTATAAGTACCTTGTTACAAAATACAGTTTTATTTGTTAATGTTTTTCCTTGATAATCAACATAGCTTTGGAAGTTTGAGTAGCCTTCCTCACTTATGAGAGGGCGTGCTAGTCTGCTAGATGCCTTGGCTTGAGTGTAAATGTCACATTGGGAGATCTCCTAAGGCTAAACTAAGGATATTGAGGAAGTGACGTCGTGTAGAATCTGGGCACACCCCAATTTCGTCATTATGACAGCTGTGTCTAAATGTTATACCTCAACGCATTTATTCCATCATTTCACATCATTTCAGGAATATAATGTTCCAAATAGTGCTCGCTCAGGTTTGAGTCAGTGTTCGCCTCTGCAGCCACGGGTTACTGCACGCCGCACTTGAAACAAGTAATATTAATAAATCGGATATCTATTCAAACCGGAGTGCTATTTGGGCCTCCAAAGTGCCCTCAAATCAATATTTTATAACATTTGTACTGTATATATGAAACAATGTGGAATGGTGGCATAAACACACTGAGGAGTGAGGTATTAAATCGGTTCAATTGTTGGACGATCGACAGGCGCGATCGGCCACGGGAGTCCAGATCGGAGTGCTTGCATTCTCTGTTGTTACCATTGTCGCCGTACGGTCCAATAATTATGTGGTAATAACAAGCGGTTAGTGATACAAAAGAATGTTCATAAGTCGCTTTGTTTTTCATTGCTATAAATGAGGAAGTCTTAAAATGCACAGCGACTGCTCTTAAATGCTGAAGCCTGAACGGGCATGTGCATGGATTGGAATGGTATTCTGGTTCGCGATTCAGTCCCGAGAGGCCCTTCTGGAAAACTAAGTGCAAGGCGGCGTCACATGAAGGATTAGACACCCTTCGGAATCAGGAAGCATTTGCTGACAGGAATGGTTATTTGGAAGGACTCGTGAAAAGAAATACTACCAAGTTAAAGGCAGTCATATTCAATATACATTTTTGTTACGTCATTGACACACATGCATCCCGTGGGACGCAACGATTATTTTACACGAGTCCGGGTACTGTTTCTGTGCATATAGGACGCAGGATCTTGCGTCCCATAAACCCCTAGGTCTTCATATCCCCTGAGGTGTTTGAGGTGATTTATGGGTGCCACATTTATTACTCATAGTTCAGGAATCAGTGGCAATCGCATTGTGTGTATGCACCACTCATCTGAGTCTATGCGTGTACGTCGCCATGTAGGGCAAGGTAGCCTAGTGAATAGAGCATCTGACTCGGTTGAGGGTTCAAATCCTGTTGCTGTTTCGAGCCATGGCTAAGTTCCTATTCCCCACATTGCTCTATAAACATTCATGAATATGTCTG
The DNA here is from genome assembly GCA_963995525.1 of Escarpia spicata. NCBI lineage: Eukaryota > Metazoa > Annelida > Polychaeta > Sabellida > Siboglinidae > Escarpia > Escarpia spicata. Next base: position 34,034,989 of record OZ023213.1, read on the forward strand.
TACAAATAGTCTTCATTCAATAATTGCAGTGCGATGAATGTTCAGAGAACTCAAGATGGTGGTCAGTTGAACAGGTCTGCCAGGGAGTCAAGTCTAAATCGCTTTGATCAGTCGTAAGTTCTGGATCCCGAGCTATATAAGAACGTACCTTATCTATCTAGTTAAGTCGATCTAGCAAACTCCTTGTCACACTTACAACGTTTGGTTTAACTAGATACTGGTCCACTTGGCTTCTGCCAATCGATCATAATATGCAGTTCTTATAACAAATTATAAATTTATCGATATTAATCAGAACCACTTATTTCATCAATGGCATGTAAACAGTGCATCAAAGAAGTTGTTTTTAGAGAAATACTTAGAATATTTGTAAGGGTGACAGGAATTTCACACGTGTCACACATGTGTTGGAATGACTGGGTGATCTAAACCTAGATGCTCACTGGCTCAATGCGCTGCTGCTGCCGTTGTTCGGGATGTTGGTCCGTGAATAGTTTCTTCTGATGTTTGCGTCGGTGTCACTATAAAGAGTAAGTGTTGCACCGAGATATTTTATGGTTCTTATACGGCGTACCTGAGTGGCCTGTATTTTCGCCCAGTCTCGCTTGGACACGGTATCGGCCCGGGTCGTTCCACGTCAGTGCGTGCAAGACAACACTACGCTGCTCGGTTCGTCACGCATCAGTGCGCGCAACGCTGACATGTCGGCCGAAGCCATTGACTCTGTTATTCAAACGTGCTTCATGGCAGAGCTGGAAGCGATGAAGTCTGCGAAAGCCGGCAAGGGTGGTAAAAAGCGTGGCAAATCAACATCCAATCCTGAAACTGAGAGACTAGTCATTGATGTAATTGAGGTAATCGCTCCAATGTTAATTAAAACTGTCGGGCGCTTTGGAGCACCATGGTAATATCCTCCGGCAGGATTTTAGCAAACTGCAAGCTATTGTCGTTGCCAAAGATGAACGTATCCGCTGCCTGGAGCAGAGAGTTAACGCCCTGGAGGCGGAGGCGGACAAATGCGAGCAATATTCTCGCCGTCCAAACCTTTGCATCCATGGAATACCAGAAGCCGACAAAGAAAATACAAACGATCTGGTGATCGCCGTGATTAAAGACAAGATGGGACTAATGAACATCGGCGTAACCCAGTTGGAAAGGAGTCACCGACTCGGCCCCAAGACGGACAAACGGGGTCACCGACGGAAACGACCAATCATAGTCCGCTTCAAAAGTGAAACAACCCGCGATGAGGTATTCCGTGCCCGAACACAGCTGAAGGAGCACAACAAGCAGAAATCCGAAAATACGATTTTTATAAACGAAGACCTAACGGCGAAGCGGGCCGCACTGGCGTTTCAGACAAGAAAACTGAAACGTATGAAACTGATTTCGGACTGCTGGACATTTGCAGGACGAGTCCTTGTAAAGACAAACGCTGGACTGATTAAAGAAATCCATACGGAGAAAGAACTTGACTTCGCATAACGCGACGGTGGTCTTGATTGAAGACTCGGGTTTCGCGCGACCGAGCTGCGGGTTGATCCCGCCCCTGCCCTGACACTCGCCATCCAACGATTGAGACGCCAGATGTCGATGACTACAACCGACAGTACAAAAACGATCAGATCCACGTGAACGAAGATCTCACGGCCAAGCGGTCCATGCAGGTGTCTCGTACGAGACATTTGAAGCGACAGAAACAGGTCGCTGACTGTTGGACCTACGCGGGTCGCGTTCTTATCAAAACAAATACTGGCACCATAAAGGAGATTCTCACGGAGAAGAACCTGAAACTGTAAGAACTGGCTTGTTTTTTTCCTTAAAGAAAGATAAGCTTCCATATCTTCTACTGTGTAACAGTTCGGTTGTTTGTTTGTTTGTTGGAACTTATCATTGCGCCATATACGTAACCAATGTTGTTTTATAATGTAGAATACAATACATTATAGATTTGTATTATCTAAACTTATTATTTATATTAATTAATTTGTTTATACATGACATTAAATAATAATTGTTGTATGCTTGTCCTAAGAGAGTTATTAGTATTTTTTATTTTTTATTTTCTTCATAAAACAGTTTCTTAGAATGTAGAAAGATGGAATATACATTAAGAATTATGTACCGTTCAAATTAAATAGGTTCCTTTTCTAAAAATAAAAATAAATAAAAAATTCTTTCTGCAAAATACAGAAGAATGCTATGTATCTTACATACGGTTAAACATGATAAACTGCTATGCGTTTTTGGAGAAAATTATAGAACGAATGTTGTAACTAACTTTAAATTTTATGTATATCTATATCTTTTATTTCTTTCTTGAACATAACAAAAGCTCTGTAATGTAGTTTATTTCTGTAAACAACGCTTGATGAGATTACATTTTTTTTTTCTTTTTTTTCTTTTTCATCTTTCCTTGTATGGCGTTGAATAATAATTATTATACCTGCATATCAAAAAAACAAAAAATAATTATTGTTACTAAAATTTTTAATACATAGCAACTAAAGGTGTTGCTTAATTATATTGGGTCAACTCATAACCTAATGTTTGACCTAATGTTGTTCCCTAATGTTTTTTTGTTTTTTTCATCTATAAATTGGATCTTGCAATATAGAATGGAAACAACCATTTGTAGACATTAGTCCTGTGCAAATGGTTTGCTAAATGATACAGTTCTCTTCAAATATATGTATGTTAATTATTTGTCGTTATATCTCGGTTGTTGTTTTTTTGTTCTATTATGTATTTTTGTTCTATTATGTTCCTAATTATGCCATGCCTAGTAGAAGGCCAGCCAGTTGGCTATCCTTATTATCTTTGTTCCCTAATGCTCCCTGTTTTATTACATATATATGTTTTATTTTGTTTTACTATTACTCATACAATTACGGTGAATGTTGCGATGACGTGCTACACAGGATGTACTAAGCTGATTATTCGTTTGCATTACAGGTTTTTTCATTTGATTTTCTGTGTTGATTCTGGTAGTAGCGTAAAGACGACGGACTGGGGAGATTGGTTTAATATGATATACTTAACTAGATTTGTAAATGGATGATAATATTAGTATTGACCGGATCCAAACAAATGCAAACTTTGACTTTAGAAAATTATATAATGAAATTAATCATTACGGAGATGAAATGTATCATGATTCCCCCTTTTCTTTAAATACCAATGATTGTAAATATTTTACCCCAACTGAATTCTCAAAAGCTTTCCACTGTGACAATGTATCTCTATCGATGTTATGTATGAATTGTCGCAGTTTGGAGGCACACTGGGATTCTGTGCAAGAAGTACTTTTTAACTTATCTTCAAATGGTCTCAAACTTGATTTAATCGGCTTAACAGAAATATTTAGAATTCGTGATTCCCAGCAATACAAAATAAGTGGATACCACAGTTTATTTTTTAATACAAGATTACAAAATGATGATGGGCACGGTGGAGTTGGAATATATATCAACGAAAGCTTCATCTATTCTAAACGTGAAGATCTCTCTATATTTATTCCCCATGTTTTTGAATCTATATTTTTTGAAGTTCAAGGTAATCATAATAAACCTTTTATAGTAGGTGTAATTTATCGTCCTAACTCTGCTCCTCGTGCAGATATCGATATGTTTATAAGTAAAATAATAGAAATACAGGATAAAATATCAAATGAAAATAAAACTGCTTATTTAATGGGCGACTATAACATTAATTTGCTAAATTTTGTCACCCATCAAAAAACCAATGACTTCATAGATAATGTAATATCCCAAGGATTTATTCCGCATATAACCAAACCAACACGAATAACATCATATTCGGCAACACTTATAGACCACTTATACTCAAACCATACTCATCCTCGTTATGAATCGGGGATTATTATCACTGATTTAGCCGATCATTTTGGAATATTTAATATAATTTATGGCACACCTCGTCCACAAAAAAATCAGTATATAGGCAGGTACGACAGTTGACCCCACAAAACATTGCATCATTTAGAAATCTATTAGATATGGCTGATTACTCAACATCCACTGCTGATGCGAATGAAGCTTATGATAATTTTATGATAATATACAAATCACTTTTTGAAATATCTTGTCCAATTAAATCTGTGAAAGTTAAAAAAAAATACATTAAACGAGAACCATGGATTACGTCAGGCATATTGACTTTATCTCTAAATAAAGCAAAGTTACTTCGAAAGAAATTAAACAGACATAATCCAGAAATCATTAATAAATATAGAGAATACTGTAGAATCTTTAATAAGATTAAACGAGCAGCAAAAAGTGCTTATTATACAGAAATGCTAGAAGAACGTAAACACAATATAAAAGAAACATGGGATGTATTACGACAAGCAATACATAAACAAAAAGAATTCGCCAAACTACCTGAAACCTTCATCATAAACGGACAAGAGAATTCAAATTTAAAACAAATTACAGAAGAATTTAATAATTTTTTTGTTGGAACAGGTAAATCGATAAGTAACTCAATAGCTCTTCCAGTTAAGCAATTTGAAACACACCTAAGAGGAAACTTTCCCGTAAATTTTTTTATGCAGACAACAGAAATATAAATAATTGTACGAAAACAAAAAGCACTGAAGGTTTCGACGATCTATCCACTAAACTACTACAAGTGACCATACATGAAGTAGCCACTCCGCTTGAGCATATACTAAACCAATCCTTTGTCACGGGAATTGTTCCTGAAAACTTAAAAACTGCAAAAGTCATTCCCGTCTTCAAATCAGGTAACAATAAACTGTTCAACAATTACAGACCTATAAGTATTCTACCCACGATTTCTAAAATAATGGAAAAAATTGTATGCAATAGATTAATAATGTTGTTAGAAAAATATAACATTTTGTATAAACATCAATATGGGTTTCGTGCAAAGCATTCTACTATTCAACCAATACTACACCTGCTGAAAGATATTGCAGAGGCAAACAATAAAATAACAAAAGACCTCACATTGGCTGTGTTTCTGGACCTTTCAAAGGCATTCGACACAATAAACCATTATATTTTACTGTACAAACTAAACTTTTATGGAATTCGGGGAATAAGCAATAAATGGTTTGCAAGTTATTTATCAAATCGAAAACAATATACTGAGATACACAAATGTCAATCATCTCCAAAAAACATAATAAGTGGAGTGTCCCAAGGATCCATACTTGGACCAATCTTATTTTTAATTTATATCAATGATATAACTAACTCTACGTCTCTGAATCTATTATCTTTTGCAGATGACACAAATGTATACCAATCAGGTCCTCATATTGATACTTTAATTGACAGCGTAAACCAAGAATTAATGCATTTTTACGATTGGCTTTGTGCCAATAAATTGTCATTAAATATAAAAAAGACAAACTTTTGCATATTTAGTCCACCAAATAGCAAATACCAGGTAAATAACTGTATTAAGATAAACAGTGAAATTATTAATCATGTTGGAAAGGATGACAAAGAAGAATCGGTAAAGTTCTTAGGAATACATATTGATAAACATTTAACATGGAAAAAACATATCAACATAATCAGTTCTAAATTATCTAGAGCAATTTTTGCAATTAATAGAATGAAACATTTTTTGCCACGCAGTGCTTTAAAACTCTATATTACAAAGTCACTTAACTTACGGTGTACAAGCATGGGGCAATGGAAATACCATAAGAAAGATAGAACTATTAAAAAAACGCGCTATACGAATAATTAACAAAAAAAGATATAGAAGTCACACCGATCCTATCTTTAAATCTGAAAATATACTTAAAATCACTGATATTCACAAGTTGCATGTTTCACTATTTATGTATGATTATCACCATAATACACTGCCTAAATCCTTCAAACACTATATACCAAAAAAGAATATAGCCACTAACACCAGAATTACTAGACAACGTAACCTCTTATATAGAGAGAAGCCCAGAACACATTTTTCATCTAAATTACCTAAACACCATTTTATAAAACTATGGAATAATCTCGATTATAAGATACAAAACGTCAAATCCAGACAACAAATGAAAATTGTATTATCCAATCAATATCTAGACAACTATCTTAGCCACGTGCACTGCCTAAATCCCAGATGTGCGGAGTGCAATTAAATATTTGTTTACTTTATATATTAATGTTCGGATCCGCAAAAATTTCTTATAATTGTTTTCTAACAGTAATTTCCTACAATAATTCGTTTCTCTCTCCATCGCATCCCCAGTCCGTTGTCCGTTGTCATACAAAAGATATCATACACTCGTGATAATCATCGTATACGTATGCGTAAATATAATTCGAAATATATGTTTATGGGGTCACAGGAAGACGGCATATTACATGCCATGTGACCACCATGCAACACAACTTTATTTTTAAACGGTTGTTTTGTGTATGTATACTGCTATGTTGTTGTTGCAAAATAAATTGATTTGATTTTGATTTGATGGCATAATTTCACGTGCCAAACGGATGCACTCGGTTTCTGCAGAGTTGTGTTCAAAATCATCACTGTATGGCAAGACGCAATGCATTAACTGTATAAACACCACGGGCTCTTCGGTCACTTTCTTGTGGCAATTAGTATGAACAGTTGCTTACAATTTTGTTTGATAAATTTTAATATTACGGATGTTTACATCACTGTCACCGATATGGTGCACTGCAGTCACGTAGTCTGCGTTTGCTATAAAAATATGTCTCAAAACCTGTTTACCCTGTTTTTATTTCAGGTAAATAATTGTCTTGCAAGTTTGTAGACGACCTTTGCTCTCAGTGACCGATACATCCGACTAGAGACGTATCTAATTTTCCACTGTATATGCAAATCATGGTGATATATGTGGTCTTTGTGTAGTGCTTGTGTCCGCCTAGACAAGGTGCTCAGGGGATTCAGGCACTAACTCCATTGCCAGAACAAGTCTTCTTTGGCAGTAGCTAATGCCGCTCACGTTTCCGTCGATCAAAGCTACTGTCACTTTGAGACTGCAACAGATTTTTCCATTTCCATCAATGGGCTCTTTTACATCCACTGCCCCAGGCACGAGGTAGAATGGATGAGCAACATTTTGTGTCTCTTTCAAAAGTATGGAATGAATGGAATTTCCAAAGTTTTGAAATGGCAGTATGTAGAGTTGTGTACCGTGTGGCTATGTATGGTATATGGTACATGCTGTATATTTTATACAGTGTTTACGGCATGGTATGCAGTTTTTTTCATTATATACGTGAAATTCCGTGATCGTCCACGAAATGGTTGGTTTGAAACACAATTAATTTTTCCTGACATTTTTTTTTTTTACAATTTAATTTATGGATTATTAAAACTGATTAGGATCATTTAAACAGTAAAAAATGTCTTCTATATATATGTGTGTGAAACTTTGCAAATGTGTGTTGTTTTCTGGATGATTTACGAAACGCACAAGTGATGCCCTGCTGCGTAGATCTATGATGAGTTGATGGTTTTGCCACCAGTCGGTGCGGAATATCAAAAATGTGCATGGAAAAACAATGGTGGATTGCAATGATTTCTTTGTTTCGTTGTGCTGTGTAAACTTTGAATAGTATTTAGCAGAGCGGACAGTACATTTTGTGTGGTAATATTCATTGGAGCGCAATAAAGAACATAAATAACGGTCGTGGGAGCATGGTGCCGTAGCATGAGTCTCCTGTTCATTGTCTGGTTGTCTGCTAGACACAACGACATGAACGGTTCGCAACCTGTCTTTAATTTTATGGTCCAAATTCGGTTACTTTTACCTTGTTTGGGAATACTCTTGCATAATTAGTTCAATTTAATTGACAATGTTTACATACCATATGGAAAACCAGTTTGGCTGAATAAAAAAAAATTTCAATACCATAAAAAAATTACAGAAAAACCAGTTCACTGATATACCAGTATACCGTAGACGGCACTAGCAGTACGTACAGCAGGTGGACTCAACGGTCTATTCAGACTGACAGACCTCGTGTTCTACCACCAAAAAAGCAACTTCTCTTGTTCCACCTTCTTGACAAGCTACCTCCAATCATTTATCACATTCAACTGCTAATCTGTCTAACTGTTGGCTATTCACCTCTGCGGTTAAGCCTCAATTAAAGGGCATTGCCATTTACTGACACAATGTATCTTTCTCTGTCAGCATCACACGGTCTACCACTTTGGTGCCAAAATCTACTGTCAGATTTATTTTTCACGGTGTAAATTAAAATAGTAATTATATAGTATTATATATTGTATTATTTATTATTATTTTGAATCCACCTAAACTACTGCCTAATCAGAATTTCAAGTAGAAAATGTAAAGTAGGTAAATATAGTGTAAAATAAAAAGTATCTGGCCATGGAGCAGTTCCACTTGTACCCCATTGCCACTGCAGCACAAGGCTCGTGGCATCTGATCCTCATCTACCCCCATCACATCACAAAAAGTGGAATACCTACCACTTTCTGTGCAAAATGACTTGGCACCTGTGTACATCCTACCCAGCAAGAAGAGAGAAAGAACCAGTCCAGTAGCCACTAGCTCTCACTACTTCACCTCACTGCCTTTGTTACAAGTCTGAGCCATATGTTTCTTATTACTGATCACAAAACCGGTGGACAAAATTGTCATAGGTGTGGTGGTCTTATGGAGAAATAAATCACACTGTTGCTGTCAAAACTTGGCCGTAAGACGCTGATGCATGCACATATATAACGTAATATATCTTATTCAAACTGTAGGTAATATGCACGTCTACAGCATATCAGCCTGTCAGATCTAACAGCTGTTAGTTTGATATTGTAATATCCTAGGAATATAACTGTACAGTTGTAGTGATCTACACAGAGCAGAAAGGTTAAAGCAAGGTTGTCTCTTCCTCTATCAGGAATCAGCAATATGTAATTATTAGCAAGAAGTACACCAAATTATGTTGCTCCATCCCACTTTGCGCTCCTGAAGGAGTGTGGGAACCATCCAACTTCAAAGGTAATTGCAGATAAGGATACCTCCCACCACAATATATGCCAGTAGCAACTGTAGACTAGTTTAATCAATATGTGTTCTAAGGCAAAGTGTGGATTTATTTTCATAGGTTATATATTTTTATACATTTATTTACGATACAGGGTTTATTAGATGACCCCTGGTGTTGGGCTCCCTTCCCTTGACATTGACCTACTTGATCTATGACCCTTTACCTTTACCCAGTCAAAGATATCTTGTTAGTAAACTGATAAATTATTTGAATTGTCCTGATCATTTGATAAAACCCAAACAAGGCTGTTTTTATCATTTTGCACATTGATTTCATGAAAGGAACTGATTGGATGGCGCTCATATGTAACCAACAATATTACAGTAGTAACTTCATGTTCAGTGCCGTGGTTATAATACATATCAAGTGTACATTGTGAGAATAATATACCTGTCTGTTTAAAGGGCCAATTGCAAACAGTTGTGTATGTCTGTAGGTGTGTCTTGGCAAATACTTACTTAGGCCTGGGAGCATTGTTCAGCAACAAAGGTTCTCTCCACTCGTTGATTTTTTGTCATCTTTCCAGGTATAACACATTTATTTTTTTATCTGTTTCTAGATTATGCTGCCAAATGTTTCACAACCTTCCTCTTTGTCTCCTTCCCTGGGGTCCATGTGAGGTATTATTTGGTGGTACCAATTTCCATCCTTTACAGTGATCTTGTATACTGAAAGTGTAAAGTGATGGTCCACCTTTAAATTACAGTCCATAATTAGGTCCTTAGGTCCTAAATACTGGCATTGATAATTTATAACTGACACTTTACACCACTGAGCTATGTAAATATTATTTTCGTCATATACCTCCACGCCTGTAACACTAGATGTATACTGCACTAAACAGTGGTCTCACCGAAACATAAAGTCATCCATTAAACTGTTTTGTACTATCAGCTACAAAAGCATTAATCTTCTCTGCGTCATGCTATCATATCATATTTGGTGTTAGTGACTGTTTTGCTGCCCAAATAAATTCACTCTCACAGTGGCATGCTTCAGTTTGTAGTCGTATAGACCAGTAGCATAACTACTATCTATGATGTTGGAAAGGGGGGGACAAAAACTTGACTGCATCTCCAACTACATCCTGCTTGTGGCTCTCCAAAACCAATCAACTGCACCCCCCTTGAGGCTCTCAACAAACCTATGAACCCCCTCGATACTGTCCAACCCCCCCAGTTCCGACACCTTAGCAATATGTTATTAAAATAAACAAATTCCAAATGGAGCCATGACTGCCCCTAAATACGCAGGATTCGGTCGGTGGCTGAATACTTCCCAGATATATCGAGTTGATGAACATGTTTGCCAGGCGATGAAGTGTAAAGCACTTTGAGCAGTCCTAATGACTTGTTACATAGTGGTTGTTATTCCACAACTTAGCATGCTGTGATTAGCCGTCACTTCCATGTTCTTGGAGCTACAAAGGAGAAAGCACCTTAGTTGAATTTCCTGCAGCAAGTTGATCAATTCCTGAAGGAGCAACTAGTCTGAAGAGACGAGACGTAGCGTAGAGACAGTGGGAGACCTAAAAGCTGAGTACACGTCTGTACTCTTGATGCGTGAGGTATAATTATTGTTACTCTTCCGTTTATAACGAAATTGGATTACGTGGAGGTAAATTAATTATTACACTGATGTCGCGGGAAAATTTGGGTAATCCGCTCGGCTAAGTGTTGCTGTGCTCTGCATTTCTGATTGCTTTCCTGTAGCGAGGATGCAAAGGATGTAACATTGGATTAGGGAGGAACGTATTAGGAATAGTAATCAAGCAGGAATGATGGATGGGAGATTTAGGGAAGGGAATGAGGATTAAAGGTGTCCTTTATATCTATATGAATCATAAAATCACGCTTAAAGGGACGCTGTCTGTTCCTAGTGTTTTTGTTATTAATTAATTAATATAACGTTTTTAAGACTATAATTAATATGTTGAAGGTATACTGCCTGCCAAATTGTGTTTTGTAAACTTATGACAATGGTCGCAGTTTGAAAGTTGACACCCTGCAGCATGTTCAAGTGGTCAACAAAGTATCCAGTTTCAAAACAAGCTTTATTGGCAATATTGATGTTCTGCGATCTCCCATTTTCCCATGTTCATCGCAGCAGACTTCCTGTTACAAATTACTATGCTGGCTGATTTTTGGTAGAGGAACATTCTGCCTCCTTTTGTGTATAGTGTACACCATAATCTATATATTTTATATTATTTTTAACAAATTGACAGCCCAGATGTATTTTTTTCCGATTTAAAAAATATGCTTGATCCATTATCAGTTTTTTATCATACCACACAATACAGTATTAAGCAGCAGTCCGCAGTATACAACCTAAACAATGTTTACTTATTTGATCATAATTTGCTACCGTATATGTAATTTTGGCATTTGACATGTTATTCGATAAATTATGCTTTTGCGAAATTACCGGTCACCATGTTCGGCCAATGGAATATTCAGTAATAAACCTATGATACGCGGATATAATTTTTTGCTTGTGGCGCTGTTTTTACAGTGTTGCATCTTGATGAAAACTCTCATCATGTTGCTTTTAAAACATTCAAACCATGTGAATTTCACAATAAACCCCATCAGTACTTGAGGTATTTGGCATCTGGGGATCCAACATATGCTATTTCAGGTAGGGTCTATCCAGTTGCACGATGACAGCTGTCCAGCCATTCCGCTGAACATACCAACAGCCACCCGCGTACAATTTCCAACCATCAGCTCACTAGGTAGATGAGTAAGAGTCAAGGCTTGACATTGGCAGCACGGGCATTACTGCTTACGTGCTGACATTAACTGATATCGATGTGCATTTGACAGAATGACCAGCAGTTCCCCCGGGGTGTGAACGGTGCGATTCGTTGAGTCTGTGGGGGTCTAGACAATTAGCTAGCGCGAAATGATGAATCAGCCATTCATCATGTTCGCTACACTGCAGCGGAAAGCATTCTTCTGAACTTTGGTCCACAATTTGCAGAAGGATGATTCAATCTTATGTAGTTATACGTGGTTGGTTTCGTCAAAACATGGAATAATTTTTTTTTTACTTTCCGGTAAAAATTAACTTTTAGTAAGAATATTATATCTCAATAGGATAGCCCACTCAGCTCATATCGATCCTGCTTCCAGCGAAAGTGGCACCATCTATGTAAATGCGTGCGAGGAGAGAAATGGCTCAGGCGCGTCCCTACATGGGTACTGGGAAATATTGTGCTTGTTGGGCGCATCATACGGTTAAAGCAGATTGATAATGATTAACCATGTCCAAATTGTTTTGGCGCATGACATGGTCAGACCTGGTCAATGAAGACAATATGAATCTATTTAATAGTATGGCTAAGGGTATGACCCTTTTCCCTGTACAGTTAATGAGGTTGTGCCATTAGGATTTTTCCTCAAATTAATGGTGTACGCACGGTTTTTAGCGCAGAAATAAGTTGATCTGCTTATATAGTAGTTAATATGGTGGGCGATGTGACCTCCACTCATATGGTGAATTGAACATTATTAGCCAGTAGTAATTTAGTTAGTAGTCGTAATATTGTTATCAAGGGTTGTCACACTCAATATATTTGCGAATTATACCTATTTTATGAAGTTAGCAGTCGGAGGCCGGCATGCTTGCTGTGATTATTCGACACTTGATTATGGATGTTTATACAATTACTCGCAATGATTAATAAAATTGCATGTCATTAAGTTGGCCTAATTCAGTCTATACTTGACTTGAGTTGTTTTTCTGCATAAATATGCACGCAGCATATTATATAATAACACTTATCATATAATAACACTTATCATATAAACACATCCAGGACTTTTGAAATGTTTTTATAAAGAAATGGTGTGATTTAAAAAACTTGTTTTGGAATATATAGATTTTCATGCCATCGCATTCACTTCTGCAATAAAGTAGTATTTTGAAATACCAGAAACTGTGGTTCAAGTGTACTTAAACGTGCCTATATAAATCATAATTATATCGCACACAGTAAAATCAAGAATACTTTAATACTTAATAGGAGAGTGCATTAAATATAGTATTAATAATCGGTCCGTCTTATTGGCGGGTCCCACTTGTTGACATTGTTTTATCACTAGTGCGTAGGTGTGGGGGCTTTCAAAGACAGTATTTAGGCAATTACTGTGGTCAATACAGTTGACAAACATACACCAGTGTCATTGAATCACACACAATTTACAAATACATTTTGGTGACGTTGTTAACACCAAATAACAGATAAATTTCCAGCTGAATGCACTACCACAAAAGTTACTTTGAAGAATATGTTTTGAATGTATATTAATCCAGACAGACCACTATTATATGCAAACTGAGCAAAACAAGAGATGCAGGCCAATGCTGATCAAACTGTCAAAACCAGCTGAACGGTGTTGCTAGCACACATTTACGTAGATGGCGCCACTTTCACTGGATCATGCGAATGCCGGTCGATATGACCCGAGTGGACTATGCTATTGAGATATAGTATTCTTGCTTTGAATAAGAGAAAATATCAAGAAACTTGGTTATGGCATTTATATAAGGTAAATCACTGTTTCACACATTCTACTACCTAATGACCGAAGGCATGTCTTGATTGTTTTACATAAAATATGCAATCTTTTATTCCATCAATTTTGCATATTATTTAAACAAATCACACTTTAGATTTGAACATCAAATTGATTCACAGTGGGTTTTGTTTTAGTAGATATCGGCATGTTTTTGCCAGAATGACCAGCAGTGCCTCCTGAGAGGTGTACATTATGGATTGTTGGGTCTGTGGGGTGTCCAGGCCATTAGCTAGCATAAATGTCTTATCCTGATGAATTGGCCTTTCATCATACTCAGCAACACTGATGCTCCACTGCCTCTGAAAGCATCCTTCTGAACTTTGGTCCAAAATTTGAAGAAGGATGGTTCAATCTTGCTGTAATTGTATGTGATAGGTTTCATCAAGAAATTAAGTCAATAATTGTGGGATCCTGGACAAATTAAGTAAAAATATTCAAATGTGGTCTGAATGCTACATCATACCTTCACACTTCATACAGTCTAATGACTGAAGTAACATCTTGATGATTTTAGCAAACGTTTGCACTCTTTATTAAATCCAATGCACATATTACTTAAAGCAATTCACACTTTCGATTTGAACATCAGTTTGATTCACAATGGGTTAATTAAACCAATGCCATAGGTAATTGTTAATGTGTTGTTCATGATATTAAACAAATACTTTGAAGGTATACTGCTCGCCAAGTTGTGTTTTAAAAGGTTCGCCGTTTTAATGTCACACCAGTGAAACACAGTGACATACACCTCATTCAAGGTGTAACCGCAGCTGTCACAGAGGCAGGCAAAGATAACTGCAACTTCTTGGGTTTGGCCAGGATTGCTGCCCAACTTCCAAGATCAATACAAAGTAAATTGATTCTGGTAACTTATTGCTAATATTTACCACCCAGGGTGAATTCGGATAACAGCACAAACAACAATTTAAATAAATTTACTCAGGCCAAATAAAAAATACCTGTGTTTCCAGTAACCCGACCGTCCCTAGTATTTCCGTGCGACCATATGCCTTTTTTCAAGAACAAAAGAAAACATTTTTATGATGCCGACCCTCGACCTTTTTTTTAACATTATATTATATTCCGGCAAAGACTTACAACAATCATTTGACACAATAAAAAATACAGATAGTCATTGTAAAAGTCCTGAAAAGTAACAAGAATTGACCTTTTAGAACGGAAATTCTGTGATCGATTGGATAGATTTCTGCGTAAATCAATGCAAAGCGTCATTGCACCCCTGCTACGTACCTCGTGTCAAACGATCTAAACAGGGACGCGGGCGGAAGGCGTTAACATAAACCGTTTCGTGATCGTTGGCTGGTTGTTCGTTAAGCGCATTGAAGACGTGTTGTTAATTAAATATACTTGTCACATCATTAGAACATGCATAAGTGTAATAAGATTCCGGTTTCGAACACAAAACTTGAATGAATAACAACAGCCTAGGTTATGCTGGCTCAAGGTGATATAGTCTGGGTTTCGTAGTTCTAACAAATTCCGTTGGATGGCGTCATATATAACGCTAGCTAAAATAGTTGAACAAAAATAATGTATAAAATATTACAATAGGTCTGCCTACCCTATTTTTTTTGCAATAAAATGTTTAAAAAATAAAATCTTTTCCCTACCTACCTACCCTATTTAAAAAATCACTGTTACTGGAAACACAATTATATTTTATTGTGGCCTCATCGAATTGTCCCATGTACATAGCGAGAAGCATTTGGAAAATTAGTGGCCCACTTGGGAAATCACTCCCACATGTTACGAACTGTCGCAGTATATTCTGGCCATCCCCAATCATCAAACCTGGGTTTGCGCAGAATCCCCCCGATACACAATCAACAGTAATGCCTGGGGGGCATTTCATCAGCTTCGTTTAGGTGCGTAAGTCTCTGTAATCACTTAGGAACGAGCCACCGACATTGATTTCCAACCTGCATCTGATGGTCATAGCAGGTGCTAAACTATAGATCTGTGAATGTACAATGGCCGAGGTTGGATACCGTCGATCAAATGGGAGACTGCCTCCAGACGATGTCGGGGCATTACCGTCATTTACTCATATAAAATGCACTGGACTACGCTGAAGCAATGTTTAGTCGACCCGGATTTTGAGGCGGTCTACGCCGACTTGAGATGTAAGTAAAGTAGTTGTTTGTCGATAATACGCCGGCTTGCCATACACAGCTGGGTCTTGGCAGGAATACTCAAGTGGTTGTGTAGGAGATCAGCTGTAGTTATGAGCAACATGTAGATGTATTTACTGGAGCGGTGAATGTGGGTAAAGACTCTTTGGTAGATGGTGTGGCACAGCTTGGACTTGTACAAGTCAACAGATTAAGTTCACTCTGTCCGCCACTGAATGCAATATAACTATGATCGAGCTGGCATATATGTGTGGTTATGTTAGCGTTTTTTCTTCCCAGACGGTTTGCATCGTGGGCGCCAAACTTTCAGGGCTTCTTTTATAACCCCTCGAAAGAAATGCTTTTACTTTTTCGAAATTCCCAGCAATTATGGGGTAAGTCAGTTGTTCGTAACGTAATAACTTCAGCTGTATGAATGGCTACAGGCAGGGGTAGATATTTGTGTACAAATAGTCTGCCAAGGAATAACGTGTAAAGCACTTTGAGCAGTCATAATGGACTGGATACTGTGATATATATATATATATATATCAGAACTTACCTTTACTGTTTACTTTACAAATGAGTGGACCTCAATGTCTTTGAGGAGATACATTTACAATGATCCAAAGTCAGCATATCAACATACTGATTGTAACATGCCTGAACATTTCCATGACATTTTGAGCAGATTTTCGAATGATATATTATATTACAATAAAATTATGCAGTACATTTGAAAAAATGTACCTTTGATATATTATCAGGCATGAAATATGCAGTACATTTGAACAAGTGTACCTTTGATCATGTTAATGGGCATGCAATAAGTGTCGTTTCAGTAAACAAATGCTGAAGGATGTCACCCAAAGATACATCCATTGTGAAACCGTGAATAGGCAGCGTTTAATTGGATGCAAAAATGAGTGTCACCTAATGCTGCCAGGTTGATATGGGAGTGTCTCTTTGTCACCGACGCTATCTTGTGTCACTAGATCAAAGGGCTGGGTCCAGTTATATCATTGACAGAGTAGCAAAAGAAAGACAAGCCGCCAATAATTGGAGAGCAGTGGCCATAGAGAAAAGGAGGAGTTATTCGGAAGCAGTGATGGATAGAAAAGATGGATCGGTAGACACAGGTGTTCATGGGGGTTTCGTTTATCAGGAAATTGGAGAAAAGAGAGCAGAGAGCGGAAGACATTATGGGATGTATTTGTCTACTAGTGGCATAGATAAAAGATACAGCAGAATGGGAAAAACAGGTTATGGTTGGGGCACGGGGTGGGATGGTTGGGGCACGGGGTGGGATGGTCGTGTGCATGTAGGAGAGAACGAATGTTGGTGATTTGGAACGTCAATCATTGTTGGTTAGTTCCGGAAGTTGTGAAAAGATTTAACTTAAAGATTGAGGTATGGATTGGACAGATTGCACTGTCAGAGATATGATGTGTGTAGGAACTGTAACATGTAAGAGGGTGGGTGTTATCCACTATGGAGTTAAATGCGCAATCATTGGAATCAGTCATATGATGTGAATAAAATATATACAGGGTTAGGGTCATTTTGGGTTAAGGGTAAGTTCTTATGTATTTTTTTTAATTAGGGTTATAATCAGTAGTAGAGAATAATTAAGGTTAGTTAGAGTTCAGGTTAGGTTTCCGGTGATTGCCCAGTCGACTGCCGCTAACTCACAAGTACACAAGGTATGTCGAGCCTTAATCAGAGTGTGTGTGTTTAATAAACGTATATATTAAATAATATGCTAACTTTGGGGGCAGTGTGACAGTATCTCTTCCCAGGTTCTGTTGTCCACTCATATCTTTCCATGTTCATTCGCTTCCTTGAACCATTCGACTCTGATCTACCAACTGGCAATGCATTAAAACAAATAAGTAGTTATTTGCAGTTAATGACTGACAACTTACTGTAGGTTGTGAGCCCCTCATCAGATGGCACCACTGTGACTTTACGTTTACGTGAAATTATTTATATTGTGCCTGGTTTGTTGCTTCATGAACATGTGTGAACCGGTTGTGAATGATTTGGCAACTTGCTTAACACGAGCTATCTCGGTCCATATTCTAACAAATTTACAAGTTTATAACTCAGCTTTTTTTTTATAAATTACTGCAGCTGAGCAGTAATTTAGTGATGGGGACAGTGCTCACTCACGGAATAATTAGTACCAAAACAACATGGTGAATTTAAGATTATAACATGAGCCTGGTATGCTTGGCAGAGACCAAGTATAAATGACGTGATACTAGGCCTAGATTCACTACTTATCATGTTCGAGACTATTTACCCAGGTATTCCCCGATTGACGTCGTAATTTAGCTGCCATATTTACCGAATTTTCTTTACAAATATGTGTGATTTGGGCAGTACGCTAGTCCTGCTGTTTACGAATGCGGTCAATATACCAGGTCAGTGCAAAATGACCACATCCAGTTGTGGTCAGTCATGGTTGGATAGGCATGGTCATCTAGGTTAAGTGCAGAATACCCCAAATTACTCGGCATTCATCAAATGTGTGTGGTCACACACAGTGTGTGGGTATTTACATCTACTGACCAGTAAACACATCAAGAAGCTGACTGCCAGTCACCTAAGGTATTGTTCTGAAATAAACTACCATAAACTCAAGTCGGTCTTAACGTGTTTTTGTTTCCAAGGTTTCTGTTTTGTTGCAATCCATGGCAGCAGTTTGTTTGTGGAGATGGCAACACCCAACATTGATATTTACATCACAGTAATTTGAATCAATTAGGCAGTGCTGGTGGGATCAATAGTTTAGGCTGCCCTTTTCACAGACATACAGAGGTGAACAACAATATATTCTCATAATATGTTTAGGTGAAATAACATGGAGATAGTCAGAACCAAATTAAGACTTGCTTTGATGGGGAGTAACTCAGAGTTAATTGATAGCTTACAACTCCTTACCAGATGTTTGGCACAGATGAAACCTGGGCAGTACCCAGACTCCAGGATCATTATAGACTCATTAGGACATCAGTGGGAGACACCAGCAACAGATGTGGCTCTTCTTGTTTGAACTCAGCATTTCTTAAGTATTGGGAGTGGCCACTTGGATTTTTATCCACCACAACACCCTGTCCATTGCATCCTCCTCCACAACCTCTGTCACCTCCATGTCTCTCCTCCCCATGATGCCCTGTCCATTGCGTCCTCCTCCACAACCTCTGTCACCTCCATGTCTCATCTCACCACAACACCCTGTCCATTGCATCCTCCTCCACAACCTCTGTCACCTCCATGTCTTTCCATGCCACGACACACTGTCCATTGCATCCTCCTCCACAACCTCTGTCACCTCCATATCTCTCCACACCACGACACCTGTCCATTGCTTCCTCCTCCACAATCTCTGTCATCTCCATGTATCTGCACCACGACACCCTGTCCATTGCTTCCTCCTCCACAACCTATGTCACCTCCATATCTCTCCTCACCATGATGCCCTGTCCATTGCATCCTCCTCCACAACCTCTGTCACTTCCATGTCTCTCCTCACCATGATGCCATGTCCATTGCATCCTCCTCCACAACCTATGTCACCTCCATGTCTCTCCATACCAACATCCTCCTCCACAACCTCTGTCACCTCCATGTCTCTCCTCACCATGATGCTCTGTCCATTGCATCCTCCTCCACAACCTCTGCCACCTCCATGTATCTTCTCACCACGCCGCCCTGTCCATTGCATCCTCCACAATCTCTACCACCTCCAAGTCTCTCCTCACCACGACGCCCTGTCTATTGCGTCCTCCACAACCTCTGCCACCTCCATCAGGCTCCAAGTCTCTCCTCACCATGACACCCTGTCCATTGCATCCTCCTCCACAACTTCTGTCACCTCCATGTCTCTCCTAAGCACAATACCTGTCCATTGCAGACCTGCCTACCATTCCGGATTGTCCGGAATCATTCCGGAAAGTCACCTCAAATGACGGTATTACGGTGAGGGATGAAAATATTACGGACTGTGACCATGTTGGGTAATCACTGAAATTTAGGTTGCACTATATTCAACAGGTGGCAGCATATGTATGCAGCATGTTGTGACATGGTTTTTAATTCGCTGAGTCTGGTCGTAATGTAACCAATAGGAAACAGCGTTATGACAAAATCGCATTTCC
Organism: Escarpia spicata; assembly: GCA_963995525.1. Taxonomy (NCBI): domain Eukaryota; kingdom Metazoa; phylum Annelida; class Polychaeta; order Sabellida; family Siboglinidae; genus Escarpia; species Escarpia spicata. The sequence goes on from OZ023213.1 coordinate 34,054,929, forward strand.
GCGATCAAACAAAACGAAGTCACGCGGCATGAAATGATGGCTGACAGCGAAAGGACGCCACCGCCAACCCAAAAGAAATGTGTAATGCAAAAATGTAGTGAGTGTTGTACTTGTAGTGTTAGGCCAACTGACTGTAGTAAGACTAAGTTAGTGTATTTATTGAGGAGTTTGTGTATCATTTACAGCCTATCATACAGTTACTACAGTCTAGGCAATGTCGATGACAGTTTGTTGATGACAGCGTAACTAATGGGTTTGACCTGTCGCTACACCCCCCCCCCCGTGACAATATCTTACATGGTGGTTCTGCATTACTGACAGGAAGCGTATATTCCTGAAAATCAGTGTAAATGGGAAGATGGATTACTGACAGGAAGTTTTTGGGGTAGGCAGCCATTGCATCCTCCACAACTTCTGTCGCCTCCATGTCTCTCCTAAGCACAACACCCTGTCCATTGCGTCCTCCTCCACAACCTCTGTCACCTCCATGTCTCTCCTAACCACAACACCCTGTCCATTGCATCCTCCTCCACAACCTCTGTCACCTCCATATCTCACCACAACACCCTGTCCATTGCATCCTCCTCCACAACCTCTGTCACCTCCATATCTCTCCTCACCACAAGACCCTGTCCATTGCGTCCTCCTCCACAACCTCTGCCACCTCCATGTCTCTCCTCACCACATCCTTCATTTGCATCCTGTGTTTGCTCACCACCAGGGACTGTGTCCTCTTGATCACATTATCTTCCTCTCTGTGTGTCTGCATATTACTTATTAGGCAGTTCAGAAAACTGCTGAGGCGAAGATTTGAACTGGGAATTGGTCAGCAGAAATGATAACTCTGGCCAAATTAGTGTCATCAGGCAGTATTACATCTAGCCAGAGAGTCTGACGTAATAGACCTTGAGAGATGTTTCATTACTCGGAGTCGGTGTTGGTATCATTTACTTAATTATCCCTCTCCTTATTATAATCTCACCTATATACAAAGAGAGACAGGTTTCATTGCTATGTGTTGGCCAGTATCATTTTCATAGTTGTTCCCTCCTTATTTTCATCTTATATGTACACAAAGAGATACATGTGTTTCACTACTGTGTGTGGATATATTTTCTTTTCCTCTCCTGAAAGGATCATCGCAGAATGTTGATGTCCGATATCAAATGAAATTACTTTCGTTTGGGGGAGGGGGGTCATAGGCAGGTTCGTCAGGTGTCGGACATCAGTATTTTATGCGTTAAAGCGATATGGTTAGTATATTGATATCGTCATATCAGTGTTTACAAACTTTCATCTAAGGTGTGGGGTCTGAGGCCAGACGAAAGTAATTTCGTCTGATGTTGGACATTGTTGATCTGAGATGATCCCTTATTATCTGTGATCTGATGTATAGACAAAGAGAGATGTGTCTCATTACTAGGTGTTGAAATCTTTTTCTAAATTACCCCTCTCCTTATTATCATGACCTATAGACACAGATAGACATGTTTCATTACGTGAATGGATGAGCGTTTATTCAACAACAACAACAACATAATACATGCACAGTATGGTTTGCTGCTGCTGCTGCTGCTGAAAGGACATAGCTGAAGTCATAGACTTATGTGTTGCTATGTCCTACTCGAACTATAAAAACTGAATAAATACAACAGGAATTATAAATAAATCACAAAATAATATTCACAACTCATATATAGACTGTTTACTATAGTGCTATTACATGGGTTTAACAAAACGTCACCTTCAATTAGCAATTCACAAATATGTAGAAAGTAATGACAACTTGATTGCTTTTTTAAATTGTGTTAAACTTGGAAGCTGAGTCAATTTATTTGGTAAATTGTTCCACGTTTTTATACCCTTGACGGTGATTGACAGCAGTCGGAGGGTGGTGTTTGTCTTTTTAACATAGAACAATTTGCTTTGTCTGGTATCATGCATGTGTATAGCTGCGGTTGGTTCAAATAATGCTTGAACACGACCATTTAAAGAATGGTTGTTTGCTTTATAAAGTATGATCATAGTCTTGTATTTAACTAAATCATGAAATTTAAGCATGTTTGAGAGATGGAAAAATACAGATGTATGATCATGGTAATTAAGATTATAAATAATCAGTATAGCTTTTTTCTGTAACATAAATAGTTTTCTGAGTCTAGATTGATAAGTATTTCCCCAGATCTCACAGCAATATGACATATGTGGTTCAACAAGTGAATTATATAATGTGTGTAACGCTTGACAATCAAGAACATGCCTAGTTTTATACAAAACTGCTATGTTTTTTTATACTTTTGATTCATCAATTTTTATGTGTTCTCTCCATGTTACGTTTTCGTCAATGGTTACTCCAAGGAATTTAGTATATGATACCTGCTCAATGTTTTTCCCATTCAAAACTATATTCACATCTGTTCTAGGTTGCTTTTTATTGTTGAACATTATAAAATGTGTTTTGTTCACATTAAGTGATAATTTGTTCGCTCGAAACCACAGGTCTAGTTTTTTTAGTTTGTTGTTAATAACAGTGCTTATTTCATCTGTGTTACTAGCGGAATAAAAAATGTTTGTATCATCAGCAAACAAAATAATATCAAGCAAATTTGAGACTTCACACATGTCATTTATGTACAGAATAAATAATAACGGGCCAAGGATTGAACCTTGCGGGACTCCACACTTGATTTCCTTTTGTTCTGAGTTACTGTTGTTATAGCATACATATTGTCTAAGGATGGTTAAGTAGCTTTTAATCCAGGCCAGAACCAGACCCCTGATTCCGTAGCATTGCAATTTACTTAGCAGTATGTTGTGGTCAACAGTGTCAAAGGCTTTTTTTAGGTCGATAAAGACCCCAATCGTGCTTTGGCATTTATCCATTGCGGATGTAATTTTTTCGACAAATTCTGTTAAAGCTAGTGAAGTTGAGTGATTACTTCTGAAGCCATATTGCCCATCTGTCAATATGTGTTGTGTTTCAATGAAAGACCTTAGCCTTTTGTTGAATATTTTTTCAAGTATTTTAGAAAATTGGGATAAGAGATATAGGTCTATAATTAGAAAATTGAAAACGATCTCCTGACTTAAATATAGGAATAACTTTTGCTAATTTCATATCATTTGGAAATGATCCGCTGATCAAAGATCTGTTAAAAATGTGGGTTAGCGGTTGTACAATTTGCTTTATTACATACTTAACTGTTTTCATGCTGATTTCATCGTGTCCGTATGAAGTTTTACTTTTGCACCCAGACACAATTTTGAGTACTTCTTGCTCAGTAACGGGGGACATATACATTGATTGTGATACAGTACGTTTTACATAGTCGGTTGGCTTTGTTCCCGGGCAGGGTTCTATGAGGTTGGATAATTTAGTACCTATATCGACGAAGAAATTGTTAAAATGGTTAGCTATTTCTTTATTTTCTAATACTACTATGTTATCGCCAACATGAAACTTGTTCAAATATGTGGTATAAGATTTTCTTTTACCTATTATGCTGTTAAGAGTTTTCCAAGTTGCTCTTATATTAGTCTTACAATCGTCAAGTTTTTTTCTGTAATATTTTTTCTTTTCTAGACGTAATAATTTTGTTAACTTATTTTTGTTAATTCTGTCCTATTCTTTAGAAACGCTAAGTACATGTTATTCTTCTTTATGCAAGCGTTTTTTAGCCCTCTTGATAACCAAGGTTTACCATTCTTTTTTGTCTCCTGAATACGTTGTAGTTTTTACAGGACAGGCATCGTTATAAGTATTATTTAGTATTTGCATAAAGTGCGAGAATGCTAAATCAGGGTTTTACTTGTTCATTACAGTGTCCCAGTTTGCATAATTTAAATCATGCTTAAAATGGTTTAATGAGTCCTCATCTAACGTTCTGTTATATTTATATGTTGGATCATCATTAATAACCGCATAAGTGCTGTTGTCACACAGGACAAAAATTGGCATATGGTCTGTAGCATCGCTTAAAACAATGCCGCACATTTTGTTTCTACACAGTTCAGAACAGAAAATGTTATCTATTATACTAGCAGTCGTGCTTGTTACTCGTGTGGGCCTGGTGATCAAGGGATATAATCCAGAGCTGAACATTTGATCAATGAAATATTTTGATTCAGCTTGCTCTGTGCAGTGCAATAGGTCTATATTGTAATCACCACATATATACACAATTTTGCTGGTGAGATTTCCCAGTATGAATGAGAGATTGTCATTAAATTTGCTGATGCTGGTATTCAGTGCTCTATACATACAACCGACATTGATTTTTTTTTCGTGTTTACTAATTTGTATCTCAATAAAGATGCTTTCAAAACAGTCATCAACCGCATATACGATATATTCCTTAAACAAATATCAGAAGACTGGCAATTGTTAAGTACAGATTCACACACATATATGGCAACGCCGCCACCGTGTTTTTTTTTCTTCTGGAATTACAGTACAGTTTGTAACCTGAAAATACGACATCGTTACAGTTTACTTCAATTCCGTCCCAATTGTTTTCTTTAAGCCACGTTTCTGATATAGCAATTATATGAAATTTATACTCCGTGCTTTGGATAGTATCTTTAATCTTGGGTAAGTTAGCTTTTAAACTCCGAGCATTAAAGTGTATCATACTCAGTTTGATGTGTCGATATATTTCTTAATTCTCTCCTTCACCATTATCAAAGTGAAACTGCTACAATAATAGAATCCACACAGACGTGATATCACTAGTTTCAGTTTTGTTGCTATCTGTGGCATCAATTTGTGCTCGGAGACGGCTTCGGTATTCACTTCACAGAGCAAATGGCAACCATAGGGCACCACTGGCTGGATCAATAGTTTATTGGCTGTTCGCTTCATAGATCTTGAACAGCGAATTCGTGTCACCATTACTGTCATTGTGCATGCGTTGGATGTATGATGTCATTGTCGTGGAGTATCTCGTAAATATGTCTCGGCGCACTTCAAATGTACTCATACACAGGTGGGTGAATACTTGCTTTTTATGGTATTCGTTTCATAATACTATTTGGCTGGGGATGATTTCAAAACATAGATGAGGGGCTTAGCCAGAGACCTGTCTGTCCATCTTCAAGACTGGCAGATGACTGAACAAGACGAGTAATTACAACAGATAGGACAGGTGGAATTTAGAGGGGGGCAGCTGGCCACAGGATTAGGTAATAGTTCCAAGTCTAGGGGTTTACCATAATGACTATCATTGGCACAACTGGTAGTGAAACAAATCGAATGGATCAGTATTAATTAAATCAAAACAAAACAAAATTTAACAAAACTAAGCTGGCCAATCATGGCTGTGATTGATGTGAATGGCTTCGATGCAAACCATCCACATGCCAAGACGGACAGTTTTCATTAATTCATGACTGCTATATATTTCAAGCTAAGGACCTGACATAGATACATTACAACAGTATCTACATACAGCTATATATATATATATGTTATTTCACCTCGGAGTCCTGTTACATAGAACTTTGAATTACATCAATCTTTGTGCAAGATCGGCTGCTTTGTATTCACCAGATGGCGCTTCAGTTGTCACAGGGCTAAACTGCCTGTGTGCTATTAATTAAATTTTCTTTATAAAACAACTATAAGATTGAGACCATTTCAATCACCGCCAGCAGTCTTCTTAAGGAACTCAATTGTTTTTCCTCTGCTCGCCAGATGGTGTGGCGAGCATTCTATATAAGATGTGGCTGAATATGTATCCCCCCCATCTCGGTTTATGATTGGTTTCATTTTGCACATCCAGGTGGCCTCCTTAGTTCAATATGTGCACCACTCTGGCACCCTCCCAGTGTAGCTCTGGCACATCCCAATCTAGCTCTGGCACCCTCCCAGTCTAGCTCTGGCACCTCCCAGTCTAGCTCTGGCACCCTCCCAGTCTAGCTCTGGCACCCTCCCAGTCTAGCTCTGGCACCCTCCCTGTCTAGCTCTGGCACCCTCCCAGTCTAGCTCTGGCACCTCCCAGTCTAGCTCTGGCACCTCCCAGTCTAGCTCTGGCACCTCCCAGTCTAGCTCTGGCACCCTCCCAGTCTAGCTCTGGCACCCTCCCTGTCTAGCTCTGGCACCCTCCCAGTCTAGCTCTGGCACCTCCCAGTCTAGCTCTGGCACCTCCCAGTCTAGCTCTGGCACCTCCCAGTCTAGCTCTGGCACCTCCCAGTCTAGCTCTGGCACCTCCCAGTCTAGCTCTCGCACCTCCCAGTCTAGCACTGGCACCCTCCCAGTCTAGCTCTGGCACCCTCCCAGTCTAGCTCTGGCACCTCCCTGTCTAGCTCTGGCTCCTCCCAGTCTAGCTCTGGCACCTCCCAGTCTAGCTCTGGCTCCTCCCAGTCTAGCTCTGGCACCCTCCCAGTCTAGCTCTGGCACCCTCCCAGTCTAGCTCTGGCACCTCCCAGTCTAGCTCTGGCACCCTCCCAGTCTAGCTCTGGCACCCTCCCAGTCTAGCTCTGGCACCCTCCCAGTCTAGCTCTGGCACCTCCCAGTCTAGCTCTGGCACCTCCCAGTCTAGCTCTGGCACCTCCCAGTCTAGCTCTGGCACCTCCCAGTCTAGCACTGGCACCCTCCCAGTCTAGCTCTGGCACCCTCCCAGTCTAGCTCTGGCACCCTCCCAGTCTAGCTCTGGCACCCTCCCATTCTAGCTCTGGCACCCTCCCAGTCTAGCTCTGGCACCTCCCAGTCTAGCTCTGGCACCCTCCCAGTCTAGCTCTGGCACCCTCCCAGTCTAGCTCTGGCACCTCCCAGTCTAGCTCTGGCACCCTCCCAGTCTAGCTCTGGCACCCTCCCAGTCTAGCTCTGGCACCCTCCCAGTCTAGCTCTGGCACCTCCCAGTCTAGCTCTGGCACCTCCCAGTCTAGCTCTGGCACCCTCCCAGTCTAGCTCTGGCGCCTCCCAGTCTAGCTCTGGCGCCTCCCAGTCTAGCTCTGGCGCCTCCCAGTCTAGCTCTGGCGCCTCCCAGTCTAGCTCTGGCACCCTCCCAGTATAGCTCTGGCACCTCCCAGTCTAGCTCTCGCACCTCCCAGTCTAGCACTGGCACCCTCCCAGTCTAGCTCTGGCACCCTCCCAGTCTAGCTCTGGCACCTCCCTGTCTAGCTCTGGCTCCTCCCAGTCTAGCTCTGGCACCTCCCAGTCTAGCTCTGGCTCCTCCCAGTCTAGCTCTGGCACCCTCCCAGTCTAGCTCTGGCACCCTCCCAGTCTAGCTCTGGCACCTCCCAGTCTAGCTCTGGCACCCTCCCAGTCTAGCTCTGGCACCCTCCCAGTCTAGCTCTGGCACCTCCCAGTCTAGCTCTGGCACCCTCCCAGTCTAGCTCTGGCACCTCCCAGTCTAGCTCTGGCACCTCCCAGTCTAGCTCTGGCACCTCCCAGTCTAGCTCTGGCACCTCCCAGTCTAGCTCTGGCACCTCCCAGTCTAGCACTGGCACCCTCCCAGTCTAGCTCTGGCACCCTCCCAGTCTAGCTCTGGCACCCTCCCATTCTAGCTCTGGCACCCTCCCAGTCTAGCTCTGGCACCTCCCAGTCTAGCTCTGGCACCCTCCCAGTCTAGCTCTGGCACCCTCCCAGTCTAGCTCTGGCACCTCCCAGTCTAGCTCTGGCACCCTCCCAGTCTAGCTCTGGCACCCTCCCAGTCTAGCTCTGGCACCCTCCCAGTCTAGCTCTGGCACCTCCCAGTCTAGCTCTGGCACCTCCCAGTCTAGCTCTGGCACCCTCCCAGTCTAGCTCTGGCACCCTCCCAGTCTAGCTCTGGCACCTCCCAGTCTAGCTCTGGCGCCTCCCAGTCTAGCTCTGGCGCCTCCCAGTCTAGCTCTGGCACCCTCCCAGTCTAGCTCTGGCACCCTCCCAGTATAGCTCTGGCACCTCCCAGTCTAGCTCTGGCACCTCCCAGTCTAGCTCTGGCACCTCCCAGTCTAGCTCTGGCACCCTCCCAGTCTAGCTCTGGCACCCTCCCAGTATAGCTCTGGCACCTCCCAGTCTAGCTCTGGCAACCTCCCAGTCTAGCTCTGGCACCTCCCAGTCTAGCTCTGGCAACCTCCCAGTCTAGCTCTGGCACCTCCCAGTCTAGCTCTGGCACCCTTCCAGTCTAGCTCTGGCACCCTCCCTGTCTAGCTCTGGCACCCTCCCAGTATAGCTCTGGCACCTCCCAGTCTAGCTCTGGCACCTCCCAGTCTAGCTCTGGCACCCTCCCAGTCTAGCTCTGGCGCCTCCCAGTCTAGCTCTGGCGCCTCCCAGTCTAGCTCTGGCGCATCCCAGTCTAGCTCTGGCACCTCCCAGTCTAGCTTTGGCACCTCTCAGTCTAGCTCTGGCACCCTCCCAGTCTAGCTCTGGCACCTCCCAGTCTAGCTCTGGCACCTCTCAGTCTAGCTCTGGCACCCTCCCAGTCTAGCTCTGGCACCCTCCCAGTCTAGCTCTGGCACCTCCCAGTCTAGCTCTGGCACCCTCCCAGTCTAGCTCTGGCACCCTCCCAGTTTAGCTCTGGCACCTCCCAGTCTAGCTCTGGCACCCTTTCAGTCTAGCTCTGGCACCTCCCAATCTATCTCTGGCACCCTCCCAGTCTATCTCTGGCACCCTCCCTGTCTAGCTCTGGCACCCTCCCTGTCTAGCTCTGGCACCCTCCCTGTCTAGCTCTGGCACCCTCCCTGTCTAGCTCTGGCACCCTCCCTGTCTAGCTCTGGCACCCTCCCTGTCTAGCAAACAGTATGTTTAAGTACTATTATTTGGCCGGGTCCATTTTCGAACATTAACACCAATGGGAGTTTAGAGAATGAGATCACAGCTCAGTGACTCTATCACAGATATTTACCATTTCACTGCATGGCATCTTAATACTCTTTTAACCCAGGCAGTGACACCAGGTTGAAGGACTAACAGTCTATGGTGTCTCTTCCAAATGACACAGGCAATATGAGATAAATTAAATTGGCCAAGTTTTGACATGGCGGTCGATACTGGAACTGAATGACAATCGGTCAGCAGCAGGTTTCTAATCCCCATTTCTCCGATTAACTGTCCGGCACTCTGACCGCTCAACCATCTCACCCCACTGCTCGACCATCACGCCCCAACGTAACACAGTCATGCCAGGTAATACATAATATGACAGTTTATATAGCACCTTTTTCAGCCTAGACTGCTAAAAGTCGCTTTACCCAAAAAATTTTTTTTACAATATGTCATAGATATTAAAAAATAAAAACTAGTGTACCCACATATGGACGTGGTTTTTCAAAAAAGAATATACAAACATCAAAGTAGATATCTAAGATACCTAAATTACAAAACATCTCTAAAATATACACATACAAAAGCTGTCTGTTAAATATGTAATAAAACAATCTATAAAATGTCGTAAATAACCAAAGCTCATTTAAAATGCCTTACAAAACAAGTACGTCTTTCACTGTCTCTTGAGTGCATCTGTCGGTGGAGCCTGGTGAATAGAAAGGAGTGTATTGTGTGGGGGCAGCCACAGAGAAGGCTTTGTTCCCCAGTAGTGTTCTGGACATGGGCACCTCAAGCAGCAGCCTGCTCTCAGAACGAAGTGTCCTTCAAGGATTGTGATGTACCAAGCACGTCTTTGATGTAGAATGATCCAGGTAGAGATGTTTTCGGCAATTGACAGCCAATTCTAAGAAGCCGATCTCTCTATTTTGATTTAAAATTTGCATCAAACCATAAAAAACTTTTGCCAGAATGTTGCACAGAAGAAATACCACGGATCACACACACATGGACATGGGAGCATGAATTAATGCTGACGTGTTGTGGCCTCAACGACTGTCATTAAATACATTTCAGGATGTACGCTGGTGTTAGTAATCACTTAGCACCAGTGTAGGAGGTTATTACTTTCTGTTGTACAGGTATGAGATATAAGGTATTGCCGAATCGTCTCAAATTGGATGTGTTCTCATATAAATTGCAGTCATTATACAGGTGTCAGAAGACGTAACGGAGTGTGAATACACGGCAGTGCAAACTCGTCGATATAGCAAGTTAGAATAGCTAGGATATTGCAAACTAGTGTTCCTCAGACCAGCCGAAGTCCACAGCCATGTCTCCTTGGATCATGGTGCAAAGTTTTGTTCAGACCAGCCGACTGATGCAGCTGTGTACAGGTAGCACCAGACAGACGTACAGACTGACAGACAGACAGACTGACAGACAGACAGATGGACTGACATTTATATATTGGACGTTTTGTAGACTTGTTAAGAAATTAAAATGTTTCAACTCATTGAAAGGAGCCAGTCTTCCAAATGTTTAATTAATTAATTAATATATTGTCCTTAAGACTATAATAATTATATTAAAGCCTGCAATGATGTTCACAGTTTGAAACAAAACATCCAGTTTCAAAACAAGCTTTATTGGCAATATGGCCGAGTCAGCCGAGTTAACCACAATACCCTTTGATGTTGAAAGATTTCTCATTTTCCTGCATTTAACACAGCAGACTTGTGGGTACAAATTACTACACTGGCTAATTCGGAGTAGAGGAACAGCCTGCTTCCCTTTAAAAAAGTCGCTGCCAGTTTGCCACAACAGATGGGTACCTAGAACTAGAAGCACTGACTCATTGTGAATGTCAACTGGCTGGACATATTGATTGTGCAATATCTATTCACTCACACACGCCAAAAATTGCTCTGAAAAAATTAGTGACATAATAGGGTGACTGTGTTCTTTCATTCCGGAGCCTACTTCTATTATGTGTTAATAAATAGCAGTTGTATTATTTACGACCTGCGTGTGAATTATTGATGCAAAGTAAGTGCGTGTTTACAATTTCCTGACTAAGGTGACCCAGCCTGGAAAAATGATAGTATTAGTCTGTCACAAAGTAGCTGAAAGAGAAGTAATGTCTCCTTAGCCCAGGTTGACCAGGTAGACGTAAATGGGTTAATTTGTACTGATGTGAAGTTGTGCGAGGTCAGTTGAGTGACCACAGCCTTGCAAGGTGTTGGCGGTCTGTCCAGGCCTGTATTGCCTGTTGGTGTGTAAATAACACAAATTTTGCCGGTTTATGTTTGGATGTAATGTATGAGCTCAATCTACCCACAGGTGAGTGTGGGGTGATGTAATGTATGCGCTCAGTCTACCCACAGGTGAGTGTGGGGTGATGTAATGTATGCGCTCAGTCTACCCACAGGTGAGTGTGGGGTGATGTAATGTATGCGCTCAGTCTATCCACAGGTGAGTGTGGGGTGATGTAATGTATGCGCTCAGTCTACCCACGGGTGAGTGTGGGGTGATGTAATGTAGGCGCTCAGTCTGCACACAGGTGAGTGTGGGGTGATGTAATGTATGTGCTCAGTCTACCCACAGGTGAGTGTGGGGTGATGTAATGTATGCGCTCAGTCTACCCACAGTTGAGTGTGGGGTGATGTAATGTATGCGCTCAGTCTACCCACAGGTGAGTGTAGGGTGATGTAATGTATGCGCTCAGTCTACCCACAGGTGAGTGTGGGGTGATGTAATGTATGCGCTCAGCCTACCCACAGGTGAGTGTGGGGTGATGTAATGTATGCGCTCAGTCTACACACTGGTGAGTGTGGGGTGATGTAATGTATGCGCTCAGTCTACCCACAGGTGAGTGTAGGGTGATGTAATGTATGCGCTCAGTCTACCCACAGGTGAGTGTAGGGTGATGTAATGTATGCGCTCAGTCTACACACTGGTGAGTGTGGGGTGATGTAATGTATGCGCTCAGTCTACCCACAGGTGAGTGTGGGGTGATGTAATGTATGCGCTCAGTCTACACACAGATGAGTGTGGGGTGATGTAATGTATGTGCTCAGTCTACCCACAGGTGAGTGTGGGGTGATGTAATGTATGCGCTCAGTCTATCCACAGGTGAGTGTGGGGTGATGTAATGTATGCGCTCAGTCTACCCACAGGTGAGTGTGGGGTGATGTAATGTATGCGCTCAGTCTACCCACAGATGAGTGTGGGGTGATGTAATGTATGCGCTCAGTCTACCCATAGGTGAGTGTAGGGTGATGTAATGTATGCGCTCAGTCTACCCACAGGTGAGTGTGGGGTGATGTAATGTATGCGCTCAGTCTACCCACAGGTGAGTGTGGGGTGATGTAATGTATGCGCTCAGTCTACACACTGGTGAGTGTGGGGTGATGTAATGTATGCGCTCAGTCTACCCACAGGTGAGTGTAGGGTGATGTAATGTATGCGCTCAGTCTACACACTGATGAGTGTGGGGTGATGTAATGTATGCGCTCAGTCTACCCACAGGTGAGTGTGGGGTGATGTAATGTATGCGCTCAGTCTACACACAGATGAGTGTGGGGTGATGTAATGTATGTGCTCAGTCTACCCACAGGTGAGTGTAGGGTGATGTAATGTATGCGCTCAGTCTACACACTGGTGAGTGTAGGGTGATGTAATGTATGCGCTCAGTCTACACACTGGTGAGTGTGGGGTGATGGATTTTGTGATTCTTTCCAGTGCCCCTGTAGAAAGTAATTTGTAAAATTAGGATGTTCAGGGATATGGTTAAAAGCACCTGGTCGAAAGCTCCCGGTAAAAAACACTCTGGGTCAAAATATCTTGTCAAAACACCCCCGGTCAAAACATTCCCAGTCAAAACAACCCTGGTCAAAAAACACCCGGTCAAGACACCCCCAGTCAGTAGCTCAGTCTTCTGTTTAACAGCTTTCTTGGATCTGCAGACAGCAGTTGCAATCTCTCTCTGTGGCTGGTGTGTGTCAGTGGACAGTGTCCTCTCTGCACTATCCATGTTCTGACACCATAGGAGCCGTAATCTTGTGAGACTTCTGTATCAATGTGACCCATGCTGAAGTAAGGGCTGCCAGCCTGGTCTGCCCACACAGCAACAATCTATGTTCCAGGTGAGCTGTTAAAAGCATTTAGATCTTGTTTGAGAACACCTTGGAAGTGAAGGTGTTATCTGCCTAGTGTTCTCCGTCCATCCTGCAGCTCCACAATGACGTTACTGCAGACATGTCTAGCCCCGGGTATTTGTTGATGTCGCAGGTGGCTAATGAGTGGCCTGAAGCCTGTTGTAGTGAGGATTTCTTTGAGTTATTGTACAGCTGTTCCAGCTAATGTCTAGTATTGTTCTGCAGGCATCGCATGTGAAAAGTGTTCAGTCTTCTCTGATGCACTTTGGCCAAGTCTTATGGCATAACTGTCTCTCCCTCTCTCTCTGTGTCTGTCTGTCTCCTCTCCATCCCCCATCTCTTTCTCTCTCCGTGTCTCTTTCCCCCTCACCCTCCCTCCCTGTTTCCCTCCCTCCCCCTCCCTCCTTTGCTCCCTTCCTCCCACTCTCCCTTCCTCCTTTGCTTCTCCCCCCTCCATTGCTCCCTTCATCCCTTCCTCCTCCCTCCTTCCCTCCCTCCTTCCTTCCCTCCCTCCCTCCCTCCATCCATTTCTCCCTTCCTCCTTTGCTCCCTTCCACCATTTCTCCCTTCCTTCCTCCCTCCCTCCCACCCTCCGTCCAAATCACCCTCTCTCCCTCCTTCTCCCTTCCCTCCAATGCTCCCTCCCTCCGTCCATCCCTTCCCTCCATTTCTCCCTTCCTCCCTCATCTGTGTTAGTTACCTTACCGCTAAGTTACCAGCTGACATAATTGAGCTTACAACCCCAGTCTCGTCCAAGGATGGTTTTGTATCTCGGTCTGACACTAAGTTGAGTGAAGTTGATGAAAAGGTTCTGATACAGGGCAGTGTAGTATTTTAATATAGCACACCTTTCCAGTTGCTTAGCTTGTTGCACCTTTATGTCTGAACATGTATCTGATACTGACATGAAGTATGAAGACATTTTCACTGGTTGCCACCAACCTCACAAGCCAGGGCTGTTTGCCATGCAAAATTAGCCCTGCGTTGGCTAATCCCCTATGCGAAGTGCGGAAGTTAGCCGAGTCAAACTAGTAGCTTAAATACCCGCCCCAATTTGAAGACGGATAAACGACTTCTGGGAATCCCAATATATAATGACCCATTCGCCCATTAGTATGAGCAGCTGAGCGGTATTGTGTATTCGAATAATTGCTTGTACGTCCTAAACATTGCATGTAACACGAGCCACGGTTGGTTGAAATTAGTTTTATTATGACCACCTGACCTGCCGACTTCCGCTGATCTATTGAGCGATTTCATAGGCCGAGTTAAATTCAGAGTTTTGCAAAGCGATCAGCCAGGGGGTACTGCTGGCTGGCACTGACGTAATCAGCAGCAGCGACCCCTGGCGTGCCAGAGGTCAATGTGTAACTCTAAGTTTTATGTAGGCGGGCCTGAGTGTCAATGACATGGTTCCACATAGTGTCATATATCAATGTCTTTTCATCATCCTTTTCAGTTCAAACTCGAATCGATGGATCCCAAATCTGACGTCACAATCCTAATTATGAGCAAGAACTCTGTATACCTTTGCCTAGCATCCAACAGATCTGGGCCAGAATTACAATGAAATGTACAAAGGACTAGGAGATAGCTTTACATGTGCGGTGGCCATTTTAATAAGCTTGTCAGATCTGGTTGCTAGGCAAGTAGTCAGATAATGGGTCCAGGAATTGATCTAGGTTATTTTCAGTATGTAGTGAACTGTTGTGCGAAATGGTCCAATAATGACACCGAGATACAGACATGGATGAGCCGATTGATTTTAATGCTGGTTACAGCTTTTGAAACAAAATAACAATAGTGTCAACATATATTGATTTGCGCTACTAGAATTAATAAAGTGGTTAATTACTATAAGGGGTAGATCCAGGTTTTCATATTATCTTAGGGGGTTTCATTTTCATCTCTAAATAATGTTTCAAACTTTTTCAGATTGATGTATAAATATAATGCTGTCTACAGACATTTGACCTTATAACACGATGTGTAAACAAGACATACCTGGTACATACAGAACACACATGTTTGTGTATGTACTGTCACTGGCACACTGTAGGGTAGACTTCAGTAAATAGAAACTCATAATACATGTTTAGACTAGCGCTGTTCAATGATAGCTAATGTCTCTGTATATGACCTACACCATAGGTTGTATTGCCACACTGGGATACCCACAGGCAGAAGCTAGTGTCCAACTAACTTCTCAGAATTTGCCAATTCATTTACAAGAACAACGTTACCAGGGGTAATTTAATGTGGCGCAATATACTGGATAATTGTGTGCAGTAAAATTAAATCTTAACCAGTCTGCTACACATTAGAAATTTGTTTGGAAAGAGTGCAGCAGAACTGCTACAAACTACAAACGACCGTGTGGTTTGGATGGCCGTGATCAACATGGCATTTAGAAGAAGAAATATTTTTCATATGACTTTATACAGGAAGTTTTTGAGTTAGGGCAGTTTGAAAGCTTGCTGTGCATTGGGGAACTGGAGGGAATGTCATTAAGACAACACAGGATGTAAAGGAATAAGAGGAAAACAGCCTGAGTTAAGCGTGTTTCTCAATGTTTATGTGATTGGTAGTTTCTGCTTGTTGATTATTTATCTTGACATGTAGATGTTTGTTAGATCCTCGGGGATTCAGAAGCACCCAATTTGTCACAGTGCTATCAGATTGATTTGACAGGAACGATGTACAAGGAACTGGATATACTTCTATAATCCCTTCCCGGAACTGTCATAGAGGATAGGCCGTCACAATGTCCCGTTGGGAGCAAAAAAGAGGTGTGCTATATATATTCATGCAGGACTTGCACAGATTGCTTTTGCTTTGAGGACTATCCTGAGCAATGTGGTTGTGTTTTGATGTGGGCAGAATTTTAATTGTTGATAATTTGTTGAATATTTTTGTCAGTTTGATTAAGGAGATTTGTTGGCTGGATGATGAATATTTTTGAGGTTTGCAGAGATTACCGGTAGTCAAGTTTTGGATATTGTTGTCTGGTTTTCTGATATTTGAGTCATTTAAGAGAGGAAGGTACGCTGGTTGCTGTTGATTAGAAAATGTGTTCCCTTCGTTTTTCAACAAGGTGAAGGTACTCAAATATGTATGTCTTCAAAGTGTGTGTGTGTGTTTGTGGTGTATGGTGCATTTCTGTGTGTATGGAGGTGTGTGTATGTGTCTGTATGTGTATGGAGGTGTGTGCATGGTGAGGTATGTGTGTGTGTATGTTTGTGTGTGTGTGTGCGAGCGAGCGTGTGTGCGTGCATGTGTGTGGTGCATATGGTGGTGATGTATGTATGTTTGTGTGCATGCATGCATCTGCGTGTGTGTTTGCTGGAAAATGTTGTCATTAGCAACAGCAGAAATGACATGGTCAACATGAACGAGTTTAAGAACAAAATAAGTGAAGGTGACTACACTTGGTTTGTTTTACGATCGTGCATAAGTTGGTGTAAATAAACAAATGTTTCTGAGAATTCTGACATCTCTGTTTCCCACGTGTGATGGGTGAGGATGTAATGACTGTCTCTGTTGCAGGTGTGACGAGTGAGGAGGCAGACGATGGGAGGATGTGGAGCTTTGTTCTTTATGTCACTGCTTTCCTCGTTGGCATCCTACTCTACTACGGCTATGAACCGAGGGGCGACAACAAAGAAACAGACGGAGCTCGACCGAAACGACGCAAAAAATCCTTTTCGTTCCATTTCAGTACTCTCTTTGCGATGCTGGGCCTCAGCGTTGAGGAACTGACTAACTTCCATGCATTCTCAGAACGTTTCCGCAGTTTCACTGAAGTGAGCGCGGCTTGTAAAAGCATCGGACTCTGTGGACTTAATATGATCGTCGCGATCGACTTCACGGCGAGTAACGAATGGCAAGGGCGGAAGACATTCAGTAAGACTTCGCTCCATCGAACGGGGTCATCGCAGAAGAACCAGAATCCGTACCAGCGAGTTATCTGGATGTTAGGCAAAACCCTGAAGCCGTTCACTTCCGATAGTCGTATTCTAGCGTATGGTTTCGGCGACAGAGCCACGAACGATCAGTCGGTATTTGCATTCCATGATTCTCAGTTTCCGTGTCAAAGCTTCCAGGAAGTGTTAAGTTGCTATAGCGATATGGCGAAACGTGTGACATTGGGCGGACCTACGAGTTTTGCACCAATCATATGTAGAGCGATCGAGATTGTGAAGACCTCGAAAAAATACCACGTCCTTGTCATCGTTACCGATGGCCAAGTGACCGAGGAAAAACCGACGATTGATGCCGTCGTCGAGGCATCCAATCATCCACTCAGCATCGTTGTCATTGGCGTTGGCGACGGTCCGTGGGACGATATGGACGAATTGGACAACCGCCTGCCGAAGCGAAAGTTCGATAACTTCCATTTCATTGGCTTTCACAAGGTGACATTCAAGGCGAAGAATCCCGACGCGGCATTAGCGCTACATGTCCTCATGGAGATTCCGGATCAGTATAAAGCGATGAAGAATCTCGGCTATCTCGATACGTCGCTGGTGGATTCAAAGGATGCAGTGAAGCCACTGACAATAGACAATGGGGGAGACGGTGTGGTTAGGCCCAAGAGGTGAATATATGGATATGACTAGGTATGTTATATTCATATTAATGGGACTGTTGTTCATGTCCAATCGTCTTCATGTCAAGACAGTGATATCCCGTCCTTCCCAATAGCTCAGCGAACAATAAACTGAATTACGGCTACTGGAAATAATGCATACAGCCACCTCAAGTAGTGTTGCTGCAGTGAATGATGGGCCAGTTCTTTGGCCTGCGCTAATGGTTTGCAATTACATTGTATATGTTGACAGCAGAACAGATATTAAGACTATTTATTTGTGTGTGTGTGTGTGTGTATCTGTCATTTGCTCAGAATGTTTGGTAAGTTCAGAGAATGCCAAATGTTGTGAAAATATCAGTGAAATTATTTAATTCTCCAGATGGAGTTTGCTGTAAAGATCCGCCATTGGTGGTGCTGTCATCTGTTTTGAGATACCAGTGTGCGATAAGTGAGCGATGGTTTCAGCGTCATAAAAGCTGTATGTGACTTGAAGTCATAATTACTGTATGCGACTAATGGTTTCAAGGTCATAATTGCTCACATAACTGTCCTAATTGTCACACAGCTCCAGAGCCACAATTGTCATATATGTCCTAAGCAACTCACAGCTCAGTTTCAAAATTTAATGAACATTTTGATTGAAACATCCCAATATCTCCTGTTGAATACTGCTAAATATTTAATGTTGGACATATGTACTGTGAAAGGTAATGTCAACATTAGATCAGTGTAGGTGATAGGTAGACACAGTTTAGGTTGTTTCAATGATGGGTGGAAATAAAGTCACAAAAACAATCAGAAATAAAGTCATAGTTTAGGCTAGGAAAAACATAGGAAATAAAGTCACAACTTTTTTTATTCAAAAACAATATACTAAGTACAAGGTCTTGTATTTTCTTTGATTATTATACTCTTGAAAGTTTGATGAATGAGACGAATACTCAACAGTAACGGACATAGTCTTGCATATTTTCATTTACAGTGAGTGAAATTATGATATGTTTTATCAAAGTTATGCACTGCATGTTTTCTGTGTTGTTAATTTATGATTAATATTCCACACACACGTGTGTAATATTTCAACTTATGTAGTAAATACAAATATTATATATATAAAGTTGTGATTTTTTCTTGTGACTTTATTGCCTATGACATTTTTTCAATAATTGTTTTTCCAGTGACTTTATTTCCAGCCAGTGAATATTGGGAGGATGAGAATCTTAAACGTAAATTCCCGTGTGGTGCAGGTATAGCGAGATAGAATGTCTGCTTTGTGATGTGTTATACAGAGTTTGTATATATAGTTGGAGGAATCATTTCATGGGATGGGGTATTTTTAAGTAGAAATGAGTTATACTGTGAACAGCGATCTATGCCACTTACATATTTATTGATTCATAGTACACATGCCAATTACCTGGTGTTGACAAAGTGATTCGGTTGCGATTTGCAGCAACAATGTAACTAGCAATGTTTGGAGTACTGCCGCAATTATACGTAACTTGTAGAATATCGTTTTGTTGAAATCAGGTGTCCCAATCAAGTGTTAACTGAGGCAGTCTGAGCCTCATTTTTAATGTAACATTCTTTAAAACAGAATATATATTTTAAAGGCATACTGCTAGCCAAATTGTGTTAAATAAACCAGAAATACTGTCCGCAATTTGAATGTTGAGCATGTGAAATGTTCAAATTGTAAACAAACATTTAATTTGAAAATCATTATCATTTATTGTGAAAACACACATCTGTCTGCAAGTACTTTTAAAATTGGTTGGTTCCTACTCTCCTAACTGCAAAGTGGGCCAAAGTACAGTGGATTCAGCAAACTTCCTGCTAATAATTGCCACACCCAGGCTGATTCCTGGTAATGGAACAGACAATCTGGCTTAAGTGTTGTTTCGGAAAAACTCCCCAAAAATGACTAACAAATCATTGTTGTTTTAGCGATGACTGTTTGTTACATTTAACTCAAATTAATAACAAATGCATTGAAATGGGGGTTACCGAGTATACCTTGGGTATGTTGAATATGATTTCAATATTGTGATATTCTGTTGTTTTACGAGTGTTCACCAATAAAGTGGTCCTATCAGTTTGTTAGGTCTGCTTGGCGCTCATACATTCCACTGTATTTTACTATATTATTTATGTGATGTGATAATTGTAAGACTTATGTATATATAATTACTGCAAATGACTGAGGGTGTACTTAGTTTTGAAACAAATTCTCAGTTGATCTCGGTATCAACAGATGTAGCCGTTGACAAGATGTATTTACGAGTTGTGAGATGATATTGATATTATTTTTCGATTTCTGGATTCTTTGACCCACCAACAGGTTTCTTTTTGGTTATATTTAGATATTTAAAAAATGTTTATGTGCTTGCCTCTTGTTTAAATGTGGAAATAACATTGATTGAATTAACGCTATTATTGTTTACTTGTTTTTGTTTCCATGGTGATAGTTTTTGATATTTATTCTTATGAAAAGTGTTTACGTATGTTGATACGGTGAAGGTGTCTGAATAGTCTCGGTTCTCAGGTAATGTCTACAGCTGTTGTATTTTTGAAAATTATAAGCACTTTTAGGAATGGTTTCATGAGTTTGCAGAGTTAAAAAAATGTTGCAGTTGCTTTGCCCTGCGATACGTGGTGACAACTAAACTACCCAATTATGCTTAAATATTTTGAGACTGCGAACATGTGTTCACCCCTTAAAATACAATAATAGATAGTTTGGTGTGTAATAGGGTAATTTATATGCTCAACATTTATACATGTAATACCACTGTCCTACGGCAACACATTATATGTATTATTTGAAACTTTTTTCTGGTGTCCAATTTTGTGGGCATTATGGTGATGTGAAAAATTGTATAACCAAATGTTAAAAATGCCAAAAAATTGACTATAAAATTATATATGAAGGGTTTCAATGAAAAACATCATAAAACACCTATCCAGGTGACATTTCTGAATGGGTGAAATTTGAGAATTGAAATCTACGATGACGATTTCAGCCCTTGCTACTACAAATCCTTTGGTTTTTGATATTCCAATGTATTGCACAAGTTTTTATTTACACTTGAGGATGAAGCAACTAAGTGCGTTTTTCTGTTAAAAATAGATGTATCTCGATTTGCTATGAAACCTTTCATATATATATATATATATAAATAGTATATGTATGCATGCATACTTGCATACATTTAATTTACACACATCACACACACACACACACACACACACACACACACACACACACACACACACACACACACACACACACACACACACACACACACACACACACACACACACACACACACCACACTCACAATCCCATATTCTGTCGTGGTGAAGCCAGCTAATAGTGATATATGGTATCTATTATGATTATTTTTAAAGAACAGCAGTATTTTTAGCAAGAAACAACATTAATTTGATCCAGAATAGATGTGCACCAAATGGTTTAAAAACATCCCACGTGACACTGGACCAAATCATCAAGTTACATTATTGTTTGGTATTAACGATGTTGCAATTAACAATCGTTTCTTTGAATTGTGTTGCTACTGATCGGGACAATCTGTAGTAAGGAACGACAACTGTGGTGCAGTAGTCACCAAAGAATGACAATCTCTTCGATTATGTGGTTGGTCGAATGAGTATACATAGTAACTTCCTTGGTGTTCAGAATTCCAATGTATGGTAGCTGAATGATCATCCTCTTTGTTTCCTGTCTGCTTTTCTATGCATTTATTTAAATAAATTTTTCAGCACATTTTGTTTTTCATTGTATCTGCATCTTCTGCCATGTATAAGTATCTAATGCCAAGGTGGCATTCTGCTAGTCACATTGTTATAGTTGCTGTCTGTGTGCGGTAATTCACGATGCATGATGGAGCAACTCAGAATGTAACATCAACAACAACAAAGTCATTATGGAGCATCTCAGAATGTAACAACAACAACAACGATCATTATGGAGCAACTCAGAATGTAACAACAACAACAACAACAAAGTCATTATGGAGCATCTCAGAATGTAACAACAACAACAACAGTCATTATGGAGCATATCAGAATGTAACAACAACAACAACAACAGTCATTATGGAGCAACTCAGAATGTAACAACAACAATCATTATGGAGCATCTCAGAATGTAACAACAACAACAGTCATTATGGAGCTACTCAGAATGTAACAACACCCACAAAGTCATTATGGAGCAACCTCAGAATGTAACAACAACAACAACAGTCATTATGGAGCAACTCCGTATGTAACAACAACAGTAATTATGGAGCAACTCGGAATGTAACAACAACAACAACGATCATTATGGAGCAACTCAGAATGTAACAACAACAACAACAACAAAGTCATTATGGAGCATCTCAGAATGTAACAACAACAACAACAGTCATTATGGAGCATATCAGAATGTAACAACAACAACAACAACAGTCATTATGGAGCAACTCAGAATGTAACAACAACAATCATTATGGAGCATCTCAGAATGTAACAACAACAACAGTCATTATGGAGCTACTCGGAATGTAACAACACCAACAAAGTCATTATGGAGCAACCTCAGAATGTAACAACAACAACAACAGTCATTATGGAGCAACTCCGTATGTAACAACAACAGTAATTATGGAGCAACTCGGAATGTAACAACAAGTCATTATGGAGCAACTCAGAATGAAACAATGACAAGTCATTATGGAGGAACTCAAAATGTAACAACAACAACAACATTCATTATGGAGCAACTCGGTATGTAACAACAACAGTTATTATGGAGCAACTCAGAATGAAACAACAACAACAGTCATTATGGACCAACTCAGAATGTAACAACAACAGTAATTATGGAGCAACTCAGAATGTAACAACAACAGTCATTATGGAGCAACTTGGAATGAAACAATGACAACAGTCATTACGGAGTAATTCAGAATGTAACAACAACAGTAATTATGGAGCAACTCAGAATGTAACAACAATAGTTATTATGGAGCAACTCAGAATAAAACAACAACAACAGTCATTACGGAGCAACTCAGAATGTAACAACAACAACAGTCGTTATTGAGCAACTGAGAACGTAACAACAACAACAGTCGTTATGGAGCAACTCAGAATGTAACAACAACAACAGTTGTTATTGAACAACTCAGAATGTGACAACAACAACAACAGTCATTATGGAGCAACTCAGAATGTAACAACAACAACAGTCGTTATTGAGCAACCTAGAATGTAACAACAACAACAACAGTTGTTATGGAGCAACTCAGAATGTAACAACAACAGTCGTTATTGAGCAACTCAGAATGTAACAACAACAACGACAACAGTCATTATGGAGCAACTCAGAATGTAACAACAACAACAACAGTCGTTATGGAGCAACTCAGAATGTAACAACAACAAGTCATTATGGAGCAACTCAGAATGTAACAACAACATTCATTATGGAGCAACTCTGAATGTAACAACAACAACAGTCGTTATGGAGCAACTCATAATGTAACAACAACAGTCATTATTGAGCAACTCAGAATATAACAACAACAGTCGTTATGGAGCAACTCATAATGTAACAACAACACTGAAGAGTCATTATGATGCAACTCACAATGCAAGAGTTGCCGTCATTACGCATGCCACATATTACAATGCAGGAGTTGCAATCATTATGGTACAACTCACAATGGTTGCAGTTATTAATTATGATGCAACTCACAAATTACACAATGCAAGAGTTGTGTAGTCAGGACGTTATAATGCAACTCACAATGCAAGAGTTTCAGTCATTATGGTACAACTTCACTACAACTCACAGTTTAAGAATTGTAGTCATTATGTCATAAATTATTCAACTCACAATACAAGACCAAGAGTTGTAGCCATTTTAATGCAATTCCCAATGCAACAGTTGCAGATGCAGTCATTGCGTATTTATGACTCAACGCAGTCTAATCGCGATAGCAATAAACGGTGGCGCCACATCACGGAGTCTCCATAATTATCTTGGCCAGACCAGAGGCAAAAATTTACGTTACAAACGTCATCCATTCGCGCCACGACATTTGCATTGAAATGATTGAATCAGCGTAATAATAACCCGCAAGTGTGCAGTAACAGTAAGCACACACAAAATATAAGTCACTACAGAGATTTTTCTCATCGCCTGTGATTCGTGAAATTCCGGTAGATGGCAAAACACATTTGCTAATTCGAAAACGAGGCTGCTCGCCAATTTTCGGTTGCGTTCTGTGAGCAATTTTGTTTTTGTGGGATTGGATTTGCTGGGATTGTGGAACAACAAGCGACTGTAACGTACATGCGTGTTGATGTGATGCAACAGTAAACAAATTTGAACAAGCACATCCTAAAAAGAAAAGATGGCATCCACTTCAATAACAAAAATAATCGGCACCGCAGCAGTGTTGGTTTGTCGTCGCTCGCAAGAATGTAAGAACGTCGCAGTGTCCTTTTTCACCCAGAAACAAACGTTTCACACTAGTCATTGTCGACGATCAGACAACCGGGATCCAATCCCACGAACACATGAAATTGCTCTCAGTAATGTGCATACTAGGGGTGTTGCAGTACTCCGAGACCCAAGGTTCAACAAGGTAGGAGAAAGTAAAACGATTGCCGGGGAATGTTGGGTTGACTCTGTCTAGACTCAAGTCTCTAGAGCCTGGTAGGCTGGTTCATCCTCGCAAGCCAGGGCTGCATGTTTGCCATGCAAAACTAGCCCTGACTGATCCCCTACGCGAAGTGCGGAAGTTAGCTGAGTCAAACTAGTAATTGACTTCGCCAGTCGCGACAGCATCACCCTTGGCTTTGGGTCTTTGCGTATGAAAACACACCGTTCCACGAAAATGCTGCTAACTGCTAGCGTTAACGTCTTAAGACTTAACTTAAGACTAAGTGTCAGGGTGGTTATAACCAATGAAAAACTTATGTTGGGGATGTTGATACAACTGTCTTGGGAAATCACACTCAAATCTCATACTTAAGTCACACAGAGACTAGACGCACTAGCGGCTAGATCTTGCAAGATTTGAGATGACGCAATTTTGGAGTGTGGCGGACATTGACCTGGTGACTGTATACTCATACTGATGGAAGTACAAATCGTATCGTCGGTCCTAATGTTTATATTAATGCTGTTTTACCAAAAATATGAGCAACCTCTTCCATAAATAGCCATATTCCAAATTTGCAACACATGCATTCAGTGTCGTGGAAACAAACAGAAAAGTTGTTAGTAAAGTACTTATTGTCCCGTTATTGGAATGTGTTTTTTGGAAAATTGCAATATGGTTTTGTTTTCCCAATAACAAGGTAAAAACACTGTTTGCATTGTTATGAAACGGGCCTTGTACTAAGTGTGAATGCTAATGCAGAAGTATAGTTTGAAGTTTGAGTATTTTGCGAGCCTCGGGGGGGGTTTTGGAGAGCTTCAGCACCCTGAATATTCACCAAGTTCCAATGCAAACCAAAAAGTTTTCACGAGCATAACACATATATGAAAGATGAAAACAGGTTTGTCTGGGTGTGTTTGCAAAAACCTTACATAGAATACTCTGTATATCTACAAAATCTTTGTCAGTTGATATTTTCAAACAACGATCATTCAAAAACTAACAATACAAAGCCATATATGAAAAATACCCCTGACACACAGCAGATACTCTTATATGAATGCAGTTACACAAGCTACATAAGTATTAAGAAGATGACGCCACCTCCACACATTCTGATTGTCAAATCTAAAAGATACTTTCGGGTGCTGAAGGTCTAAAGGGTAAAGGTAGATACCACCGATGGTTCAATGCCATACCTGAAACTGAAAGGCTGAATGCAATGAAAATAACTCTGTCATATTATTTTTTCATACAACTACTAACGTATACAGAAACATACATACACACATGCATACATTATACATATATATACATGCGCACACCTCACCACACATGCACACACGCATGCACGCACACACAGATGACAGAGACCATCACTGTTTTGTAATCTACTTATAATCGAGCTAGCATATGTATGCGGTTAGGTTAACAATTTAGATGGCTTGGACCTCAAGCGCCAATCTTTCAGGGATTAATCTACAACCGCTAGAATAGGACGTGAGACCTATATTTGTTTTTAAATACCTCATAAATGTCAACATTTTCACCTTTTATAGTAGAGTATATATCAGTTGTTTGGAACGTAAAACGTACTGTGCATGTAATATTTAAAACGTAACCTAACAATTGCAGGAACCATGCACGTGCGGCAAATACTTTGGGAAAACAGCCCCTGCATTATAGTCTTGGCAAAATGGAGTAGATGCAGACGCAATAATGCTTATGCCTACCTTTATGCCAGTAGCATAATGATATGAATATTATTTCATTCAAATGGCTATCTACAATGGACACACTGTTCTACCTTGCAAGTACCATTCTGCGGAAGATCAGTCCACCAGTTACAGTATAAAAATGGGACTGTTTTCTTTCAGAATACACACTTTCATTGAATTTCAAATGACTGCCTAAGCAATGAGATTAAGAAAATAGAGGTGTTTTACCCCATAACCCATCTCTATTTACCAAATACTGAAACTAAACCAAGACTTCATGGTGAACTGAAATTATATGTATTTGGACACTCTTCAATGTTGTATTTTCTAGTCTTCTGAATTTGAACCAACAACTGTATGCTGTCTGGTTGTCTAAGTACTACTGTAAAAGAAAAGGACTTAGGGTTAACCGTTAGGGCTGATATGAAGATTTCAGAGCAGTGCGGAATTGCAGCTTCAAAGGGAAATCAAATCCTTGGATTAATTAGGCGAAACATAACGTATAAGGAAAAAGAGCTAATAATACCGCTGTACAAAACAATAGTTAGGCCTCATTTAGAATATTGTATTCAAGCGTGGAGGCCATATCGCAGGAAGGACATAGATATGCTAGAAAGAGTGCAGAGGAGAGCAACTAAAATGATACAAAATCTGAGGGATCTTAGTTATGAAATACGCCTAAAAAAATGCGGTTTAACAACACTAGAGACCAGGAGATTGAGAGGAGATCAGATAGAAGTGTTTAAAATATTGAAGGGTTATGAAAATATTGATAGAAATATGTTTTTCTCAGTTAAGAAAGATAGAAGGACTAGAGGACATGATCTTGCATTAGCAAAGGAGCAGAGTAGATTGGATATAAGAAAGTTTTCATTTTCACAAAGGACTGTAAATGAATGGAACAGATTACCTGCTGATTGTGTGGGTGCTAGTAGCGTGAATATGTTTAAAAATAAAATCGACACATACCTCAGACGGGCGGGATACACATAGATAAAAAGGTCGGACTCTCGAAAAGCCAAGGGCTTCCTTGTCCACCTGCTACCTAGAGTTAATTCTCTGGGTGGCAATCTTGTTAAATCTTGTTAAATCTTGTTAAATGGTTGGTGAAATTAGGCCTAATTGGAAAGTTTATACCTACAAATATGATTTTATTTGACATTTACACTGATGCCTTTGTAGACCAGGGGCCGGTTTAATGAAGCAGCTAAGAACGTTCTTAACGCTAAGATGATTGTCTTAGTAAATTACGTGATTTTTTAAATATAAGCGAACATAGTACTTTATGCAAACACGTGACGCTAAGTAATTGCGTAACTTTAAGTATGCTTCCTGAAACCGGCCCCTGGAGCTTATCCTTATATTTAATAACAGTTTAGGTTGTCCCATATGACACAATTTGTTCCGTACAACACATTGTTAATTAGCATAAATTGTGTTAAATTTGTCATTATGTACAAATGCTGAATTGAAGTCACACGTACGTGTGACATATTTTCAGCTTATTTTTAATAAAAAGGTGATTAGAAGGAATCTCAAGTGTTAACTGTGATGTTATTCAGAGATGTCCCTTACAACACTTTTCGGCTGTCCGTATGACACTTTCTTTTCAGATATAACATTTTGTCAACATGGTAAAAAAAGCTTATATTTTAATGAAACAAATTCTTACTACTGTTAAGGCCAGACACGGCAGGTAGATAGTATTATTTTTTAATTTGTGCAAACAGTTCAATTTTTTCTGCCCAATGCATGAAATGGGTCTTACTGAGTTAAATATATATTTAACTTTTTTCAGCCAGACCTCCCGGTTCCATGGTAACAAACAAAATGACCACCATTTTGAGCAAATATTGGCAAATTTGGAAAAACTGCCATTTTTTATTGAATCCATGTATAGTTATAATTCTTGCAAATCCATGTTCTCTATAGATTCTATTGTGCAATGATCAGAGCATTTTTTTTGGTGTTTTTATTTTTTAAATATTTTTTTTTTTAAATACGAAAAAAAATCTAGTTTTTTGGCAACAAATATGGCTATATTTTAAAAACTATTCATGATTTATAAAAAAGTGTCTGATCACTGCACACAGTAGAGTATGCTGAATGCAACACTGAAAACATTATTTATATAGCATAATTATTCCAAGAGATATCCTGTTTCCAAATGCAGAAATTTGAAGAAAAAAGTTTTTGAGAAAATGGCTGTCAAAGATTGCATAATGGATTTCATTACATGATATCGACATGCTTGATCCATGATTAAAACTCACTTAGAGGTACGTAATTGTCATAGAAGTTAACTTTATAGATAGTATGCATACAAAGGTATAATAATCTGGCAGAAAACCATTTTCAGTATTTTTGGTCAAAAAACACCATTTCACCTGGGGTGTCTGGCCTTTTTAAGATCAACTATTTAAAAAATAAGTTTCAAGAATGTTTTCATCATCAACTCACAGAGTTATCCAACTCAATATGTTTACCACAATTTTTTTATTCCCTGCATCCTGTACGACACACCACTTTTTACTAATGAGATCTTCATAACAATTTACTAAGAACTGTTGACAATTGGAACAAATAATCATATCGGACGACTCTCTGTTAGTCACATAACAGCTAGTGTTTGCATGGTTGTCTGTTCTAAAATAAAAAAAATAACCTCTGGATATCCCGCACGACACATATGGAATCGCCCTGTGTATGCATATAGATCAATGATATGAGCTACTATTTTGTTACGTCCTCCTCCTACAGGGCATGGCATTCACTCTGGAAGAGCGTCAGGTGTTGGGAGTTCATGGCCTGCTGCCTCCTGCTGTATTCACGATAGAGGAGCAAGCACAACGCAATCTCAAGAATTTTCGCAAGCTTAAGATGCCTCTCAACCAGTACGTCTACCTGACGAATCTACAGGAACGAAACGAGAAACTTTTCTTCAAGATTGTCTCTGAAAACGTTGAAGAAATAGCCCCAATTCTGTACACACCCACCGTTGGATTGGCATGTCAGAAACTCGGCCATGTCTACATGAAGCCCAAGTAATCATTATTGTATTTGTGTATATATGTATGTGACTACAGTGTACATGCAAAATTGGCAGAGAAATGTGGGATGTACATACAAAAAAACAACTAAAGAAACAAGCAAACAGATACACTGTTTTAAAATTTAGATTATGTAGTTATATATACTGGGTAGTGCATACTTTGTTTATTCTTAGAAGCTAAAATGGTTACCTCCGAAATGTGTTTTGATAATGCATAGTCGATAAGGTTTTCACTAGATGATGTAACCATTAGTTCTTCACATGGCCAATAAATTCATGATGTCATTGTTACTATCTGGTAGCTCTCCCATGTATAGATGGCTCAAGTCTAAGAGGAGGTCCCTACTTTGCAATAAAGAAACGCCCCTAAAAGACAGAAACTCTACTAGAGATGAACACAACAAAGGGTATCATTAATGGAAAATTAATAATTTAATATTACATGATAACAAGATATTACAACCCCCTTAATGATCACAGGATTTATATGTCGCTGAGTGCATTAATCGACACGATACAAGGTGAATCAATACTAAATACAAGTTAGGCTATCATAGTTCTTATGTATTCTCGCACGTTGCACCTAGTCATGTTCAACTCGATGGTGCATGTCACGTCCGGTCACGCTTGTCTCAGTTGTGTACGTTGCGCCCGGTCACGCTCGTCTCAATGGCACATGTCGCGTCCGGTCACGCT
Organism: Escarpia spicata; assembly: GCA_963995525.1. Lineage (NCBI taxonomy): Eukaryota > Metazoa > Annelida > Polychaeta > Sabellida > Siboglinidae > Escarpia > Escarpia spicata. Next base: position 34,084,569 of record OZ023213.1, read on the forward strand.
TGTCTCAGTTGTGTACGTTGCGCCCGGTCACGCTCGTCTCAATGGCACACGTCACGTCCGGTCACGCTTGTCTCAGTTGTGTACGTTGCGCCCGGTCACGCTCGTCTCAATGGCACACGTCACGTCCGGTCACGCTTGTCTCAGTTGTGTACATTGCGCCCGGTCACGCTCGTCTCAATGGCACACGTCGCGTCCGGTCACGCTTGTCTCAGTTGTGTACGTTGCGCCCGGTCACGCTCGTCTCAATGGCACACGTCGCGTCCGGTCACGCTTCTCTCAGTTGTGTACATTGCGCCCGGTCACGCTCGTCTCAATGGCACACGTCGCGTCCGGTCACGCTTGTCTCAGTTGTGTATGTTGCGCCCGGTCACGCTCGTCTCAATGGCACACGTCGCGTCCGGTCACGCTCATTTCAGATGAGACGTCTTGTCCGGTTACACCCGTCTTGTACATTTTCACACAGTGTACGTACTGACAAAAATTACAAATGTAACTTTTATGCAATCTCTGTCCCGAACAGATACATAGCCAAGGCTGCCAAGCCATTCTTAGCAGCCGATGACCATCGTTACTGTGCCCACTCCCACACAAGACACCAACTTGGGCAACTCATGCCCCATCAAGTTTACGATACTTCAATACCCCAGCTCCGTTTGAGAGCAATACCGTCTCTGTCCCTTTCTTTTATACGACTCTTAACATAGGACATGTGACCACATATACCAATGTCCAATAATATAATTCCGTATCTGGCCTACCGGTACTTAAAGTAACCCCTAAATTTCCATTGTGGCTACACCTAAAACACCCCTGTACATTACCGAAATGAGCTAATCTTAGAATACAAAACAACCTAGACAAACAAATTGCATAATATCCCTTTGGGCCCACTACCTATGTGTCATAATATTTATTATCTATTGGATTCTAATGCTTCTAAATAAAAGAAAAGAAATATATTCTGACATAGACTATAATATACACTGCCTTACATACATAAGTAGCACAATGCTACAGGCATATCAAGCAATGTTGTCTGGTACTGATAGACAGTGATGTTTATTTTCCAGAGGCCTATACATCACAGTCAATGACCAAGGCCACATATTCGACATGCTGTGCAACTACCCGGAACATCACATCAAAGTAAAACATCACAGTTGTGTGTCAAAAATAGCATTTGCAATTATGACAGGCCAGTTTGGACCATAGGATACATTTCAACAAACTTCTTAATGTATAATCTTTAATTAGTAGTTTATTTTTCATTTTATTTAACTTACTTTAATTACTAGATCATGATTTTGCTCGAATATTTGCAGTGGTGCGCATGTTTATGCTAAACAGTGGAACCTCACTATTAAGGTCACCCCCGGGACTGGGCAAAAGTGACCTGAATAGCAAGGTGGCCGTATTAGCAGGACTAATTTCCTATATTTTATTATATAAGGACATCATTTGGGACTGTCCTAGGGTGACCTTAATTGCAAGATGGCTGTATTACCGAGGTGACCATCAAGTAATTTTCGACTGTACTTACCATTTTAGTTTAGATGTAGTTAGATTTTGTACAGTGGTTTTAGGTTTTTTATTGGAAATTACACTTTATAAAATAAATAAATATGATTAAAAAACGCGTATGTTTCCTTCAGGCAGTGGTGGTGACTGACGGGGAACGTATCCTGGGTTTGGGAGACTTGGGAGCCTTTGGGATGGGCATCCCCATTGGCAAGTTGAGTCTGTACACGGCAATGGGAGGCATTCCTCCGCACCAATGTCTGCCCATCATGCTGGACGTGGGCACAAACAATGAAGTGAGTGATGTATCTACCATATTTGTTCCATTAAGTGTACAGTAGGCTTAACAAGTATTTGCAATACGGAAATATGTTAAATCGTGCATTCCAATAAGCATTCAGGTGTGTACACCCATTTCCTGGGGTTTCTGAGTACTGCCATCTCAGGAGACATGATTGGCAAGCAATTTATGCATCTCGCATATGAGCAAAAGTATACCAGAACACTGTAAAGTTTGATCATTTAGGTGGACCTTTCGATATATGTTCATCACTGAGCTTTCACGATAGAGTGACATTGGAAGAACTAAATTACAATGATGAATTCAACAGTCAAAATTGGCAATTGAGATTGTTGTCACAGTGTCAGATGCTGCTAAAAAGGGGGGTGTATGCTAATTAGGGTATGTACGCTTAATACTGTAGAACAAATACGGTAACAAGATTTAATAAGATTGCCACCCAGAGAATTAACTCTAGGTGGCAGGTGGACAAGGAAGCCCTTCGGCTTATCGAGAGTCCAACCCTTTTATCTATGTGTATCCCGCCCTTCTGAGGTATGTGTCGATTTTATTTTAAAACATTCACGCTAATAGCACCCACACAATCAGCAGATAATCTATTCCATTCATTTACAGTCCTTTGTGAAAATGAGAACTTTCTTATATTTAATCTATACTGCTCCTTTGCTAATGTAACTTTGTGTCCTCTAGTCCTTCTATCTTTCTTAACTGAGAAAACATTTCTATCAATATTTATCAGTAACTATAGTCAAGCTAGCATATGTATGCGTGTGTGGGGATATTTTAACGTTATACATCATTCACTGCAAGATGGTTTGCATCTTGGGTGCCAGACATTCAGGGATTGATCTGATGACCGTAATGCAGGAGAAAAGTAATGCCTTAATTTTGTCAAAATTCCCCTTGTGTTAAGGGTTTTGTACCATATGTGTAACAAACAATTGCTCGCAGTATTACTTGTGTTTTCAGCGATTGATCCAAGGACCAATGATCAGAATTGCACATCTTACTGCCAGATGCTTTGTATCTTGGACAACAAACTTTCCGGGGTACATCTATGACTCTAGGAAGGATCCATAGAAGTTTAATTTTTTATTTCCCATGGTTAAGGCTACACACCTCTGGTGAAATGGTCTTTTTTGAGAGAAAAAATACTCAAAATAGATCTAGGCAAAGATATTTGCCTTTTGAAACGTAACATACTGTTTTTTCAGGCAGGCTGGTAACTTTTCAAATCTACTGGCCCCCCCAGTGGCACTGGTTAAAAACATTTAATATTTTGATCGCCGGAACGTATCGGTCATAATTGAGCATGTGTAATTATGAAATCTGAACTGCACGGCTATAGCACAGCACATATTGTGCAAAGGTAATAAAATGTGGTGTCTTGTCTGTTTAAAAATTATACCAGGAACTGCTGAAAACTGACACATACTTCGGTTTGAAACACGAGCGTGTGACTGGGGACCGATATGATGCCATTGTTGATGAATTCCTGACAGCGGTTGTTCACAGGTGAAACATGCGATCTTATCAGCTCCTAAGCCCGATTTTGCTACTTAAAATCGATTTTGCTACTTAACAATGATCTTGTATTCTGAAAACTACAAACACGATGCGTCACAGGGATACTTTCGCAGGTGTGTTACAGAAATGATGTCCTCTGTAATGTAATACTGCAGTGTCTTTTTGCATTTTGAAACAGCTAAAATTTAACAACGGATTCGGTTTAAATATGGATTTTCCTTATGAGCTAATTGTATTAGTGCAATGGTTCCCTGGTGACGTAAACAAGCATCAGTGGCAAATATGTTTACGCAATACAAAAACTAGGGTTGTAATGGTATAATACCCTTATGATATGATACATTACAGTGGGGCACAGAGGTTGAGCGGTTTGAGTGCTGGACTGTCATTCGGAGGATCCGTGGTACGAATCCTGGTGCCAGCCGGGTGGTAGTTCAGTACTGGTTCGGCCGCTGTGTCATAACTTTCAATTTCGTTCACCCTATGTTGCCTGTGTCTTTCGGAAGAGACGTTGTAAGTAGGGACACTGATTTTCCGTTTCCAAAAAAGGCAAATTTCGTTTCAAAATTCTGTTTCAGAAAAAGGCAAATTCCCTATCAAATGACGCATTTTTGGTGTCAAATGACCCATTTTTCTTTTTAAAATGGCATACTAGCTAAAGAAGACCACTTCTGTTCAGAAAAGAAATATTTCATTTCAAAGTTAACTTTGAAAAATAATACGTTCTGTGAAATGTCTAAAATATCACAATGTTATGATCTCTGCATCTAAATAATAGTTTTATGGTGTGATTAACTTTTCTAACAACATCAATTTGTGCAATATTTGCAACACAGTAACAACTGTACATAATCAATTTAGATAATAAAATCATTCTGTTACACAATTACATATAAATGACTAGTTTCTAATGCAGCAGTGCTTAATATATAGTTGGCAAATGTAAATTGTACAAGCAATCATATTAACAATTATGAATTTTCAAATCACTGTTTGCTGTTTCACTAATAGTTTTGTTCAACCATTACATTTTTTGCTAGCACAATATATGACGTCATCCAACGGAATTTGTTAGAACTATGAGATGCGGACTATCTCGCTTTGAGCCAGTGTACCCTAGGCTGTTTTTACTCCTTCGCATTTTGTGTTCGAAACTGGAATATGGATACTTTTGCGTGTACTAATGATGTGACAACTACATTTAATTAGCAACATGTCTTCCATGCACTTAGCGGACAGCCACATAACGATCGCGAAACGGTTTAAGTTAGCGCTTTCTGCGCATGTCCCTGTTTACGTCGGTTAACACGAGGTAGCACAGTATTAAACAGTTTGTTTCAAAATATCTCCAGTTAAGCCATTATCGATGAAAGAGGTGGTGCTTCTGCTCTTTTTTCACGATCACGGAAGATCCTTTCGAAAACACAAATTCCACGATTTCGTCTGGTTTTGCGATCGCGGAATTTCCATTTGAAAAAGCAAATTCCGTTTCAAAATGCCAATTCCGCAAATTCTTCCTGTTCTCCACGATCGCAGAAAATCAGTGTCCCTATATAAGCCATTGCTCCATTCAACCTGCTGTCTGTGCCAGGGGAAGTAAAAGATCCCACGCAGGGAAATGTAAAAAACCTGTCGTGTACTCACTGAGTGGAGGTTTCATTCTCAAAAAAGCTATGACAGAATCATCAACAATATGCTTTTGGTTGTATAATGGAGAAAAAAAAAAGAACATGAGTCACAGTACAATATGTGTATTGCGATTCGTATTCAAATGGCTTTGGCTGTGACTGTTAATGGACAGTGTTCCTTGGTGAATTGATGTGTGAAGTTTTGAGATGGGCAAGACAAGTGTCGAAAGAGGAAAGTGCGTTAGAAGATCTGGGACGTTTTCACCTGTTATATACATTTTAATACTAACTTGTAAATGGTACTTTGTGGTGCATTTTGATGTGTCTTGTCTCTTGATTACAGGAGAAATAAATAAAAAATACATTTTATCGTATAATGTTTTTAAAATAAAATAAACCAAAAGTTTTTGGTTCACCCATGATGAAGCAGTCTTTTTAAATATGTTTGCAATCTGTTGAAACATTGTATTGCATATTTATATATATGGTGATACACAAAAACCTAAAGAAATAGATGTCCACCGAACCTTTCACCCACAAAAACTACATGAATATTTATCTAGGCACTTAATTGTGTAGAATCTTAGCCCACTTCATTTTTGCCTCTATATAACACAGCAGTATCATATAAAATAAATGCCCGGATTGCTGTGTTTAATTGGGTTACCATGGTTACGTAATCTGCAGGTATGGACACAACACACTGATACAGTTTGAAGACTTCGCTAATCACAATGCCTTCCGACTTCTAGAGAAATACAAGAATAAATACCTCACATTCAACGATGATATCCAAGGTAATCTTTCATTTTGTCTTACCGCAATATTTACTGCATTTATCCATACTAACAGTCTACTCAAAAGTTGACCAAAATTTTGAGACCATAGGTGATATAGATACATTTGTGACATCAACAGATACCACTAATAGACTATCTTTGTATATTGACTTACAAATTATAGTTTTTATGGTTCCCTTTTTAATATGAGCTGAGACTTCTATTGTGGCTGTTATTGCACAGCCTCGTACAAGCTCAGTTACAATTACATTCTAAAAATAATTTAGAATTAAATTTAACCTGTAATATATATATATATGTAATATATATATTAATTAATAAATACACTAACTGTGAGGGCAAACACCTCTAAGAGGTGCCTGTGTCCTCTTGCTTCTTACAATGCTCATACATGCACCTGATATGCTTTTCTAACTGTCAATGAAAAGTGGGCAAGCAGTGTAGTGTACATCGCTCCAGAGGGTGGCCGGCTTTGAAAAAAATTGTGATAAATTTTAAAATAACTTTTTATGACAACCGTAAAATTAATTTGTAACTCATTTTGACGTTTTGACTACCGTTGACAATCCTCATCAGGAACTGCCGACAGTTGTCGAAACGTCGAAGCGAGTTACAAATTTGTATTTAAAATCTATTTAAAATTATTCTTCCACGTTACTGAACATTTTCACGAAGTCTAAGGTCAATATACTGTAATGGTGATTGAAATCGATAACTGATGCCCATGTTTGTTGCTCCGTTATTGACTTATTGGGTATAAGCTAATTGTTTTAATATTAATTATGCAATTAAATTGAAACCTGCCTTAGACTTAGTAAACACCTGTTCATAATGAAAACCTGTCTACAATGGTCACTTTTGAACATCCCGAAAGACCAGTTTGCTTTGTCCACTAGCTGGTAATCTGGCCATAATGGACATATTGCGCAGCTCCAATGATGTCCACTGTATAGACAAGTTTTGTTCCATCATGTAACTAACTGCCTAGCAATCAGGTACATCAAGCTTACAAAATGACTGCTGCACATGTGAAACTGTCAGATTTTCTGGTGTGTATTTTGTTGAGATGCCTTCTTTGCGACAAAAACAGTGTAAGGTTGTGTAAGTGAGAACTGCATGTAGGAAAGATTTTGTAGACAACATGCTGCCCTAGTATATGTATAATATAGTGGGAGTGGCTGACCTCTAATTATCTCAAACTGAACGACCAGAAAACCGAGTTCCTTCCGATTGTCCCAGTGTCTGCAAACAAGATAGTAAACAATCTCAGCATCAATGTTGGTGGTTCTCTCATCCAAGCTGTGCATCAGATTAAAGACCTTGGTGCCGTCTTAGACTGTTACATGGACATGTCTGCAACACATCAGCGATCATCCGGTCCTGCTATTTCCACCTACATCACATCAGCGGCACCATGGACAAGTCGACTACTGCAACTCCCTTCTGTACGGCACCATGGACAAGTCGACTACTGCAACTCCCTCCTGTACGGCACCATGGACAAGTCGACTACTGCAACTCCCTCCTGTACGGCACCATGGACAAGTCGACTACTGCAACTCCCTTCTGTACGGCACCATGGACAAGTCGACTACTGCAACTCCCTCCTGTACGGCACCATGGACAAGTCGACTACTGCAACTCCCTCCTGTACGGCACCATGGACAAGTCGACTACTACAACTCCCTCCTGTACGGCACCATGGACAAGTCGACTACTGCAACTCCCTCCTGTACGGCACCATGGACAAGTCGACTACTGCAACTCCCTCCTGTACGGCACCATGGACAAGAATTTTGTACGGTTACAGCATGTCCAAAACTCTGCAGCCAGAATGATCGTGCGAGTGCCCAAATACGCAAGCATCACGCCAGTGCTCCAAGACCTACATTGGCTGCCGGTATGAGAGCGCGTTCGTTTCAAGGTCCTGGTATTCGTGTACAGAGCTGTCAACAAGTGTGGGCTTTTGTACCTGAGCAAGCTTGTCTGCCTCTACCTGCCCACCAGGTCCCTTCGGTCAGCGGGAAATCGTCAACTTGCGAGACCGTGAACAAGATGCAAAATCGGAGACGCGAGTTTTACGGCAGCAGCTCCGGACCTCTGGAACGATTTACCCACATCAATGCGTGAACTAAACAGTGAAGTAGCTTTTAAAAACACAATAAAAACACTATTTTAATCGATATTTTAACTCCAGTAGCCACAGCAGTCCCGGATCTGCGGAGTGATCTACTTGTTTTCAATGCATGTAATGAACACTGAGACTTTTAAGAGCAGTTTTAAACACTCTTTTAATCAATATTTTAACTGCCATTGTGACTTTTAGACTTGGCATTAAGCTGTTATCAATTATCTTTTGTTTATATGACACAATTATACTAATATTTAAAGATAATTTTGTGAATATTTTATTATTTATTTAATTAATTACTTTTTTGATTTATTACTATTTTACATAATCGTTTCTAACTAGAGATGGTGCTGTATTAAGTATATTTATTTATAATGTTGGTGATGGTTTTTATTTCAAAAAGCTCCATAAATTTTAGTGAAATTGTTTCCAGGCATGCCTCAGTATATGGACGTATGAAAAGCAGTTGTGTTGTGTAGGGACGGCGTCTGTCTGTGTTGCTGGCCTCATAGTAGCCATGCGTATCACCAAGAAGAAATTGTCAGAAAACACGTTCCTATTCCTGGGAGCAGGAGAGGTATAACCACCATATCTGTCTCATTTTCATCATGCCAATTTTGCTATATTTGTATGCAAAGTTTAAAATGAGAACTACTGACAATTCTACTTTGTAAAATGTGCCTTAATTATATATATATATATATATAAATATATATATATACTTATATATATATATATAGCCACATTCGAGCGTACACATTCACATACGAATGAATGCCTGCACTAACACACCGATCCATGCAAACATGCACTCACCCACACACCCATATGCAGGCATGCACACATGCATGTATACACCCTTGCAAGCATCCGCATGCACACATGTACACACAAAAACACGCACACACATACACTGTTTCCATTTTACACGTGCGTCTCCATAATTATACCACATTCATTCTTTTTAAAGTGAGACGGCAGTCTAAAATGTGTTAGAAATTATTTTTGTTCACTTTTTGACAGATTGACATATCTACTTCACAAAAAGATCGTTTTTTTAACATTTACCACTAAGTTACATTAGCGCTAAACACCAAAACAATTAGACCCCAGAAACTAACCAAACAATATATAAAACATTTTGGTATTCCTGATCTAGCATGGATTTCAAGTTAGTGAAGGTTGGCTGGCATGTCCCAATTGGACACACACAGCTTTTACTTAAAGTATAGTGCAACATTAAAATAGCCTCCTGATATCATAAGCAGGTTTCTTTACATAATAACCTGTAATACATCTGGATGACATACAAAATGGCCATGCACAGAAACTAATATTTTGTTATTTAGATAATAACATTTGAATTATATAAATTAATATAGGAGTTTCAGTTTTATATTAATTTAAACTTTTGTTATTTAACAAAACTGTTGGTGATTATTACCCTATCTCATACTTAAATTGTTGAAGACAAAAATTATAATCATGAAATATCCCCTTATTTCAATATAGTAACTTCACAACTTCATGTCTAGTGAGATTTAAATAATAAAATAAGCTTAAATAATATTTCAAACTGCCCTTAAATTGTGCATTTTGTTACACTGACAGGCATCTATTGGCATTTCAAATCTACTTGTGACAGCCATGATGCAAGAAGGCATATCGGAAAAGGAGGCTGCGGACAAAATCTTTCTCATTGACAAAGACGGTCTTCTCGTAACGGTAAGTGACATCACTGTTAGTAACGCTTCAAGTAGAAAAGGACGAAATGTGTATCTCTGTAAATAGTATCTCATTTATCATCACCATAGTAACCGAATACTGCACATCATTGTTCACAATCCAACTACAATCGAACTAGTGGATGTATATATTTACATTTGTGTGTATGGAGTGGAACTTTGCCCCTGGGACTGGGCAAAACTTACTTGAATAGCGACTTGACTATATTAGCGTGTTTAATTTCCTATACTTTACTATTGTGAAAATACTTTGGGACTTCACGGGTGACCTAATTTGTGAGGTAGTTGTATTACTGAGGTGACCGTAATGTGAGGTTCAATTGAATATGTGAGTAAATGTGTTTTGCTCATTGGACAAAAACTCGCACTTGTAATTTTTCAAAATGACCAGTTACGGGTTTGTTCTGGACACTAATTGGTTGTTCACAATGTCGCGTGCATTTTTGTGGTTGTTCTGAACTACGTAAACCATACACCAATCGGTTACTCATGGATGTTTGATGTAACTTAGTTAAAACTTTTCCTCAATCCAATTTTCACTTTGCTTGTTTCACACTGATTTACAAAACATATCAAATTCTGGTCATATCTTTTTTAGAATAAACATATTCACGGCTAAAAGTTTTGTTGATCACCAAATGTTGTGTGTGATGATTACGTGTAATGTGTGCGTAAAATGGTGAACTTTGTATTGTTTTCTTCCAATTTTCTGATACTAAAAATTAAGATCTGCAGCAATTTATAAAGAAGAAGATGAAAAACAATTTATTCGATTTATTATCAAGATATCTACAAGAGTTGTTTTTCGACTGAGACGTTGTAAAATTTGCTGCAGAGCCGACCAGACATAACCCCAGAGAAAGTTCTATTTCTGAAGGAACACAAACCAATGTCCGACATGTTAGAAATCTGCAAGGAGGTGAAGCCATCAGTAGCAATAGGTGAGAACAGCAAGTTTCATACGGTAGAAGTAGAACAAGAACAAGAAGTTTATTTTGACCCAAAAATATAACAAATATTAACAGAATAAACATATCAGGTATATGCATTTTTAGCAAATAAAATATATATGCATATATAATAATGTGTGTATACACCATTTTTTGAAACCAGTATAGTAATTAATTTAAAAAATAACCTTTTAATTTTAAGACAAATAGGGGGTCAGTGGCTTCCATTAAGACATACTGTTGCTTTCATAGGAGCCACTGCAGTTATAACAAATCATTTTTAACATATGCTGGCCTTTTAAATTACATGTCTATCTAAATTATATAATCATGTGAATTGTATATGGCTGTAACTGTTCTTTACAGTGACTAATATAATTAAAACTGCATGTACTTGACTACTACAGTTTCTGTCCATTTATTAACAATTGACAGTACTGATTTTGGTAGAATGGAACATGCCAGAAATGGCATTGTTTAAATGATGTGCAGCTTCATATGTTTTCATATCTGACTATAATCGAGCAAGTGTATGTATCTGTGCATGTTAATGTTTTCCTCCTGAATGATTTGAATCTCGGGTGCCAAACTATCAGTGTTTAATCTATGACCGCTGGAAAGGAAAGTAACGCTTACAAAAATTCCCTGTTGGTTAAGAGTCTATACTGGTTAAGTACCGGACATTTGTTCTCAGTGTTGCAGGTGTATTTTCTACAATGTGTAAAATTTTGAAAAGTTGTGTACAGCTGTTCGAAGTACATAATCTTTGACAAACATCCGGTACAAAAACATTGGGAAAGTGCTCACTTTTATCATGTGTGTGTGGCACCATCTGGAGGATATTCTAGTAATTAAAATGTCCCAATTCTCAATTTGTTCGATCTCAAAGTAGGTATAAATTAACAAAGGTAGACATCATGATTACATTTTTTGCTGTAATATATTTATTACCACCAGAAATAGTATAAAATGGGAATGGGACTGATATAACAGTCACCATAAAGATTTATTCTTTGGTCTTATAATAATTCACGTTACAGAAAACAGAATGTGAACTTTTTTATAATTTGTATGTGTATTTTATTGTATAATTTACCTGTTATCAAAGTGATTTTAATGTCAAGTTTAAAACTCAAATTCTGCTGTGTTGTGTAATATGTTACCATGGCGATACCCCAGGCGCGACTGGAGTGCCGCAAATTTTCACTAAGGCGTTTCTCAACGAGATGGCGGCAAACAATGAGCGACCAGTCATCTTCGCCCTTAGTAACCCGACCAGTCACTCGGAGTGCACGGCCCAGGAGGCATACGACCACACACAGGTAGCACCACCTGGCTGCTTTGCATCACACTAAACCTTCCACTCTTCCTGCATTTTTGTAATTTAAAAAAAAATCCGGTCTCCCATTTTCAAAAACCTGAAAATCACTTCACGTTTTTACATTCGATAGGTGCACGGTGTGACCAAAAAAGTTTGGTAAACCTTTAAAAAACCACCATTTATCCCCCCAAGTGGGGGCAGGTCTCGTGCTATTTGCGTGAACCAACTTAGGTGTGAATGACATGTAGAGGCACAGTTTGTTTCAAAACCAGGTTTTTATCTTTTCCTTGACTAATATATATATCGATTCAGCCGTGCGTAAATGGTAGATATACCATATATGATTGTGTGTAAACTTGTACAGTTGATGTGAGACTGAAGGATTTTCTGAAATTTTTTGTCAATGCTGAGGAGACATTCCTTCCAGTGTGAGGCACAGCAGCATAGTAGTTAGAACATCAGACTCTTGATCGAGAGATTCTAGGTTTGAAACCTCCTGTTGCCATTTCGCACCTTAGGCAGGTTCGTTCACTCCATATCGCTCCAGTTATGAATGAGTACCTGGCTGTAGACAGTGGTGAATATTTGTGTACAAATAGTAAAGGTAAACTCTTATGTAGCGCAGTATCAGTCCTTTGGACTGCTCAGAGCACTTTATACTTTACTCCCTGACAGACCTGTTCAATCGAACACCATCTCGACTTCTCTGGGAAGGGATGCATTCAGCCACGTTGCAATTAATGGGCAAAGACTATTCATACACAAATACCCACCACTGTCTATAGCCAGGAACTCGTTCATACGGCTGAGTGAACTGGAGCAACGTAGAATGAACAAACTTGTCCAAGGTTCAAAACGGCAGCGCAGAATTCGAACCCGGGTTCTCTCATTTGGAAGTCCGTTTCTCTAGTCACTGCATCACTACAGTCTACTGAGTCTTCATGTAGTAACTGCAGCATGGCTGAATCCTTCCCAGAGAAGTCAAGATGATGTTTCAGTAAACCAGGCTAGGTGATGAAGTGTAAAGCATTTTGAGCAGTCTGGATACTGCACTGTACAAGAACTTACATGTAGTAAGTTACCTTTCTGAATCCTTGTTTGCTCAGACGGAGCTTTCGGCATCAAGAGGATGCCGAAAGCTCCATCTGAGCAAACAAGGATTCAGAAAGGTAACTTACTACATTTCCAAAATCATGAATGTAACTGAATCTGGAAGCAACTTACATGCTGACAACTTACCTGTACTTTTTACTTACAATATTGTGCATTTTAAAGAAGCTTTTTTGTATTATTGGATACTGGATTTGTTAAAGTATTGCGAATAAGAGATTAGTTCCTAACACATCTGAAGAGTGACAGTATTTTATCTGACGGTTCATTATATCTCATTACAAAATGGGTACCTCTGATCCCGATGTTATTACAAAATTGGCTGTAACAAAATGGATAACTGTTTATAAAAAATGGGCCTTCTGTTATTACAAAATGTTTACATATTACAAAGTTGACATGATTTTATTACAAAACGAGGTTGTAAAACTCACAGAACAGCAAGCCAGAGGTAACCAGTATCAACATTAGAATATTTCGATCAGAAACTCGTTCTCGCTGACCATTTAACTTCTACTGCCACCAATTGGGACAAAGCAACAGATGGTAATGTCCTGATAAACCAAACAACTCCACAGTGGCACCACCTGGCCAATGGCTGACCACTCAATGTTGTCTACTGAAAACATTTGTATATTTTAAAATACATCGACACCTGGTAGATCAGCAACCAAGGAAGTGAATGAACACAGAAAGAGCTTAGTGGACCTCGATTGGCACCGCAGAGGTGACATACTTACAAACATTTCAACATTAACGTATCAGTATCAGTGGGTCCTAGCATCCTCACGGGGGGTGTAGCTGATTACATCAGTCTTAGTGCACCCTGGCACATCGCTTTGCAAAACGCTGAAGTTAAGCTCGGCCAGTGAAATCGTTTCTGGAGTGTTTGGCTCGTTTTCGTTTCATTCAACCAGTTTGCCCATGTTATGTGTAATGTTCGGGGAGTAGAATTATTTTAATACACAATACTGCTCAGCCACTCATGAGAATTGGGATTCCCCAAAGTTGCTGGCTTCGTCTTAGAATAATTGGGGGACGGGGGTCTGCACTGTTCTGGTACATTCACAACCGGCAAAGTCAGTTACTAGTTTCACTTAGCCGACTTCCATATATTGCATAGGATATCTGCCAGAGGTAGTGTGCATAGTCACCACCCCTGTCTTGTATCTAGGGGTAACTATTGGGGTTAGTTTTACTATCGCAACAGTATAACAATAGCTATAATTGCTATTGCAATTCTATTGTGATAGTCGCATGACTATCATGATAGTATCATGGAAGCAAAAGATGCTTACGTTCCAATTTTACTTGATCTGAATCTACACTACTTATCGCATGAACACAGCCAAAATTGACAGGTGGCGCCATCGCTTTGAGTTGGAATCAGTTGCTTCACAGTGGCGATCCGTGTGTGATGCTGATTTGATCAAGAGTTGTTGATTTTGGGTCAGTGGACTCTGTAAATAAGTAAACATCACATAATAAAGTTGAAAAATCACATCTGTGAATACTATTGCCGTGACACAAATAAACTTGATGTGTTTGGCTAACTATCGTTACTATCGATAGTTCACTGTGCTATCGCCGATAACTATCGATAGTTCACTGTGCTATCACTGATAACTATCGATAGTTCACTGTGCTATCACTGATAACTATCGATAGTTCACTGTGCTATCGCCGATAACTATCGATAGTTCACTGTGCTATTGCCGATAACTATCGATAGTTCACTGTGCTATTGCCGATAACTATCGATAGTTCACTGTGCTATCGCCGATAACTATCAATAGTTAAATTGACTGTCGATAGTACTCCATCACGACATTGACTGTCGTGATGCATCAATAATTCAACACTGCCCTACTTGTGAGGATTGGTCATAATGGTGCTGTCTGTTTGGTGTTGTAGGGTCGTTGTGTGTTTGCCAGTGGCAGCCCATTCCCCCCAGTCAACTACGGAGGCAAGACCTACTACACTGGCCAGGGAAACAACTCCTACATCTTCCCTGGGGTTGCTCTAGGGGCTATAGTGTCCAACATGCATCACATCAGTGAAGATATCTTTCTTCTTGCTGCCCAGGTCAGTGACCTCATAAGGAAAACCGTCATTAAACAGTGGTCAATTTAATTAGCATTTTGAAAATTTCTAAAAAAAACTGCTTCCATATTACATAGGACACTGTTTCCATAGCACACCAGCGAACTGGCACACCAGCGAACATGTCCCAGTGGCACGTCATGGTGTTGACAGTTTTCATGATCACGGTGAATGTGTGTTTGTTCATTCTGGCAATTCACTTGATGTCACTGGACATTTGTCTGCAATGACTATTTGATATCACTGAAAATTTGTCTGCAATGACCATTTCATGTCACTGAAAATCTGTGTGCAATTACCATTTCATGTCACTGAAAAACTGTCTTCAATGACCATTTCATGTTACTGAAAATCTGTCTGCAATGACCATTTCATGTCACTGAAAATCTTTCTTCAATGACCATTTCATGTCAATGAAAATATGTGTGGAATTACCATTTCATGTCACTGAAAAACTGTCTGCAATTACCATTTCATGTCACTGAAAATCTGTCTTCAATGACCATTTCATATCACTGAGGTTGTAATGAACAATTGATGTCACTAAAAAGGTGTCTGAAATGACCATTTGAAATGACTCATTCACCGACTGACTGAGATCAGTGATGATACATCACCGAGTTATACAGCTGTCACAAAAACCACGATTCTGTGACCAGGTGATTGCCGAGCTTGTCGAGGATTCAGACCTGGATGTAGGTCGTATCTACCCCCCACTAGCCAACATCCGTGAAGTATCCACCCTCTTGGCTACGAAGATCGTTGAATATGCCTACAGAAATGGCCTTGCTTGTGCTTATCCTGAGCCTCGCGATAAACTAGCATTCGTGCGAGCACATCAGTATTCGCTCGAGTACGAGAGTTTCATGCCAAACCTTTACTCGTGGCCACATCAGAAGTGAGACAACAACTGTGTTACAGGTACTGCCCTCTATGGAACTACAAAAAACAACGTGTAGGTTCTTGTGCAAACTTTATAATTGAAACTGACATTTGTTGATCTTGCTCAGTGTATCTGCTGATGAACAGTGTAACAAAAAAAGAAAGAAATAAACAAGAAATAAACAACTACTCTATTGAGCTATACTCTGACTTTTCTTTGCACGGGCACTAAACGTCTTGTTACTTTGCACAGGCTTGCTGAGCGCGAACAATCATACGACCTGTAATATTGCCATTGATTATCGCCAACCTACTCTTGAATAACCTAGAAATTTACGTTATTTTTAGTACAATTATACAGTTTTTGAATATTTTATTATTTTCAGTTATTTATTATTTTTACGAGACATTATCATTTTATTCTTCACCATTTTGAGGAAAGACAATGTCACCAGCATGTTTTATTGTGTGTTTTATTTTTATCCTGTTCTGCTGCTTCGAGAGGTCATGATTTTACGCTGTGCAAGCCACTTAGTCTCCAACAGTCGGCTGTCATTTTAACAGTTTCTCAGTACACAAGAACACAAAATTCCTTGTCACATCTTCGCAGTTTGCCATGTCTTAATCTTTGCTTTAATAGAAAGTTACTGCTCTAAGCCAACGTTTAAATTGGCAATTATTTTATTACTAGCAGGAGATGTAAGTCTTAATCCTGGACCTGCTATTAGGCACAATATTCGAGTAGCCATCACTAACGTTCGATCTATTCGAGACAAAACAGCATCGCTTACCGATTTATTAACTTCTAAGACAATAGACAACCTTGCAGTCACTGAGACCTGGCTCAGACCACATGACACAGCTGCATGCATTGCTGACATTTCTCCTTCCATCATCGCCCACGTTCAGTTGGGCGAGTTGGTGGTGTTGGATTTCTCGTCTCAAAACAGTTCAAAGTTAATTTGCATTCAAACCCTGATTACTCCAGCTTTGAGGCCATCTGTGCCGAAATTTCTTATTCATCTTTCTCTGCTTATTTTGTGTGCATTTATCGCCCTCCAGGTCACCCGGCCCATTTCTTTGAAGAATTCCAGGATCTACTTGAAAATCTGGCAACTATTTATTCAGAATTTTATATACTCGGTGATTTTAATCTTCACCTGGACTCACCCAACAAGTACATTTAATGACATTCTGGCATCCTATGACATGAAACAACATGTTACCTTCTCAACACACATACATTGATCTCTTAATCACCCGTTCAGACTGTAACAATATTCAGACACCTACTGCTTCAGATGGTTTATCAGACCACCACACTGTCATTGCTGATCTAAAAGTTCCTAGAATTCCCGTAGAGTCCAAACACAATGTGTATTATCGACCGATCCATAAGATTGACATTGCTGCATTAATGACAGACATCCTTAAATCCGACCTCATCAGTAACCCCAAAGAACATCTGTCAGATCTGTGTCGACAGTACTGTCAAGTACTCAAAGATTTACTTAATAAACATGCACCCCTGAGATCTAAATCTGTGTCCCAAAAGCCACATGCTCCATGGATGACTCCTGAAATTCTACAATCTAAAAAGCGCCGGCGCTATCTTGAACGTGTATGGTGCAAATCACGCTCGCCTATGGACAGATCACGATATTCTAAACAGTGTCACTACTGCAACAGACAAATGGCCAAAGCTAAATCAAATTATTACACAAACATGGTCTCGAGTAACTCTGATAACCCACGTCAGCTATGGAACTGCATAAATCATATTTTACACAGACGGCCGCCTCCATCTCTACCTAGTCATGTGTCAGTCAAATCTGTGTGTGACTTGTTTTCTAGTCATTTCAAAGATAAAATGTCTTATATGTTCTGCTTTTCCATGTCACACTTTAAGTACTGTATGTGGACTCCCCGCAAGTAAATTCTCCACTTGTATTGTTTGAGCCAGCCACAGTTGATGAAGTGAGGAAAATAATAATGTCCTCCCCTAATAAGTCATGTGATGTCGATCCATTACCAACCATACTACTAAAAGTATGTCTTGACTCTTTACTTGGTACAATAACGAATATCATAAATTTATCAGAGTTCGGATAAATTCCCAGATGATTTTAAACACGCACATGTAAATCCTGTTCTCAAGAAGACTTATCTGCCAAAAGATGATTTCAAAAATTATAGGCCTATTTCTAATCTTAGCTTTATTTCTAAGATACTTGAGAAAGCCGTAGCAAGCCGTCTAAGGTGTCATATCAGCTCAACTTGTTTATCCAGTGTGCTCCAATCAGCATACAAACAATTTCATTCTACAGAGACTGCTCTCCTAAAAGTACACAATGATGTTATATTAAACATTGATCAAGGCAAAGTAACTGCACTTACCTTGCTTGATCTGTCTGCCGCCTTTGATACCATTGATCACAATACTCTTGTCAAACGTTTATCAATGTGGTATGGCATATCTGGCACAGCTCTGACCTGGTTTTCTTCATATCTAACCAATAGACATCAATGTATAAAGATAGATAATTACTTTTCAACCTCACTCCCCACTTCATGTGGCATTCCCCAGGGTTCCGTTCTTGGGCCTTTGCTTTTCACTCTCTACACTATGCCACTCAGATCTACATTTCCTTGGCCACGCCCGATACAAGTCACTCTCTAAACCGACTCAACGATTGTCTCCAAGATGTTTCTTCATGGATGACCGATAGCAAATTAAAGTTAAATGCAGACAAAACTGAATTCCTCATCATTGGTACTCCAATGCAGCGAGGTAAACTTAATGACTTTTTTCCAACATGCATCCCGAGTCAAAATATCACACCAGCAGCATCAGTACGGAATCTAGGAGTGACCTTTGATTGCGACTTCAATTTCAGACAACACATATCCCAAACGTGCCGTTGCTGTTTTTATCATATCCGTGATCTTCGCCGCATTCGCCAACATATGTCGCTTTCTGTCGCTAAGACTATCGCAACAGCTCTTGTTAGCAGCAGATTAGATTATTGAAATTCCCTCCTTTATAATATTGCTATCAAGGATATTTCAAAACTACAACAAGTCCAAAATTGTTTAGCAAGGGTAGTTGCACAATCTCCTCGATTCTCCCGCTCAGTGCCACTTCTAAAATCACTGCATTGGCTCCCCGTGCGATATCGCATTATGTTTAAGATCTGCACAATCACCTACCAAGCCCTTTCATCCAAACAACCTAGTTATTTACACTCAATGCTCACACCAGCTAGACAAGCCAGACAACTTCGGTTGTGTAGTTCGAAGTTGCTATCTGTTCCTAAAGTTAAGACAAAGGCTGGAACTCGCGCTTTTTCAGTTGCCACGTCAACCATATGGAATTCGCTTCCCGTTAATGTTAAATCAGCAGAAAATATTGTTACATTTCATCGTCACCTCAAAACCTATCTTTTCAATATCGCCTATCCTCCCTAGCTTCCTAGCACATCCATCCATTTGTTGACGACTTTCGCCTATCACACAAGTATGAGAATGCTCAATCCTTTGGTTTTGGTGCGCCACTGAGCTCGGATTGTCTGAGGATATCGGTGCGTAAGAAGTTATGTATTATTATTATTATAATGGTGGACTACCTTCCTGTAGTTTTTCTCGGTCCTGTGCCTATAAGATGCTAAAAGCCAAATACAAGTCTTGATTTATAAGCAGAACTTCTGAAAACTAAAAGTATTGCCATGGGTCTCTGGAGGTTTGACTTATCCAGAACACATAAGCGATGTGTATGTCCGCTAGGTTTAAAGTAAGTTTGTCTATTCCATTACCCAGAATCACCAGGGGCCGGGTTCATGAAGCGGCTAAGAACATTCTTCAGATTTTTTAAATATAAGTGAACATAGGAGTTTACGCAAACACATGACGCTAAGTAAGTGCGTAACTTTAAGTATGCTTCATGAAACCGGCCTCGGGTGGTGACTATTATAATATTAGCAGAATGTTCACCAAGTCAGTTGTTTTGAATGTATGAACGAAGCGAACTCGTCAAACATCAAGGCTCTGCAGTTAGTCCTGCGTGCCTTCACGATGCTGCCAATAGAGCTTGTTTTGAAACTGAATGTGTTTTTTTTGTGGGAACAAAAATCAAATTGCGAATGTTTCACTCATTAAACGCAATTTGACAAGCAGTATGCCCCAATTCCTAATAAACATATTTATTCTTACATTTTTTTTAAATGAACCACCTCGGCTTAGAAGTCGTCACTGACTGATTATATTTGTGAACAGTATCGAAGACGTTGACACTGTTGTTTACACAGGATGAACCAGCTTTTTTAGTCAAATTGACATGTCCTGCTCATTTCATTGTTCCATACACCAACACTAATTAAAATTAAAACATGATTTCATTAGTGGGTTAGCGATCGTTTTGTTCAGCATTAGATATTGATGTATTTTCTCCACAAAACATTTTCCAAAACCACGTTTCAATTACACCCCAGTTACTTAATCACAGAGTATGGGTATTTCTATAACTGACTTGGGGTAATCATTTATAGTAATAATAAAACAGCATTTATTTGTGCTATAAATCTGGCGGCTGTGGCTACCAAGAGGCACGATACAGGACTGAAACATTTATGCATGAATCAGTTAACATGTACAGGTTCTTGTGCAGTCGAATACATATTTGGAGCTTGTGACATGACTGATTACAGTTAGATCGTCATGGGAGTTAGAACCAGAGGGTTTGGAGCAGAACCTCTCCAATATTTTGGTGGAGAGACTGGAGATAGGATTAGCCCCCAATATTTAGGGAGGATGTGCATTTTGAGTATAGAAATTGGTAGGGGGCTGGAGATAGGATTTACCATAATATTTAGGGAAGCGGGTGCAGTTTTTGGTGAGCCTTAAGGTATTTTTTTGTGAGTCACAAGGGGTGCAAGTTTAGGTTTTTTGAGAGCTTGAATGTGGGTTTTTTGGCAAGCCTCAAATCACGATTGTTGGCGAGCTTAAGTTTATGAACGTCGCTGTAGAAAATATTGAACAGCATCCCCCTCGTCATGTCTGACCGAACAGAGAACTGAAGCTTTGGGCTCGGCCCATCAGTATTAATTTAATTCCGATGCCAGGGATCTTGTAGTGTGATCGATTATTATTTGTAATCATAACCTAGTTCAACACTGCAACAGTACAACAGATTATTATGTTGATGTGTCGATTCCTTTTATTTGCTGTATTTTTCAACTGGCATTGCTTTAATGGCGTCTGAAATAAATAGATTACTTTCCAAATCAATGTGTTGTTTAAATGCCCTATTCTAGGTAATACATTGGAACCTCGGTATTAAGGTCACTTTCAGTACTGGGTCAAAGTGTCCTGACTAGCGAGGTGACCTTATTAGCAGGACTATTTTCTAGCAGTTTCACTGTAAAATGTACATCAGAATAAAAACAAGAAAATAAACGATCAGAATGCACTCTTCATTTTATATTGTTTGCCAAACAATGCGGATTTGTACAAAGTTGACAACCATAAATATGACAAATATCTCTAGCAAATTAACTATATTAATATCATAAATCAATACTCTGTGGAATGCCTCCATGGTGATCGAACAACACTACGTTATATTAGTCCTTTCCGTAAAAGGAACCTGAAAATAACATCATTTTTATTAACCAGAAACAAATACGCAGCAAAGAAGTGAATTCTTATTCCCATCTTAGCAGACCACAGTTTATAAGTTCTTTGCGAGTCAACAACATTTTGACACCTTCCCCTATCAGCCCGTCCGTACACAAATAACACATATATCGATATAACATGATCTCCCTGCAAATCGCATGCCACCGTGTACATTTCTCCATTCCATCTACAGTCAATTATCTATATCACGCTTCATTGCAACCCTAGTCGAATTACTGTCAGCGTTACCGAGCAACATGCTGGTCAGAAAACATGTAACAATACTGGAAAACAAGTAACAATACTTATCAAATAATAGTAACACACTTTCTGCACCTCATGTTACCAGTGGTTTGGTCATCGTCAACATCAGAAGAATATCACTGAAATAATTTTCTATAACTATTAAAATTAAATGTCTTGGTAATTATTGTTTTGGCACATTTAAAGGCCCTTAAATAAACTTTTTAATTAAATGAACCCTGTCAAAATTTGTCCAGCTGTATATATGGCATATGGGTCAAGGTCACTGTTGCGCCACAACATTTTACACTGCAAACAAATAAGTAACTAAGCTTGGCCCAGCCTTTTCCGAGATCCTACACATACCACCGACTATAACATATTCATTGTTGATAGCAAATCTCACTTATTAGATTTACTCAACAGTAGCCATGACTGGTTCGAGTCAAAAATTTGAATGAAAGTAAGCAGAAACACAAGCATTCATTGGAAAACAATTCATATAGCAACTGGGACAAAAGTGAAATTCCATGTTTCTTCGAGGGGATTTCCGGGGGGGATCATAACCATAACCACTGGTTTACAAGAGTGGTTTAGTGTCCGACTTCAACAATTATCAGACAAACTGAAATGCACATTAACTGCATAGTTGCTCACATAGTTGTTGTCAATGTCTATCTATCCTGTAGGTGGCGCCACATCAACAGTTAACACCTTCATCCTACAGGGGCGCCACATGTGCAATATCACTTGCAAACTCTAATTCTGTGCTCATGACTGAAACCAGCTTCATATTTACCATATCTTAGTAGCAGTCATGTTTTTAATATTTTCACATACGTTTACATGATACCAGTATTTTAAATGACGCCTTGCAAAAGCCCCTGGTAAATAACTAGCACTGTTAGGATGCTGATAATGATCACATTTGTAGTCTAGATCGTCATGACAACACAAACTAAGTAGGACGGTTGAACTGTGCATAAAGCCGCTGCATACAATTTGAACTCATTTTGTACATAGAACACCGTCAACCCTGAGTATTCAGTGCAAAATCGTACTAACCCTTGGCGTCAAGTACAACATCGCAGGGCCACGCATTGCATCAACAACTGGACGATCCACCCTCCCTGG
This sequence comes from Escarpia spicata, assembly GCA_963995525.1. Classification (NCBI taxonomy): domain Eukaryota; kingdom Metazoa; phylum Annelida; class Polychaeta; order Sabellida; family Siboglinidae; genus Escarpia; species Escarpia spicata. The sequence continues at coordinate 34,107,635 of OZ023213.1, forward strand.
TGTAGGATGGGCGACCCCTTACGCAGCGCACAGCTGCGTCGCGTCGTGTAAAATCCACATAAAATAACAGCAACATCAAAGCCGATGTCGAAATTCACCAATAACAATGATTAACTAAGTGAAAACAACTCTGCGCTGGTTCGATTGCACGTTGTAATTGATTCAATAACCCAGCATGCAGTCGATTAATGTTGGTCCTCTTAACAGCTACAATCCACACTCAGTCACTCGTATCACGGTCAGTAGTCAGCGTCACTCTCAGTTCAGTTCATTTTACATCTTTTATTTCGGTCCAATTTATTCCTAGTGTAACTGATTTCTTGTCATTCTTCTTGGTTTCACTTCCAGTATTTATTGAACACTTCCATGAAGGTGTCGTAGATCATAAACGTAATGCCAACGTCAAGGCAAACCCGACTCAAACGAGGTAACGTCCCTTTGTAGAATCTGAAAACAACAGTATAATTATTTGTAATACCTGGTGCTTAATGTTGTATTCTCAAACAAATGTTTGACTTCAAGGCTCAAAGTTGGTGTTATCCTTCAAATAAGTCGTACCTAATCACTGAATCAAAACTGAAAATGGGAGAATTTAATCAATTTATCAGACCTCGCAAAAGCATATTAACAGCATAGTCAGCCATTTTTAGAATAGAACAGAATAAAACTTTATTTCGGTCACAATACACATTTCTGAATATATTTACAATGGATAACAAAAAACAATACTGCAACCAAGGAGATCCTCTGGAAACCCCAACAACTTTTTAATTTGTCAAAGCGTGTGCTCCTAAATATATTTTGTTCGTTTTACTTTAGGAGCACAATGCTCCTAGCTCAGGATGTTAACTGTGATGCCCACATTTGTGTAATTGTCTTTTTAATTATTTCAACTAAAGCTAGAATGTTAGCAAGAGTTACAGAGCCATCCGATGTTCAGTTTGGAAATTTTGATTATTTTTTAATAATAATTAACGACATGTATTGTGTTTAAACTGAGGAATCAATACATTTCAGCCTTGTATAATTTTGAATTAAACTGTGTTTATCTTTTCACCTATTTATTATTTTCTATGGACATACTATTTGACTGTCTGGAATAAAATATTATTAGTTGATTGGCCCATGCATGTGAACCACGACGTGTGAACTGGATAATTAGAACACATGTCAGGCACTCTACAAGAGAGATCTATATGTATTTAGGTATTTGTTCCAAACCGATCGACTCCTTGATGTTCCAGTCTGCCTAAGGGACATAAATTCACTGTGGGACTGCCACAATGTCTATGTCTCATCAGTTGGACTGTTACGAAAGCAAGCCATCACCTCATCAGCCGTCAATTACATGCAATCACTGGAATCAATACCAAGCCACACACGGTACAATTCCAGAACATTCGTGAACATAATTCCATCCCCATAAGTCATGCCAAGCATGCACAATAACAGTTATTCAAGAAGGGAAGATTTGATTCATTGTCGGTGGATAAGGTTTAATACTCTATTGCAAATGTAAGTTAGTCATGATGGCGTCTACTCGACTGCATTGCCAGTGATCGGACATCTTCCAAAAGCTGTATGGATGGGTAGCATGTATGGCATGTTAAGCAGAAGGGATGAGTCATGTTCTGCAGAAGGGATATGCATGTTAAGTAGAAAGGATGTGGCATGTTAAACAGAAGGGGTGAGGCATGTTCTGCAGAAGGGATATACATGTTAAGTAGAAAGGTTGTGGCATGTTAAGCAGAAGGGATGAAGTATGTTAAGCAGAAGAGGTGAGGCATGTTAAGTAGAAGGGATGTGGCATGTTGAGTAGAAAGGATGTGGCATGTTAAGCTGAAGGGATGAAGCATGTTAAGCAGAAGGGGTGAGGCATGTTAAGCAGAAGGGATGAAGCATGTTAAGCAGAAGGGATGAAGCATGTGAAGCAGAAGGGATGAAGCATGTAAGCAGAAAGGATGTGGCATGTTATGCAGAAGGGATGTGGCATGTTAAGCAGAAGGGGTGAGGCATGTTAAGTAGAACAAATATGGCATGTTAATCAGGAGGGATGAGGCATGTTATGCAGAAGGGATGTGGCATGTTAAGTAGAAAGGATGTGGCATGTTAAGCAGAAGGGATGTGGCATGTTAAGTAGAAATGATGTGGCATGTTAGGCAGAAGGGATGAGGCATGTTAAGCAGAAGGGATGTGGCTGTCAATCAGAAGGGATGAGGCATGTTAAGTAGAAGTGATGAAGTATGGTAAGTAGAGGGGATGAGGCATGTTAAGTAGAAGGGAAGATATCCAAGGTGGAAAGACAAGATGACTAGAAGATGTATCGTAAGAAATATCGGGAAACGTCTGTTTGTCCCAAATAATAAAACAAAGAAACATCACATAATAAAAGTTACGTTATACAAAACTATTACGTATTAAAACAACAACAAAATCACTGAACATATAATCATTAAACAGTACATTCAAAAGTACAACAAATGGGATTGACACTTACGCTCGGATGCCTTCATTTTTAAATATCTTCATTGCACAGTCATATGTGTTCTTGTACTTGGCAGCATCAAGGCCCTACAATGTCACCGACTTTATAACAACTGGCAAAAACACCCATCATCCAGATGGCGCTACAGGCACACATATGGCGGGGATGGTTTCACAAAGTATTCGTACCAGACATTTGACCAATATTATGTGATTCGAAACCATTGGTCGTAACATCATACATTAGCGAATAGTTGGATACTAACATTTGGAAAGTAACAGCAGAGAATGAGTAGCAAGATCCTAACATTTGTAAGGTAAAACATACAAGCTAATGACTTATAAACAAGGCTCTGTCTGACATCATTTTTGTATCTGATTATTGACTGATTCTTTACACAGATTTTTTATTTCTACATACAGACAGACTTTCCAACAAATAAATTCAACTCCAGGAAATCTACCATTTCAGCCCGAAATACCCAATTTTAAAAGAAATAAAAACAGGATTCAAGGACTAATGAAACACAAAAACAAAGTAACTAAGCAGTAACAATAATTACACAACACACACACACAATCTTGATAAGCCATCACTAGAGGGCAGCACCTATAGGAATAATCTCCAAATATATCACATGCCTGCATCCTGGTTTTGATGACGTCTAATGGTGTATTGCCGAACACGGACACTGCACCTGCAGTGGCGCCAAATATACCAGTGAGAGGTTTTGGAACTATTTTGTTGTGGTCATCGCCTCGATACATGTCTTTGAGCGTTTCGACGACGAAGAAGCGAATCGCTTGATTTGAACCCTGCTTCATGATTGTTGGCGTCACACCCCGATATACACCCTTGAACCCTGGGGGTAAACAACAATGGTTCTAGGATTTCACACAACAAATACGTTTAATGCCATATTTACAGAAGTTAGTGGATGTTAACGCAATACTTTCGGGGAACACCACATCACTATAGGTTTTATATAATCTGAAAAGGTAAGTTCTTATGTAACGTAGTATCCAGTCCTTAGGACTGCTCAGAGTGCTCTACACTTGACTCCCTGGCAGACCTGTTCAATTGAACACCATCTCAATGTCTATAGGAAGCATTCAGCCATGCTGCAGTTAATATCTATAGAAGTTAGCAGATGTTAATGCCATACTTGTTTGGGGGAAACACATCACCTAAGTTTTTATATAATTTGTAATGGTAAGTTCTTATATAGTGCAGTATCCAACCCTTATGACTGCTCAAAACACATTACTCTGGCAGATCTGTTCAATTCAACACGATCTCGACTTCACTGGAAAGCATTCAGCCACGCTACAATTAATGCTTGAAAACCGAAGCCTATTCGTAGATAAATATCCACCACTGTCTATAGCCAGGTTCTCATTTATACAGATGTGTGAACTGGAGCAACATAGAGTGAACAAACTTGTCCAAGGTTTGACACAGTAGCATTCGAATCGAACCCAGGTTCTCTTTGTGGAGAGTCGGATGTTCTAGCCACTGCCCTCCATGTCGTTTTAGTATTATGCTGCTTGAATTTAAATTGTGATAACTTTATAATTCTAGTGAGATATACCTAAACACAATGACTGGTGACACAACAACTATCACCAATTTACCTCATTTACATAAATCTAGATGTTAAATCCTGAAAAAAACCTAAAAGATATTATAGACACGTTACAAGAATGTCTTCGACAACAGACAAATGCAGATTTTATTGTTTTTCAGAAGGTGCTAATGAGTATGGCAAGGATCGTATAAAACTTGCAGAATAATTACGTGCTGAACCGTAAATATGTTGCATGTTGTTGGGAGTCAACAAAAGTATTTCTGCAGAATCACTGTCATATAACCAGCTTCCGACAACTTACCCTCAGCCTTTATAATTGCCCTAACCCCGTGGACAAAACCACGGAATCTTGGATTTGCTGAAGCCTGATCATTGATGAACTTGACTTTAACCGTTTCCATCGGTGTCACAACAAGTATAGCTTCCGAGACGCCAGCACCTGCAATGCACCACGCGAACATCTATGCACTCATTTCTCCTGTTTCTAAGATTCTGTTTCCACAGATATGGGATGCACAGGTACTTGGGGTTCACATGACATTCAAGAATCTTCCCTGGGATGAATGTTTAAGTTTTATCAAACACAAATATTGCATACATTCTATTTAGAGAACAGGCCCTAATTACAACTCATGCCCTGTTATCAGTCTGACACTGTGACAGCGATCTCCAAAGCCAACCTTGACTGTTGAATCCATCATTGCATGGAAAGATTCGGAGAGAGGAGTGTAGAATGAGAGTGAAAGATAGAGGGGGACGGAGAAGGCTGATAGAGAGAGCAGTGCAAGATCGGTTAGGGAAAAGAAAAATAAAGAAAAAGAAAACAGAAATCGAGGATCAGAATTGAGGCCAACCTGACAGACAGAGAAACAAAAGGAGAAGAACAATTTCAACTCTAATGGTGACTGTATTCCAAAACCATCTCCTAGAATAGCTGCAAATCATTAAGTTGTCCAGTGCAAATCAATCGCATTTCAGCTGCACTAGTCTCGACTGGTCAAACAGCTACACCAACAATGGCATGATGTAACAAAATCAATGTTCAAACACTAATTGCAATGATTACATAACATCAACATTTGTCCAATAAGAATTATTACAATACAAGTCGTGTAACGTTATTGGTGCTAGCCATATATTAAATGACACAAGGTGGTCTGAAGGTAAACAATGGAGGGATGAGATGAATAAATGACCCACCTAAACCACAAAGTAATTTCTTGTGCGGAGCCAACGTTCCGTCCGGGCCCACAGCTCGCTTCTTGAACTCTTCAAACGAACCAAACCTGGAGGGAGAAAAGTCAATTTAACATATACATACAGTATATTAAAATATTACCCATATATATTTGTATTTTCAAATATGTTTTTTACAAGCAAAATAGTTAATACTAGCACTTTGGAAAGTTTATAATATTGTAAATTGTTTAGTAAAATTATGCAATACATTTGAAGCATTAAACAATCAAAATGATAAACAGCATTTACTACTGATAGTTTTCTTACACCCAAGTAATGCTGAAATAAAGGAATTACAGAAACTACAAAATGCAAAAAAATCACACAATCATTTCAAATTTAATAATAATAATAAGATAACTTCTATTGCGCCTAAATCCTTGGAAACCAAACACAGAGGCGCATCAAAACAAAAGGGTTGGTCAATCTAAAAATCCATAAGTAGTTTTCCAGTTGTCAACAGATGGGTCAAGGCGCTAGGGAGCTACGGTGGATAAGCAAGGTTGTAAAGATACGTTTTTAAATGACGACGGAATTTTGTAATATTTTCAACTGATCTAACACTAAGAGGGAGCATATTCCAAAGAGTTGGTGCAGCAACAGAAAAAGCCCTAGTTCCAATGTTAGTGTTGACTCTAGGAACAAAAAGTAGGTCAGAACTAGATGATCGAAGCTGGATAGGTTTTCTTACAGGAGTAAGCAATAGCTTCATCCTGGACTACGAGAGAAGAGGAGAGCAACACAAAAGTTGTGTATCTCACAAAATATTATTTTAATTACAGAGTTGGAAATACATATTTTAAAATTGCATCCATGGTCTGCAAATCACAAAATTAATGCTAACATCAATCCATAAATGTTTAGGTTTTACTTTCACTCACCAGATGACACCACCAGTTCAGACTGCACTTTACAAGAGGTTATCAATGTTCATATCATGAATGATTTAGTAACTTCTTCTTCGGAACAAATGGACCAACGTCGTAATGGCGTCATAGATCCGAGAGCAGTAACTTTTTCTTAGTACTCCTAGGATCATGACATATTTCCGGATGTTTTGTCAGACTATAAATGGGGAAACTCAAGTTCACTGAAGTAACTGAGAAATTGATTATATATGTTTAACACCTGTTGTTAAGGGGAAACTGTGTGGGCCTGTGCACCCTACAGAGTTCATACAATCCAACCATTTACACAATATCCGAGCACCAAAGCTGCACGATAATTGCACAACAGTGTGTTGCTATGACAACCAATTACGAATATTGTTGTTAGTTTTCTAATCAGTACTAATGAGTACGACATATGGGTACACGTTACAAAACTACTCTCCAAATTAAGGCGTGTCATTTTGATATCCTTTTTTGCATGCCTGACTGCATGAGGCAAGGCATTCCACAGGATCGGGCCAGCCACCAAGAAGGAACGACGGCCATAATGTTCATGATATCTTGGAACAGTCAGCAGACCTTGTTCGGCCGATCTAAGTGATCTGGTTGGCGTGTAGGATGTCACGAGCGATGAAATGTACGCAGGGCCGAGATGGTGCACTGCACGATATACCAGCAGTAACAGTTTGAATTCAATCCGCTGGCGAATAGGCAACCAGTGCAGACGGCACAGAACAGGTGTTGTGTGTTATGTGTTCTCGCATCCTTGTCCCAGTAATGAGACGTGCTTTGGAATTCTGTAACATCTGCAGCTTTCGCAAGTGCGTCTCCGGCAGACCATATAACACTGCATTGCCGTAATCACTATGTGACATGACTAAGGCGTTCACAATGGTTCTGCAGGCATTAGTGGTAAGACATTTCCTAATCATTTCCGATGCTTCAGAGGTGACAACATGCCACCACGCAAACACGACGCACTTGATTCATTATCGACATAGTGTTGTCGAGTAAAACGCCGCGGATAACTAGCTTCAGCGAAACAGCATAGCCACATGTATCAGTGACTTGGTTAACAGGCGGGTGAACAAGTTTCCGATTGTTCACTGCAGATATGACAATCACCTCGGTTTTGTTCTCGTTAAGCAGGAGATAATGGTAAGACATCCACATTCACATCCGAGGTGCAACGAGATATTCGGTCGGTGGCCAGTGGCTGGTCACGGGGAAAGTCCACATATAATTGCGTATCATCAGCGTACATATGATAGCGCAGTTGATGATGTTCAAAAACATGGTTGAGTCCAAGGCAGTAGATTGTGAACAGAAGAGGTCCGAGCACGCTACCCTGAGGCACACCACATGTTAGATCGACACTTCTTGAAATGATGTTGCCAACTTTAACTGCTTGTGTTCGTTGTGACAGATACGACTTCAACCAGCACATGGCGTTGCCACGCACGCCAATTCTGAACAGTAAATGGTGGTCGACAGTATCAAAAACGGCACCGAGATCTAGTAGCACCAGTATCACGCTCTTCTTGTTATCCAGAGAAAGCAATATGTCGTCCTGTATGCGTACTAGGGCTGTTTCACAGCTGTGCGTTGGACGGTACGCACTTTGGAAAATATCGAAGATGCCGTTCGCATCCATGTGCAATCGTATTTGGATTGCAATGCATCTGTCGACGAGCTTCGATATGAAAGACAGATTTGATATTGGACGATAATTCGATAACAGTTCTGGATCAAGACCTTTCCTCTTTAACAGTGGTGTTACTACGGCATGTTTCATTTAAGTGGTCTAACGGTGTACTAAACACCATGGAATTAATTAGTTTTTGTAGCGATTTGTGTTCGCCATTAGGACGGGTAACTTGTTGAATGATCTTAGTGTGTATGGCACATTTTGAGTATTTGGTAGTAGTGTATTCAGTTTGAGATCACTATGTTTCATTCTAGCGAAATACGCTTTACACAATTCATTGCGTTTATCGTGCAGTGTTGGTACGTTTACCATCTGCAGAATATCTTTGTACACGCAACCAGGAAATATTGTTTTGAGACACCTTTTTTAATTATCTCGATGTTGTCCAACAAGTATTTAGGCAAGTTTGTATGCCATACCGGACAGGCATATTCAACTACTGGTCTAATCACAGATACATATATTCTAACCAAGTCATTTTGGTTGATACCAGCACGTTTCAACTGATAGGTCATATACACTCTCTTTCTTGCCTTTGAAACTATTTCATGTACATTTGCATTCCAACTTAAATCCGATGATACAGTTACACCGAGAACTTTTGCTTGAGTAACTCTCTCAATATCAGTCCCATTTATATCAGTATACGGCAGAGATTCTACAAATGTTCTATCTTTACCGAAACATCTAACCATTTCTTTTGTCTTACACGTATTGATGCGCATGTCATTATTACTAGACCACCGCTCAATAATGTTGGCAGAATCCTGTATAACAGATATCATACTTTGATTGTATATTTCAAATATGGTACTGTCGGCAAAATATTTAAACATAGGACAAGATGTTTGCAAATCATTGATATGAACCACAAAGTGTTTTGGTCCTGACAAAGTTCCCTGGGGAACGCCCCCATTAGGGTAGCCTGGCTTTGACACAGCGTCACCAATTTTTACTCTCTGTTCGCGGTCTAGTAGAAATGCTGCCATCCATCGGACCAGGTGGGCTGGTACTTCCATTGCAATCAGTTTCTGTATTATTATATCATGGTTAATTAGATCAAATGCATTGCTGTAGTCGAGAAATAATACTCTTACAGAATAGCCTGTTACATCAGTGGTGGAGTACCATTTGTGAAGCATTCCAACAAGAGCGTCCGTGGTACCAGTCCCTCCATACCTCCAAACTGCTTGTCGTCTATTTGTGGTTTCACATAAAACCACTTTAGCACGAGACTCAAAATTCTTAGCCAGAATTGATGTAAACGATATAGGTCTAATGTCATTTTCAACAACGGAATAATGGCTACTGATTTCCACAAGTTTGGCAATACACGCTGTACAATCAACAATATCATGCCTTTGATTTATGCAGAATAATCTGAATTCTATTTCAAAGTGGAGAATCTAGTGAAATCTTACAATTCCCTGCAGCTGACATATTGAGACACGCCAAATGCCAATAAGCGCCTAAAAATTATATATGACCTTGACACTGTGGTGACTCATCGAATGTCCCATGCCAGCTCATATAGAATATGTTGGTTTCTCATATTCCCTTCGATTCAGTTAAACTTGTAACAACTGTTATATTGCAATAGAATGCACCGTGCAGACGTAACATTACAGCAAAAAAAAATTTGGCAATGCAAATCAGAGTAATAGTCTCAGTTTGTTGACTGGTGAATTGGGTAAAATTAGGCATTGGTGACGTCACGCTTTCCATCATAATGGCACAGTCCGTCCAGTTTAAATTATGTTTCTTAAACAAGGTTATTCTAGTAAACTGTTGGCATAATATTCTTCACTGTAAATGTTAATGGTTAGTTTTTATTAACTTGTAGGCCCAAAAAGATGCCTTCCGTTTCCATCTTACCTAAGTACAGGATTATCAACTGTGACATGTCATTGTCAGATTATAATTATTGACATTTTTGTGGTTTCTTTTCAGATGTTGTGGTAACACTCAGGTGAGATTAATTAATGAAATTTAATCCAAACAGAACCTGTATGTATAAAAAACAAACACCGTACACGTGGTGAGTTTTTAGTGTCACACTTGTCCTACATACCCAAGGGGCAGATATAGGTGTTTGTAAAATGAGGGGGTCAATTTGTGGATCTTATGATTAAGCACTGATAACAAAAAGTGAGATGTTGTAAAACATGTCGAGTGTGGGTGGGTGAATGTGGAGGTATCTTTTGTATTTTTTTTAGACAAAAACACTCAAAAATGTGTAACTTAGCATTATTAAAAAGCTAGTTTTCTGTCAATTGTAGAAATCAATATATTTCAGTTGTAAATGTACAGTACCTGGTAGTATTCAATTTAGTTTCATTATTATCAATCAAATTTGAATTATTTTTTATATGAATCACTGTAATGATTGCTTCAGCTAAATCAAACCAAATCTGCCCGGACAAGTTTCCAAAATAATTACTTCTTTTTGCAACAGTACAGGTTTTTTGTTAATGTCTTGCGTCACTGCCTATTGCCAGCAACTGCTGCTAAATTACTAGTTCAGCCACGACAGAGCAGCCTACTGTTTAGCAGACCATAAGACATGTAACTACACCAGTTGGATGCCTTTTTATTGACTTACACAAGTGGATCTATAACTAAATCACTTTGGTCTCGTCTCCAAAAAAAAAAATAGACAGATAAGATTATCGCCTAGATCTGGCTGTCACGCCCAATTTCAATAAATCTCTCGTAATTGCAAACCCAGCAGGAAACAATATCAGAAGCATTTATTTGACCTTAAAAAGACACAACATGGTCAAAGTTATCATTCAAACTTTTATTAAAAGAACAAAATATAAATTCATAATATCTTATATATATTAGATATATCAGCCATTCCAGCGTGACTTCCATGACAAAAGCTACTCAAACTGTAATGATATTGTTCTACTGCATCTACATTCCTGAACAAATTTGAACTTCTGTAAGAGACTTTGATGTGCATTTATTCACTACAACAATATACTTAATTATACATTAGGTACGCCTCAATTACTCTAATTGTGAGAGATTCATAAACATATCAAACATTTCAACATGCTGCCAATTTCAGCCTGGCCAGATGAAGCTTTCCATGAAAAATTCACTAACCAAAAAACTTTGTGCATTTGTTATATTTGAGGGCATTCGAGGGGTGTGTCACCTTGGACCAAGGTGATAGGAAGGAAGTTACATATCCATTGGATATTTTGTATTTATTACCCCCAAATATACATCTTTGTAAGAAATTCCAGTTTTCAACTCCTGCTGACATTAAACAAAATTAGTATGATGTATATTATTTCGCAGTTTAATTAATGAGTCCGACACATAATAGATAATAATATACAGCTGTATTTTATATATATAGCGCCATATCTCCGGATATTAAAACCTGTTCAAAGGCATTTAACATACAACATTGTTAAAACATGATTGCTACAATACAGTAATTATTTTACATATAAAAAGTATATTATAATAAGAACCTAATGCGAAATTTTTATTTACATTTGTAAATAAATAACTGATATAGCATAGTCAGCTAAATATTACTAGACAATTATCTAAAAATTATACTATTTGCTGCTTTAAAATCAATCAAGTAATTAAATTGAATAAATACTTATTGCAGTATAAAATAAACCATGGATTCACGTTACAATGAAAATAGTTCTGTAAATAATCTTGAAATGCATTCTTGAAAAGATGTGTCTTTAATTGAGACTTAAAAAGTTTGATACAGTCAACGTCACAGATGTACAACAGCAGATCGTTCCAAAGGTGTGCTGCCGTCACGGAGAAACCCCGTCGACCGTATCGTTCCATGTCGTAGGGTGCCATAGTTAGTAGATTGCTGTCAGCGGAACGAAGCCTGTGCCCATGTGTATACGGCGAGATCAAGTTGACAATGTACGCTGACGCGAGATGGTGTAACGCGCGGTATGTCAGCAGAAGAATCGTGTAGTTGGTGAGCCATTGGACCAGGAGCCAGTGAATGGCAACGAGGGAGGGCGTGATGTGTTGATGGTCTTGATGGCGTTGTCTCGTTTTTAGGCGAGCTGCTGAATTTTGCACCAGTTGTAGCTTCTCGTTTAAACACACGTTCACTCCAAAAAGCACAGCATTCAGTCTGGAAGTAACAAGTGCGTACACGTACGATTGTCTTGCACGCATGGGTTGTTAAACAGTTTCTGATTTTAGTGATCTTGTGGAGCTGGAAATACGCCGACTGACACGTGCGAGCGACTTGTGTAGACATACACAAATTGCTGTCCATGAAGACGCCTATGTCCCGAACAAACGATTTAGGTGATATATCACACCAACACACGTTTGATTGTGTCGATATTGGGTGGAGGCTCAGAGTAAGGGACACAGAAGACAACTGCCTCTGTCTTAGCCTCGTTTAGCCCTATGGGTTTGTCAGTCATCCACAGTTTGATGTCAACGGTACCCCGCTTGATTCTTTCGACAGCATTGTCTACCTCGTAGGGTTGGTCCTGTGGGGATTCCGCGTAGAGTTGTGTATCATCAGTGTACATGTGAAAGTTAACGTTGTGTTTGGCGAATATGGCGGTGACTGACATGCAGTAGATAGTGAACAGCAGGGCCCAAGAACCGATCCTTGCAGCACACCACAACAAAGCTGTTGTTGACGAGATATGGCATCACCGACTTTCACTGCCATCGTCCTGTTGGACAAGTAATTTCACAGCCATGCTAGTACCCAGCCTCGTATGCTGATTGAATGCATATGTTGCAGTAGCAGGGTGTGATCCACGGTGTTGAATGCCGCAGTAAGATTGAGTAGAACGAGTACTACTCTATTTCAATTTCATTTGCATCTATATAATACACACATATTTATTGCAAATAATAAATCCTGCGCATGTCAATAAACAATTTATTTTCTTAGACATAGACGAAAAGTGCAAGTGATTTATTTACTCACCATCTGCTAAATTATGCAAATTAACTCGGAATGTCGGAATGACTCCTACTGAAGCCAAACCTTTTTGCAATGACAGTAACTAATATACGAATATACTATTTATTTATTGTTAGTTTTATATATCCAGCCAGTCAATATGCATTAAGTGGGTGGTAATTAATGTAAACAAATCAGGGTCATCAAATAAATTAATAACTGTTAAAGGAAAAATAGTGGGTTGTGCCCATTGGATAATTAAGTTGCTATATATACTAGAGTTGTTGAGAGCGACTGGACACTGTTCATGTGCAGTGGACAGTGGACAGTGGAAGGTTTGCTTCCAGCTCAGGACTAGGACATGAGCTAACATGGTGTGTCTAAAGCCTGTTTATATTCAGCAAATAAATAATTAATTGTCTAGTTGGTTGAGGAGTTTCTTGTAATGATGCAATGGATGCATCTGATTGGTTGAAAAAGTGTGGCCTGATAATCACATACATGTATATAAACAAGCCTTCAATTGGTTATGCAGATTAAGATATTATAATATGGCTTGTGTGGATTGTTGATATTGATTATAGTTTAGGATTGTATAATAATAATCAAAGTAATTTTATGTAGTAGGCTACTTAGTTATTTTTTTGATATATCGACCCCCACCCCCGACGGTTGTCACTGCAAGCATAGGCAGACATAGAAAACACCTTTCAAGGTGACAACAATAAAACTAGGGCAGCTTAAATTGACGACAACAACAAAACCAGGCTATCACATACATCGATCTACACTTCCTGTTGTTACAATGCAATTGCAAACAACCAACGTATTTCTGTACAATTCTTTCACCGCCCACTATAAGACTATGTACAAAGACAGTTATAAGTCTAGTTCAACTTGTGGACTTGTTATTCCGTCCCAGCAGCCTGTTTGTGTTAATGTGACATCACTAAACTACGTCAACACAACCAATAAATATTGTCACTGTCTGTGTCTGGTGACATTATCAGATTTCAAAAGCTAATGACCCTGAACTGCTTTGGCCCTCCCTGAGCACAGCAACTCATCTCTGCTCTGACTGGCCCTACCCCTTAACCTAGATAACTCCACCCTAGCATAGTTTTACTCCAGCTAGGCTGGCTCATGAATAGAGGGGGGGGGGGCAGAGATCAGAGTATATAACAACCCCCATGGTAACAACTGGCAGCTGCACTGGCACTGATCACCCCAAATACCTCCCCTGGTCAGAAAGACTGAAAATGGACCTCAGGCAATGAACTATTTTGCTCAGATTTTAAAACCTACTTTTTTTTGGTTTGTAAGATTTTGTGCATTCTGAGAAGGAGAATTTGTTCGGGTGTAGCATTTCTGAAAATGTTAAATCATTCATAGTGGTGGCTACAGTGGGACAATGACATCAATACTGCATGCAGTCTCGCCTGACTACTGGTAACAATGGGCACGGTTCTTTTAAATGATTCTATGATTGTCTGGTTTTAATCAAGTTAGCTATTATACACGTATAAAATGTGTACGTAGGTATGTTAATGTTTTCCTCTTATACGCTGTGCATCAGGAGGGCCAAACTTTCAGGGGCTCATCTGTGACCTACTGGACGAAAAGTAACACCTTAATTTAGTTGAAATTCCACTTTGTGAAGGGTTCTTACCAGATTGTACCAGGCATAAATCGATTGCTCATAACATTACATGTGTTTCCTGCAATTGTTCCGAGGTCTACAGTTGGGGATAATTTTTTAAGAAAAACAGCGTCGTAACAAACATCGTTTACGAATACTTCAGGAAACCGTCTTGTGTCGTTGTGTGGATATAGCGCCATCTGGAGGTCAGGCAGTTTTGCTAGTTACTCTAACAAGTTAATACTATACAAGCTACATTTACAGATCCAGTCTTTATGGAGACTTCACTATTTTTGTTCTTAGGCAGTTAACCAAATCTAAGCATAATCATCAGTGAAAATGTGAGCTGCATATTTACTGCACTCACCGAACGGCCGACTTCGGAATGGAGCCATAAAGTAGTACGCTAAGTCCCCTGTAGAGCCCCAGTACGCCATGTTGTTTCACTGTCTGCTTCACACAATCGATGATCCCCTTGTAACGTTTTGTCGCTCCAATTCTCTCATCGAGTTGAAGCTGAGTCTTGACGTACTCCGTCGGAAACGTGATGCAGATTTCGATGCCACCTGTGATGCCACCTGGTGAGAAAACAGCAACGACCAAGTGTGAAAATTTACATATACATGTACAAACATCTGCGTGATATAAATTATATTATGGAGGATTTGTTAAGATTTCAGTTTCTGCTGGTTAAAGATATGTATCTTGGATTTTTGGTCAACAAAAAATGTGTTTTGTAAATATTTATAAAATGTCATACACAACATAATATATTTTGTTCAATGTGATTAAAATTTTAATTTGTCAGCAATAAATTTTTATTTCACGTAGAAAAAAACTGAAGGTGTACCACGAATTATGACAATGAAAAAACTGATGTACTATTAAAGTATAATATTCAAGTGTACCGATCATGATGCATCATAATGATACACCATTTACTGGTACAGCAATGTATCAGCCACAATATTCCTAAGGGAATATGATTTAATTAGAAATAACATTACAAAAAGAGCAAGAAATAACATTACTAAAAGAGCAAGAAATAACATTACAAAAAGAGCAAGAAATAACATTACAAAAAGAGCAGCTCAGATCACATATTCATTCTCACACAGTGTTTGACAGCTTTTGGAAGTTGGAAGATAGACGAATGGTATAAATGATCAAAGTACGTACGTATAAATGCAAGAAAAATCAACATTTCTAAAAATAAAATTTACAGATTTAATGATAAGGGCGGCCTACACAACAGATAATAATCATGGTACTCTTCCAAGTAAATGGGTTTAGCTGCTAGTCCACTTGAAGTCCACTACTTAGGATGGCAATCTTTGTAAATGTCATTTAACTACTGGGTACATTTAGTCACCTACTAAATGGGGCACCATTTGGCAGTCAGTATATTACATTCTCATGTTCAATAGATCTATTGATCAGCCCTGCACCAGGGAAGGATCAATCAAGTCTAATCACATCACCCACATGCAGATGTTATGTTGATCTATTGATCTTCTGTTCTGGAGGGGATAGATCAGCATTTCTCTAACATGTCACCATAGGTTTAGGGAGATCTACAAATTCCATTCCATACTTGTGCTGACTGGGAGATTCGGTAACCATGAAAATACAACATTATTACGGCTTTAACGATGCAATAAGCCGTGATACATTTATACTGCATTATACAGTTGTAAAGTCAAGTTTACTGAGAACAAAATGTTCATGAAAAAGTGTAATAACTAAAACCTTTAAAACATTAGATAAAATACACATCCCCTGATACTGTAAAATGTATGGTATATTTACATTCCTCATCACCGATGTATCATACTAGTGCTAGGTGTCATATTTAATGCAACATGAAGCTAGATTTTGGTAATGTACGTATGTATAAGTTAGTATGATTGCAATACTTGTCGTTAAAGCACTTAATAAACTTAATAACTATTAATTATTGTCAGTGGTAGGCAAAACAAAGCGTTTACGAATGGACAATTAGTGGATCCGTGGATACTAAATAAGTCATCAAAAGATTGGCAATTATTTGTGAATATAATTTGGCCAGTATCTCTTTCTTTAATATGCCCCAAATGTCATATTTACAAGTGCATGCCAAATAGAAATTAATGTGGACATTTGTAAACAGATCACAATCAAGTTATACCAACACAATTTTTGTTTGTTAAAGCATATTTGTTAGAACAGATGTTTGTAACGCAACGTGAATTTTATAAGTTATAGGGCCTGTAAGTATCACGCCTTGTTTTAACTTTGGAGTCAGCTGGCAACATCCACTGCACTGTTGCCTGCATAGGGAATACGATATATATTTTAATTTGGGGTATAATCACAGGAATGACACAGAAGACTGATGGATGTCCCTGTTTCCGACTGATGGATAAAAATCAAACAGGTGGGAGAAGTTTTGTAAGTAACAATGTTACAGTAATCGAGTTTAATGTTGGTTATAACTTGATACCTGTAATATCACTCGGGCGATGTGTTTACATTGTAACTTGACGTAAGGCAGTTTGTGCTTCATTCGGGGATACAACAACCACATGAGATATATACAACCAATCTCGTTAACACTGTTCTGTTTTCATAGGCAGTTAATGCGATGGGGAAACTGTTGTAGGTAATTATGTTCACGATAAACGTGCGTTTTACCAGCCTTACATAACGTCGTCACACGCGCTGTATTACAGGTATCCAACTATAACCACTGCTAAAATGATTACCGTAAAATGTTTATTACAGAACTTCCCCCATTGATTTAGTTTAATTTATCAATCAGAAACCAAAATTATTATTACCTGGTAGTCTATATATCATTTATGACACACCCCAAAACAAAAAACATCCTATTCCCTATGAAGGTGCCGGTTATTTCATGTCACCTGTCGGCTCCACTCCGGGAATCTTGCCATGTATAGTGACACCCTTACAGGCCCTATTATACATTGTAGCTGGATTCCCAGACATCTATGCATCATGTTGTACTGTACTCACTAACATAAAACTGTCCTGTAGGTTTAATTGTCTAGACAAAACAATGATGAATGACTTGATGTGGGAGAGACTGGGAACTTGATACTTCAATGTCAACCAAGGTCATCTTAACACCTCAGGCAATGTCACACATATTAGTTGACATCATACAACATGCTGTCATGTCAATAAATGACAACAGATTACAGGGCCAGGCAACTGTTTATCTTTCACTGATAAATGCATGAACCTTTTTGGACCGCCATAAATCCAACTTGCATAACACAAAAGGATGTTAATTTGTTAATTCTCCTGTCACAAGCAGATAGGAAAGTTGCTACCAAAGGCAACAGTTTATTTTTTGAAACAAATCAACACTCATATTCTTACAATATTAACAATTGCTTGAATTTAATTTTTTAAAACTTTTAAATGATTTTGCATTTAAACAGAAATATTGAGAATCTCTGTTTGACACTGTCACATTCATAGACACATGACTTTTGTTTACCATAAATTTAACTGCCAACAGAAGTTTATATTTCATACAAGTAGCGTTGCTTGAACTTAAAAAACATGTATCATATAAACTATTTATGGAAACATTATTAATATAACTTGCTAAAGTCATATATTTGTTAACAATAGTACACGATTTAAAAGTAATCTTGTGATAAACTTATACAACAGACAAACAGAGAACTTATGGCTGCTTTCAGCCAAACGATTACCATAGTTTAATGCATGGTATGATGGCTGTCTTTGAAGGCTTATTACGAGTACACTTCAAAACATAGTTTATCTGCTACATATGCCATGGTTCTGTTTCATGCTTTGAAACATCCAGTCATTCAACATGGCCATTCCTGCAGTGCTGACATGGAGAGGTCAAGACCCTCTTAAAACCACACAATGGCCATTTTGGTCAAGGGTCAATATAGTGTCTATAATGACCAGTGTGATGCCTGGGGATATTTGGAACATTGTCATCACAGTTGGAGGATCAAGTACATTTGGTCAAATACAGTTCTAAGTACATTGAAGTCAACACAAATACTTTGAAGTTATATAAATTTATCAAGTACAATTCCATGTAGTCAAACCTTGCCTTACGGTCACCTCAGTAATACAGCCACCTCGCAATTAAGGACATCCTAGAAGAGTCCCAAGTTATTAATAGTATAGGAATTTAGTCCCACTAATAAGGCCACCTTGCTATTCAGATCACTCATCCAATCCTGAAGGTGTCCTTAATAGTAAGGTTCCATTACAAGTATATTAGGTCAAGCACAAGTATATTCAACTCGTAAAGATCGACAATAAATTATAATATTATTCAAGTATGAATTTATTTATTAACTGTTTTGAAAAACGTATAATGTAGCTGTAGATATCTACCAGGATGGCCATTCAATGCCGAGCTTTTTAATAATTATTGTATTCCGGTGTTATGTGTTTCTTGAAAATTATATACATTCACAGTATGTATGGCCTTTCACTGGCAAATTTCATAAAATCATGAAATCCTGCTCTGTGGCTCTGACTATATATATGAGATTTGTCATATTTCAAGCACCCACCCACCTACCTACCCACCCACACACTCGCTAACATTATAACATGTATTGTAATAAATAAACTTCAATGACATTGATCACCGTCGTCACTCTTGACATTTATTCTTAGTCACACTTGTCTCACTGTCTATCGCCCGTGTATGATAGAAAGAAAGATATAAATAGTACAAGCAATTTTCTTCCTCATTCAAGGAAGCGATCATTATCATGTTGGTCGCAACCGACTCAATTCATTTAGCTCGCCACTGCTGTGCCTCTGTACGCTGGTGAAGTCATCACACACCCACTGAGCCCACACTAGGAATCATTCAGCCATCCTGCAATTACTGTGCAAAAGTTACCCATGCACAGTGACGGGTCCAACTTTTTTTGGTTGTGAAGACACGTGGGTGTGACACTGAATGATAACAGTGTATTGTGTAATATTTTCAGCACAACAAATAAAGGATTGTCAATAATTGTATGCTGGTGTCCTAAAAACACACTTCATAAATATCAATTTAGATGTTTTACCCAATGCTTAATTAATGACAACCTGTAATTTTATATTTGTAACTGATACTGTGTGTATTGCTAATTAATGGTTAAATGGTATAATATATCACCATGTACCTTAACTTGTTTAGAACAATTTAAGTGTAAGTGGCCAATTTACCCAATTACACAATTTTAATTAAATAAATTAAACGATTTATTTAAATTACAATTACATGTCTAAAATGTTTGGATATCAATTAAAATGACACCATTTCAACTGCATTCTGTGGGAGTACGTGGGAAGTTTATTCAATATGTGTTCATTATGGCATACATGTTTAATGATGTGTTTTTTTTATATATATTTTGTAAACAATTTACCAAATGTAACGGCTTTGGCGATGCATTTATATTTTGATGAAACATGATTCTGAATATTGTATAAAAAATTATTGCAATTACATGAAATATATTGATCAACTAAACTTACATCATTGCCTCTTAAACAGTGTAATCAATTACAGTTATGTAATGGAAGAGAGCTCTGAAAATTAAACAGGTGTTCAGTCTAGTCATCAGTGTTTATTTACAGATCATGGGTCATCAAAGGAGAGGGCAGGTGAATGGGTAGAAGATACACTGAGGTGCTGTGCAAAGGTCATGAGACTGGGTCACTGTGACATGACAATACAAAATAAATTACAGATCTACTTAGGGATTGGTCCAATAACAAAACATTGATGGTCACTATTTAGTATTATATTAAATATATTTTGTTTATTAACACACACAGAAATGTGTAATTTTCATTGTGGAACCAAAAATGTGATAATACAGTTTACAATGTAATATAATGTGATTATTTGAAATACATGTATACATGACACAACTTAGTTACAAATTCACAAAATTGTGACTGGTAAAGTTCTGGTTAGATGTGGTTTATATTACTATTGTATCCAGTAGAGGTTGAGTAATTGTTCTCAGTAATCATTTAAGATGTTTTAATTTAATAATCATGTATATACTCATAATCATACTGAATCATTTCAACAGTAATCAATTACACTTACAATAAAGTTATGTTCTTTTGTAATCTTCCCATCTCTGGAATCCAGTATCAATTTTAACAATAAAAAACTTACAATTAATTGCCAATTAATTGTTAAGCCTGCTATAGTACACTACTATACATCTTGCTATTCTTACAACTTTTTAACACAAACGCGTACAGATACACTAGCAAACACATAAAATTATCAAACTTAAAAGGCTTTATAAATACTTTTAAAATGCACACTTTGTTATACATTCCGTTGCCTGGATGACAATTTTTTTTTGAAAATCTTGGCAAAATGTTCTATCTTAAAATATACTATCTTAGTATCTATACTATCTAAATGTCCCATACTCATAAATAATGAGCAAGTTATGGGAACATGACGAAAACTGGTCTGTACTGTCCTTCGTTAGACCTGGATGTGGTCCCGGGAGGTTGTTCAGATGGGTTCAGCAGATGCTGCTTAAATATAAACTAGTATAAAAGTTGCATCAGAAACTGTTTGCTCATATGACGTATATTTTACTTTTGAAATTTAAACAAACATCAGGTCAAGGAATACGCGTAAAATGCAATGAGTTTATATGTATATATCACTGACTGTGAACTGAGAATCCAACCGTATGTGGGAGCCACTGGCGTCTTAATTTCAAAAAAATTAATTGAATATGACGTGAGTGGCGCATCTTACTAATGTAGTATCTTTGGTTTCAGGATAACTGTGTTGACATTATTGTGGTCTATTTTGTAGACAAGAATATCCTTTCCCCCATTATCAGTAGCACATTCACTCATCTATTTTGAGAAACAACAGGCAACCGGGTCACCCAATCAGCATGCAGCACCTGTGGGCTTGTCCGATCTCATGACACAAACACAGTCGATGATTGGCTGTTCTCCGTGGCACTGCTCAATCAACAACACCCTCCATGCCCCCCCCCACAAACGTCAAATTATGTAACACCTATTCATCACAATCTGATGTGTGCGTGGCTATTCAATGCGAGCTTATTGGTGGTACTTACAGCGAGATTGTTTAGTTAGAACAAACCAAACACATGCTTAGAGCGTACACGTACATTGGATTTGTTGGTTGTACTTGTACTTGTAGTCAGCTAGAATTGCCAGTCGCAAAGCGCGTAACTTTACACCGCCAACTAGTACGGCACAGTGCTTTAGAACTTGGGATTATGTCCCTTGTCCATAATTAAATAAGGCAGGTTTATTGCGTCAGCCCATCGAAAACAGATACTCCAATTGTGACGTGGTGACTTATTTCGAGTGGATGTGACACGTGCCACGCGAAGACTGCTTGTGGAAATGTAAACAAACTCACTATTGTCTGTACACGTAAACAAAATGGTGACATTCGCGCAAACGTGTCACTTTCAACTGTGCGCTCGAGATGTGTGACACTAGCGCGTCGGGTAGGAAGTACTGACCTGCGATAATTCCTTTCAAAGATTTCATCCTTGCCGGCGCCGGCGCCGGCCTGTCAAACCTCCGGCCAGGAGCCGCCGAGGCGTGTACAACTGGAAACGCTGTCATTCGGTAGGCAAACCGCCTGTAAAACGGGCTTTCAAAATTGCCTGTAGGTCTATCCATTGTTCAGGATGGTCGTTTGGCTGTCCTATTATTATAAACTAGCTGCACCTGAAGTATGCATGAGCGTAGCATGCACAGTGCACGAAACACTCACTCGTGCACCGAGCTCCAACAGGAATGCCTTGACCGATGGCATCATTAAGCCAAGTCACCTGACCTGTCAACGTCACTTCCGTAATCCCAATTTTCTTAACCAATCAACGCAGTGCATTTATTGTAGTAACGGTTGTCAAGCGAGACGGAGGAAACAGAAAAGTCTGGTATCGGTGTTTCGTACAGAAATGTTGCATTTTTGCTGGCTATGATTGACCTTGGACGTTAGTTTGCTAATAATAACAAACCAGTAAGTATATATGTTAACATGCTGCATGCATTCAAACATACATGTATTTAATGTGGTAATTTGGAGGTTAAATTGCATGTTGTTACGATCCGTTCATCAACCGCCGTGTTGTGTGTATACTGTATCGATATAGGACGTTGTATCATAATCATATGCCACCGCAACGCCTACTGATGGTTCTCAGTAAATTCGTGAACGATTTGGGTGTTGAACCAGATTGAAATTTGCACTGTATGAATGAAGGAGTTCGTCAAACAGAAATCTACATCGCGACATTGGCCACACGTTTAATTACTGTCTGGCAGAATTGCAGTCATTAAATAAATTTTTAAATGACTGAGTTGTCACAATCTGGGACTGTGTCTATAACTGTGATACCATGATAACTTTTGACATGCCGTTATAATATTAAATTACTGGCCTAAATCTCCTAATTTATTTATTATTCATTATCATTACTTTATTGAATCAATGTTTACAGTCTTAGTTATGCTCATCTCTTTTCAACACTGACATCATGGCCATGGGGAGTCATGCTCTTAGACTTAGTCTTATTGAACCATTCGTCTTGCACATGCAGTTGTTGTCTATTGCTTTAATCGATTGTCTTTTCAGAAGAAAGTTTTTAATTGCCTTCCTACAGTGATGCAATATATTTTACTGCTCATACCATGGCCCAGAATTAATAATTTTTTAGCCAGGTTGCCATTATTGGCGTCAAGGCAATACACCTCTGATGGCATGTTGAAGTTATACCATTTGCTTATCACATGTTTTTTTATAACATATTCTCACATGATTCCCTCTGTGTTTCTGTCTCTCTCCACAATCCTCCCTCCACCACCGTTGCAAAGGCACCCTTGAGGCTTGTGACAAAACAAATAAAATACATATAGGCTTATCTTCCAGAAATGATAACTTTGGAGTTCATCAGCAGCTTTGGGTGATCGTCTTCATGGCTAGGTCTTAGAAACGGTTTCATGAAGTATTTGTACCCGCGACTGGGTGAAAACTACATCATTTGGAACAATTGTAGAAAACATGTATGATATTGCAGAAAAAATATATGCCTAAACTTTAAATTGCAAACAATCTATAAATGGTAATAACATTGGATATGAAGCCATTATATTGTAATGGTTTCATATCCAACCCCATGGCCATGTCTGTCATATAGATATATCCCATATCTTGCGGCAAAGTTACGTGTGAATTGAATAGGTAACAACAGACAAACACATAGTTTGCTTTATAAATTTGTTGATTTTACAATTAAAAAGTTTGTTGGTCTACTACAGTACAAATAATTCTGCCATATTGCAGTGTGTGTTCTTTTTTGGCTTCTTTAAGGTATGTTTACAGCTGTGTCTTACTTTATATTATAATTATAAACACAGAATATTAACGTTATTTACCGACCATTTCAGGTAGGAATGGCTAAGGTAATTCAACCCCCACCTAAGTTCACACATCCCGAATGGCGCGTGTCGAACCAGTCAAAGTATGCAAATGCAGAGGCAGAACGGATTGCCGCCGAGCGACTGATCGCCGAATCAGAACGTCTCGTCGATGAAACAGGCAGAACTACGGTCAGAACACAGACGGACGTAAACAAAAAGTTTGGTGAGTAAAAGGCATATAATCAACACCAACAAAATTGCTTATATTATATTTATACATGTACACCATAGCAAATTCGCAAACACATATAAGGCAACAAAAGAAATATTGTCTTATTTTTTATTTCTCAGTATTTGTTAATAATTTTATCTAATTTTTCTAAAAAAAGACACTCATTGATCCCTGTCTTTGGCTGCAGACCAACGACTAACGGACATCAAGTATTGGGACAGTGAAGTGGATGATAAACTTGATGATATCAAGAAAGAAATAGACGCCCTCGTCACTTTCAAGTCTCGAGTCGAGAAGGCAATCGAAGGGTGCAAGGAACCGCTGTATATTGCACAGCAATGTCTACTAAACAGGTCAGCATGTCAAGCCTCTTTGCTTTGATTGGTCAATTATTATCCATTTTACAAATGACAGTGATGTTATATACATGTTATCAGATAGTTTACCATTATTGGTCATCTTAATGCAAAGGTTCACAACAACAAAATAAAACCATGAACCACAATTCACCGATTATAAGCAGTGTTGCCAAGATATCTTGAAAACCCATGGTCAAATAGTGGCGCAAATTACCGTCGCATCCTAAATGAATGTAACACAATTTATGATGAGTCTGCATATGCTATTCGCTGTGTGTGGTAGGTTGGTGTATCAAACAAAATAATATCTAATGTGAATGTTTTATACAAAATGTTAGAAATAAAAAATGGTTTTAAGACATGCACTATTTTAAATGATGATGATGTCAGCCATATTATTATGGAAATTACTGTATTTTAATTGACATTTTCAGTGTGTGAAAATAAAGATTTTATTTAAATGAGGCCTGCAATAATTATTTGTGGGATACAAAGTCATAATCTAGAACAAGTGACAGCCCAACCAAAACACGATTGATCAAAATTGCCATAAAAACCAGAGAGAATGTGAAATGAAATCTTTAGATTATTGGGAATTCTCAACTATTTTATCTATATGTAACCCGTCCTTTTGATTATATGTTAATTTAGTTTTCTTTAACATAACTTAGCATAATATATATTCATGCTGCCAGTATTTACACAATCAGGAAAACATTTGTTCAAGTTATTTTTGGTCTTTTGTGAAAATTAATGCTTTTTGATATCTAATCTATATACTCCTTTACAGGAGTTATTTCATGTCTTCTAGTTCTTCTATCTTTCTTAAGGGAAGAAACACTTATATAAATATTTTTAAAACCATTCAATATCTTAACACTCAATTTGATTTTCTCTTACTGTACAGGGTAATCTCATTGTCTTGAGGAGTGTCTATCATGCACAAACCCAGTCTGTACTATCTAATACCCATCTACACCTTGTTCATATCTAGATAACAGTTGATATGTTGAGTAAACGACACATTGTCACCTGAACATAAACAAGGTAAATTTGTTGGTTGTGTAAGCATTTCTATCATGAAAATAACAACGCAGTATTGGAATTGGGTTTGCTTGTCGTGTGATTTCCATGGTTGAATTTTATTCCACAGCGTTTGTTTTGCATTCAACACAAGTGAATGAGGAATGAATGACGTGCAGTGCTTGGTTTGCCATGGCAATATTGATCCATGTGCATAGAATCCATTGATCTGTGGTTCTTCTGCATAGTTTATCATGGTGACCATCCCAGGAGTACTTGTCAATAAACACAGACACAAATTTGACTAATTCTATAAATGATGAGGGCATGTGTGGTTATGTAATAGGTGGCGGGGGGTTACTTCAGAATGCAAGAAGCAAAGAATGGGGCTGCTGCATTTATTTTTGATGGATACTAATTTCATACCTGTATAAAAAATAAATGTACCAAATTGCATTACCTGGTGAGCTGCTGTCAAATGACATGGTTTACCCACCATTGTGAGGGTGCTAACTTTGGCTAATGGGTTGGATACAATTGCATTTTAATGCCTTCTGTGAACCAACAAATGTATATAATAATAACAATGTATTTTAAAGTGCTAATTTCCACTTGGTGGGTCAATACGATGTACAAATGAAATGATACAAAAAAGCTAAAACTATTAATATAAGTCATTGAGTATTATACATATATGTATATAGGCAATGTTTCATTATAAAATAAACAAATATATATTGGGTAATAATAAATATAATATATATATATTATATTTAAATGAAACATTTATATTGCTTTGTTTGTTGCAGTTTAATTCCCATGATCCTTTCACACAACACATTACAGGCAACATTGTTTAAGATTGCTTACATTTGCAGATTATCAATCAATGCGGTGTATTGTGCAGATATTCTCCCATGTAAATTCTGTTACCAGACAAAAGAGGAGAAGCATTGACCTAGTGCACGACGACCCCGAGAAAGAACTGCTGAAAGAAGTCGAAACAATCCAGGGGGCGCTCGCATTGCTCGAACGATCTCGCGAACAAACAGTTGAACAACTTCGGTGAGACACCATGTCATAAATGTTTGGTTTTTCTATTTTCTGGTAACAAAAACACCACACGGAATGGACCAAATATTGTTGGTTGTTTTAAACCAAGAGTAAATATATACCATGATGACGACATGTATTCGCACACGGTATGTTTCCGTTCACCGTAAAAATATTTTTGTTATCTGTATATTTTCGGACAGCTTGGTCAACTGTAAGAGATTCAGTGGAGAGCAACCATTATGTGTATTCAGACAGTGTACGTTTTTGGGCAACCTAAAAATATTTGGTGTACTGTGTGTTTTTGGACAACCGATAATTTAGTTATTTTTACGTGTTCATATGCACACAATCATTGCACTATATACCACTGCAATGAAGCAAACAATAGTCCTGTCATTATTACACATGTCATTTTGTACGTGATGACCACACCATGATGAAAACAGCTACAGTAATTAAACCATATGGACACATCAAATTATGAAATCATAAATGCCCTGATGGACGTAACATATTGTGCATTGCTTTTTATTTTCAAAATTCCTTTTGTGGTATTTATTATCAAAAATTCAGGCTATGTTTTCTCATTTAGAACAAGTTGATAATATGTACCGTTTCTCCACAGACTGAACCGTAAAGCGAAGTATGACCTTGAGTGTGATCTCAAGGACAAAGCATCGGCCATCAAAATCGACAACCACAATGCCGAGCTGCGCAACAACTCTTCCGATATCACCTTTAAAACAGAAGCCGTCAAGATCCAGGCCGAGTAAGTGCCAGAGCATCTGGTTAAAATTATATTTGAAAATTCTAGGATTTCCAGATGCTTTGTTTGCAATGACAACGTATATATTTTACATGAAATAAAATTTCAAAATGTATATAGATGTGTTGCTTATGATAAGTAAACATTAATTTAAATGTAGATAATTGTGTGTGTCTAATTAAAAATTAAAAATAAACCCTAACTTGATGAAACTACCTTGGAGCCAATGTACGCGTGCCTCTTTCTGCGATCATTTGCATTCTTGATCCATTTACCTTTGATCAACGAATCACACAAATGTAGTCATTTAGAGTTATTGACATTTTTCAGTTGACAAATTGTATAGCATTAACGAATTTAAGATCAAAATGCTGTAATAACGATAACAATTTGGTTGCTCCGTGGGTGGGAAAAAGCTGGTATGTATAATTATACTGATATACTTGTTCGTGAAAATGTTTGTCAAGTTGGAAGAATAAGTAAATAACATAATGTTCTGATTACCCAACTATGAAATTCGACCCACAAAAATGTATGGGGCTAGGATCCTGATGAAGGCGGTTGAAACGTCGATGTGAGTCGAATTTCACAGTTGTGTAATAAGAAAATGTTGCTATTTGATATACTTGTTGGTTTTCATATATGGGCGTTGGTTGTAGCTCGTCTACCCCGGACCAGTGGGAGGACTTTTCGAACCACAACATCTTGAACACGGAGAAACAGTGTCAGAACTCCCAGGCCCTGCGCTCCGTGGTCGACGGGATCCTGCAGGCGACATGTAATGACATGGCAAACCAGCGCGATGCTGTCAACCTCACCATGACACTGCGCATCGCAGAGACTCGCGACACCAAGGAGAAACTGGAGGACCATCTCAACAAGGTGGGGGTCAGGGGAGTGTTGGCAGGAACAGGAGAGGGATCAGGGAGCATCTCGATAAGATGGGGGGCTGGGAATGGGGTGGCAGGGATTAGGGGTCATCTCAATAAGGTGGGGGGAGTCTGGATATGATGACTGGTATCTGGGATAAGGGGGTTGGTTAGGGACCATCTCAACAAGATGGGTATCAGGGATAAGGGATCATCTCAACAAAGTGGTGAGAGTTGGGTATATGGTGGCATGGATTATGGATTAAGGATCATCTCAACATGGGATGTCAGGATATGGTGGCAGGGATGAGGGATAAGGAGAGAGGGATTAAGAGGGATAAAGACCATAACATTTGGTAAAGCAATGATGTTAAATATACAAATGTGTCTATCATAATAATAAAAATAGTGTAATAGTTGGAATTGTGATGAGATATAACCCCTAAATCTCCACAATTGTTAGGAAAATACAGGAATTTCTAGAAAACAGAACTGCAATAAAAATATAGGAATACTGAGCACCCTGATATATGTGTATGTTGTTTAAAGATGAGCCTGTTCACCGTGGTTCTGTCCTCCAGGTGCTCAAGCAGATCCAAGAGATGGAAGACAACATTGACAACTTGGAGAAGGCGATGCAAGCGAAGGAAGCTCCGCTCCAGGTCGCTCAGACCCGTCTCGACAACCGCTCCAGTCGCCCCAACATTGAGCTGTGTCGCGACCCCGTCCAGTACCGCCTCGTTGAGGAGGTCAACGAGATTGAGGATTCGGTCCGGAAGCTGCAGGTTCGTCATCAGCAGTCGGTCGTCTCTCTCAAGGCGCTCATCCGGCAGAAACTGGATCTTGAGGAGGATATCGATGTCAAGTCAAACTCGCTGTTCATCGATGAGACGGAGTGCATGGGGATGAGGAAGAGCATCAACATCCAGTCGTATTAGGTGACCTTCGACCTTCTGTCTGCCAGTCGCTGGTGTCGTGCGAAATTTTTTCCGCACTCGAAATAAGTCCCCACAGTCTGTTGATATTGTAGACTCGCAGGTGAGCATCGTTTAACAATGGCAAACTTAAGTTTGTAAATCATTGTTTTAGATCTCACTTTACGTACTTATGCCCCTCGCTCCATAAGGCGCATAGGCCATCCACGATGACTCTTAAGTGCACACGACTTCCGGCAATCCTCTCATTCTCCTTCCATGTGAAGCCACTCTGCTTTACCTCTGCAGGCGTGTCCCTTTGTTTTGGCTTTTCTCGCCTTGTTTTAGATAGGAAGCAATATATTGTTGTTTTGTTAGCAGTGAAGAAAAATTATGATAAACACTGTGTTGTTGCAAAGCATGCATTAATATATTTTACAGTGGATGGCAGAAATTCTGTTGGCGTTATTAAGTACATTTGCGAAAGTTATCTAGATATATTTAAGTTCGCGGATCGTTATCATTGTAGATAGTAGAACTTGAGTGATCTCAACGGCATGAACATCAGTGCGAAATTATTTCGTTGTGGGGAAAGAATTCTGCACGACATCGGTACACGCGTTTGTATCAGCCGATTCTTAGCTGCTTGTCTGTGTAGGTGTCGCCATTGGTCAATGTATATTGCTCCTGTGTACATGTGCAGCTTCAGATACAGACACGTATGTGTGCGTGCTGCCCGTTAGCAATGATGTTGATCACTGCAAAAGCATGATTAACCAAACCTCCAACTTATCCGTTTGTAGCAAGCGCTGCGTCAAAATCGTAACATTCAAAACGGATTTAGTCAATGTTTAATAGTCTGTGAACGAGGAATATGGGAAAACTTTCTTTGTTTGTGTTAACGACAGAATGGGTGGATATGCTAAGGATCTTGTAATTACCTAGCACATTCTAGTATAGGTAACGTTCATTTGAACCATGGCTATCAATATTATTAACATACCGTCTACATAATGATAAGCCCTGCAGCTTTATTAGATGTTTTATTGATACCTTGGAGGGTTTCTGTAAGCTGAACAAATTCAGCATCTTTTTTCAGCATTATGTGATACAGCTTGCGTACTTCCTTCCGAATCTAATTAAATAATCAAACTGTTCAACTTGTTGTTGTTATTGATGATGATGATGACATCGTGTGATGTATTATGTAAATTAATTGCTTTAATTTGCTTCCATAATGCAATGTGTATGTTTAAAAAGTCCAAAAAAATGACAATGTTAGAAATGCACTAGTGTATTATTGTGTCAGTACAATCTGTAGCTGGAGTCTGTGTCTTGTTTGTGTATATTTCTTTAAACGATGTTGCCAGTGTTTCTATTACTTCATCATCAACAACTCATTACAATGATCAGCTAAAGCTAGTTGGAATACGTGTCAACATCCGTTTATGTAAATCTGGGAAAATTCTCAAGGATAGACAGCAAATTTCCTTCTCAAATTAAATTGATTTTTGCCAGATTCACTAATGTCATTTTTATGTTCGCAGTAAAAGTATTCATGAGAAAATGTTAAATCACTTTTGAGACCATACAGCTGCTGTGTCACAACAAATAGATTACAATTTTACTGTCACATTTTGGAGAAAAAAATGTAAATTACAAAAGTGAGAAATTTGTCAAAAAAGCAGAAAAAAGATAATATTGAGGGGAAAATTGCTATTTCCCATCCAAATGCACCAATGTTGACACATGTTTTAGTGTTGGGTATAAAAATGAGGAATTCAGTGCATGGCGTCTTACTAGGGCACACTGTGGAACCTCCATAATACAAACAATTTAGTGCTACTGTATTTTGAACTGGGACCTTTTTATTGCGACCATATTTAATGATGTTGTTAACGTTGAGGTTTGACACGTATGTTGTTTTACGCACTGACACTGCACAGATTTTTTTGTAAATACATGGAGCTGGATAAATAAAACATCCGCCACTTTTTGACTGTATGTTTCGTTTCAGTATTATGTGCATTGGTGTAAAGATATAATAATAATTAACGAACACAGCATTCCAGTATACATATTTTATTTCAATGTGTAGAGATTCATAAAATAAATTGTCTGCTACAGTTTGAATATGCGTTGTCTTGTTGCAAGATTGTTTACTGTTGTACCAACATGATAAAATATCAGTTACAAACTAACAATATTTTCCCTGAGCAAATAATTTATTACGCACTGGTATAAACGAGTATATATACACTGATACGGCGAGATGTAGAAGACCGGCGAGATGGTAGAGAGACGAACTAGACGAGTACTGGAAGGGCACCATCTGGTAGATGATAGTGCAAGACAGGCAGATTTGGAAACGACATGCTGAGGCCTTCGCCCAACCACGGGACACTACGGCTGCACAATGTCAATGATGATACCTGATACTCTCATTGTCTTCTCTGTAATGTATCGTGCATACAAACGTAATAAAATACTAAGTTAGAGCATTGGCAATCTGCTCTGGTAGGTTATTTACAAAACTGTCCCAATACATATTTATAGAAAATCCATAAATGCTAAAGAATATCACAAAAACTGATGTGGGAAAACAATTGTACATTATATACACACTTTGTAAAAAAACTTGGTCTTATTGTGTTCCACAATTCATCATAAAATCATACTTTTTAAAATCTATTTTGTTTAAATCGTAACTTGAGAATCCTGTTGACCAAACAAGTCATCCTCGTGCACCAGGAGGCGTAACTGATTAATCTACATTCAGCATATCGTACTGTACAAATGTTAAAGAAAAACTGAGCCCGTTCTCCAATCATCTTGCCATTTTAGAATTGGTGATTTGGGTTTTAGCCAATCACGGCTGATGTTACATGCCACTGAATGGTTGGCCAGGTGTTTATATTGGGACACCTTAGTCAGCCTTTGATATGGGGCACGGGTGTCTGCAACAGTTCTCACTGGCCAGGTAATTGTATTGGGACATCATAGTGTCACCCTTTGATATGGGGCGCGGGCGTCTGCGACTTTCACAGAGTCGATGACTAGGATAAAGGACAGCTGATTCAGCTCACTCCTGTACATTACATAGGACATCTGCCACATAGTCAACTACCACCCTGGCTTGTGAAGATGGAAGTAGCAACCACTATGAAAATTAGAAAATCCCTTAGTGGGGCGCAGTGGTCAAGTGGTTAGGGTGCTGGACTGTCATTCGGAGGAACCGGGTTTCAAACCCTCACCCTGGTGCCACTGGGCGATGGTTCGGTACTGGTTCAGCCGCCGTGTCGAAACTTGGGCAATTTTGTTCACCCTACATTGCCTGTCTTTCGGAAGAGACGTTTTAAGCTGTTGGACCCTTCTATCTGGTGTCTGTGCCAGGGGAAATAAAAGATTCCATACAGCGAAATGGAACAAATTGTTATGGCCTCAATGAGCTGGGATTTCATTCTCTAAACTCCCAATGCCAGAATAATCAACAAAATTATTATTCTGGCATTGGCATAAGAAATAATTGGGGGCATTTACTGGAAGAAGAAGGCTTGAAATACTTTCAGTTAGCAAATCAAGTTTTCCACCCATGTGATCACAGGACGGTATTTTCCATTTAATGTTTAATAATTTCTTAATGAATAAAATATTTGCAGTCACACCCTTCGTTGCGGACATTTTAAGACTGCATTAATAAATAAACATTTCTTCCACCAATATTAAAAAAACACAAATATGAACATCTTCCTCCCTTTTCCTGATAAGATACTAGAAGGACTCTATAGAATTTGGGAAATGGAGAAAGCTATTGAGTGCAATATCTCCCCCCTTGTTTCCCTACGGGGTAAGTTCAACATCAAAACTTGTTTATGCCCAAGGTCACCCTTGTCTCTGTACCAATTGGTGTCATTTTTTACCATTAACACCGTCCCCTGCTTTTGACACAAACCCTTGAGAAATCAGACACCCACATTCATAGCAAACATCACACATTTAACATAATTCTAAGGGATCATCTCAAAGCACTGATGTTTGATAGAAAAACAAGATTTACTTCACAAAACATTGAGTGCATCATACAATTCTGGCATTACGATGACTAATCAATGAAGCGGCTACAAAAGGAAGCCCGGGAACTTTTTCGTGGGCATCAATGTCATTTACAGGAATACTGTATTTCAAAGTTTTATGTATTTGAGTGAGGAGAGTCTCTTGTTAAACGACACAAGTATCGATTACATCGATGTTTCGGGATAATTCCTTGGTTCATCTGAATAACTAACTGATCCCTAACTGTGTGACACATATTCCAAGGTGACCTCCCAATCATCTGGGTATTCGGACATCTTTTCGTCATTGGCTCGGTAGTGCGTTGTGCAGAATTCTTCAAAGTATTTTCCGACCTTTGTGTTGGTGATGACCTTTGGCTCTGTAGCGATCTCCAGACTCTCTGTGGAGAGAACAACAAATGTGTAAATATAATATAGATGAACTGGTGTGTGTGTGTGTTTGTGTGTCTGTGTTTGCGTGTGTGTGTGTGTGTGTGTCTGTGTCTGTGTGTGTGTGATTGTGTGTGTGTGTTTGTGTGTGTGTTTGTGTGTGTGTGTTTGTGTGTGTGTGTGTGTGTGTGTGTGTGTGTGTGTGTGTGTGTGTGTGTGTGTGTGTGTGTGTGTGTGTGTGTGTGTGTGTGTGTGTGTGTGTGTGTGTGTGTGTATATATACATGTGTGTGTGAGCGTGTGTGTCTAATTGTGTGTATGCTGATTGTGTGCGGGCATGCGTGCGTGCATGCATGCATGTGTGTGCGTATCTGATTGTGTGTGTGTGTATGTGCGTGTCTGCCTGCATGCACTGGTGTATGAGTGTGTGTGTCTGCATGTCCTAGTGTGTGTGTGTGTGTGTTTGTGTGTGTGTGTGTGTGTGTGTGTGTGTGTGTGTGTGTGTGTGTGTGTGTGTGTGTGTGTGTGTGTGTGTGTGTGTGTGTGTTTGTGTGTGTTTGTGTGTGAGTGTGTGCATATACATGTGTCTGGGTGTTCCTGGACATATAAAGATAACATTATTTTTTTCTGAACTTTCTTATGTGCATTGCTTAATTAACGACAGTTACAATTATGAATGACTGCTTCGTGCAAAAATGTCTTTCATGATCATTGCACAATCATATTGTGTATTATTTTATGCAGATATCAAAATATTGTTTACGTATAAAATAAAGATTACCATATTGGATGAACCATTGGTTGACCATAGCTTTTGTATTTTTGTCTTGCTGAGAAAAAGCTGGGTCTCATGCCAGCAACATTTTTGGGTATTTCTGTGCCTATATATATATATTTTTTTTTAACTTCTAAAATTACCATATTAAAACAATAAATATAACAATAGGTGACCCACCTGAGGAAAACAAATAGCTTGGTTTACATTACTCTTCAAAAATGTAAATAAAAATACACTTTTTAAAAAGTTTGGTGTTACACCTGAACCTGTGTCGGTAGTAAAATCAGATGTGAGCTGAGCCAAAGCACTTAACCACGCGCCAAAGGGACTGACCGAAAAAGGATTAGCCTGATTCAGGGTTATGCTAAATTGTTCAGCTCTTCCTTCATGTAATGTTATGATATCATATAATGTTACTTTCTGTAGTTGGATATAATATTTCTGCGTGTGTGTATGTTTACTGATGTAGATTAGTTTTCCTGGGTCGCAATCGAAACCATTTTTTTGCAAAATATGTTGAAGCGGCAAAGGTTTTTGAAGTGAGCTTGTCTTGTTGATGTTGTCAGGTTGAATGGAGCGAAGATTCTATCACTTCATTTTTTCAACAAAGTTGGTATACATGTGGAACCATAAAATAAATGCTTGTTCCTCTATAATGACATGTGTTTATATTACATCAGAATACCGCACAATAACTCATTCGGACGCTTGCTTCAACTCAACATCTATCATTGTAAACATGCTGTGAATGTATTGAAAGTGCTGGCAACTTGCGTGACATTCTCACCTCAGACGTCGCACCTAGGTATACTGAAAAGTGCACCAAAAATATGCATATTCGAAGAAGACCAGTTGCACAGTGTAAATTGTGAAATTATTAATATATTGAATCCTGGTAAAATTACTGTCTTGGTGGAAATGTAAATATACAGGAAGATGTAATATAACAGGAATTCAAGCAATAGGGTTTTTATTCCCTTTAACGCACATTATATGTTGAATCCAAAAGGGTACAGAACTCAATTTAAATATTTTGTGACTTAGTACCAACTTTGCTGTGGCTGGTCGCATATATAAAATATATAATAAATATAAACGTGTCTATACCCACCTTGAGCGGCGTATCTCAGGGAATTGTCCTCCACAAGAACGTTGTAGAATGGCTGGAACTGTTTGCTACTCAGGTGATTCACCCCCATCTGGTAGATCCACGTGTTGCTTGCTTCACACTGCGAGTCCCAGCCATATATAACACACGTGTAGAAGTATCTGTCAAACACAATGTCACATATGACATATGTAGAAGTATCTGTCAAATGCAATGTCACAGATAATATATGTGTAAAAGTATCTGTCAAACACAATGTCACAGATGACATATGTAGAAGTATCTATCAAACACAATGTCACAGATGACACACATGTACAAGTATCTGTCAAACACAATGTCACAGATACACACGTATAGAAGTATCTGTCAAACACAATGTCACAGACGACACACGAGTAAAAGTATCTGTCAAACACAATGTCGCAGATGACACATGTGTAGAAGTATATGTCAAACACAATGTCACAGATGACACACATGTAGAGATTATATGTCAAACACAATGTCGCAGATGACACATATGTAGAAGTACCTGTCAAACACAATGTCGCAGATGACACACATGTAGAAGTATCTGTCAAACATAATGTCACAGATGACACACATATAGAAGTATCTGTCAAACACAATGTCACAGATAACACACCTGTAGAAGTATCTATCAAACACAATGTCATAGATGACAAATATTAGAGAAGTATCTGTCAAATACAATGTCGCAGATGCCACATGTGTAGAAGTATCTGTCAAACACAATGTCACAGATGACACACATGTAGAAGTATATGTCAAACACAATGTTGCAGATGACACGTGAAGAAGTATCAGTCAAACACAATGTCACAGATGACATATGTGTACAAATATCTGTCAAACACAATGTCAGATGACATACGTACAGAAATATCTTTCAAACACAATGGAATTGGAATTGGAACAATTTATTCGACAATAAACAAACAGAAGCACACATTGCAACACACATTTTTACAATAGTTAGTCTATGTCGGGAGACTCTCACTAAGCCTCAAAAGCCGCTAGCGTGAGAGCCACCCATGGGAAGAGAATATTTACTGCAAGTAGTCAATTTAACATAGTAAATGATTATTCAGTAGACTACTTTTATGTCATTCATATCCGTATTCTCCCACCGTGGTGCACACAGTAAAATTATGAAGTGATTTGGTAGAATATACACAAGGTCGCCATAATCCAGCACAATAATTATGAGCCTACATGTGATTTATGAATGGCTGTTTCATTTCATAGAAAAGCACTTCATTGGAGAACAGAATACCATGCTCGGTTTAGACTAAATTATAGTTTACTTTTAGTCGCAATTGCTTCGTACATTGTGAAAGACAAGACACGACACAAATACTAAAAGGTTAGTATAGGCAGAGACGGGTTAGATCTTCATAACCAGGGCTGCTCTGGTTCGGGAATACACCTAGAAATCGGCCTATTAGTAAAAAGAGGATACAATTAAGAAATCTTTGTGGTTTCGCATCAATTTATGCAAATACAAGCATGTAGGCAGTTTATTATATAATAAAAAGTATTCACTTTCTAAAATTACAGATTATTGTTTTGCCTACATATATAGCAATTTGCAATTGTGCAAGTCTCTTGGTATTGATCCAAAAGATATTTCTTCAGATATAAAGAGAAACCGTGAAGACTGAGTATTGACTTTTTCCGTAATTCTAGGTGGCATATTTCTGAGTAGAGTTGGCAGGTAGTATCTTATACACTTTCTGGCTCGGGAGGTTCAGCTGTACGGAATAGAGATGTAATGGCTTTGCCTAGTGTGATGGCCATGGTGTGTGGTATTTAGTGAAAATAAAGATTTACAGTAAGAAGGAACTATACTATTCACAAATTTGTGATAAAATATAAGACATTTTTGCGTGAAAATGTCGTCGACCTTCAATAACTTTAGTGATTTCATTAGAGGTTCTGTGTGGGAATTATATTCGCTGTGGGTTATAATTCTTATCGCCTTTTTCTGCAATTTCGAAATTCTTTTTGAATTAAAGCCCCACAATAAAATACTATAATTGAAGTGTGGCGCAATTAAGGAATTGTACATTATCTTTAGAGCACATGTAGGTAAGAAGTGCTTTAACTTATTTAATATACCAAGAGTTCTTGATATTTTAATGGCAATTTTATCAATGTGTGCTGTCCAATCTAATGTTTCATGGATAGTTGTGCCTAAGAAGTTAAATTCTTGAACACGATCAATGTGTTGGTCATCTATTTTTAGCGTTAATTCGATACGCGCGGTACTGCGTTGAGGAAAATGAAACAACATATATTTAGTCTTACTAGCATTAAGAGACAGTTTGTTTACTGATAACCATTATTTTTTCCAATTCCTTATTTATGTTAATGCTTAAAGTAATGTTATCAAACACATCTGAAGTAGATTGGAAGGAACAGAGTGGACCAATCAGGGTAGTGTCATCGGCGTATAATATCGCATTAAATTTATCACTGGCGTAATGAATATCATTTATATATAAGATGAATAACAATGGTCCCAATATAGAACCCTGAGGGACACCTGTAGAGATGGGTAATTTATTGGATATTACATCACCGAATTGTACAAATTGAAGCCTATTAGTAAGATAACTGATTAGCCAGTGTAACGGTGTCTTGTTTATGCCGTAGTGTTCAAGTTTTTAAAATAAAATAGAGTGGTCTAGTGTATCGAATGCTTTTGAGGTCTAAAAAAATGGATATAGGAATATTACCCTTGTCTAAGCTTTGTAAAAGAGTGTTTGTCATTTCCAGTGTAGTCATCTCCGTAGAATGTGCTTTTCTAAAACCATACTGACTTTTAAATAATATTTCATTTGTAGTTAAATACTCATATAGTTTGTTATACACAATTCTTTCGAAGACTTTGGAGATAGACGGCAGCAACGAGATTGGCCTGTAATTATCTAGCATCGTTTTATCGTTTTTCTTATACAGAGGAATAACTTTTGCAATTTTTAGTTTATGTGGGAAAATTCCTGTGGTGAACGATTGGTTAATTATGAGAGACAAAGGCTTGACAATTAGCGGGCTGATTTTCTTTAGCATATTTATGGAGATTGAGTCATGTCCTGCACTATTTTTGGGGTCGAATTCCTTTACAACTGACAATATGTCTTTTTCTGTAACATGTTTGAATATAAAAGTGAACGGAGATTTGTCCTTTAGATAGCTGGTAAATGCTCTATGTTGTCTATTAAAGGATATCTTTTCTGCCAGTTTGTTGCCAATATTTACAAAGAATTCATTAAATGCATGCGCAATTTCCCTTTTGTCCGAGATATGTACTCCGTTTATATAAAACAAATTAGGAAATTCAAATTGCTTATAGTTTTTATTTAAGAGTTGTTTAATGGTGTCCCAAGTTTTTCTTATGTTAGATTTATATTGATTGAATAGGTTTGTGTAGTGAATACGTTTCGCTTCTCTGATAGCTCTATTTAAGATATTTTTATAAACGTGAAGATTTATCAATGACGCATTGTAAGATATTTCATTGTGCGCAGTCTGTTTTAATTTGCGATAATTTTATTGAGTTGATTATTCCAATGGTTATCCAGTTAGATTTTTTGTGTTTGTACTTATTGCATCTAACAGTTTTTGCAGGAAAATGATAGTCATATAGTCGGGAGAGTATATTTTCAAGTAAGTTATAGTTAGTGTTTGGATCAGATAGCTCATTTAGATTTAATTGATCCATGATGCACGATTGCCTTACAGATTCATAATATTGTGTTGTTGCCTTTTCATTGTTTGTCCTGATTGTCACCCATTTGGGAGCACTTTGTTTGGATAACAGTATATCGGTAATTATGAAATATGGTAAATGATCGGATATGTTGCTCATAATTATACCTGCTGTGGAAGCAGTAGTGGCATTTGAAATCTTACAGAATATCTGGTCAATCAGTGTGCAACTTTTTCGAGAGAAACGAGTCGGCAAGGTAATTTTTGGATAAAATCCATTGGTACAGAATAAATCCAAATAATCGCTGACTTTTTGTTTGCTGTTTACTTTCAACAGGTCAATGTTAAAGTCGCCTGTTATTATAGTTTCTGCATTTTCCTTTCCCAATTTTGAAAGTATCGGTGCAAATTCTTCTATAAATGTAGATATACTTTGTTCATTATTATTTAGCTTAGGCTGTCTATATATGTTTCTTATTGTGATGTTTTTATTTAGATTTGCACCAAATACATTAATAAAAAGCCCCTCCCAAACATCGGATGAGTCATATAATTGTCTTACAATGTATGAATAATGTACATGTAAATATATTAGTAAACCTCCATGACCGGAGCATTTCTTGCCTTGATGAATGATGTTGTAATTTGGTAATTGATATTGAGATAAGTCTGCGTCATCAGAAAGCCAGCTTTCCTGCAAACATATGGCACTGAAACCGATGTCTTTATTGATTAACTCTAGTAAGAGTGGGTAGATGTAGTTAAATTTTGAATTTATGCTTTGAACATTTAAGCTGAAAATAGTAAACTTATCTATGGTAGTGGCGAGAGCGTCTTTTATGTCTGTGGTGTCTATATAAGGTGAGTGAGTAAGTATTGTTAAGTCATCTAATTTATTATCTGCATCGCCGAGAAGCTGTATTAGATTATTTGCAATCAAACCTCCATAGTTTGATAGTATTCCATCCTCCAAAGAATTATTATTTAAATTGTACGCCATATACTGTAGTACAAAGATTTAGTATAGTGCACCAAGGTGGGATTAAGTCATACAGATGCTTGCGTATGTGGAGCAACTGTTCCAAACATATGAAGAATAAAGCAATGAAAACGTTGAACATAAATGCTGATGCAATTTGCATCATTAAACTACAAAACACGAAGGTATGGAGCGTGTTTTCACAAAAATATTAACCAGTGCCCTGATGAAGATTGTTCAGGAATGTTTTTATGTCTTCAGTAGCAACTTCACGGCCCTCCGCTCATTTTGGAAAGTCGGCCTTTTGTTAGGCTTGAACAGATCCTCCATATAGGGACGAACTCGTTGTTTCTCTGTTAAGTCCACATTAGTCAAGTCATCCATGAGGCGGTACGGTGTATTCGCGAGCTTCACGCGCGCTGCTCTCATCACTGATCCCCGTACATCTCTGCTGTAAAATTGCACAATGATGTGTCGAGGTTTCCCTTTTTGCGGTTTACCAGTTCGGTGTGCATATTCAATGGCACCGCCCTTTACCTCAAACTTGTCTTGAAGAATGTGATCTACGATGGAAATGCAGCTTTCCTCGCTTGTCTCAGGGGCACCGAGCAAACGAACATTGAAACCACGGGAGTGTCTTTCCGATATATTCAGTTTCAACTCGAGTTTGGCGATAGCAGTGGTGGCGAATTGCAGTTCGCGGTTTGATTTTTCGATCAACTTGCCCATTTCCACAACAGAGTTTTGCTGGTCTTTTATGTTTCGGGCATTAAATTCGACCGATTCACTTAGGTCCGCAATCACAGTCGATTGGTCCATGACTCTGTCTTCGATGTTTGACAGTTTTTTTTCCAGGCTAGCCTGGTGTGTGATGATGCTATCAAGCTTGTCATTCAAACTAACCAGGGCCGAACGAACAAATGTCGCAAAGTCGTCTTCTTTGTGCGGAGACTCTTTGTGCGGAGCCTCTATTTCCGGCCCGGTTGCCCGTTCATCCGTAACCGACTTAGTCATTGACTGCGCCTTACTGCGCGTTCGTTTGTCTCCTGCAGAAATAGTGGCCAACGAGTGATTATATAATCACCGGCAGGTGTGACGAGAATGGAGCGAAGGTAGTTGCCAACAGCGATAATGGGCGATAATGTGCTTGACGCAAATGAGTTCATTCAAAAACCTAACTTTTGACGTATGGTGTCACAGATGATACATGTGTAGAAGTATCTGTCAAATTCAATGTCACAGATGACACACGTGTAGAAATATCTGTCAAATTCAATGTCACATATGACACACGTGTAGAAGTATTTGTCAAATACAATGTCACAGATGACACACGTGTAGAAGTATCTGTCAAATTCAATGTCGCAGATGACACATGTGTAGAAGTATCTGTCAAATACAATGTCGCAGATGACACATGTGTAGAAGTATCTGTCAAACAAAATGTCACAGATGACACATGTGTAGAAGTATCTGTCAAATACAATGTCGCAGATGACACATGTGTAGAAGTATCTGTCAAATACAATGTCGCAGATGACACACGTGTAGAAGTATCTGTCAAACAAAAGGTCACAGATGACACACGTGTAGAAGTATCTGTCAAATACAATGTCGCAGATGATACATGTGTAGAAGTATCTGTCAAACAAAATGTCACAGATGACACGTGTAGAAGTATCTGTCAAATACAATGTCGCAGATGATACATGTGTAGAAGTATCTGTCAAACAAAATGTCACAGATGACACATGTGTAGAAGTATCTGTCAAATACAATGTCGCAGATGACACACGTGTAGAAGTATCTGTCAAACAAAATGTCACAGATGACACACGTGTAGAAGTATCTGTCAAATACAATGTCACAGATGACACACGTGTAGAAGTATCTGTCAAATACAATGTCACAAGTGACACACATATAGAAGTATCTGTCAAACATAAACACAATGTCGCAGATGATATACATATAGAAGTATCTGTCAAACACAATGTTGGAATCACAACTGAGAGCACTTCCACTGCACCTAAACTGTCAGGGGAGTGGGTTACTAAGATAATGAGCCTATAAGAAAAATCTGTCATCGCGCAGAATCTGTTGTTAAATATTTGAAGCATTTAAAAAATGCAAAAAGCTGCTACCGTATCAGCGAGGTCTATTTCCGTGCCACACCAACAAAAGTGCCCTGGCGACACATCTTGGTGTTGACAGTTTTCATAAAATCATGATCACAGTCAAGGTGCGAAGTCAGATTTAAAGAGCAAATTTTAGCTTATGAGTACATAAGAATATTTGTGTTAGTAAAATAGTTCCATGGTTTGTCCTTTTACTGGCTGAATGCACAAGGCTCAAGTCCCACTGATGCAGGTAAGTTGAATGCACAAGGCTCAAGTCCCACTGATGCAGGTAAGGTCTAATGTGATCGTGGCTGTCGTTAGCTCAGATTATCTCTGTCATGACAGACTCACTAGTGCAAGAATAATTGTTTACAGGTAAAAATAGCGCATACAAAGTTTGACTTCAGAAGTGGGTCACATGACTTGCGTATTTATTTCTAGGTCAGCTTGGGAATTAACATCAATTTGCTTTTAAAGTGTAATTCCAGTTATTTAAAATTGCACCAATCTCATAGTGATATTTTTCTCATTGTTTTAATCACGGTGATATTTTTCTCATTGTTTTACTCACAGTAAAGGTGTCATATTTCATTTTATTGCATGAAAATAAAAACGTGTGCAACTATTCATATATATCACCACAGAAATGTTAATGAATGGTCCCATGATGTTCACCGTACTCTACGGTGAGGTTATTGAAACACGCCAATGGCAAACCCACAGATAATCTGTGTCTCGTTTTACAAATTGCGTTTTCATTATTTAATAATCATAAATATTTCACTCAAAACTACTTTTTAACAATCTGTTTGCACCCAATCGATGAAATAACTGTTAGTGATTTAGATTATCGATATTTTGTAGTTTGTTCAGAATTGTTTTAAATCACGTTACTACAGCCCACACTCCTAGACCAGTACACAAGTTACCTCTTGTGTTTCATGATGAGACCAACAGAATACAAGACTTCTGGGTTGTCAATCCGTCTCTTCGCAACAATCTGTAAGACAGACCAATGGCCAATGTTAAACACATTCCATCATCGCCAACATTCAGGTCTAGTTTAAATATCATCACATTCTACATTAGTTGATTATGATAACAGTAACATCTATCCAAATTTCAAAGTTATACATTTTCTATTAAAAAACAAACAAGTTCACATTAAATACTTGTAAGTAGCACATCATCTAATCAACAAAACCGAGGTTCAAGCTGACATTTTTGAGTTGTGACAATTCCAAACATGAAAACGGCAAGTATGGAGGAATTATTATTTTGTCTGTAAATAATTAATTAATAATAATAATAATAAGATAACTTCTATTGCACCTAAATCCTTGGAAACCAAGCTCAGAGGCACATCAAAACAAAAGGATTGGTCAATCTCAAAATCCGTAAGTAGTTTTACAGTTGTCAACAGATGGGTCAAGGTGCTAGGGAGCTACGGTGGATAAGCAAGGTTGTAAAGATACGTTTTTAAATGACGACGGAATTTTGTAATATTTTCAACTGATCTAACTCTAAGAGGAAGCATATTCCAAAGAGTTGGTGCAGCAACAGAAAAAGCCCTAGTTCCAATGTTAGTGTTGACTCTAGGAACAAAAAGTAGGTCAGAACTAGATGATCGAAGCTGGATAGGTTTTCTTACAGGAGTATGCAATAAATGCAAATAAGATGGTTGCTTATTGGACAGTGCCTGGTATGTAATGGTACAGATCTTAAATATTATACGATATCATACAGGAAGCCAATGCAAAGACTTCAAAAGTGGTACAGAGCGAGAAAAACGAGGAGATCTTGTAACTACTCTTGCTAGACAATTTTGGACACGCTGAAGTTTTGTGATATCCTTGCTAGCGATATTATAAAGGAGGGAATTTCAATAGTCAAGTCTGCTGCTAACAAGCGCTGTTGCAATAGTCTTAGCAACAGAAAATGACATATACCGGCGAATACGGCGAAGATCACGAATATGATAAAAACAGCAGCGACATGTTTGAGATATGTGTTGTCGGAAATTGAAGTTACTATCAAAGATCACTCCTAGATTCCGCACCAAGGTTGCTGGCGTGATATACTGATTCAAAATACGCGTAGGGAAAAAACCATCCCGTTTACAACGCTGCATTGGAGTACCAATAATGATCAATTCAGTGTTATTTGCATTTAATTTGAACTTGCTGTCAGTCATCCAGTGGAAGATATATTGAAGGCAATCACTAAGTTGGTCAAGGGAGCGATTTGTATCCGGGGTAGCCAACGAAATATAGATCTGAGTATCATCAGCATAAAGATGATGATCTAAGTTATGTCCTTGTATAACAGAGCTTAGTGGCGTGGTGTAAAGTGTAAAAAGCAAAGGCCCAAGAACAGAACCCTGGGGAACACCAAATAAAGCCGGCAGTGCAGCTGAAAAGCAGTTACCAATCTTTATAGTTTGGTATCTATCAGTTAGATATGAAAAAAACAAGCTTAGAGCTGTGCCAGATATGCCGTACCACTTTAATAGGCGTTCAATGAGAATGCTGTGATCAATCGTGTCAAACGCGGCAGAGAGATCTAGTAAGGTAAGTGCAGTCACTTTACCATTATTAATGTTCAAGTTAATGCCATTATGAACCTTTAAGAGGGCAGTCTCTGTTGAATGAAACTGTCTATATGCGGATTGTGACAC
This sequence comes from Escarpia spicata, assembly GCA_963995525.1. Taxonomy (NCBI): domain Eukaryota; kingdom Metazoa; phylum Annelida; class Polychaeta; order Sabellida; family Siboglinidae; genus Escarpia; species Escarpia spicata. Next base: position 34,152,632 of record OZ023213.1, read on the forward strand.
ATTAGTTAAGACATTTGTGCTAATGTGAGACCTTAGACGACTTGCTACAACCTTTTCTAGTATTTTGGAAATGAAGCTGAGATTAGAAATAGGTCTATAACTGTTTAGGTCTTGTTTAGGCAGAGATGACTTCTTAAGAAGTGGTGTGACATGGGCGTATTTAAAATCATCAGGAAAACAGCCAGAGCAAAGTGATGCATTTATAATATTTGTTATAGGTCCAATAAGTGTATCAAGACATGCTTTTAGCAGTATTGTTGGAAATGGATCAAGTGCACAAGATTTATTTGGGGAGGACATAATTATTTTCCTAACTTCATCAACTGTTGCAGGTTCAAATGATACAAGTTGAGAATTTACTTGTGGAAAGTCCACACTGACATTACTTATATTACGACATGGGAAAGCAGAACGAATAATACTGATTTTATCCTTGAAATGACTAGAGAACGAATCACATAGAGACTTAATTGACACATGATCAGGTAACGATGGAGTAGGCCGTCTGTGTAGAATGTTATTGATGCAGTTCCATAACTGACGCGGATTATCAGACTTATTTATGACCATATTTGTAAAATAATCTGATTTAGCTTTAGCCATTTGTCTGTTACAGAATAGCGCGATCTATCTAACAGCGAGTGTGATTTGCGCCATACAGGCTCTAAATAACGATGACGCCTTTTAGATAGTATAATTTCGGAAGTCTTCCATGGAGCCGGTGGACTTTCTGACACCCATTTGGATTTTATAGGTGCATGTTTGTCAAGTAGTGCATTGAGTACTTGACAGTACTGTTTATATAAGTCAGATAGATTTTCTTGGATCTGTGATAACGTCAGATATAAGGATATCAGCCATTAAAGCTGTAATGTCAATCCTATGAATGGCTCTGTAAGACACATTGTGTTACGATTGTAAAGGGGCTATAGAACCGTTAATATTGGCAATGACAGTATGGTGGTCTGATAACCCATCTGAAACAGTAGGTGCTTGGATATTATTACAAGTTGAACGGGTTATCAAGAGGTCAAGCCAATGGCCATGTATATGTGTCGAAAAGGTAACATGTTGTTTCAAATCAAATGATGCCAGAATATCATCAAACGTAGTTGTAGTTGAAGAAGGTATATCCAAATGTAGATTAAAATCACCAAGAATGTAAAATTCTGAATGAATAACTGCCAGATTTTCCAACATATCCTGAAAGTCTTCAAAGAAATTGGCCGGATGTCCTGGAGGGCGATAGATACAAACAAAGTGTGCGGAGAAAGAAGAATCTGAAATTTCAGCACAGATGGACTCAAAACTAGAGTATTCAGGGTTAGAATGTAATTTAACTTTGAACTGCTGTGATACAAGAAAGCCAACACCACCTCCACGGCTGACTAAACGTGGTCGATGGTGAAAGGTGTAACCAGAAGGGGAAACGTCAGCAATGCATGCATTTGTCTCTAATTTTGCAAAACGTGAACCTATCTTGTATCAAATATGATAGCCGTAATCATTCATGTTATTTAGTTTCAATGAAATTATCACATAAATCACTGAATACATTTTGGTTAGGCCAAACTGATATTCAGGTTGTGATAATTTTTACAAAAATATATACTCTTACATTAAATCAAACATGCATATTACTTGAAGAAAGGTTGTCTGTTGTGTAAATATTAGAAGGCAGTTCACAGAATCAGTTGTGCGCCATCCAAATTTGCAATAAGGCGTGTGGGAATCATCCAACTTCAAAGGTGTTTGCAGGTAAGGATGCCTGCCTCCAAAATAATTGCAAACTGCTGTGATTTACATGCTGAATGTTTTGTTTACATTATAAAAATATCATAGGTACAACTTTCAAATTGCAAACAATATTTTGGGCTTATTAAACACAATTTGGCAGGCCCCATACCTTGTAAAGATTTATCAGTGTATTAAAAAAAAAAAAAAAAATGAAAGCGCCATTTTGAAAAGTCGTTGAAGAGCAAACCTGTGGAGGCAGCTGATTGGACATCTTGAGCAACTGTTCCTGGGCACTCCCTCGTAACTCCACAGCGACTGAAATGCTTTCCCGAGACTGTGCTGTCAACCCTTCTTCGTTGGAGGCGCCACTAGGCAGCAGTTCTAGAACCTGCCACAAGGTGGAGACAGTAGTCATTACACAACTTACATTTGTAATAAATAACTATAAATGTTGGGCTTCACTGCTTAATCTAAGTTGTTCCGAGCTCTCGGCAGTGTTCTATCAACTGCTTTGTGGGTACATACTTTATCGTTACATCAGTCTGGTTGTCTTACGAAGTCTCATTCAACTGGTTGTCTGTTTCTGAACTTTATCGCCAACCCTGTGTCATAGTCCCTGTGTCACGGCCCCTGTGATGGTCCTCACCTGTCGTAGGTTGATGTTGAGGTGGAGGTAGATGCGAGCCAGGAAGACCCTCATGAGGTCATTGGTGGGGTCGAGGAGGGTCAGAAGTTCAAGCGGAGGTCGTAGTTCACTCACAAAATCGCCGTGGTGCTGTTGTTGTCTCGCGACGTTCACGAGGTTGTTGCACATCCTACGCAGCACCTGCAGACGACATTAATAATAATATTATTAATTAATAATAATATTTATAATACTGTAACTTCTACTGCATATAAATCCTTGGAAACCAAGCTTAGAGGCGCATCAAGACCAAAGGGTTGGCGTAGTGTACGAAGGGCTCATCCACTTCTGACTAAGATCCAGCTAGTGTGTGTGTGTGGCGTGCATGTATGTGTGCGTGTGTGAGTGCGTGTGTATGTGCGCAAGTGTGTGTGTGTTTGTGTGTGTGCATGTGTGTGTGTATTTGTGTGTAGTGTGGATATGTATGTTATATATGTGTGTGTGTGTGTGTGTGTGTGTGTGTGTGTGTGACTGTGTGTGTTTGCAAAAACTTTGTATGTGTGTGTGCGTGAGTGTGTGTGTGTTTTGCATGTTTGTTTGTGTTTGGTGTGTGTGTGTGCATGCATGTATGTGTTAACATTTTCCTACTAGATGATTTGCATCTCGGGCACCAAACTTTCAAGGATAAATCTGACTCTTTAAAAGAAATATTCACACCTTTATTTGTTTCCACTAGTTAACGGTTCTTGCCAATGTTAGGGATCATACCCTATGTCAGACAGATGTAAATAGACTATTCATATTGTTACGTGAATTTTCTGCGAGTGATCACAGGTACGCTGATCAGCTGGTTGATGGTCCCTGGCCTCCGGAATGGCAATAATTTCAAACACTGATTACAATCATGACAGCGGCAATATCTATATTTTCAGTGTGTTTCTGACAGAACCTACCCTGCATTGTGACAGCGAGTCCTTACCCTGATTACTGGCGTAGTTTCCAACATGCTGTGACTGCATCCGTTGAAAATCAGCTCTGTCTCTGAGACAAACTTGCCCCTCTCATAGACGTCTATGTACGTGAACTCCTGGCCTCCTGTTAGCCTGTAACACAACATACAATGACTACTTCAACTTACATGTGGCTTGACACTCAAGGATTGGGAGGGGAGAATGAGAGTGAAAGATAGAGGGGAATGGAGACAGTTGGTGGAGAGAGCAGTGCAAGATCAGTAAGGGAAAAGAAGAAAAAAGGATAACTGAAATTGAGGAGTGGAATTGAGGCCATTTTTATCCCTGATGGCAGGAAATCAAGAGGGGAATAACAACCCAAGGAAGCAGTATAGAATCTTGTCATAATCTTGTCCTCAATTCGACATGAGAGAGAGTTGGTTCAGCAGTGAAATGCACAAGGTGATGAGTCATTCGATGTCTACCTACAACACCTATTTTAAAAAGCATGTTTTTATTGATATACACTGCAAACCCTATTACAGGGTGTAGTGGCTGGAGCTTCATGCTCTCATATGCAAATGTGTTCCTTTAGACATATCCAGTATGTGAATTGTTACCTTGTAGAGGCTTTCGTTGATGTACCACACGAACTTGACAAACTATCTCACATGTACGATGCTGAAGTTGGTGTGTCACATCAATGAAAGCCTCGAGAAGGTAACAATTCACGTATTGGATATGTCTAAAAGAACTCATTTGCATACAACAGATTGCATTGAGATTGATCAGACATGTGTAACGAGCTCCACAACAAGTGTTTTTGTCTGGTTGTATGCGTGCGATGAATATCAAGATTGATCTTTGCGCAGACGAGTAAGTGAATCTTAATATCTGTGAAGGAGTTCACAACTTGCACAGCCAAACATGTGAACAATTGTGTGTTTACTTTGTATATTGTAATGTTGTACTGGGAATATCACCCATCTGGACGGTATGGCACGGGAAATTTCACTTTCACTGAGACTGAATCATTGCGTTCACCTAGACACACTGTTTGTGGTTGAGTGTCTGACACTCGCAGGGTGTCAACCAAACCTTGAAGCCTAGTCAAAGCCACCCAAGACCGGAGCGGGCGTAAGTGGTGCAACCGCAGCCCCTGCTGCTGACATCCACCTAGAAGTATGCGCCAATGCGGACAAAAGCCAGATCTACACTCCTACAGTACATTCATTGAGATGCTCCTGAAAGTACCAAAAAATGCGTACCAGGCGTGCTTGCAAAGCGTGGTAGCTGAAATCAACAGGAGGGTGGACTGTTTTATGCGTGAGACAACCACGGCGCTGACCGAACTTCGAGTCAGCTTACAGTACACGCAAACCCAAGTCGAGGAGATCAAAGAGAAGCAGTCGAAGGAAAACATTGACGATCTGTCGACGAAGATGATCAAGAAAGTCGAGCACGCGATCGACTACCAAGGAAACCAGTCAAGACGCTGTAATCTACGTTTCGACGGCGTTGCTGAGGTCGACGGCGAGACGTGGGAGCAGATGGAGAAGAGCGTGCGCAGGGCTATGACAACTGCCCTAGAAATCCCCGAAGCTCAAGTGCGCGCCATTGACATTGAGCGCGCGCACCGCACTGCCGGCACGAGGGCCCGGACCATCGTGGTCAAGTTCGAGTCGTTCAAGGACTGCGAGCTGGTACTGCAGGCGGCGAAGAAGAAACGGCCTCGTGGCATCTACATGAACGAGGACTATTCGCAGAGGGTCATGGCAAGGTGAACTGCTACCAAAAACGATGAATACCAGGGAAGAGGGTAAAATCACGTATTGTCATTTGACAAACTGGTGGTAAGAGAGCGACATGATGTCACAAACCATGGTTAGACAACCAAGTACATGCTGACTATCCTGACAAACGTTTTTGTGATGACGTAACCATGGCGTCAACTACACAACAAAATGACGAGTTAACGCCTCCGTGTGATACACCGTTTTATTATAACGAACACTGTTGCGAACACTACATTGATACTGATTGTTTGTTGTACAACAATTTGCCCACTCAATGTAAATACTACACCCCAGCACAATTTTCAACCATCTTTAGTTTAGCAGTGCTGGCAAAAACCAGCCAAACAAACTGAGTATGATACACTTTAATGCCCGGAGTTTAAAAGTTAACCTATCCAAGATTAAAGACACTACCCAAAGCATGGAGTATAAATGTCATATAATTGCTATATCAGAAACGTGGCTTAAAGGAAACAGTTGGGACGGAAGTGAAGTAAACTGTAACGATGTCGTATTTTCGGATTACAAACTGTACTGTAATTCCATAAGAAAAAAAAACAATGTGGTGGCATTGCCATATATGTGTGTGAATCTGTGCTTAACAATTGCCAGTCTTCTGATATTTGTTTAAGGAACATATCGTATGCTGTTGATGATCGTTTTTCTTAAATTTCATGATTTAGTTAAATACAAGACTACGATTACAGTTTATAAAACAAACAACCACTCTTTAAATGGTCATGTTCAAGCAGTATTTGAACCAACCGCAGCTATGTTACAGAAAAAAGCTATACGGATTATTTATAACCTTAATTACCATGATCATACATCTGTATTTTTCCATCTCTCAAACATGCTTAAATTTCATGATTTAGTTAAATATAAGACTATGATCATACTTTATAAAGCAAACAACCATTCTTTAAATGGTCATGTTCAAGCATTATTTGAACCAGCTGCAGCAGCATACAAGATACCAGACAAAGCAAACTGTTCTATGTTAAAAAGACAAACATCACCGTCCGACTGCTGCCACTGACCGTCAAGGGTATAAAACCGTGGAACAAGTTTAACACAATTTTAAAAAGCATTCAAGTTGTCATTACTTTCTACTTATTTGTGAATTGTTAACTGAAGATGATGTTTAGTTAAATCCAAGTATTAGTAACACAAGCACAATGGTAACAAGTTTATACATGAGTTGTTAACATTATTTTGTAATTTATTAATAATTTGTGTTGTATTTATTCAGGTTTTTTTAGTTTGAGAAGGGCATAGCAACACATAAGTCTATGATTTCAGCTATGTCCTTTCAGCAGCAGCAGACCAAACTGTGCATGTATTATGTTGTTGTTGTTGTTGAATAAACTTTCATTCATTCATTCATAAATGAACTATCATGAAGAATGTTCAGCAACTTCAGGCTCTCAATCGAGAGGGTTTGAATAGTCTGGCTGTCAATTCAAATATTGGGGAAGTTAATTCACGCCACATTATTCCAGTTCACACAGCTATATGAATGAGAACCTGGCTATATACAGTGGTGGATTTGTCTTTGCGCATTAATTTCAGCATGGCTGAATGCTTCCCAGAGAAATTGACATGACATTCAAATTAACAGGTTTGCCAGGGGGAAGTGTAAAGTACTTTGATCAGACCTAACCTGAAATTGGCGACATCACTACATAATAGACCATAGTAGTTTTAGCAAACTAGATATTAAAAAAATGCCATGAAAGTCAGAGCAGTGATAGAGGGCCGGTCTGTCTTTCCACCTGCCACCATTTAGAAACTTAGACAATTTTGTTCACCTCACATTTCCTGTGTCTTTCGGAAGAGACACTAAAAGCCGTTGGTCCCTTCTATCTGGTGTCAATGCCAGGGGAAGTAACAAATCTCACACAGGGGATAAATGTGTAACTTTTCATGGACTCATAGTAGAGTAGAGTGGTTGTCTCTATCTCTAACCCACTAGATCTTGCTCCCAGCAGCCGGAGTTGCTTCCCAGTCGGGCGTGTGAGAGACGCCGAGCAGGCAGTGTCGACACTGTATCACTGGACCCACTGGGTTCTATATGAATGTACATAGACACATTTTTATTAGTTTCACGTGCACGTACGCACACACATGCACACATATAGAAGCCATGAATATTCATGACAAAGACTCACTGTGGGTGTTCCTTCCACTTGACCAGGAAGTGTTGGGGGAAACTGACCGGGTGACAGAGGACACCAAGACGATGGGCCACGCTGACGTAGGCCACACACAGAGTGATGGGGATGCCGGTCCTCTTCTCCAGCACCTGGGGTCAGACCACAATAGAATTTACATAGGCGGCCATTATAATCTATCCTGTGCTTGGTGGATAATTAATTTATAACATAACACAACATAATCTTTATTGCTTCTTTAATTAAGAATTCTTTTTACACCAGGCTCTTAGTAAGTGTATGAGAACGTAATATTGTGACATGAAACCAATCAAGATAAATTGTGCAAATACACATTTCAGAGAGATTTTCTTTAAACTTTATTAGTGCAGGAAACATTAATTAGCTGACGTTATGTGGACAATTTTTGAAAATGGCATAACTTGTTTTTTGTTCAGAAAAAAACACTGAAACCTGATACCCCTCAATTTCATCCCAATCTGGTGACTGATTTTGAAATATTGGTGCATTCTGCAAAATAGCTATATGTGAATACACGGGTGACTAGCATATATTTATTGCTTTCTTGTGAAAGATCTAATGCAGCAAGAAAACATTCACAAAACAAGCAAACTTTGATACTACAAGTAAACATTGATACTACAAGTAAACATTGACAAGAAATAAACAATAATACAACAAGTAAACAATGACCTAAACAAGTAAACAATGACACAGACAAGTAAACAATGACACAAACAAGTAAACAATGACACTGCCAACATACCTGATCTATATATGAATTCTTGGCACTGTAATAATCGTCATTGTTGCCATGGAAACCAAGTTTTTCAAAGAGTATATAATTCAGTGTTTCCAAGACTTGATGGCATTCTATGCTTGACCACAGTGAACCTGTCAACTCTGAAACATTGAAATAAATCTTACAAAGAACTAGAGTACATAATACGGGCATTTTCAATGGTATAATAAAAATTAAATTAAACATTTGCACAATCAAGTTGGCATGGTGTAGTCAAGTCAAGGTTTGATTAAATAAATACTACTTACACACGGAACCACTTTAACAAAACTTAAAACTACTAAAAGTAGAAGACATATTAAAGTTACCTGAAGTAAAATTTTACTTTAAATACATTAATAAAATATTACCTCCTTATTTACTTAACTGGCAAATTATCCCAAGTGTAAAACATATATAATTATAATACTCATGAAAAAAATTATACACATACTTTTAGAACTAAGCATGAATTTGTGATGAAATGTCTCAAATACAGCCTACCACATGCTATAAATGACACCCCCGATATAATCAAAGACAAAATATACACTCACAGTTTGCGAGGCTTCTCATTTTATATAAAAACATAATTGTTACACAAATATAATGATATGTGCACTGTATCAAATTGTCACATGTCAACAAAACCATTAAATACAATACATTTGATGCTAGTTTCAGGCAATCAGCAACAAACAAACTTACTTTCTCACATCAAACAAGCGCTCTCTCGATAAACATACCTGAGATAGACACCTTGTAAAAGGACCATATAAATCATTACGTAAACAGGGTGGATCCTATGATAGCGACAATTGTGTTTTAATAGGAGTCACTGACCCCGATTGAATAAGCTATATGATTGCATTCTATGGTACATCGATACCATAATAGGTGTACAGGCGTTTGTATGTATTTTCCAAGAGTACGTAGAACATCTAATAATAATAATAATAACGCATAACTTCTTACGCGCCAATCTCCTCAGACAATCCGAGCTCAGTGGCGCACCAAAACCTAAGGATTAAGCATTCTCGTATTCGTGTGATAGGCGAAAGTCGTCAACAAATGGATGGATGTGCTAGGAAGCTAGGGAGGATAGGCGATATTGAAAAGATAGGTTTTGAGGTGACGACGAAATGTAACAATATTTTCTGCTGATTTAACATTAACGGGAAGCGAATTCCATATAGTTGGCACGGAAACTGAAAAAGCGCGAGTTCCAGCCTTTGTCTTAACTCTAGGAACAGATAGCAACTTCGAACTAGACGACCGAAGTTGTCTGGCATGTCTAGCTGGTGTGAGCATTGAGTGTAAATAACTAGGTTGTTTGGATGAAAGGGCTTGGTAGGTGATTGTGCAGATCTTACACATAATGCGATATCGCACGGGGAGCCAATGCAGTGATTTTAGAAGTGGCACTGAGCAGGAGAATCGAGGAGATTGTGTGACTACCCTTGCTAAACAATTTTGGACGCGTTGTAGTTTTGCAATATCCTTGATAGCAATATTATAAAGGAGGGAATTGAATATAATGATATACTTATATATATGCCTGTATAATGTTGATGTTTGTTGATTTCACTGCTTAAGCTCAGAAAAAATCAATGAATTGTGTACCTACATGGGGTCAAATAAACGTTATGTTATGTTAATATACTGTTATACTGCAAAGTGAGTGGGAATTTGTTGCACAATTTTGAGATAAAGTATTGTACCTTTTTTGGACTCCACAGATTGTAAGCTTTAAGATGATACCCCATTTGTTGAAATATTTTCAGTATTTATTGGCTCATTGCTAACCTTGAAGCAAACTTCTAAAAAGCAACGTTTTGAGAAATTAGGTTGTTTTTTCTTATATTGTCTATTGTTTGTTAATATTTTTATTAGTAAATGCAGGTATCTGATTAATTTTGGATCGTTTATCATGGAAAATAAACTGGACAATGAAAGTTGAGGTTATAAGGGGTGCATTTCTGCCAAAATCACCAAAAAATATGGGACTTGATCTAGTCAGCTATTTTTAGCTCAAGTGCAGGATAGGCCTGTGCAACTTAATACCCGATTCATTGTGGCGGGTCACAATTGTCATCATTGTTGAGAATGACCTTCTTACCCACCTGTGAACTCTGACCTCTCTGGAGAGTGACCAATGGCAGGGTGCCGAGGTTGTCTTTGTTCCAACTCCAGCCTCACCAACATGGCGAGGTCATCCAGCTTCTCTTTGACTTCATGACCTTTGACTTCCCGACGGCCTTGACACCATTGGCTTAGCAGCCATGCCCCTATGACATCACATGACAATAATGAGGTGCAATAACAAAATATTTTCTGCCACAAGATGAAAATGCCAGTTATCAGTGCAGCATAAAGACTATGCAAACATGGGTCATTTTATTAGTCACAACACCATATTTGGTTAATTTTAAGCACCTAATAACTTTGATTTCATTTAACCACACAAAATGGCCGCTCCCCTGTTGGCCACTGTGCTCCATAAACTGGATGCCTGCCACAGATCCACATGTGATAGCTACTGGGAAAACGGTGGCCTAATGGAATGATATCCAACAAGGTTCTGTGTGTGCACTGTAACATGGATTCACTAATACAGCGAGTAGGAAGAATGCACAGATCCATGTTAGACCACACGTTGCGCATGCCCAAACACAGCCCTGCACAACTGGCCCTGCAGTTTGCGGTTGAGGTTGGTATACGGCCAAGTTGGCGGGCACACCACAAACTTACTGTACGTGCTGCACTTGCAGCTCAGAGTGACGGGCGTCAGACTGCGATCACGCCAGAGGATTTGCCAGAGATCCGTCTGCCCATTTTCAAGATTGGCAGATGACGGGCCAAAATGGGTAATTACAACTGATATGACTGATGGAATTTAGAGAGGGCCAGCTGGCCACTAGATTAATAAATAGTTCCAAGTCTAGGGGCCCACATTAGTGACTATTATTGGCAAAATTAGTTGTGAAACAAATCGAATGGATCAATAATAATTAAATCAATGGCTGAAATGACACTGGTTTGTCATAGAAAAAACTAAACCGGTCAATAACGGCTGTGATTGACATGACCCAAGCCATTTGTGTGCTAAAAGGAAATTTGTTGATTGAAGACGCTGAGAGAGCTGGCAAAAGACAGGATGGTATGGCGGAAACTTTGGGGGGACTGATTGCGACATTAAGGTGTCCTCCAAATTATTTATGTAGCAGAAACAGTGCATTATCACCACTAATGCAAGTCTCATTCATAATTTGTTTGATAAAATCATGTGAAAATTCTAAACCGTTTTCAGTAAAATTAATTTACTTTTTTTAAGAGGAAGACCAAAACTAAGGTGGAGGCATATCATAGCATGAAGAGATATTTAGAAAAAGCAAATGAACACCAGAGAGTGAGAGAAAATGGCTCAAGATAGATAGAGATGGAGAAGTCATTAACAGGGCGGAACGTAATTTGTGACATAATCCTGTCCCCTTCCACAGGGGATTAAGGGGAAGAAAAGATGTCAAGTGAGTGCCAACTTACCATGCTCGATAGACTGTTCCTCTGGTGGAAGTGCCAGAAACAACTGCCACTGTGACGTCAAATGTCTCTGAACAACATACTGTGATATCTTCACCGCATAGTACTTGGCTGTAAGACTGGATAATAATAATAGAACACATTGTACTAAAACAATGATTTATCTGTACATTATTTTATACTTATGACTCTTAAGAAGCTATGTTCTATATTTTTAGGGTTTATCATGAATTTAATTATTATGTTTATGATATAGCTTCTAAAATATTTTCTTACAAAGAGTTATGAGTTTAAAACAAAAATGTACACATGAAATTTAACCTAGTAACACTAAAATGTAATAACTACATATAAGAATGTAAAGTAGTAAAGACAAAAAAAACAATGGATTCAAATAAGTAAAATAAAAAGATAATGTCCTGTGAATTATACAACATAATAATACATTTGAATCAAATAACAAGTAGTAAAAACAATTTTGTAAAATATTAAACAACTACAAAGTTCTTAATTTCTTTGTATATAATTTCAAAATATTTACCTTCAAAATATGTGATAGTTTAAAAAATACACAGATTAAGTTGAAGTTAAACTGCACTCAACCAAATAAGCTAAGTTATGGAGAATAAATTAAGAAGATTATCACCTGTATCAAATAAGTTGTCTTCATAAAATAAACAGGATCAATGTGGCCAAACCTCACCTGTTGCCGTTAGCAACTATGGCATGAAGTTCGTCAATTACAAATTCGGCTGAGTATTGCCTCACAAGGTTATCAAACTCTACAAGTGAATCGTCCGAGATCTCGTCGTCGTGGTAATGAAGTGAGGACATTGATGAGACTGCCCGCATCACGTCGCCGCAGCAGAGGTGTCGACTTTGGAACAGATCAGCCCACTTGTGCTGCCCTCTGTGGTCATACTTCTGCACTAGACCGGGCCAACTGAAACCACACAAAATGACAAATGATATTATACTTAGCAAAAGTAAACTCTGGATAAAATTTTTGAAAGCAAACAACTTGTAACGTATCGTTAGAAAGAAACAGGCAAAGTAAAGTGAATGAGAATGTTTAAATTTCGAAACCGAAGTACGCCTATATAGTTGGACTTGAACTCAGATCAACAGCCTAGATAGTAGATGTTATTTTTTATTATTACTGTATTGTATTGTATTTATTCAGATTCCAACAGGTCCAGTGGACCCAGTAACAGGACTGATAACTGAAACAATACATATAAATAATAAAACAATAATAGAATAATAAAAACAATAAGGACATAAAAACCACACAATATCAACATCAAATATATCAGGCAAACATCCGTTATACACAGAAATGTTTTTGAATTGAGGTTCTAAAGGGTTCAGCTCCTGAATATATATCGTAAGTTGGATCACTTAAATACAATGTGTTGAAATTAGTCATACATCTACTCAAAACACAGTGTTTTCTAATGTTGATTCTGCTATTGGAAACTCTAAAAGGGATGTAATTTTGTAGAGATCGTGAAGGACAGTGAAATTAGATAGCCCCTACCAGATACAACGAGTCTAGTTGGGAGTACACGTTTCTACACACTTGTGTAAAAACATGAGATCTGCAACTTGCCTACAATGTTGAAGGGAAGGTAGTCTAAAATGATGGCAAAGCTCAGGGTAATATACTTATTTTGCCAGGTATTCAAGATAACACTGCAATACTCCAACCGGCTTCTGACAAGAGATATATACAAGGATCGCAAAGCCTGTACATCGGTAAATGTTGTGCAAACGTGCTTAATAAAACCACTCATCTTAAAAGCTTTACAAACACAACAATTAATAAGATCTTTAAAAGTCAAAAAGTGGGTCAATGTGATACCGAGATCTTTGACAGTGGTGACCTTGGGCAGAGACTGGCTTAAAATCATGTAGTCCTAGAACATACGTTTCTTTTTGTTGGTGAATGACATTATGCAGCATTTTTCAACGTTAAGTTTAAGGTGCCATATCTCACACCAAAGACATACCTTTTTGTACACAGGAACAACATTTGTTCTTTTAAAACAAGTTGGAAAAGTTCCACAGTTTAAGGACATATTAAAAAGCAGTACATTAGTTATACATGTACCTTTATTTTACCATAATAGATACGAGTCTTCATGAAAACATGATGTACAGGCCAGCATTACAAGGGGTTGAAAAGGTTTCAAATAAGTCCACATTTAGTGTGATGTAATCTGTACGGATGGCCCCTGAATACCAATGTATTATTTATGTCCTATGCCTATTATCATTATGTCTATATTTTCACCACATTATTTATAGCCATTATAATATAACAATAATTGTGTTTATTTTCCCAACATAAGAACAATACTCAAAGTGTGATACATCAAGAAATAATTTCAAACCATATTTTAAACTAAACATTAATCTTAAGCAATAAATATAACCAAGTCGCCCACAGTCGGCCAACAAGCACTACGTATGTAATCTTGTCCCCTAGCAATGATAACGCTATGCCTACGGCCTACTACGGCTACGCTACCACGACTATTCCCATATCAACATAACGTAAACCGCAATCGTTCCATCGTACGCAACTGTAGAGATCCACTTTGATCACAGGCTGCCATTATTAACAGAAGGAAAACAGTGCCCACAACAATAAACTTTCTACTAACAGGCTCTCCGTCAAGACGTCTTCCCAGTATCGCCTTGGGGCCCAGCTAGGGCGAAGACCTACATTTTCATTCGCACCACACCAACGTCTTGATATTCATGCACTCTTAAAATTACTAGTAATTTTGAAATAGCGCCGCAGCCTATTCAACTTGGATCTTTAGCACACCACTTCAATCTTATTTCCAATTATTAACAGTCACTATATACTGACACTGGTTATACCACTCTTCTGACACTCACCTGCGCGTCAACCACAATCACAACAATGTTCCAAGGGTCCCTGTTCGTGCTCTTATTCATATTAGCCACAAATCGATTCCTTACACAATCCTTCGATGCTTCTGAAACTGACTCAATAAATGGAATATATGCGTTCTCACGCCATTCCTTCAACCCATCCCATCTGATGTGGCCCAAACCAAACAGTAACAAGACGTTGGCAATACTCGCCCTCTTCCTCTCAGGCGACATACAAACGAACCCAGGCCCAAGACAACTCCCCATATATCCCTGCGGCTTCTGTGAGCTTGCTGTGTCGTGGTCACCCAATGAAGAAGCCGTATGCTGCGATGAATGCAGCATATGGTACCACCGGTCATGCCTAGAAATGTGCACTAAAGACTACAGCCTGTTGCAACGCTCAAACGTACAGTGGTTATGCTGTAAGTGTCAAACACTTAATGTATCAAGCTTCACATTCAGAAGCTTCGAAATTTCCCCAAGTTTCTATGAACCCATTGCAAATGAGAATATTACCCTTGAATCGCTCTCCCCGACCTTCAACCCCCTCTTCACCAGCAGCCCCAAGTCGAACCAACAAATATCAGACAAAGCAGCAAGAAGACCCAATAGCTCCTCACACCCTTCAAAAAAAGCAAAATCGACAAACTCCAGAGAAAGTTCATCAGTATTTGATCTTCCACAGAAAAAAAACCTAAGCGTCATGACCATAAACTGTCGTAGCATAATTAACAAAAGAGCCGACCTGGAAGCATCCATAAACTACATAAAACCAGACGTTATCTGTGGCTGTGAGTCCTGGCTTAGTAACAACATCAAGTCCAATGATGTGTTCCCAGATAACTACACCACCTACAGGAAAGACCGCAACGCAGTAGGAGGCGGTGTCTTTGTGCTAGTACGAAATGACCTCATATCCTCTACTGAACCAGACCTGAATAGCGACTGCGAAATCATGTGGGTCAAAGTACAACTCCAAAACAAAAAGAACCTACTAATAGGCTCATTCTACATGCCGCAACGCTGCGACAAAACCATACGTGAACTCAATAAATCCCTGACAAAGATCACAACAAACTCGAAGCAAAAACAAATAATCCTCTGTGGAGATTTCAACTGTCCCGATGTATTATGGGAAACAAGCACTGTGAAAAGGTACGCACCAGAGCGATCCGTCCAACAAGCCCTCATTGACACAACAGAAAGTGCGCAGCTTACACAAATCCACACTAGCTCAACTAGAGAGGGCAAGCTACTAGACCTAATCTTTACAACAAATCCCACTGTAGTGACAAACTCTGCTTCTGTGCCAGGGATATCAGACCACGACATCATCGTCACAGACTTTGATGTAAGAGTCCAACACCAAAACAAACAACGAAGAAAAATTCACCAATTTACTCGCGCTGACTGGGACAATCTAAATGCTGATTTCACCACCCTGTCTAATGAAATAAAGACTCAATACACATTAGGTGCGTGCACAGAAACCCTTTGGACAATTTTCAAAAATGCACTAGCGAAATCTATCAACAAACATATCCCATCAAAGCTCAGCTCCAGTCGATGCAATCTCCCATGGCTAAACAGAAAGCTACAAAGACTACTAAAGCGAAAGAGAAGACTGTACAATAAAGCTAAGAAAACAAACAACTGGGAAAATTACAAATTCATACAGAAAACATGTAGACAAAGTTTGCGTAAAGCAGAATGGGACTTTATAAATAACACCATCACCACAGGCCTCCAAACAAATAACTCAAAGCCATTCTGGCGCTATATCAAAAGTAGAAAACAAGACAACATCGGAGTAGCTCCCCTGAAAAAGAATGGATCACTGGTGTGTAACAGTAAGGAAAAGGCTGAGATCCTCTTGGACCAGTTCCAGAGTGTCTTCACGAAAGAAGACAGATCCGCGCCTCCACACCTTGATCCCCCACAACACTCCAATATATGTGACATTAAAATTGACACCACCGGAGTATGTAAATTACTCAAGTCCATTAAACCACATAAAGCATGTGGCCCTGACCAGATCCCCAATGCTGTCCTTAAGAACTGTGCCGACACCCTATCCCCTGCACTCCGAGACATCTTCCAGAGATCCATAGACACAGGCAACCTACCGTCAGACTGGCGCACAGCAAATGTGTCACCTGTATTTAAAAAAGGAGATAAGCACCTACCAGAAAAATACCGCCCCATCTCCCTGACATCGGTCCCATGCAAAATTCTCGAACACCTAATCTACCACCACATCATGACCTACCTAGAAGAGCACAACATCCTAACACACCTAAACCATGGCTTCAGAGCAGGCTTCTCCTGCGAAACACAACTCCTAACCACCACGCATGACCTATTCTCTTCTTTCGACTCTGGAACTCAAGTAGACATAGCAATATTAGACTTTAGCAAGGCTTTCAACACAGTCCCCCACACAAAACTCCTCCATAAACTATCCCACTAAGGCATAACCGGAACCACGTTCAAGTGGCTTGAAAATTTCCTCACTGACAGATCTATGAAAGTTGTTCTAGACGAAGTAGCAGACGTCGGGATCTACGACTCAAATACATGTACAAAATAGCTGAGGGATCTATCTCAGCCATCCCCGCAGAAACATACTTTCGGCCCCAAAAAATAAATAAAAGACGCATCCAACCCAAACATTTTCCAGATCACGTATCCTCAAACTTTGTACAACACCTAACAACCAATAACACCAGGTGCTATATACTACCTGCATCCCACACCGACCAATTCAAAAACTCATACTTTGTAAAGACAATAGTAGACTGGAATAAACTAAACGAGTCGCAGGTCCAGGCTGAGACCATAAACGATTTCAGTCTCCTATCCTGCGGCTCAAACACTCAATAACACCATACGCACCCACCCCGTCGTAAACCATAGCCAACAGTGAACAGTGGCTCCTTACGACGTAAATAATTTGAATTAAGCCATTAGTTAGGTAACTTGAATAACGGTATGTACTGACATGTAATACATGTCTATTGTATTTTTGTAATATTCCAATACGTCTCAAAAATATGTTTACGGCGGTTTGGTCGCATGGATGGAGTTTGACGAAGTTTAAACAGGAAACTTAACGCTGGTCTGACCCCTACTGAACTGGCTGCGAGGTTTACCGTTTGCAGAATTGTCGCTTCCAAATTTCATTGCCACAACACAGGTCTCGCGTGCAAGAAGAGACCATCCCAAGATGGCAAATGTCGAGGTATCCCAGGGATGGATCGAAACAGATCCTCTCCAGAACGTCATGCGGAAGCATAGCAAATGTTGTTCTTCTCTCATCTTCGCTGGCCATCTTCCTCGACGTTGGATGTAAACACGTAGAGCAGTGCTGCCACTTGACGGCGTTAGCTCGAAGTAGATTTATATCGTCAGCGCTCTCGCCATCTACTGGATACATGATTGACTAGCATATCACGACACACACTTACTTACACACACCTCCCCGTTATCCAGATGTTTGGGGGCCTTATATTTCTACATGCAGTCGTACCAAGCCTAAGGCATCGGAACTGGTGGCGTTGCCCTTGGGCCAAGCCTCTTGGGGGACTCAGCCCCTAGATTTGAGGTGAGGGTGCTGGAGGGGTGTCCGTCGATCTCGGCCCTCGTCGAACTCGGCCCGTCGATCTCGGCCCATGTTGATCTCGGCCCACATATTCCTACTTTCTTGCACAATGTATGTCATCGATCTCGACCTCGGACTGGGACAATGTGACTGTTGCATGGCTAAAGGGATTCAATTGTGCTTTGAAGTTGTCATATCAATTACCCTTTTCACAGGTGTAAAAAACACACGATTAACACCAAGCAGCAATAGAGCATTGTTAAATTACACATAATCCACACAATTAAAATTGTCCGGTACTTTCTTTCCGGTTGTTTTGTGTCCATTAATTTCTATCCTACAACCGTATATATATGTGACATCTATATTATACAACAAATAGTTCCGATGATAAATGTCATAGACATAGTAATAGCAATAGCTTCAAATGTAGTAGTAATAGGAAGGAAGTAGTAATATAGTAAACTGAAGTAAACAGTAATAGTAATAGAGTACATTGAAATGTAATTGTAATGCGACACTGCATTTATTACTATGCATCACATATAAGTAAACTGGTCAGTAAGCTGCAACAATTAACAACGATGCTGCTGACAAGATATCTGGCCGTATTCTTCCAACTGCTCTGGAACTGCAACAGTAAATACAAAAATAAAATAAAAGTATTTCTATTCCAAGATTCCACCATTAACATAGATAGTTAAAATATGTAGAGGTGCTCAGATAATAAATGTTTTAACTTGGATATAGATTTACTGCATATGGTCATGGTCACTATCAGCTTCACTATAAATGGTCATCTGATAGATTTAAATATTTCAGGGTCAACAGGAATAGTTATGTAAATGGTCACTGTCTCACTGGTTAAACCACAAACATTGTTTTACTGCATTCCAGATATCATTAAAAAAGTACTAAAATATATGATGCACCATACTGGCAGGGTAGACAGGAAATGTCAGATATCAAAAATATAATATTAGTTATTAAAATTATTTGAATGCAATCAGCTGCTTAAAAACATTTTCCGAACTAACTAATCCGAGCTCTTTAGCAAGTATTTCAGCTTACAACCACAACTTAAAACTATATATTACAAACAGTACCAGAATTTAGAAAATGTCTACCCTCTGTGATCGCCAGATTAACATCAATTTTAAATTTCGAAAAACCGAACAAAATCAACATTACCTTCTACCATCAGTTGGTATGTGATGGCATCTATGCTGGTTCCACATCGTATGTGGCAGCACTTCTCGCATGATTCGCACTGCACGGCTTTATAATTTGTTTGTACTCTTTTGTGGCATTCTACGCTAAGGTGTAACTGTGGCATTACAAATGAGGTGTGAATAGCCTTTCTACTACAGTAACGCACTATTTATAGAAACAACACCCGTCCCATGCATGATTAGCTGCCATAATCATATACTCAAACATTCACACCCCGTTCATTTCCCTGATTGGCTATCATGAACACCTAGAAAAGTTTAAGCCCACATCTGGAAATTCCAGTGTCGGTATTGGCTGATTCTATCAACGCTGTTCACATTCCAAGAAAATGCAGTTAATCAGGTGGGCCGAGTTTGACGTGGGCTGAGATCAACATGGGCCGAGATCGACGGGCCGAGATCGACGTGAGTCGCTGGAGGTAGGATTAGTCCCCAAATATTTAGGGAAACAGGTTGTGTTTGTATGCCTGTTACTGTGGAAGCTAGTGTTTTGGAGAGCCTTAGGGGGTGCAGAGGTTTTCAGAGTGCATAAAGGAAAGCTTCGGGAGGGGGGGGGGGTATAGCAGAGGTTTTCAAAGAGGCTGAAGGAGGTGCAGTTGGAGGTATTTGGAGTCTGAAGTAGAGCCTCAGGGGGGGTCCAGCTGGAGGTAATTGGAGAGCCTCAGCCCCAAGAAAATTCACCATGTTCTGACACAAATGATACGTATTCACAAGATGACTATTGTGTGAATGTTATTTCCTAGGTTTCACTGTCTAACTGTAGGGGATTTTGTACACCTGGCAGACAAATCTTTTAATTCTAAGAAGCAAGCATTTACCTGATGCCTAAAAGTAACCAATATTTTCAGTATAACCACGACCCAATATAATAATTTTACTGTTAATTTTATATTCCCAGTGATAACTAGTTTTTCATTTGGTCTCTCTGGAAGTGAAATGTTAGCAACATATCATTTTTTGTTTCCCAGTAATATTAACATGAGTCATGCATTGTGTAAAACAGTTCTTGAATCTGCAGTTGTCTACACAAATCATGAAATGCCAGCAACTTGACATGTTTCGTTTATTTTTCAGAACCATATAAATTACATACCCTGCACCATTTAGTTTTTCCAATGTGGATGCAATGCAGCAGGTTAGTTATCAAAACACCACTGATAAATGGTTATGCACGGACACTGAAAAAAATGACATTTAACCGACACCTTTACGAGAAATCAAACTGCTCTTTGAGCATTTTAAAGTGCGACTGTTTCGATTTGGCAACAAGCAACAAAAGCAGATTTTTGTATCTTTCTAAGCTAATGCAGACATTCAAAATCAAAACAACTGATTAAATTAATAATGATTTTACTTTCTCAGTGTGCCATTTAATCATTTGTTCTTCCAACATTTTCCAGTACCACAAGAAAACACGACATATTACATATATTAACAATTTTACATTCACACGCACGCACACACACAAAGGGGTTCATCTCACAAAAATGTTGAACTTGTCAAGTTTGTAACAATGTTTTTGCATTTTGAAATTATTCTGTCCCACTGTGTGAGAACAGTATACATTATAAATTAGATTTCTGGACGAAAAAGAGTACTTTCACAATCACAAATATCTACATAGGATTAACAATGGAATTCATGAACAAGCAGGCTGATGAAATCTTAGCAAAACAGACCTAGCTACATACATCAAAGAATAACATAACAGGATAGCGACATGTTTTAGAGATGGGTTGTGACTGGTAATATACATAGCCAGTGCATGTTTCAATGCAAACAAATGAAATCTAAAACAATTAACAGATGATCTACGGTAACATCAATATTCAAATTCACTTGTTCACTTGCTACGACTTTACTTTGCGTCACAAAACATTTGTAGCCAGTAAAAACTGAGCGTAAACAGTCAATGTAAGTACAGCTAATTATAAAGTCCTGTATAACAGGGGTTCCCAAACTGTGGATTGGTAACCATGGGGTGGGTGGGGTATATAGTTGGGGGTTCCCAAAACATGAAGTTTTTTAGAATGGCACATTTGGTATAAAATACAAAGTTGATGGGCCTCAGCCAAAGGGCAGAAATTTAGGGTGTCTAATGATGGGAAATGGTGGGAACCCCTATTGCGTAAAATACAGTACTTACTTTATCAAAGCAGACAAATATTAATGTGACAAAACTTACATGGAAATGTGCCACACTATGACTTACAAGGGGTCTGGATCTAGTCAATCACGTAACCTTTTCTTTGTTATACTTTACCAATGCTCACTTTACCCATCAAGCCATTCGATGTTACCAGCTTTGGAATAGTTGTAGAATTCACCGATTCACAGTGAAGTGTTATATCAAAATATATCAGTTTTGAAACCAAAACCAACATGCTATACACCAGCGTGTCTCATCTGAATTGATGAGATTCAAAATGTTCCTAAGCAGTGACTGTGGTCTCTATACGACTCGACGCACTTCGAAGAATCGCTTCAGGTAGTAGATCTGTCCAAGTGTCATCGCGACGAGTACGAGTGCTTCAAAGAACGACCACATGACCACCCTCGAGTTGGTGTTATCGTTCACTGAAACAAACAATAATAAAACTTCACTCATAATATAAGATAATAAATAATGTTAGATTATTTTTTAATATTACTATTATAATAGTTATTATATGCGCTAAATAGATCTTGACTCCTTGGCAGACGTGTTCAATCGACCACTATCTCAACTTCTCTGTGAAGTATTCAACCATGCTGCACAAAAACAACTCATACACAAATATCCACTACTGTGTGTAGCCAAGAACTCATTCATACAGCTGAGTGCACTGAACTTGCTCAAGGTTCAATACAGCAGCATAGGATTCAAACCCGGGTTCTCTCGATTAAGAGTCTGATACTCTATATATACACTGCACCACCATGCTCCACTGACCAAAATCATTGGAAACGTGCAAACAAGGACACCATTAAAACTTTAGAACTATAAACCATATACTAGGCCATATTTTGATAATGCATAATGGACATTATATTCAATTTAGAGAAGTATACTGTACCAGAGGCTAATTTGGAAAGAACAAAACAGCTACGAAATTGATCACAGAAGTGAGATGATTCAGTTGAGAATTTTGTTTTTAAATACAAAAATTGCTACCAAGTTTCTCATCCAGACATAGTGGAATGTTATGCAATGGAAAGTAATCTTGTGGATATGAACATTTATATATCTGCCACCTGATAATAACAATAATGTGGGGGGTAGGGTGATCATGGAAGAGAGGATGGTAAAGAAAAAAGTTCACACAACTACATCAAGAAGACCACAATACAGTCACGTACAAATAAGTTCAACCAGTTCAAAAGTACATTTTCAGTTTTAATTTGTTATAAATTTTTGCACGAACATTTTAAAATGTTTGTGAATTGTTCTTTTGCATGAATTTATCCTCCAGCAAATCTAAAATTGTCAGTGATCCCATGTATAGCTATAATTCTTACAAATCCATGTTCTCTATAGATTCTATTGTGCAATGATCAGAGCATTTTTTGAAATGTTGTTTTTATTTTTTTAATACAAAAAAATCTTGTTTTGTGGCAACAAACATGGCTAAATCTTTCAAACTATTCATGATTTAAAAAAAATGTCATTGCACACAGTAGAATATGCTGAATGCAACATTGAAAACATCATTTATATAGCATAATTATTTCCGGAGATATCCTGTTTCCAAACGCAGAAATTTGAAGAAAACATTTTGTTGTTGAGAAAATGGCTGTCAAAGATTGCATAATGGATTTCATTACATGATATCGACATGCTTGATCCATGACTAAAACTCACTTAGAGGTATGTAATTGTCATAGAAGTGAACTGTATTGATAGTATCCATACAAAGCTATAATAATCTGGAAGAAAACCATTTTCAGTATTTTTTGTCAAAAAACACCATTTCACCTGGGGTGTCTGGCCCTTTAAAATGCAGTTTTGTGTTACATTTTTGCTTCAAACTGTGAAACTGAAAAAAAATGTGTAGTTCTACTGGTAAAGTGGCAGACTAGACACGTGTGACGTACTTACCGGCCCTGTGAATCCTCTCCCGCACCTCCATGTACTCCTGCTCATGCTTCACCCCCATCAGTCCCACTGACAACTCATTGATCATCTCCTCCAACTTGTTGTGATTCGCTGCAACAAACAAACAAGTGAACAACATCCCATGCATCCCCATCATGCTGTTTTTTCATTTTCCTTCAACACAATTCTACAGTTGTTCGAAGTTGCCTCCAGGCCCGCGTTAGGCAGACTGTTTACAAGTGTGTTAACTAAGGGGGAGGGCTGGCTTTTCATTCCTCAAAGTTTTTGTTGTTTTACCTTACCTGGGCTGATAATTTAAACTGCTTCTATTAGTGATGTTTCAAAGAACCCGAAAAGGCTTTGTTTTCACCTGAACATTAGCCCATTCGCCAAAAAGTTAAAATTTTGAAAACGTAGCAATACGCTATACAACAAACTACCCTAGGTAATGCATATATTCAAAATATTCAATGATACTAATAATAATAATAAATAACTTCTAACGCGCCAATATCCTCAGACAATCCGAGCTCAGTGGAGCACCAAAACCAAAGGATCAAGCATTCTCGTACTCGTGTGATAGGCGAAAGTCGTCAACAAACGGATGGATGTGCTAGGAAGCTAGGGAGGATAGGCGATATTGAAAAGATAGGTTTTGAGGTGACGACGAAATGTAACAATATTTTCTGCCGATTTGACATTAACGGGAAGCGAATTCCATATAGTTGGCACGGCAACTGAAAAACCTCGAGTTCCAGCCTTTGTCTTAACTCTAGGAACAGATAGATAGTAACTTCGAACTACACGACCGAAGTTGTTTGGCTTGTCTAGGTGGTGTGAGCATTGAGTGTAAATAACTAGGTTGTTTGGATGAAAGGGCTTGGTAGGTGATTGTGCAGATCTTAAACCTAATGCGATATCGCACGGGGAGCTAATGCAGCGATTTTAGAAGTGGCACTGAGCGGGAAAATCGAGGAGATTGTGTGACTATCCTTGCTAAACAATTTTGGACACGTTGTAGTTTTGCAATATCCTTGATAGCAATATTATGAAGGAGGGAATTGCAATAATCTAATCTGCTGCTAACAAGAGGTTGCGATAGTCTTAGCGACATATGTCGGCGAATGCAGCGAAGATCATGGATATGATAAAAACAGCAACGGCACGTTTGGGATATGTGTTGTCTGAAATTGAAGTCGCAATCAAAGGTCACTCCTAGATTCCGTGCTGATGATAATATGTGAAATATTTTCCAACATACCGTTTAAGTGGGATATGATTTCAGAAATGCGTATCCTGTATCCACCACTATCCAGAATATCACTCACCATCCGTTTCCTTGTTGTCAATTTCCGCCTTCGGTTTCTCACCAATGTTCATACTGAACATAACGACTTTTGGTGTCATTGTCGACATCTTGTTGCTGAAGCAATACTTGTAGATACCATCACTGTGTGCAGCAAATGTGTATTTGCCATTTGATTCGCGCTCACCGGCATAGACACTCTTACCTTCAGGACCGGTGATCTGAAACACGATCAAGATTGTAAGAGTTTAATAGCACAAATAAGACATATACATGAATCACATGGTGCATGGAAAATAGGTAACAATTTTCTTTGAACACAATTATAGGGAGCCCCTGATGATAATAATACTGACTATTGCAACTGCTTTTCAGTTTCAAAACAGTTCATCCAAACAGGATGAAACAGCCCATAATTAAGATAATGCATAGCGCATAATATTCATACTGAATGATCTACTTTGAATCCGTGGGATATTACCTGGAAAATCACAAGACTATTGAAAAAGATGAACGCAGGCATTTGGCCCAAAGTTTTGGTGGCTTTTGCACTTTGTGGAGGTCTTACTATAAAAGGTAATTTCTTATGCCATGATAACAATATTTAGCGGTTGTACTAAATGCTGTCCACAACTGACCGCCAGCGTATGCCAATACAAAACACCTTTATTTAGGCTTTAAATGTCAGAGTGTCATATCAGCCATATTTAGGTAATTGCAAAAGGGGTATATTGGGAACATTAATTGATGCCTGTGGATGTTTTTAGTATGACATACTAATGTATGGTGTTTTTAGTATGGACATCAATTTAGTTATAAATTATAGTTGTGTAGGCTGTGCAGGACTATTCTTATTTCAAGTGACAGATACACATTAACTTCACATAATTTCATAAAAAACCTAGTCCTACATATCTCGGAAAGAGCTGTACTCTGACCTTAAAAAAAACGGATGAAGAACACCGGATTCTCGCGAGTATACTGCCAACTGGATGTCTCGAATTTCGCCATACGCAATAGGAACACATCGTTTTAACAACAAACCTGGACAGACACTTCCACAAGATATTCATATTATATATTTCTACCATGTATCTAATCACATTTGTACAAACAAATTGTTCGAAACGCTGTTTTGAGCGTAGTAATTACAATTTTAAAACGGCAAAATTGCGTTGCCGCAAAGACATGCTACCGTAAATAGTCGTGTTATTTACGGTTATTATTATATGCTAGGTATGTAATGTTCGTTTTTATTTTTGTAGCTTATCATGCAAATGTTCCATGTTATATTATTAATCACATGTTTTTACCAACCAGATTATTTCTTCGCTTAGTTTGTCAAAAACAACTTTTTTGTTCGACAACATCTTTACCACGGAGCACTCCCTTCACCGCAGCCTTGGTTTCACTGTTCCAATGGTAAATATGGGCCCCGGTAGTGCGAGATGTTAGTATGCCGACTTTTGACGTACAGCAAAATTGACATACACAACTATAGAGAGTATAGTATGTATAGTATACTCTATACTACATTCATAGACATAGACCATGGCATAGCCATAGACATTCACGTAGTGATAGTCATATATATATATATATAGACTAGTACCGGTAACATTCGCTAGTCCATTACATTTGATTCGTTGACAAATAATACATGTTAGTGCAAGCGGGTCAACACTTAAGAAGACACAGAAGCTTTGTAATTAATATATTATGGAATGTGACAAATATTCGTTCTTGCCTTCACGTCGATATCAAGAAATCCTCCCTCTGCCACCTCAAACATTAGACTCATCTTCGTTCCAGACGTCACTTTGTCGAAGAAGCATTCTTCGGCGTGTGCGTCTATCGTGATGAAATATCCCTCTGCTGTACCGAAGAACAGTACTGATGATATGCACAGAATTAAACTAGCCAAAAGATCCATGTTTGATACAAACGTACCCGTAGCGAGTATTTGAGAAACGTGTACAAAACACGACGTAACTTTTCTTGCCACGTACCTCAAACAAGGCAACACGCATGCGCAACGTTCGGGTGCAGGCGAAGAAGCGCGTTTGTAATTGGGTGAAAATATCAGTATTTATTATGACCACCTATTCTTTACAAAACTGCACTACGATAACTAACAAAATCGATATAAAGAAAATTATGGAAAGTTTGATTCTATTCTGTATAGACATGTACGAGACGTATAATTTGTGTCGTACCCTAATTTTCCGCCAGGTGTTCTGTCACCTAACCGGTTATTTTGGTCACCATGTGTCGCCACTATAAAAATTATATCGAGTGCGCTTGCAGGACGAAGGCATCCTGCGGTCCTATGAGGCCTTGGATCTGCGCCCTGACACCGAAGATCAGTTGGTAGAGCAGCATTTATTGTGGCTGTAGAAGCCGATTCAGAAATGACATTCCTTGCGGCATCTATTGCACTTGAAGGTGCTCTTTGTTCTGATTTCAGACTGGCTGTTTTTCCTGCACCTCCGTTTTTCTTCTGCTAGACTGCGGCGGTTCCGCTCTCCTTTTTTGAGTCCCCTGCTTAGTTCCTGCCTCCACGTGGATTGGTCTCCAACAAGCTCCTCACAGTTGTCAAATCCATGTCTAGTGCCATCAAATCTCGCTTGCAGATGTTCTTGAAGCGCAGATAGGGACGTCCCCGGCTCTCTTTCCAGTGGCCAGCTCTCCGTAAAGGTTGTCTTTTGGGACTCTTCTATCGTGCATTTGATGCACGTGGCCTAGCCAACGTAGGAGGTGTTGCCTGAGCAGGATCACCGGGACGAAAGACATGACGCAGGCGGCGTGAGAGGACATATGTATTGGGGATTCGGTTCTTTCAGGAAATCGCGGGTGGGAATGCTTTCATTCGATTCTCTTAGGTGGAATACAGTGTCCAGAACTCACTGCCGTACAAGAGTGTTCTCGGGATGCAGGTCTTGTGCACTGCCATCATTGTGAAATTCGTCAGATTTGTTGTGTTAATAATAACCTCTGCCTTGTCTGGTGCGGCCGATTGGCACCATAGGTCATGCTGTCGCCAGTCGTCGCTGGAATGACGCCGCCTGACATCCGTCAAAACAACACACACACGCACACACGGACTACACACAACAGTGACAACAGCTGCATCTGAACGAAAGCGTCTGCAATCTCGACATCCCTTATCGGAGTACATAATGTGTATGCCCAGTGTATCATTGGTAATGTTGCCGGGAAGAGCAGAACTGTGAACAAAGGAGGAGTGGAGTCTGGACGAGAAGGTGGGACGCCACACCTTGCAGATTATGAACATATATACCTATCCAATCCAAGAAACAAGTTGCATACGACCTCCGTCGACACTCACTGGTGCACCTCAACCAAACAAGAACACATTACGGACAGGTTCAAACATAACATAACATAACCGTGCAAGTGCAGTGTCAAAAGGTAAACCGCACTCTGTCACCAGTGATTGTTTGTTACACAAATGTGACGGGGACCTGGTCAAGCTAGACGTGATAGCATGCGCGTGGCTTAGGGACATGCAATGCAGCACATGGCATGCCCCCCTCTTGAATCATATGCAAGAAGATAGTTAGATGTATAATCTACATGACAAAAGCTTTTTGCTCATAAAACTATCCTCACTTGGGCAAGCGCGGTTTTTTTGTAGCTGCATTTACAATACGAACTACATAGTCTTGTAAGCATGAATTTTAAACAATTATTGTTATTAGCATATTGGAATTTGCTGGAGTGAAAATAGTCAAATCAAATCAAATCAAATCAAATCGTGACATTTATATTGCGCCGTTCCAACAATCGTTGCTCACGGCGCCGTACAGAATGTTCGGGAAAACAGGTAAGTCTTAAGGTTTGATTTAAAATCAGTGTTTGTCATTGTTGTTGCAGTCAGCTTTTGCGGTAGCAAGTTCCATAGTGTTGGGGCTGCCACGCAAAGGGATATATCACCCCAGCGACGCGTTGCACGTGGTACACATAAATGATTGTGTTCACTGGAGCGCAACAATCGAGTTGGCTGACGTTTGTTCAAACATTTGGTGATATACTGTGGTGCACAGCCAGTCAGTGCTCGGTGCGTGAGTAGAAGTATCTTATACTCTACACTAACTGGTATCGGCAGCCAGTGCAGCTTGATCAATAGAGGTGTGACATGACAGAACTTCCTGGCGCCGTCGACAAGGCGAGCCGCCCAGTTCTGTACTCTTTGCAACCGTTCTAGTTGTTTCACAGGCAGTCGGTGGAGTAATGCATTGCCAACGTCAAGTCTGCTGGTAACAAACGCATGCATGACTTGTTCTGTCGCTGCAGGTGTTAGATAACGTCTTATTCTTGCAATATTTCGGAGATGGAAAATTGCAGATTTACAGACAGCAGTCACGTGCGTCTCCAACTTCATCTCGGCATCGAACTGTACACCAAGATTCCGTACATTCTGAGTTACAGTGACCAAACAGTCTCCAATGCATAGTGTGCGCAGCTCAATTTTTCTTAGTTGTTGTGCAGAGCCGAACACGATGACTTCTGTCTTTGAGTCATTCAACTTTAAAAGTTTGTCATCATCCACGTCCTGATCTCCGCTACACATTCTTCAATACGGACGACAGCCGCAGCAATGTTCTCTTGGTGGGGTTTCACTGGTATGTAGATTTGAGTATCATCCGCGTAGAAATGACACATCAAATTGTACTTGCGAATAATCTTAGCAACTGGTGCTACATAGATGGAGAACAGCTGAGGACCCAGCACGGAGCCTTGTGGTACCCCGTATACCAGAGGACGAGCAGGCGATGTAGCACCATGAATGTGGACTGACTGGACTCTGTCTCTCAGGTATGACTTAAACCAGTCCAGTACATCTTGGACCACTCCGATAACATGTGAGAGTCTATGCAACATCACTTCATGGTCGACGGTGTCAAACGCAGCCGATAGATCCAGGAGAACCATGATAACAACATTCTGATTGTCCATTGCGTGCAGGATGTGATTCTGCACACAGACAAGGGCCATCTCAACGCTGTGATTCGGCTTGTATGCTGACTTATAGCAAAAATAGATAAGCGAGCGAAAAATGAACAACTGTCAAACACGTTCCAAAAATGCCTTTTTAATGATTGCTAGTACCAATACGGTTCGTCGGATTCCAACAATATTGATGTCATTTGAAAGTTTAAGCGTTCTGCTATTCAAACATATAAATGGTTTCCTGATAATCATTCCTAAAATTAACCGAAAACGGACCTACAACCGGGCCCGTTCCGGTGTCTTGGACAATGCGAACCATGTTGTTTCGTCGACACAGTTCACCAATCTACCGATTGAGGCACCACTATCTGATTTCATGGTATAAGCTCCACCCACTTTCAAACGGCTGCTAAAATTACATACGTGAAGTAGGCGTGACGTCACAGTCACGTATATCAACCAACCAACGCAACGAATTTAGACCCGTTGTGTGACGTACTTTATTGTGACGTCACGCCGACGTAGAGATATATAGGTTTCGCTGCGATCAAAGCACATTAGTTTCGCCGCGGTTTAAAAGTGGGTGGAGTTTATAACATGAAATCAAGAAATGGTGAAGTGCGCATGTCTGGACCTATGCAAATGAGGAAAACAGCGCCGCAATCGGAAGATTATTGTACTGAGTACCCGCCGCCAACATCGTTCGGAACCGTACAGAACACCGAAAACGGCATGATTGTAGGTCCATTTATTGGTGTTCTTTGAACGGTTACCGGGAAATCTAGATGTCGCTAGAATAACAAAAAGTGCATCCTTTCAAATGATACCAAGATCGTCGGGACAGGACGAGCCGTGAGGGTGCTAGCGATCGTAGAATTTCAGGTTTTTGACGTGTTCTGAGTTGTTCATTTTTCGCTCGCTTATCTATTTTTGCTTATAGGGATCACAGAGATTGTGCTCTGACATGTGAGATGACAATCTCGCAGCAACGACACGTTCTATTGTCTTCGATAAATAGGGTAGGTTTGACACGGGTCGGTAGTTATTCAAGACAGTTTTGTCTAGACTCGGTTTCTTCAGTACTGGCCTGATGTGCGCTTCCTTCAAGTGTGAAGGCATTACCCCCGTTCTCAGAGACAGGTTAACAATTGTCATGAGCACAGGTACAACATCGTGCGCACAGTAGTAATAGTAACAGGTGTCGAGGAAGGAAGTTGATCACCGCTGGAACTTGATGTGAAAGATAGTTTCAGGAGGAAGTAGGGGAAGAATAGATTATGGACAGGACACATAAAACGAATAGCAGTAGAATAACTAACGAAGAGAAAAGATGCCTTCAAAGTGGATGGTAGAAGAAAAATGATCAGGAAGACCCCGACTGAGATGAGAGCTTGGACTGTGTGAACATATATTTAGTGGGGTTGGGAGGTGAATGGGATAAGAGAGCGACCGTGGGGTGGGACGGAGATGGCAGTGAAACCAAATAAGTGCTGGAAGAAGGGACACCAAACCAAGTTTGAGGACAGTCTTACCCAGGCCCGTAGTCATGGGGGGGGGGGGGGGGGTTCACGGGGTTCATGTGAAGCCCACTTTTTGTGAACCTCCTTCTCCAAAATGTAAACCCCCCTCAAAATTACATCTTTAAAATGTGAACCACTAATTGTATTCCATGTTTCTCAAAAGCGTTAACCCCCCTCCTAAAAGCTGCTGGATAGTGTTCAAGCATTACAAGGAATGCCAAGAAAGCCTGTGAAGATGTTAAAGGGAGAACCGTTATCTATTAAGTGATCATCACTGAATGTATGGGTGAAAGGTCTGTTCCCAATGCCGTGTGTGAAAAGGGCAGTCACTAGAGGAATAATAATAATAATAAACATTGTTTGTTCACGATAACCTTATAAAATATACATTTTATCTTCCTAAGGGTCGTGATTGTAAAATATTAGAGTACAAGTAAATGTTATGGAAATGCTAAATAAATTATTAAAATAAAATAGTAAATTGGATAATGTAGTTAAGATATACTTAAATACATGGTGTGCTGCAATAGTCCATGTGTGGTAGAACGTAGCTGTTGTAGAACGTCGTCCGTGCTTGGTATGGAAAGTATTTCTTTATTCTGCCGTGAAGTGCGAGGTTTCCGGCAATCGTGTTGTGTGTCTTGTGCACATGGGCGTTCCAGGTGAGGAAATTATCTACTTGACTTATCTACTTCAATGTGTATCAAAGGACCATTGCATCAAATTAGCCATGCAGAAGGACTTCACACTATTCCAGGGTCTCCTGTTATGAAAACGCATGGGGTAACAAATACACAAGAAGCCAGTTTTACACCAAACGTAAAATTATGAGTCTTAATTGTAATCACTCAGAGGTGACAGATGCAGACCAAATACTGGTGAATAAACACGGCGACTGTCAAAGAGGTTATTCTCAACAACTGAAGATTAAGATGCGTTGCGAGTGTATTTCTGAAAAGCTGCAAACCCGATAGACAAACACATCTGGCTTAACACGAATCACAATTTTCAACTATTGAGCTGTAACACGAATTTCACTGAATAATTGTATTTAACCAATAAAAAATAAAGTTTCGCTTCACCTATTTAAAAATGCACGTGCTGTGTTCTGTATAGTTATAAAATACAGTTTGTGTTTCCTGGAGTCAGTGTGGTGTACAGGATATGGTACTTGACTGTTTGACACCTAGAATTTAATTCAAATTCCACAAGAGGACAATAATTTTTCTAATCTCCTATTTACCGGGCATGTTTTATAAAGGTTTGTTAATTTACTAACTTAATTATGTTTATGATAATTGTGGAACATTTGCACATCAGATCATATAAATATAATATATTAATTGATTGAAAACCAGATTGTAAATGTCACACTTTAATTGTTTATTCTGAAAGAAAAAAAAACTTGGGCACACCCACACTCCTCTGTGCCTCGTTTATTATTTTAATATGATCATATTCAAAACAACTGCACACACGGCGAAGGGTTTCGAGTAAATGATCCAGTTATATTAACAACAAACTATTACCGCGTGTTGGCTTTTCTGAATACAATTGGGTGTAAATTAGGCTTAATCAGGCAACAAAATGGGACCAATCTCCACAGACCACATATGAGTCCCATTTTTTGGAAAACGCACCCCCAAAACGATCTCGTTGTGGGCCTGATGGGGATGCTAATGTGGTGTTTGTATATACAATAAAAGAATATAACACGAAACCATACGGTCCACCAATCTCACACCCACTTCATTGTTCTTCCAGTTAGAAATGTAACCTTCTGCATTATGGGCCCTCACGTGAACACGTGGGGCCCTCTGCCTTGTGAAAAAATAAAACCCCACATGAATTTGTGGCGCCCCCTGGAGTCTAAGTGAAGTGTTCACACCGACGGCAGTGGCGTTATCCATGGGGAATAAAGTTCGTAGTGATGAGTTTAGTCATGAAGATGTCGTTTCTCGGAGCATATGACGTCAGCATCACGATGACAGCCCTCGGTTTGACCTTCGTCTCGCCGGTCAGCTGGCCTGCCGAGTCGGTGGCTCCTGTCGATGCAGTTGCGGTCGATCGGTAGACCCAACTTGCTCTTGCAGATCCTTGCCCCGGCTTCAGTCGTATCCTTCTCGTGTTCCGGTATACCTTGGAAAACGAGACAGTTTCGCCAGCTATACTATTCGAGACTGTCTGTCTCGTCCCGCAATCGTTCGCTCTGCTTTTCGAGCTCGCTGACTCGCGCGTGCAGTGCTGCGGTCGCCTGCGCCGACCTCTCGCTATCCATGATGACCGCCTCGTACAGCTGCTGCTTAATATCGTCCATTGTCTTAGCGTGCAGCACAGAGTCCACAAGTTTCGCCGTGAACGACTCATTGTCCATCAAGCTGGTGATTATGGCATCTGTAACTGACGTGACGATAGCTGTCATTATCTCCGCATCGTTTTCCAGCAGTCCGACGATCGCCATCCGTACATTGGAAGACATGGATTGTGACCTCCAGCCGACCCCCTGCTGCATGGTCAACATTCATGCGATCTGTGCGAACCAACAATGATGCAGAAGGTTGGCACAGTCGACTGAACCACCATGCTCCCCATGACCACCTCAATGTGTACCTCCTCGTAAAATCCCTATACCATGAGGCATCAATCCTGCCCTTGCAAACGCGTCTGGTGGCACAGCGCAAGCTGTACCGCTATCAGAGCAAAACGTCTCGAACCAAGCAGGCTGCACTGAAACAGCTGTGGCTCTCGTACGAGTGTGCTGACCGGACAATCAGTACATCGGACTACTTGCGGCATTGCGCCAACTTAGCCGACCATGTGGAGGAGTAGCTCCGAATGTGAAACAGTGGCACTGTTCATGGGATGTTAGGGCTAAGATTGACATTTTCTTATACAAATTAGCTAAGATATGGTTGCTAAATAAATTAATTTAGTGTGCATTAATACCTTACCTTAGGATACCTTAGGACTGTTCTGATCGCAGGATCCTCTCGGTTCTAGTGTTTACTGTTAGTGGGGCTTCGTAGTCGTATATTTCCTCGGCTGACCAGAATTTATCAAGGCGGTTTTTAAATGAGTTTATTGATTTTGCTTGTATTACTGAATCAGGTAAACTGTTTCTATCCAGTTAATCAGTTCTTCTGAAATGTTGAAGCTTTTTAATTTAATAATTAATCTTTTATGTGGCACGGTGTCAAAGGCTTTTTTGAAATCCATATATATAACATCAGTGTGGTTGCCCTTATCCATTTCTTGAGTCCATTCATCTATTATTTTGATTAAGATATATAAATCCATATTGTTTTTGACTAAATAGATTATTTACTTTCATGTAGTTTGTAATGTGATTTCTAAAAAAAAATTCCATACATTTACAAACTATACTTGTTAAACTTATTGGGCGGTAGTTACTAGCTAGCTTCTTGTAGTTACTATAGCTAGCTTCCTCTTTCCAGTCATTGGGAATGCAGGAAGTTTTAATCGAAGTTTCAAAAATTTGTTTTAAGGATTGACAAACGTCGAGTATACTGCTGTTACATAGATATATGGTGGTGATGGTGGTTGGTGGCGGTGGTTAAAGTCAAAATATTATAAGTGATACGTTATGGTCAAGACATTTCAGCATATTTAAATAGTCACATGTATGCATGCTTTATTAGTTAATAAAAATACTAAAACTCCATCCGGATTTCATATTACATTATTGCTTTGTGTTTAGTTGTGGAACGGCCGAGTTGTATTTAGCAGGTCAAATCTGAATTATTGTTTTTAAATTTCACGACGATGGGCGATAATAAGGCATGTTAAAAACGCGCCGAAATTCCGCAGAGTGCAAACATTATCGCAAACAACCACTCATTTTGTGTTACGTTCGTGAATAAAAACAACTAAAAACAGTAAAATAAATTTGGGACAAATCGTCCAAGCGTTTTGGGACATCCAAATTAAGTACATATCGTCTAGGACATATGTGACTTGGGACATAACGTCCATACACCGTACATTGTTGTGGACGAGCTCGCGGACGTCGCCATCTTGGCTACGCTGTTTCCTTGGCGAAGTTTCTTCTCGCGACTCTGGTTTTGCGTCCACCTTTTTGTTAGATTTTCTTCCCGTCATCTTTTTCATCGTAGTGTTCGCTGTTTATTAATAGCTGTAGGTAGATAAAGTGATGATGGTTACTTATTACGGAGATCTTCGATTTTCGAGGATGGCTAGGAGTTCGTATTACAAGATGGAGGTGGAGGGAAAAAGTATAAATTGGTAAAATGTGAACCCCCATTGTAAAAAGCTGGCTACGGGCCTGTTACCCATACTAACTTCAGGAGAAAAAAGTAAAACAACATCGACCTGTTGCCTTGAAGCTTACCTACGCCAGAACGCGGACAGTCGGTGATTGCTCATGATTGTCCGCGTCCTGGCATGGCCGATGTTCAAAAGAACCGATCAATTATGTTCCCTGACAAAGATCGACTGCATGTGTGTGACGGTGTGTGACTGTGATTGTGTTACTGCGGGTGACTGGGTGAGACTGTGCGTAAGTATGCGTGTCTCTGTGCCTGTGTGCGCATGTGTCTGTGTGTGCGCGCGTATGTGTCTAGGTCTATGTGTGCATGCGTGCGTGTGTGCGTGCGCGAGTGCGTACGTGCAGGCCTATGTTATGTTAGATATTCAGGGGCGTAGCTAGCCGTACGGTGCATCAACATCAATTTGTCAAACCAAAAGTTCCATTTAAGAGTGGCCGCTGGAAGCCCTGATAACGTTGTACCTCTTGGCAAAGAAAATGTCATCACTAACTTGTACAATTTACCAATACTTTGATGACACAGGATTAAGTTACTAGAAGCAGGCAGCCTTTCCACGAAGCTGCTACCGCTGTAGTCTCACAGCTACAGCAGGTTGTGGAATGCATTGTTTCATAGTAGAGCTAGCAGGACAATTTGAGCAAGAAATAAACACTTGTTATCCCGGCAGAAGTAACTGTTGCTCTGCTACACTAGAGGTTTATATTAACTTTTTATCAGAGATGGATTTCATGTAATAATAATAAGGTAACTTATTCTGCGCCTGCATCTCATCTTAAACCAAGCTTAATGGCAAATGTAGAAGTCATGTGTTTTTCTCCGTTATTCCAGTGCCATTTTTATGTTTTATTTCGGCTTCGAAATACACCCAATTGCAGTTGGATACACAGCTTCGCACTACACCAGATCCCCTCTACATAGGCGTCAGGGTGGAGGTAATATTGGGATGGGGCTGGAGCTCACAGAAACCCTTGGAGTGCACCCAGTGGCGTAGGCAGGATTTTGTATTGGAGGGGACCATCCGGCATTCAATGAGTAGCGTATGTATGTATGTATGTATGTATCTGTGTGTGTATATATAATATATATTATCAAAAATAGATAAGCGAGCGAAAAATTAACAACTGTCAAACACGTTCCAAAAACGCCTTTTGAATGACTGCTAGTACCATTACGGTTCGTCGGATCCCAACAATATTGATGTCGTTTGAAGTTTAAGCTTTCTGCTATTCAAACATATAAATGGTTTCCTGATAATCATTCCTAAAATTTACTAAAAACGGACCTACAACCGGGCCCGTTCCGGTGTCTTAGACACTGCGAACGCTGTTGTTTCGTCGACACAGTTCACCAATCTACCGATTGAGGCACCATTATCTGATTTCATTGTATAAGCTCCACCCACTTTCAAACGGTTGCTAAAATGACATACGCGAAGTAGGCGTGACGTCACAATCACGTATATCAACCAACCAACGCAACGAATTTAGACCCGTTGGGTGGCGTACGTTATTGTGACGTCACGCCGACGTTGCGATATATATATCGGTTTCGCTGCGATCAAAGCACATCAATTTCGCCGCGGTTTAAAAGTGGGTGGAGCTTATCACATGAAAATCAAGAAATGGTGAAGTGCGCATGTCTGAACCTATGCAAATGAGGAAAACAGCGCCGCAATAGGAAGATTAGTGTACTGAGTACCCGCCGCCAACATCGTTCGGAACCGTACAGAACATCGAAAACGCCATGATTGTAGGTCCGTTTATCGGTGTTCTTTAAACGGTTACCGGGAAACCTAGATGACGCTAGAATAACAAAAGTGCATCCTTTCAAATGATGCCAAGATCGTCGGGTCAGGACGAGCCGTGAGGGTGCTAGCGACCGTAGAATTTCATGTTTTGTGGACGTGTTCTGAGTTGTTCATTTTTCGCTCGCTTATCTATTTTTGATATTATATATATATATATATATACTGTATATATATATGTGTGTGTGTGTGTGTGTGTGTGTGTGTGTGTGTGTGTGTGTGTGTGTGTGTGTGTGTGTGTGTGTGTGTGTGTGTGTGTGTGTGTGTGTGTGTGTGTGTGTGTGTGTGTGTGTGTGTGTGTGTGTGTGTGTGTGTGTGTGTGTGTGTGTGTGTGTGTGTGTGTGTGTGTGTGTGTGTGTGTGTGTGTGTGTGTGTGTGTGTGTGTGTGTGTGATGAGGCGCCGGCATTCAACCAATAACTTCACAACAAATCCTTACCGCGGCCGCGGCGTCGAGTGAGCTTCACAAAAATGCCCGTGTAATAAATTCACGATACGAAGTTCCGACTACCCAGTGGAAAATCGACTAGATAAATTGCATTGGCCGCAACGTGCAACTTGATCTTAGTCCAGTAACTAATCATCTAGTCGGGCAACTATCATGTTGCATCCTTGTGTTGATATATTAATAGGCATTAACCATCAGGCACATTGTTAATGATAACAGTTCGTTGCTCTGTCACCTCTTGGACTGCAGCCTGCTGAATGCTTATCGCCTACGGTAGAAGCGGCGGTTCCTCCACTTTGGGCAACTTAATCCCATTTGAATGATGACAAATGTCTTTGTCAAAGACTGGGAAGTCCTACACAGGCACCCCTACAATCTCTGCACCTTGTTATGAGTCAAGCAACCAGTTATAGGTCCTCAGTCCCCTACTCTCCTAAATTTCCGGGTTTGGGGGGGCACGGCCCCTTGGTCCCCCATCTGGCTATGCCACTGAGTGCACCCCCATTCTTGAGTTCGCCAAAACCTTCAACCACACCCTTTTGTCAAAATATTGAAGGGTAAAACTATCTCCAGCCCCCCCCCCCCCCCACCAAAATTATGGGGACTTAGCCCCCAGCTCGGGGCCATTTGGCTCTCTCTCTCTCTCTCTCTCTCTCTCTCTCTCTCTC
>OZ023213.1:34191277-34363777 GCA_963995525.1 Escarpia spicata
TATATATATATATATATACTATATATATATATGTCTGTATATATATATTGTATATAATTTTTTTTCTACATTTATCTATGCGTGCTACGCCCATGATATTATACGAGAAGAACATTCGCGGTTCTTAATTGTAGTTTTGATGGTTAGGCTAGAAAATAAAAGATCGTCGATGTTCCTACTTTCGTCGGTTTGAGACAACGATAATATTCAGAGAACTTTTATAATGAGATTGTAACTCACCAGGTGTCAGCACTGCGACCAGTCTTGCGCCTGCGCCGTGGACAGAACGTATATGACCTGTCAATCATTCCTCTAAATGGCGGAAGCGTTGCACTATTGACTGTGTAGTGTTATGTTGATTTTAGATCGCTTCACTCATTGTCGTGTGTTTTAATTTGTCGTCCAGTCGACTCGATGCCGACGCAAATGGAGAGTCCAACGAACGGTTTACATGTCGTCGATGTTTACGACATGGCGATCTCAATAGGGAAGGAGTTTGAAGTGATAATAGACAAGTATGGATCTGACGTTCTGACGAAGCTTATGCCTCAGGTGATTCTAGTGCTGGAACACTTGGAATCGCTGGCTGGCAGGAGTCAGAAGGAGAACGACGAGATCGCCGATCTAAAGCGCACAATCGAGAGACTTCAGGCGGAGAGAACGGCAAAGGAATACCAGCGTGAGAAACATGAACGCGTACGTATGGATAACAGTGAACTTAGTCAATTTGTGAGTCATTGTCAGACACTGGCACTCATCCAATGCTATTGCTTGGGCTGCCGCCCACTTTCGTTTAACATTTTATTTAAAATAATTTCATTTTTATTACAATCAGTAGTAGAACACTATAAAGCCATAGTATCTGTGAATTGTTGTTCATCATAAATGTACACTATGTTGACCAATGACGTTCTGTAACAAAGTTACAAACGTTTCTTCTTCTTGACATTCATATGCGGGTTGATATGGGGTACGTGGGGGTGTTATATAGCACAATAGGGCAACATTTTACTTAACTAATATTAATAACTGGTTGCCTTAATTGGCCTACATTATTATCAGCATCCGCATACTTGATAGTTTAGTGGCTCCAGCATAGTGCCTAGAACATCTGACTCAATCGAGAGAACCTGGGTTCTAATCCTGTGCGGCAATATCAAACCGTGGACAAGTATGTTCACTCCAGGTTGCTTCAGTTTACTCAGCTGTATGAATGAGTACCTGGCTATAGACAGTGGTGGATTGTACGAATAATCTTTGTGCGTTAATTGCAGCCATATATAATGAATAGCACACCTCATATCAACTGAAATCTATTCTAAACTGTTAAGTCTACAAAAATAATTGTTTTCGTTGGAATGATCTCAAATAATGACAGGGTACGTGAGTCGTTATCATTTAAACTCACATCCATCTTACTTGAATCTTAGAATCTTAGACCTTTGTAAACAGGATACCTGTAAAATGTCCTTATCCTACATGATTTACATACCACACATACATGCACACAATTATAGCACAATGTGATTTATTTGTTTTTAATTTAACACGGATATGAACTATGATAAGAAAATACATGACATTGTAAAAATATATCAATACTAAATAACTAAGATGGGTGCTACCCCCATTCAGCCACAACAGCACGTTAATTTTATGTAGTATC
Organism: Escarpia spicata; assembly: GCA_963995525.1. NCBI lineage: Eukaryota > Metazoa > Annelida > Polychaeta > Sabellida > Siboglinidae > Escarpia > Escarpia spicata. The sequence goes on from OZ023213.1 coordinate 34,192,944, forward strand.
CTCTACGGATACATTGCTAAGAAGAACTGTTTGGTGTAACCCCCTGGGCACCCAATTGACGGCACCAGTCACTGGGATATGGGGAACTATTTAAAATTAAAGAATGAAACATCAATAGTTGAAATTATGAATAATATATACAACCCGTCTCTTTTAGAGTTTAACAAATACAGGTATTATTATTAATTGCAAAGTTACAGACACTTCAGCGGTTTAAGTCCTGCTTGAACGATCTAGTGACAGATTGTGCTATCTTGTCAAGTATGCTTACTGTTAATATGTAACAATCCCTTCAGTGAAGTGGCCCTTCCTTCTATGTTCTCAAGCTGTGTACACAATCCAAGCAATGTCTGCAATGAGATGCCACTAACCTGCTCTTGAGATGTATAAATTGCCAATTAATTAGTTCACCAATCCCTCTGTTCAGCATTACTACCAACATGCTAAAGTTACTCTAATTAGAGCACTGGTAATTAGGTGTATAGATAGCAGATGTGATGACAAAGTAATAGCCACATTCAACATGGGTTATTTTAGTCTATCCTCTCATATCAGATGTATATAAATATTTCTGAAATTGTTCTAACTTGACTTATGGTGACATTTATGAGAACGGGGAACTCTGCAGACAAGAAGAAAGGTCAAAGACGATCAATAGACTGTACATTACGTAAGATAGAACACAACATGGTCTAAATATATCCTGCTTGACCAATAAGGACAACTTGAAATTCCAGGTTAAAATCTGTAACACTAGTCAATGCAACCTTCTATGTAACATGCATGGTTTCACAATGCAACCTTCTATGTAACATGCATGGTTTCACAATGCAACCTTCTATGTAACACGCATGGTTTCACAATGCAACCTTCTATGTAACACGCATGGTTTCACAATGCAACCTTCTATGTAACATGCATGGTTTCACAATGCAACCTTCTATGTAACACGCATGGTTTCACAATGCAACCTTCTATGTAACACGCATGGTTTCACAATGCAACCTTCTATGTAACACGCATGGTTTCACAATGCAACCTTCTATGTAACACGCATGGTTTCACAATGCAACCTTCTATGTAACACGCATGGTTTCACAATGCAACCTTCTATGTAACACGCATGGTTTCACAATGCAACCTTCTATGTAACACGCATGGTTTCACAATGCAACCTTCTATTTAACACGCATGGTTTCACAATGCAACCTTCTATGTAACACGCATGGTTTCACAATGCAACCTTCTATGTAACACGCATGGTTTCACAATACAACCTTCTATGTAACACGCATGGTTTCACAATGCAACCTTCTATGTAACACGCATGGTTTCACAATGCAACCTTCTATGTAACACGCATGGTTTCACAATGCAACCTTCTATGTAACACGCATGGTTTCACAATGCAACCTTCTATGTAACACGCATGGTTTCACAATGCAACCTTCTATGTAACACGCATGGTTTCACAATGGGTTTATTTTTTGTCTCAATTGAAACCCCAAAAAAGTCTGCCTTCTGAGTGAACAGAACAGCTTTCTGTTTCAGACTCAGTTTAACATGTAATAAGCAATTCTAAAATAATTGTTCTTGTTTATTAAGGGCCCCCTGAAGCTACAGGGAGGGATTTCTCCCTTTGGGAATGTCTGAATTAGATATATGCAGTATATACACCAGAACTCGGTGTCCATTTTAAACTGGGTCTTACAGACAATTGTATAGGATTATGTGAAAAAAGTTACACCACTTAGCTTCCATCCTGATTTCCCAGCTTCCAAACATTAAACAATATGTATGGATATTTTTACCATCACAGTTAGCATGTGTTATCTGCTGTATAATAATTTTGCCTTTTACCGTTGAGTACTACAGAATTTCCAAAATGCACAGACCATGAAAAAACAACACACAAAATCACAGGCACTGGTAATCATATTAAAACAGTACCAGTAGTCTTTTTATGATGTGTTAATGGATTTACCAGTATTGAGGTCATAAAATGAATAACAAATGTCACTTGAAAGGTAACAATGTGATGTAATGCCATGTCATGTGTGTGATTTCTGATGACATCCATGAATAGCCATCTAGAACCAATCCTGTCTTGTCGCTTCTCGCAACTCATCCATTGTCAACTGTGCTGTATCTTTCATCTCATCCGTCCGTATCATTCACGCAGTGTCTTCCAATCTTCCGCTTGTCTTCACCCTTTCTCAGTATTATTGGCTTTTTAAACCTGTTGCCTCTGTGGGAAATAAATACTATAATAATTTCATTACTACTATTGGCGTATTTCTGTGCGAAATATAACATCAGAAGAAATATAATGAGTGAAAGGGCAGAGAGTGGCTCCTATGAAAGTGACATAATTGTCTTAACAGAACTAGGAATCACTGAGCCCTGTTTATTGTTCCTTGTTTTACTATATTGTTTTTAAGACGCGATTGTGAGTTTCGTTTAATTATAGTTGAAGTATATGATATATCCAGCGTAGTCATATACGGATATGCTATACAATGGTGTCAAATTAACATCTTGTTTTTGTTCAGTGTCTACTGGTATATTTAAAATATATTAAAATAAAGGTCACTTCTTATATGCTGCGGTATATAATATATATATATATATATATTATATACCGCAGCATCCAGTACTTGTGCTGAAAGTGCTATTGTGACAGGAACATGATTTCCATTGCAATAAACCAAGCACTCAAGAGAAATTCTAAACAGTATTTTGTCTGCAAAGAAATGTTTATTCTTGAATTGTATGTGTAACACATTCCGATCTGTTCTATATACCACCTTGTGTACCTGAGGAAGCAGATTTTTCAGACGAACTGCAACCCAATTTTCCCACCCTACTTAATATCCATACAATTGATCCATTATATGTGATATGCATACTTTGTATTGTTCATATTATATGCGATATGCATACTTTGTATTGTTCATATTATATGTGATATGCATACTTTGTATTGTTCATATTATATGCGATATGCATACTTTGTATTGTTCATATTATATGTGATATGCATACTTTGTATTGTTCATATTATATGCGATATGCATACTTTGTATTGTTCATATTATATGCGATATGCATACTTTGTATTGTTCATATTATATGTGATATGCATACTTTGTATTGTTCATATTATATGTGATATGCATACTTTGTATTGTTCATATTATATGCGATATGCATACTTTGGACAAAGTGTATTGTTTATATTTTAAAGTACTTAAATAAAATAATTTTTCTGTTTAAAGTTTGAAACAATTAATTGTCCATTCAATTACCCCAGATACATTCCCATGTCCCAATAATGTATTTTTATGCATAAATTAATACGCATGATTTGTGGCAGTTCGCACATCATTTTGGACAATAATGTGTGAATCTGCCACAGTTGTGTTGATGTATTTTAATGGTTTATTTTTACATGGCCCCTAAAGTTCCCAGTAGCTGCATTAGTTTCACAATGAGGTATGAATACCAGGTCATCCTTTGAGTAGCACAAAATCAATAACATAGAATACGATGATAGATAAGCTAGCCAAAATTATTGGGCGTTTGTATTGAGGAATGTGCTTCAATCTAGTAATATTTACCAGGTGAATGCACAGCTACAACTTGTGGTGAACAAGCCACTATTGTTATGGACTGTTTTGGCATCTTTCCAAACATACCACACATTTAATGGATTGTGGGCATACAAGCAAAGTCGAACAAGGACATTCAAAAGCACGATTGTTTTGGTGACACTGAGCCAGCATTCACCGGTGAATGTGTTTTATAAATCTTAAATCGTCAGAGCATGTGGAACGCTTGAAATAATGTTGGTGACAGTGACTACAGTGGTGCAAAGGGTTATTAAGGAGGGTCATTTTATTTTTTACAACAGGTGCAAATACGTGTGTGCAGTTTTATTTTAACTTTGACCATAGGTATTGGGAATTTATGGTATATGTTCATTAATGCACCATGTTACCATAGTACAAGGGTGATATTCAGAAAGAGATAATATATAAATTATGTTAAAAAAGTGTAGCTCATTAATCATTTTGATGATCAAGAGATTAGAATAGTTTTTATTGTAACATAAACAGGATATTACTGTGTAATTGAGGAGTACAGTAGCGCAGCGGTAAGAGCTCCAGACTCTCGACTGAGAGAACGCGGGTTCGAATCCTGTGCGGTGGTGTCAAACCATGGGCAAGTTCATTTACTCTATATTGCTTCAGTTCACTCAGCTGTATGAATGAGAACCTGGCTATAGACAGTGGTGGTTATTTGTGTATGAGTAGTCTTCATGCATTAATTGCAGCATGGTTGAAAGCTTCCCAGAAAATGTCGAGATGGTGTTCGATTGAGCAGGTTTGCCAGGGAGTAAAGTGTAAAGCGTTTTGAGCAGTCCTGAGGACTGGATACTGCGCTATATAAGAACTTACCTTTACCTTTTTATTTTTAAATGATCAGGTTTGTACTTTTAAATGGCTACATATCTATTGTATGTGAACTCTCAGAAGTGATGTTTATATCGGTTTTTTTGCCCTGCAATCCTTCATATAGACAGTGACGTTTGTGTGTTTGTTACCGTGTTTAGTTACTCCAAAAGAGACAGTCACATAAAGCAGTCTTGGATGCCGTTGTTTAATCAAGATTCTTCATCATCCATTCAGGCTGTGTAAGACATTTGCCTATTTTTAAACATGTCTTCTGTGCTCGAATGTTGCCTGCAAATAGCAATTCTCTCATGTAATTAGGCTAATGTCAACAGCTAGGGAAGCTTGAAAAGAGTGTGATATAACTCAGAGTCTCCTCCAGTGGACTGAGGCCATTCACACGAGTTCATTGTGTGTCCTGAAAGAGGACCTAGAAGATAACATTGATAGACTTATGTGAATTGTTAGAAGCTTGCTATCAAAGGAATAACCCTGTCATGCATGTGTATAGGTGGACATGGCTGGTTCATTCCAGGGCGGTCACATCGTACAAATTCATTAACAAATTAATATTTATGACGAACAAAACTGAGCAACAAAAAGATTAGTATTTACATTTGCTGAGCAAATAAAAGGGCCTTTGGAATATGTACTCACTAGTTGTTCTTACATAGTCTGGCAGGGTTTGAGGCATGTGAGGTCATACCACCTTTCATATGTTCACTGCTGAAAATAAGTTTTGTAAGGAGGTACATCTCTATTGAGAAGTAGAAAACAGGTCATGCATGACCAGGGAGGCGTGGCCAGGTCACAACATTTATAGTGGACGTTTCTTGTGCAAACACTTGCAGTTCATGTCTATAAAGAAGATGTTCTTGCATTGGTCATCTTTTCTCTTGGTTTCTAGCAGTTCTAAAGGTCAGATCTTCTGTATTGACCTCTTGCAGCGGTACATCAGAGCACACCTTTCTCCACATCTTGTAGTATCCCCATGTCAGACCTTTGTGACCCTTCAACAAATGTTGATTGCCATCAGTTTAAAGTTGAATGAAATGGTATAGAAAAACATTAACTTGACTCACTTAATATCTAATAAAAACATATATTAACACAACACATTTCACCATTTCCAAAGTTTTTATGAGGGAAATGAGGGGTGCATCTAGTAATGTGGTCTGTCCAAAGCTGCATTCACACCTACATAATTAAAACGGTTTAGCTAAACCGTTTTAGTTTAGCTAAACCGTTTTAGTTAAACCGTTTCATGTTTGAAAATTGTGAGCGTTCACACATGCAATAGCTAAACCGTTTTAAGGAGGAAGTTGGTATGCGCACATGCACAAGCTGGCATAACAAAAGGCCAGTGATACTGTTACCGCCAAGCAGTTGTCATTGTTAACGATGTCCCCCTGACCCCGCATCGGCGCCCTCGCTCAGGTCGCGGTTCAGACGATTGGCAATGCACCGATATATAATTATATTTCCTTCTAAATCGGACTGCACCTGGTCGTCTCCCTACAACTCCAGTAACAGCTGAACTTCCCCATCGTCCCAATTGTCGCGTCACACTTGCGTTTCTTTAGATTTTGCGTCGATCGAAGACATGATTGCACCGAAATGTTGTTTGTTTACGTTATAGACAGGAAGCGATGAGACGCGAGATCGAATGCGCATGACTTTGACGTGCTTAAAACTTTTTAGTTAATCCGCTTGCGTTCGCACTTGCAACTTGAACCGTTTTTAGCTAAAAACGGTTTAACTAAACCACCTACTGAAATGGATTAGCTAAACCATTTTAGTTAAAACGTTTTATCGCTAAATCGCGTTCACACGTCTGTTTTTTGACTGGATTAATTAAAACGTTTTAACTAAACCGTTTTAAAGTGTTATGTGTGAACGCAGCTTAACACAGCCATTCTTAACCCCTAGTTCTTAACCCAAAATTGGGTCACCAAGCCATTCTTATTGGGTCGCAATAAGAGTCTCCAGTGACTGTCCTAAGTTTCCTGCATTGTCCTGCTTGTGCATACCACATGCTTGAGAGACAAATTATTTTGCTAAAAATATTGCATGAATTTAAGACACTGTGTCGTCATACAATATCACATGGCATTTCAAATTCTTGACATTTGGTGTAAACTGTATTCAGGTCGCATCCATCTGGTAATAATGCTCATGTCGTATTCTACTTGGTTCCACCGAAAATGCATCCATCAATCCATGCATTGAGCAAAAATTTGTGCCAATTAATTACATACTGTACCTTTCAAAGTACACTTTCGCATACAATTACAAATTTACAGCTTTAATCAGCATGTCCAGGCACATTGTATTATCTGTCCAACTGCCTGGCTCTTTATTATTACCAGTATGAAGTAAAGTAACATAATCTCTTTCAAACATTATTGAAATGGTACTACAGGTGTATCATCAAGATTCCGTCCAAAACTTTTGTTTTTGAATTGCAAGGTTTACAAGTGCTCTTTTTACATTGATACTAAACCATACAACGGCACGGGTTTGGTGATTCCTTTGTGTTCAGTAAGCAAGATTACTAATGTTCTCATTTATTTATGTTAATTATGCCTACTGGGTCGCCATGCCTACTGGGTCGCCATGCAAATCCTGCGACCGGAATTTGGGTTGCAGCCAAAAAGGTTAAGAACCGCTGGTCTAACAAAACCATGTTTTTATGAATCGTAGGTTCACCTGGACTGCTCCAAGCTGTGACCGTGTGATATATGTCCATCCATCAATATCTTGACCAGCCAGTTACGACAAACAAATGAGCTGATGTCTAGTTAAGTGAGACAGGTCAGCTGGGGTAGACACTGACCACTGTCACAATGACCGGTAGGAGGTGACCGCTGATGAGGAAACATTGACCAGATTACAATAGATGACCTTTAAGTACCATATTCCTCAAAGGTTGTGGATAACGAACCTTTGCTGTTCCACCAAAGTGGTGCACTGGCGAACGGAAAATTGCATTATCCCCACGTAATGTTATTGGGTAGATTTCCCACGAGCTCCTGCATACACTGTATATAACAAATGTTAGTCCTGTTTGTATCTATTGGCAATGAGAAAGAAAACAAAAAAAATTACCCTAATGCAAAAAAGTGAGCATTTGTGCGAACGACTGCTGTTTATTTTCCTAAAATTATTTATATTCTAAATCGTCTCGATGTTTACTAGGAAAAACTTAACGAATCAAATGTGTAGATATTATCCCTTCATCGCTGTTGCTTTGTGGTGACTTCACTTCACCATGACGTGGGGGGGGGGATATTTTTGGGTCCAGGTCAAGAACACTCCCAGCTACAAGCCCTGCTGGTCCAAACCTTTTGACTGGGATGGCTTTTGAGTTTTTATTCCATCCAGTCATTTCTATGCATAGTCTAGCCAGCCTGGTCATTCTTCTGCTGTGCATAGCTGGTTCAGTAGGCATTGATTGGTCCATTTCTTTATGTTCTGCCATTTTCCTTCTTATCTTGCCCTCTGGGGTGCCTTGCAGGATATTTTTGAGATGGTCAGCTAGGTACTAGAAAACAATGAAAGTCTACCATCTCTCCCCCTGGAAAAGCAGCGTCCTGTACGCATAGATTCTACTACTTAGAAACAATTTACATGCAGTGGTTTTTAGGCAGGTATATGTTAGAGTGATGCCATTCGACTGACACGATCTGGTGGTAATGCTGCCAGACGCTATTACATTATTGATATTTTGGGTTGGGTGTTTGAGGCGGGTGTTGATTCACTTGTGCCTCCAAGTTGACAGATTCTGCATTGCATCGATGGTCCCAAACGACAGGTTGAGATATTTTGTGAAAATGAATTAAGTTTTGTAGGCTGTGTGTGTCTATTTGTGTATGTGTGCATGCGTGCGTGCGTGGGTGCATGCATTTATGTATGACTGTTTCTGTCAGGGTGTGTCAGTGGCAGTATATGTGTGTGTGTGTGTGTGTGTGTGTGTGTGTGTGTGTGTGTGTGTGTGTGTGTGTGTGTGTGTGTGTGTGTGTGTGTGTGTGTGTGTGTGTGTGTGTGTGTGTGTGTGTGTGTGTGTGTGTGTGTGTGTGTGTGTGTGTGTGTACATGCATGCATGCATTTGTATGTAAGTAAGTGTGCCCGTGCGTGCATATGTGTCCGTGCATGCATGTGTGTGTGCATGCATGCGTGTGTGTTGTGTGCATGCATGCATGTGTGTGGCATTTATATGTTTGTGTGCATGTGGCAGGTGTGTGTCTGTGTGTGTGCATGCGTGTGTGTGCGTGCATGCATGTGTGTGTGCATCTGCATGCATGCTTGTGTGTGCATGTGAATGGTGTGGTGTGTGCATGCATGCATACGTACATGCTCATGTCAGTTGTTTCTATTGGACATCATGGACAACCAGATATGCCATGGAGCTCTGTAGTGGAATACATAGATATATTGGTAGGATATACAGTAAAGGAGCACCACTGTTATTTTGCCTGGCAGATGCAATGGCAAAAATGTAATCTAGAACTATCTTAGAGCAACAAATACTTGAGAGAACAATCCATAATTTGCATTTGTTGACTGTCTAGAGGAAGACGTGGGGCTGAAACCAGGAGATTTCTATACAGAATGATGGATATAAGTATCTGGACACATCAGTCATCTAACTGATAATTGCACCTGTATCCAATCTAGTTTACATGTTCGTATTCAAAGTATCTTCATAATTGGCTAATTATTTTTTATTGCTTCACTGCTTTAGCTGTTATCCTTTGTCACTTCATTTTATCTGCTGCTTTCCCATTTATTATCTTATATTTCTTTTCTGGTGTATGTTTTAACTCGTTAACCCCCGAGTCAGTCCACAGCAGTCACCAAACAAATCACCAAGATGTGGGAGCATCTAGTTTTTGACATATCACTTTTTTGTCCTATGCTTCTTTTCACAAGCTGTACTAATTTTAAAGATAATTGAATTTGGCACGTGTATGGCAGTTATAAATATACTGACCAACCTTTAAACTAAACGCATGAAATGCCATATGCCGTGTTGGGAGAGGTTGAATAAAATGTTACAAAAGAAATAACAGATATAAACTCTGTCATTTGACATTTCGAAATAGTGCTCATTCAAAAACTTTTCATACAAAACCACCTATTGCAGATACACCAAAGAATATGTTGAGATGTATTAAGCAGTTCTTATATAGCGCAGTATCCAGTCTAAGGATTGCTCAAAGCACTTTACACTTTACTCCGTGGCAGATCTGTTCAATCGAACACCATTTTGACTTCTCTGGGAACCATTCAGCCACTCTGCAGTTATTGCATGAAGACTATTCATACACAAATATTCACCATAGGCTCTTGGCCTACCTCCATCTGCACTAAGTGACCTGCCCATATATATAAGCTCGCTTATTATTCCCTTTATTCCGAACGGAATGCCAGCCTCTTCCCTTGGGTCATTCCTTCTTCTATACGCCATCTTTGTTCTTTTCAGTTCTCCGAACCCAGTTTAGATCATAACCAATTAATTGCCACTAGGCACTGTTTTTTGAATAATTTCTGCTGATTGTTTCTCTAAGGAAAACCATTTGACAGACCGATTCTATCCAGCTTACCTAAATTGATAATGCTTCCATGATTACTTTGTCCTGCCATATTAACTAACTTTACAAAATATGTTGTCAGAGTAGTTAGGATTAATTAGTAATGTAGGATTTTTTATTTGCAGTGGGATGAATTGCAAAGTCTCTCAAAAGTATGCCATATTTAAATACTTCTTGAAATATATCCAGAAACCATATACCGGTAATCATTGGTATTATACCCTTTCTGCCAAGTTTCTAAGTGCCTTTTAAATTTGAAAGAGAACATAGCTTTGTATTTTCCAGGGTATTGAGGACATTTCATTGAGTTTTGTTTAACACAATGACACTTTGGGAATCATCAAGTTTTCTAGTGTTTTGTCACTTGATATACATTTAGGATCTATTTATAGTGTTACTACAGTAAAAAATTAACAAAGAAAGATACAATTGATTAGGCAAACACATTTTAAGTTATTACTCGGAATATTATATTACTTTGCTGTTTTATGTTTTTGGTTTGTTATGGGAATGGGGAATAAGAGTGAAAGATATGGGATATGGATACGGCATACTGGGTAGGAACAGTGACGGGAAAGAACTGAACGAAAACAAAACAATCAACGCCCAGAATCAAGACCCGCCTGAACTTGGGCTACAGGGAGAAAGAGGAGAAGTTAACCATATTTCTTAACCATTTTTATTTTTGTTTTTTTATTTAAAAAAATTGAATTAAATCCTACCATATTCAGTTATATAACATGACATACATCAAAAGTATGTAATATCATACACTGTACAACAGAGTTATTGTTGTTGTCCTGGACGTGTTGGTTGTTATTCTGGTGGCAGGCTTGGTGTGGCTCATAACTCGCCTAGACCTGTGAAGCCTTACTGGCCTTTAGATAATCAATAACTTGGCTTGCAAAATTTTCTGAGTCAGTGCACTCCACCAGTGACAATCACAAAATAAACGCATCCTTGAGACACTAACGATGTAATTCTCCAGACTTATTTCATCCCTTTATCCCTTAAAGCGGGCTGTTTCAGACTGAGTTTAAAAGGGAAGTTCTTATATAATGTTGTATCCCATCCTTAGGAAGGCTCGGAGCGCTTTACATTTTACTCCCTGGCAGACCTGTTCAGTTGAACAAAATTTGACTTCTCTGGGAAGCACTCAGCCATGCTGCAATGAATGCATGAAGATTATTCGTACACAAATATCCACCACTGTCTACAGCCAGGTACTCATTCATACAACTGAGTGAACTGAAGTAATGTAGAGTGAATGAACTTGCCCAAGGTTAGAAACGTCAGCACAGGATTCGAACCTGGGTTATCTTGACTGAGAGTCTGATGCTCTAGCCATTGTGTTCCACATCTTTACCATCCTCATACGTTCTTCCTTTCCAACACTAGGAGTGTTCTGTCAACTGTCTAGTCTGTATGTTTGCAGTCTGTCTATTTGATGGTCTTACGAGGCTTCATTCGACTACAGGTGTACCAGTATCCAGCCTTTTTTTACAGCATTATGACATTATGGCCAGTCTGACCTTTCTACGCTGGTATTAAAGGTGGTCTCTCCCAGGTGAATGTCTTCGTTAGCGATTCTTTTATATTAGCGAGACAGGATGGACATTTATGTGATCATCTTAGTCACAAGGGATGCACATTATATCGTAGGATTTCACTGACAGCAGATAAACAGTCTGTACAACTGTGTCATAGTCGACAGGCGCGATTTGTCACAAAATGGGTCTGATATGTGAACACTATAATTATATGGAGGAAGAACCTGTAAAGTGTACTTCATCCTTCCATTACCCGAAATCAGTGAAAGGTGATCATTTTTAGCAGGAAGTTCACTGAATCAGTTGCTTTGAATGTGGAAAGTTGGAATGCACCAAACATCAAAGTCTCTTGCTGTTAGTCCAGCCTGCGCCGGGAATATTGCCAGTAGAGTGTGTCTAGAGTCTGAATGTTTTGTTTACAAGTTGAACAGTTTACGATCAAACTAGTCAAATTGCAAACACTATTTCGGGCATATTAAATGCAATTTGGCAGGCAGCATACCTTCGTTATATATCACCTAGTATTAAGAACAGTATATGTGATATGCCGCAGCGAACCGGAGATTAAGTCGCACAGGTGTGTGTGTGTGTGGGTGTGTGTGCATGTATTTGTGCAAATGTGTATGTGAGCCAAAAACAGCTGTCTCAGTCAGGTCCCATAAGTTTTATGAGTTTTGTAGAAATGCATTTTGTAATCTCATCTTTCGATAAAGTTTTTTACTTGACGTATAATAAAAAACTAATAAAATACTAAGTGTGTGGTGGTGCTTTGGGCATTATTTTTTATACAGCACAAGTTTTAAACACGTTTTCTCAAAACGTCACTTTTTAAAAGTTTGTTTCATTTTGAGCAATAAATCAAAAACTGCAGAAGATATTTCAACAAATGAGGTATTATCTTTAACCTTGTAATCTGTGGAATACAAAACGAGCAACAACTCAGTTTCACAATTTTAATGGTACTCGGACAGTTGCTTACATCAGACAGTTGCTCACTGGACAGTTGCTCACCAAGGAAAGGAAAAAGCAGACAATTGCTCACCCATAAAAAAGCAGACAGTTGATCAAAGGAATAAATGACCAGTCATTAGAACAACAGTAATGGCTGTGCACGCAAGAGAGGTGTTGTTTGGCCATTCGTCATCTGAACCAGTAGCCGTCTGAATGGTTTCTTGCATCTATTGGTGAACATTACGTAATACTTGAGAAATATGTTCCACAGAAACAAAGGAAGCCAATTTGAAAACATACAACATTTGCAGACATAATTTTATTATAATTGTTAAGATGGAGTAATGCATTAGCTTTTCACAAAAATCCATATGGCGTTGCTCTGAACATACACATAGCCATTTTATTAAATGTACTTCAGGAGGCCAAAATGTACTTAACGCAGACACAAATGTAAGTTTACCCGAAGAAATCAAATTTTAATTTTCACTTTTTCATTTCCTTGGTGAGGAACTGTCCGCTGGTCATTCGTCCAGTGAGCAATTAGTTCATGATTCTAATTAATACTCACTTTGATGTAATATACCTGCAAAATTTTGTTTGTTTAATTCCGCGAGATTCATCAACAGTTCAGCATGCTTCCCGTGTCGTGCTGTCTCATTGCGCTGTCTTGGATCTTGACATCGGAAGATGGGGGGGGGGTTTGGGGAGTGGGTGCTGTTGGAGAATTCTCACCAGAACTTCAGCTGTTGAACATGGTTTCCTGTCTTGCATGATGACGTCAGAAAAAGGGGAGATGCTGTGTTGGAGATTTTAAATGAAAGTCCAAGAGATTTGCCTGTATTCCGATAGACCGGGAGATCCATCCAAAATCAAGGAGACTCCCGGAAATTCCGAAAGAGTTTGCAGGTATACTGTGGCAGGTGACGTATAATAAATGTTAATAAATGAAGTTGTGGACATCGTACCTTTACTTTCCCTGTCTGTTCCTAGGAGTTGGAGGAAATGGAGGATGCCTGGCAGAGGGAGGCGAAGGAGTTCAATGAGAGTATTTTCAAACTCGGGGAAGAGAACCGCAAGTTGAGGAAAGCTATTTCCGAAGTAACGGGCATCGAGGCCAGCAAGCGAAGTGAGTCATGGTAGATGTGATTCAATTTGGGGGTCATCTCAAAATGTATTCTTGTAATGAGCTTCTGGGGTTTTTGGAGAATCTCCAATATGACAGTGCAATTTGTTTTTTTTATTTCCTGTAAAAACTTTGCAATTTGTGTATAACCAAATAAATACAGGTTACTCATGCATGACACTACATGAAACAAATGGCATTTATCCAGAGCTCTACCTACCCCTACATGAAAAATTACTAATATTATAATTATGATATGCTTCACAAAAGATGTCACAGGAGATTTAAGGTTAATTAGAATTTACAAGGAATTTATGAAGAACGCGTACACCATTGATATTCAAGATATTATTTAATGAAAACTTTCATAAAAATGCACTGTGATTCACTGAAATTTTGGTAAAGTCTCGTTGAGACTAATCTTAGATGTTTGGCAGTTTTAAGCATGAAAACGGTCACTGAATATATACAATAAAAACAAAGATATTTCACAGGAATTGTTATGCCAATTTAAGAGATGTTTTACCAAACTATTTCATGTGAATTATTGACAAATACTGTGAGTGATGAGTAATTTGTGCCCAATATGATCACTGGGGAGTATGCAGCTCCTTGCGTCACAGAAGTGATCCGGCATGTTAGATGGAGATAAAGGCGTGGGCTTATTCTTAAGTATTGGGTGAAGCTCTGTTGACATACAAGTGATTATATTACTCATTACAACATACAGTTGAATATTCCAATCGACAATAAAGATTAATCAAATATGATGGATCATTTTTGCGTAATAGCCTGGTGCAATATGCTATTTTTAGATTGTATTAAATTGACAAGGCTGTGTTGTCCGGAATAATGGATCAGATATCTTAGTCCTGACCTGATCTTTTTGGTTCAATATGATATGTACTAAGATTACATCTCGGATTATGTTGAATATCTGAAAGACAAACAGTTGTGACCTGTATGCATTCTGTGTGCTGTGGGGCTAATCTAATGTTAATTTACATCTTTGTGGTTTAATCTATGCGGGGCAAGGTTTATGACCTGTATAGAAATTTGTATGTGCATTCACACACAGTGTGTGTGTACATATATGTGTGAACATGTGTGCATGAGTTTGTTTGTATATGTTTGATCTAGATTATGTAAAAAAATTCTTTACAATATTAATTACAGTTATTTTAAGTAACGATAGTTTCACTTTCGTAATTTGATGTGCATAATTAATGATATGTTTATTCTTTGAATGTGTTTATATGTATGTATATATATATATATAACTATTAATACTGAGTGCATATTAAAATAAAGTTTCTTGTGTAATAAATATAAATAACTGTAAGGCCAGATACAGGAATTGTGATATATATATATATATATATATATATATATATATATATATATATATATATATGGTCGATTCTCACGAAAGGTCGGCACATGGTTGAATAAGTGACTTCAATGTAACTCTTCCAATGTTTGTCACAAGAAAATAGACATATCGGACATTAGAAAAAACAAAATGGGACACATTAATAGCTATGCCTGTGGCCACAGTGGCACGTAAGATTTGGATGACAGTGAAATGTATCCATACAAATGCATGCAGGTTTGCGTGAGATAACACTGACGTGTCGTGTAACTTATTCTACATCGTATATTGTTTTGGTTGGTAAATATGTCCGATATGTTAAAGCACGAGAGGCATTCAAGGTTTTTGGCTGAACTTGCTGTGTTTGTTGTATTTGTCACACTTACAAAGTCGTTACATTTTCTTTTTTCACGTTTTATTTATACATGATAGCACATCAATAAGTGGAGTTTAAAAGAAGAAGCCGTCATTAACTAAATATTGAGCTCATGTTTTAGTGGAGATGTTGTATATCCCAGTGGCACACTGCTACAGTTTACTAATGACTGACTGTGTGTGTTATCTCACTAGATAGAAGTATGTTGTATGGATACTCAACATCTGCTTTGGTTGAATCAACGTCATAGTTAAGAACAGGGCCTGATTAACTAACAATACTTTCTAGGAACATTTGGTGTAGATAATTTATAGTTAATTACTCATTTCTGTATAATAAACATCATATATCGTTTTAAAACAAATATTTATTTTGTTTGTCAGTTGACAGTTACAAAGAAAGTACACGTTACTGCCCAGTGTTACATCATTGTTAAAGCAAACACATTTAATGTAAACCATACATCAATCTATGACTTGGCACACCAAATATCATCATATGTACCGAAACAAAAAACGTAAACAAGTTGCGAAAATGCCTAAATACGTCTGAGAACAGTGAATGTTGTATGGATACTATTGTTTTGTATGGATACTGTAAACCCGCACATTGGATACTCGACGTCCTACTGCATCAATACTCGTATAACTTGCTTAACCCATAACAAAATCAACGTAAACATATGAAGGCTTCAGTGAGTAGACACATCAGTATTAGTCTTTACGCTTATGCCAAACTTGACTTATTCAAGGTCACACAGATCTCACAGCAGGGATTCCTTATCAAACATATATTTGTGTGTAATAAACAAATAGCACCACTAATTTAACGTAATGTAATTGAAAACATTGTGCAAGCGGCTGTATTAATGGATTAGTCCAATAAGAGGCGTTTGTTGTATGAATACCATGTCGCCCTACTGAAGCTAATGTATGGACTATTCTCACCAGCAAACTTGCCTAGAGCACATAGAACATGATCAACATATCACTAGGCATATCAGTACATGTAACTAAGTTAAAACCAACAATTACACAGTAATTAATAAGTAACACAAACTAGTAATGGAAGATTACACTTTGGAATTAGCAATTGCTGTTGTACAGTTCATCAATTATATGATGTCACCAAAACATGAATACCTAAGAAACAATCGACATCATCGATGAAGCACTATACTACACTGAAATGTTCAAATGCACGTTCAACCTTTGCCTGATCAGATGGGCAAATGTCCATGAATGGCTTGTTGACATACTCTGGTTCAGACACTTTACAGAGGATGTCCCCCTTGGCAATGTACATTTCATCGGTCTTCCCCCGGCGCCACTTGCCACGTGTTGGAGTAAGACTGGTGATGAAGAATTCGTCATCCTCTTTCTTAATTACTTAATTAATTGGACACGTACCATTTCTTGCGGTACACAATGGCTATGTAGTCCCCGGGTGATGGCATAATGAGGGGGACTTCGTCATCACCATTCTCGTGGTCATCACAGGGTAGTGACTCAGCGGGTGTGTCGGCATTGTTTGCTGTTGTTGCCTGATGACCAGTTGCAGTGATGGACACCTTTGTCTGTATCCATCCTATACACATAGCGGAGAACTGGTCATCTTTAAAACAGCAATCCTTGAAGCAGGATGTCTCCCTTATCCTACTGGTGTCATTTTCCATGAGCCGATGATGTCATGACACTGTGACATGCGCTGACGTCACAAGGATGAATTCCATTTTCATTTCAGCCATCTGAAAGTAATCACAGAAGGAATCTGCTTCCGATATTACGGCACCTTTCTTCATTACTGCATTTTCTGTCATCTTTTTATGGCACTGCCGACGCCATCACAGGGTCCTTTTCCGTGGCCCGCCTCCAGCAACTGATCTCGCTTCTCGTGGGTCTGTTTAAGCTTACGTTTGAGGCTGCGTACAATACTTGGTACAGCAACGACCAGTCGTTGGCTTGGATTGACTTGTTGTCTTCGACGCCTGGGACTGAAGGCAATGTTTGGTGCAGGGATGTTGGCCAGGCAGTGTGACGCTGTCTGTGTTTGCTATATATTTGACTCCAGCTTCTCCTGTCTAAGTCTGCCTCCTTCGACATCTCTGACACTGTCTTTTTGTATTTCCGTGAAAAAAAAGGAAAAATCCCTAAATTATCTAGTAGGTAACACTAAAATGACTGAAATAAATGCAAAAAAAACACTGATTAAAATCATCTGTAGAATATACACATATGAATAATTATCATAATTAGTGTGATGTTGATTTTGTCACCACTTCTGATTACACATTTATAAAGCAAAATTACACGCACAGCTGTTCGCTCCGTCTCCTTCTTTTCATATTCCGGGTTCACCTGATGCTTCTTTTCCCGCCACCGTTTTGATGCAGCCGCACCCTTCTTCCTCGGCTCAGCAGTGGGCACTCGTTTCGGTGGCATTCTTTAAGTGTGTGGTGAAAGTAAGCAATATGTATCAGAAAGACAGTATCCTTGCAATATACTACACACAAATAGCTAGCGTACACTCAAAGCATAGACATTAGGATATATGTATTTTATTCTTCATCTAAGCACACTGTTTCTTATTAATGTTGCACCAATACAGAAACAATTGTGGGAAATGCTTAACAATATGAACTATAACAGCGGAGCAACTAAGTTGACCAACCTGACTTCAATCCGACTTGGATGTTGGCTTGGACTGACTTGTTGTCTTACAGGCACAAAGACAATTTCAGAAAATCAGCTTGTGTCCATACAACAAGATGTGATATCGAGTATCCATACAAAAAGAGTCAATAATGTACACAACGTCACACACAAATGAATAATTCTGGCCACACGTATTATGTATGACTTGAGAATGTAGAATGTATGCAATAATACATGCAAACAACTGCCATAGACAAGACAACATGTTTGAATAACTCAAAATAACACGTAACTTTTGCGTTGTTTACGCAACATTCCCAAATTCAAATAAATTATAATTGAACATATCCCACTAAATATAAACCATACATAATTATCATTAATATAATACCTTTACATGTTACACAAAGTCATTATGAGGCACACAGTTGCAACTTTTTTGCACAACCGAGTATCCATATAACAAACATATCGCTTCGTATCCATACAACAATCATCTTCAGATCCGCATTAACACAGGTATCGGTGAAGGTAGACTGGCTGTATTTACCGCTCTCACGAAGCATATTTGTTTCAAAACAAGCCTGCATGCGATTAACACCTAAACGCTTTGTATTTTATAAACCTGCATTACGTATAAGTAATACCTGTCAAAATTAAAAATTCATCTAAGCACAAAAGTTGTCATAAAATTATAAAATCTTACTTCATAGAGGTCGATTTTGTTTGATTTGCACAGCGTCTCTAACCACTCTACCAGTGTAGTACAAATCAACAACACCAGATGACACCACTATTCCTCATTCCCATTTTAATACAGTGCATGTTGTATGGATACTATTCGTATGGATATGGAAACACATTCGAGTGGTTGTACATCGACCGAACCACAATACCAAGAAAACAATACATGTCCATCTACCTTATACCTTATACTATATGTTTACTGAATATGTTTCTCTAATCTACGTAACTGTTGACAGTGTTGGCATTTTAAGAGTAGGTGTATGGATACGCATTTTTTTACCACTTTATACAAAATATGATATGTTACCCATTCGCAGAGTTATCGTCCCAACAATAATGTTTTCCATTGTCAATGGTCTTTCATAAGATCAAGTGGAATGTGTCAGGTGTAATTAAATCTACTTTTATATATATGTATTGTACGAAATACTAACTTACAAATTACATGCTGTATGGATATTATATATTTTTTACATTACAAAAAAACAATATGTACACACTGCTTCTGAGCCTAGCCAAACAACGTTTACGGTCGTTGTAGCTAAAAATATTGTACTTCATAATCAGTTTTGAGAAGTTATGCCAGTCTGTTATTAAACATACTACTCACGTTTTAAAAAATAATTCTAAAAAGCCGACCTTTCGTGAGAATCGACCATATATATATATAACAATTCCTGTATCTGGCCTTACAGTTATTTATTACACAAGAAACTTGATTTTAATATGCACTCAGTATTCTAGTGTATAAGCTAGTTTTACTAATTAAGTCTTAACTGGAACTGGGTTCATTTATGCTTATTAATAATAATATAATATTATCTTCCGCAGAAGAGGAAGAAGACGAGGAGAAAGAACAACAGTATCAGGTGATCAACGAACTGAAGGAAACAGCACAGAAACAACGAGAGCAACTGCGATGTTTACAGCGAGAGAACCGACAGAGCAACATCGACATGGAAGCTGTATGTACCCATTGTCTTCATATCCCTACAAGGGTTACCTGGTAGCCATATGTACACCCGATGTCTTCATCACCTACAAGGGTTACCCGGTAGGCGTATGAATGCCCGTTGTCTCCATATCCCTACAAGGGTTACCCGGTAGCCGTATGTACACCCGTTGTCTACATATCCCTACAAGGGTTACCCGGTAGCCGTATGTACGCCCGTTGTCTCCATATCCCTACAAGGGTTACCCGGTAGCCGTATGTACGCCCGTTGTCTCCATATCCCTACAAGGGTTACCCGGTAGCCGTATGTACGCCCGTTGTCTCCATATCCCTACAAGGGTTACCCGGTAGCCGTATGTACGCCCGTTGTCTCCATATCCCTACAAGGGTTACCCGGTAGCCGTATGTACGCCCGTTGTCTCCATATCCCTACAAGGGTTACCCGGTAGCCGTATGTACGCCCGTTGTCTCCATATCCCTACAAGGGTTACCCGGTAGCCGTATGTACGCCCGTTGTCTCCATATCCCTACAAGGGTTACCCGGTAGCCGTATGTACGCCCGTTGTCTCCATATCCCTACAAGGGTTACCCGGTAGCCGTATGTACGCCCGT
The DNA here is from genome assembly GCA_963995525.1 of Escarpia spicata. Classification (NCBI taxonomy): domain Eukaryota; kingdom Metazoa; phylum Annelida; class Polychaeta; order Sabellida; family Siboglinidae; genus Escarpia; species Escarpia spicata. Next base: position 34,213,332 of record OZ023213.1, read on the forward strand.
TGTCTCCATATCCCTACAAGGGTTACCCGGTAGTCGTTTGTACACCCGTTGTCTCCATCACCTACAAGGGACCCCATAGCCGTATGTACACCCGTTGTCTCCATGTCCCTACAAGGGTTACCCGGTTTACCTCCCATGTCAGTTTACTGGGGAAGACACAGTTCTTCCCCACAAAATATTTATTCCAGACAAAATTGAAGGTTTCGTAAACATTCTGACTAGTTTTGTGGTTAGCATAACAGAGAGGTCAGAGGTAATAATATAATTATAATAAATTCAGTGTAATTTATTTAGTAGTATTTAAATGAATACATTTTCTCTTTTTGAATACAACCACATCAATAGTATTCCGTGAATACTGCCACGTTCTGACACCAGACAATACTGATCCAAAGAAACCAGATTTTTTGGTTTGAGTCCACCTACAACCGTTTTAAAATAATTCTGTTCACCCCTCTTTGCCTTTCAGAAAAGACACTTAAAAGCTATAGGTCCCTTCTATCTGGTGTCTCTGCCAGAGAAAATAAAAGATCCCACAGGGGAAATGAAAAAAACTTGTTGTAGAGTTTATGGTCTTGATCTACGCAAACCCATCAGGCAGCAAGAAATAAATTTACTTTGGAGCAATTGTTTAAACATACAACATTTCAACTCGTCTATAGTGGATCTTGTTCACCCACTGATGTCATGTGAACAAGATCCGCTGTGTATGGGTCGAAACATCACATGTTTCAACAATTGCTCTAGAGTAGGTTTATATCTTGGCGTCTAATAGAATCTTGGAGCCATGAACAATATATTTCATATTACACAAACCCATACATGTACCAGCGCTGCCAAACACTTGCTCTGATAATGATGTAAGCGCCATGTGAATAATGTCTATGTGGATATTGACACAGCATGTAGCAGTACAATGGTGTAAACGCCACGTGAATAATGTCTATGTGGATATTGACACAGTATGTAGCAGTACAATGGTGTAAACGCCACGTGAATAATGTCTATGTGGATATTGACACAGTATGTAGCAGTACAATGGTGTAAACGCCATGTGAATAATGTCTATGTGGATATTGACACAGCATGTAGCAGTACAATGGTGTAAACGCCACGTGAATAATGTCTATGTGGATATTGACACAGTATGTAGCAGTACAATGGTGTAAACGCCACGTGAATAATGTCTATGTGGATATTGACACAGTATGTAGCAGTACAATGGTGTAAACGCCATGTGAATAATGTCTATGTGGATATTGACACAGTATGTAGCAGTACAATGGTGTAAACGCCACGTGAATAATGTCTATGTGGATATTGACACAGTATGTAGCAGTACAGTGGTGTAAACGCCACGTGAATAATGTCTATGTGGATATTGACACAGTATGTAGCAGTACAATGGTGTAAACGCCACGTGAATAATGTCTATGTGGATATTGACACAGCATGTAGCAGTACAATGGTGTAAACACCATGTGAATAATGTCTATGTGGATATTGACACAGTATGTAGCAGTACAATGGTGTAAACGCCATGTGAATAATGTCTATGTGGATATTGACACAGTATGTAGCAGTACAATGGTGTAAACGCCATGTGAATAATGTCTATGTGGATATTGACACAGTATGTAGCAGTACAATGGTGTAAACGCCATGTGAATAATGTCTATGTGGATATTGACACAGCATGTAGCAGTACAATGGTGTAAACACCATGTGAATAATGTCTATGTGGATATTGACACAGCATGTATCAGTACAATGGTGTAAACGCCATGTGAATAATGTCATGTGGATATTGACACAGTATGTAGCAGTACAATGGTGTAAACGCCATGTGAATAATGTCTATGTGGATATTGACACAGTATGTAGCAGTACAATGGTGTAAACGCCATGTGAATAATGTCTATGTGGATATTGACACAGTATGTAGCAGTACAATGGTGTAAACGCCACGTGAATAATGTCTATGTGGATATTGACACAGTATGTAGCAGTACAATGGTGTAAACGCCATGTGAATAATGTCTATGTGGATATTGACACAGTATGTAGCAGTACAATGGTGTAAACGCCATGTGAATAATGTCTATGTGGATATTGACACAGTATGTAGCAGTACAATGGTGTAAACGCCATGTGAATAATGTCTATGTGGATATTGACACAGTATGTAGCAGTACAGTGGTGTAAACGCCACGTGAATAATGTCTATGTGGATATTGACACAGTATGTAGCAGTACAGTGGTGTAAACGCCATGTGAATAATGTCTATGTGGATATTGACACAGTATGTAGCAGTACAATGGTGTAAACGCCACGTGAATAATGTCTATGTGGATATTGACACAGCATGTAGCAGTACAGTGGTGTAAACGCCATGTGAATAATGTCTATGTGGATATTGACACAGTATGTAGCAGTACAGTGGTGTAAACACCATGTGAATAATGTCTATGTGGATATTGACACAGTATGTAGCAGTACAGTGGTGTAAACGCCACGTGAATAATGTCTATGTGGATATTGACACAGTATGTAGCAGTACAATGGTGTAAACGCCATGTGAATAATGTCTATGTGGATATTGACACAGTATGTAGCAGTACAGTGGTGTAAACGCCATGTGAATAATGTCTATGTGGATATTGACACAGTATGTAGCAGTACAATGGTGTAAACGCCATGCGAATAATGTCTATGTGGATATTGACACAGTATGTAGCAGTACAGTGGTGTAAACGCCATGCGAATAATGTCTATGTGGATATTGACACAGTATGTAGCAGTACAGTGGTGTAAACGCCATGTGAATAATGTCTATGTGGATATTGACACAGTATGTAGCAGTACAATGGTGTAAACGCCATGTGAATAATGTCTATGTGGATATTGACACAGTATGTAGCAGTACAGTGGTGTAAACGCCATGTGAATAATGTCTATGTGGATATTGACACAGCATGTAGCAGTACAATGGTGTAAACGCCACGTGAATAATGTCTATGTGGATATTGACACAGTATGTAGCAGTACAATGGTGTAAACGCCATGTGAATAATGTCTATGTGGATATTGACACAGTATGTAGCAGTACAGTGGTGTAAACGCCACGTGAATAATGTCTATGTGGATATTGACACAGCATGTAGCAGTACAATGGTGTAAACGCCATGTGAATAATGTCTATGTGGATATTGACGCAGTATGTAGCAGTACTTCGTGTACTACTCTACTCGGTACCCCCCCCCCCCCCCTATTCCCGGTGTATCCATGTTATGTTCATGCAGCCCTTTCTCTGTTTGTACTGAATTTATGCCAACTATTGGGTAGGTTGGTATTGGGCAATCAAATTTATTAACACAGGGATTGCCACTGTGCACATATAATATATACAATAGTCACATCTTGTGCACAGCCAGGTACATCCAGATTACAGAGTGATGGACCACACATGTTATGTACGACACATTTTGTACATTTAGAATAATCATACTAGACATTTACCAAAAAACCCTTGATTGCTGTTATATTAAATTACAGCATACCGACTGTAATATGCTTACAGTATATAAAACACAAGGGAAAAAGATACCTGGTGTGCAGACTGCACACCTTTCTATAGTACTAGCTACAGTAATTCAGCTTGATATATACAAAAGTGGGGGATAAAAAAAACCTGGCCTCCCATGTTCACATGTGGTGGCCCTCACCCCCACTAAAGGGCTGCATATAGGCCGGACCTGATAAGTCGGCTTGTCAACTAGCACTGACAGGTGTAATCGGACACGAACGCTGACAAATGTAACAGTTCCTCCCAAAACGTCTGACACTAGAAGAAACTGGGGTATGGGCTAGTGGAAGGCTGACCTGTCATGCCTGTCCCTCTCCCAACAAAAAGGAATGGGCCGCCTCATGCCCCCCCCCCTCTGCCAAGAGACGAACAAACATTTCAGTACCGCCCCACCACATATTGTAACAGTACATTACTAGTAATATATTACATGTCTTGATAAACTATATTTTCTACTCAATTTAGTTGACGTGGTGTTTGCTTGATGATGACAGAACAGTTGCGTGTTCGGATGCAGTAAAGTACTGATATTACTCGATGTTGACTCACTATTTTCTAAACATTTACTAGTCTCCCACCAGCAAAAATTAGAGTGTTAATTCTTGCACTTTAATACAGATCATGATCGGTAAATGCCGAGTAAATATTATGTGTTGATGTAGATAATGGATGAGCCACATGAAATATGCACACACAGAAGATATGAACTCGGCAGTAATGGTGTTAATGGCTACACAGTAACATTGGAAATACATCATGCATATAGCATGTACAATTGTACATGTACAATTGTACATGCAAATATGTATGTCGTTTTGGATCTTGGTGGTCAAATTCGGTTGGTATGTTTCAGAAGTTTTTTCTATGTAACTGCCAGTGAAACTAAAATTTCCTCAAGAAAGCTGTTCTAGAAATAAGCACTACGAGGATGGATATATTTTAATTACATTTACAGACCCTTCATACGGCATTATTATTTTTTGTTTAATTATCCAAAGCATTATTTTGCTAATATATGTCACCGTCAGATTTATCTTGCAATGTATATGATGGATAATTATGTATAAATGATAACAATTTTGATTGGTAATTCAGGATGTTTTCTCAATATAATTTTTTTAAATAATTGTAGCAAAACTTTATAAAAAGTAAAAAACTAAATCTGTAAAGAATATTTCTCTACCAATAATATTAGATGACAAAATATTTCAGTTTAACAGTCCCATTGTGTGGTATTCTACCAAGAAATATTAAGCCAAAGCATAGGTTTCTGTGCCTCTGGTCATTATTAATTCATATAGTCTGGTGAAATGTGCATTACCGAACTAGCTTGGGACCCGAATGTTTCGAGGGTCTACAGCTAACGAGTTGGTGATGGCTTAAGTGCTTCTGTCGCGCAAGTCCCCATGGTCTAACACTATAGTGCACAGCTTCCAAGACAATTTGTCAAGTAATGGTCGATTGTGATTACGTGCACACACCTAGCGACTCGAACACATGATCTGTGGCAGCAAAATGTGACGAGTAAATTATTATTTGTGGAAATCCGATTAGGATATAAACTGATGCATTTGTCTGTAGTGAGACCAGAAATGGTCGCCATTTTAAATGCTGAATTGAACTAATGTAACTGTTCCTGATTTTCATATAACAAGAGATTAACTACATAAAAATTTATAATAAAATAATAGTATATTAAATATCTGTTTGGTAGATTTTGCATAATTGTGTGTCTTACGTGTGATAAATTATGAGTGTGCTGATGTACAGCTGTGCTAGATATTTAGACTATGAAACAAGACTAAAGGTTTTAATTTGCCAACATTGACCTGTCGTCCACTACAAGGAGTCTTACATGGCATCGTTACCTTCTCACGTGATATGCTTAATCAGGATTTGTATGGAAGCACACAGGGTCATTCCCTAAAGCTCTTTAAAATCCAGAGTAAACAGGAAATAAGGAAGCCTTTCTTTAGTGAGAGAGTTATTGATATGTGGAACTCTATACCAGAAACCGTTGTCACAGCACCACCAGTCAGTGCACTGAAGAACTGACTCAACAATATCTGGATATACCGGACAGTCGAATTTGATTACAAAGCAAAACTGTCCAAGAACAGTATATAATAGGCAAATTTGCCTGGCGACTGAAGAGGATGTGTATTAATGTTATAGATGCATGTGTATTATATATCTTTGTATGATATGTTGTGTAAGCATGTCACACAACCCACACACGTAACACATATATATCCGCAGACTTCAACCTCCACTGCGGCCTGGTTCCAGCTGTTTGACAGTCCTAGCTATTACAGTCGAGTAATATTCACCTTTGTGCATGGCGGAGCTTTAATTAATAAACCTAGCAGGAGGAGAATCCCACCAGGGGGCAATAATCAACCCATCTCCTGACATTTCGGTGACAAGTCGAATCATTGTGACTTTTGTGTCGACAACAAGTATTTCTGAACTGGCAGCCAAACCTGCCTTCAGGTTACCTGAAGCTGTTGTGTTGATATTTGTCATTATGCCAGGAATTCCTGGAATTGCAGCCAGACAATGATACAGATATGTTTGCGAGGAAACAAAAATATGTTCAAGTCATCCCAAATCTAAATATCGGTTTAATTTTCAGCCAATAAAAAGGATTTCGAGTTAAGAAAACACATTAGCATGTCGGGACACAGTGCTGTTGTTGTGTCAATCATGAACAAATTTACAGTTGCATTTGCAAAACAATTGGATATGATAATGAATAATTTGTCCATGACATGTAGGAAAAGAAATCTATTTTGTTATATTTTGTATGAGCACTTACGGTCAGTGGGACATGTATTTTAGATTTACCAAGAGCAGAATGGTATTTCATATGGACATTTCCGTCGTCGTAGTGCAAAGTTGGTTACCCAGTAGTTGTGTATCACACCTAGTGAAATTACTACCCACACATTACAGTACATGTAAATGCCAACAGTTTGGAATGCAAAAATTTTTTTGAATTGTTCCCTTCTACTATCCTTTAAACAGTCATTCATATTTTTAAAATAGGTATTGTTCAAACATTACATTGGCATCACAACACCAGCCGTGTGCCAACAACAGCAGGTGACTACTGCAGTGTTGAACAAAAAAGCCAAAGAAACGGTTAAAGTAGCGTTGTCTGTTCCACTCCCAGTGTTGGTCATTATTAGCAGGAAGCGTGCTGAATGAATTCGCATGATTGTGGAACCCAGGCTGTAGTCGTGCTCAAATCCTGAAAGTTGCTGTTAGCATCACCTGCCTCTCTAACAGCTGTGTTTAAAATGTGAATTGTTTTCAAAATGCGAACACTTTCAGGCTTATTAAATGCAATTTGACAGGGAGTATGCCTACAATGAATTTGATTACAGTTTTTATTCTAACAAAAATACTTTTTTTGGGCTTAAATATGATGTTTATTTTTGCAACATTATCTCTGTAAAATGGTGGTTTGGTGAAGCATGTATGGGCTGTCAATATTTTATAATAGATTTATTTTATATGATTTTATGATAATAATCCAACTTTATACCTCTGACTTTCTCAATTGATAGAATTCTTGAGCAGATCAGTCGCGTGTTCTTTATATTGCTCCTGGCCACTGTCCAAATGTTTTCTTGCCTGTCTGGTCAGTGTGTCTGACTATCTACAACATGTCCAAACACTGGAATCATCCAGTTTTAGAACAAAGTGTATGGTGTGAAAAAGTGGTCAGCTTTGAGCACAATTATTGCATAATAAAAAATCATTAAAGTCTGGCAAAATTCCAGAAAATATGAGACAATTGATTGAAACAACCAGTGTAATCTGGTGCTCCAGTGAATGCAAGATTAATTTATATATCTGTAAATCTGTGTCTATGTTGTGACTCTGACATATCCCCTCATAGGCCTGTTTATAGTGTCCAGGGCACCCTGTAGCTTCAATGTCTTCATTGGTAGTTTAATATTCAAAGTAGCCAAGATAATAACCAAGTTTTTTTCATGGGACTACAAGAATAAATATCGCGGTTGCAGTGATTTCGAAAGTTTCAAAGCCACTCATTGGATTTCATAACAGATTCACTTTAATATTTTCTTAGGGGGCCATGTTACTGCAGCCAAAGTTGGTCAAATCTGTAACTTAATTTCACTGATCAATCAATAAAATTAAAATGCCTATTGATTGATTTCCATTTAAAGTTTGTAAATAATTGTTTGTTTAAAATTAAACCTACACTGTCTGTTGATCAGTTTTACAAGTAATTTTCTTAATACTATAATAAATATGCTGAAGGTGTACATCAAATATGTTTAATAAACCTGAAACTGGGCTTGCAATTTGAATATCTCAACTGTGAAATGTACATTAAAATTCTAAACAACTGCTGTGTTAAATTGTAAACAAAACATTCAGATTCTAAACAATGGCTATATTAAATTGTAAACAAAACATTCAGATTCTAAATACCAGTTGCATTACCCACAATGGTCTTTGAAGTACTGCGTATTTGCATACATTTTCCCCACATTCACTGTAACTCACTCCACAACCCACCCCCATTGCTAACGGCAACTCACTCCACAACCCAACCCCGTTGCTAACGGCAATGGCCTTTACACAGTTTATGGATTGCCGTGGTGCAGTGCAAGGGCTTTAACCTCAATCGAGAGAACTCAGGTTTGAATCCTGTGCTGCTGTGTCTAACCTTGGGCAAGTTAGTTCACTCTACGTTGCTTTAGTTCACTCAGCTTTATGACTGAGTATATTACTAAAGACAATGGTGGATATTTGTGTATGAATAGTCTTTGTGCATTAATTGCAGCGTGGCTGAATGATTCCGAGAGTTCAATGGTTTGGATATTTCACTATATTAGAATTTATGTTCTTCACAGTTGCAGTCGGAGGTGCAGAGACTGGTGCAGTTGAACGCAACGTGTCGACGGAAGACAACAGTGACGCGGCTACAGGCGGACCATCTGAAGGCTGACAAGGCAGAGCTACAGACTCAGCTCAGTGAGAAGGAGAATCAGATCCTACACATCAGTCACCTACTGAAGGACCAGGACTCAGATACCAGTCCACCACCCCCGGTCAGTGTCAACCCCAGTCCCCCACCCCTGGTCAGTGTCAACCCAAGCCCCCCCATACCCAGTCAGTGTCAACCCAAGTCGCCCGGTCAGTGTCAACCCCAGTCCCCCATCCCCAGTCAGTGTCAACCCCAGTCCCCCACCCCCGGTCAGTGTCAACCCCAGTCCCCCCATCCCCAGTCAGTGTGAGTGAACCTCAGTCCCCCAGTCAGTGTCAACCCCAGTCCCCCATCCCCCAGTCAGTGTGAGTGAACCCCAGTCCCAAGGTCAGTGTCAACCCCAGTCCCACACCCTCAATCAGTGTATTTTTTGTGTGACAATATTACTGGAACATCAGCAGACAATCGTAAAGTGGTGCCACCTAGCAGAGTTTTGTGTGAAACATGCAAAAACGAGCAAATTTCTTGCACATTTTGATCAATAAGAGACAGTAATTTTAATGTTGGGATCACAAGACTTGTGTATGTGTAGTATAGGTGCAGTATGTATGGTATGAAGTTTGGTGACTGTAGGCAAAGCATTTAAATTACCAAACAGAGTCACTCAGCGATCCGCCATTTTGAATTTGAACTGGTAGCGTATACAATATCATTACATTCACACATGAATAACAGAGGGCGCTGTGACTATGCTTGGTTATTTAAATGCTTTGCTGTAGGTGACCATTTTTGTGGTTTTTTGGAGGCCTAAACTGCAAAACCTAAACACACTTGGCGATCTTTTACTTTCTGACGTACCCATGAAGAAGACAAAAATGATCACATATTTGCCTCCTTTCCTACTCTCTGCTATTCATCCCTGCCTTTCCAAGATCTCTCTCGGCACTGTCTCTCCATCTCCTGATTTCTGTCTTTCTCTTCATCTGCCACTTCTGTTTTCCTTGCTTGATTTATTAGTCTTTCTTTCTTCACTCAACTATTGTGTGTTTTTTCGATATGATTCATTACGTTTATTCAGGTGTGCCTCCTGAAAGCATTAACTCAAAATCCAGGAACTACATTCAAAAATCGTAAGAATTCATCAACTGTTTTTCAGATGAAGCCTGTCAGAAACTGTGCATCATATTTTTGCCGAGCAGTCTTCTAATTTCCCACGCCTCACACTAATTACTCACCAATAAAGCAGTTTATCGATTGTACTAATTGCTAGAATCACTTGCTAATGACTGGAGATGTTTGTGTCTCGAAATTCTAGCTAAAATACACACCCACTTCAGCATGTGTGTTGGTTCCAGATTCTGTTACAATGCTATTGAGAAGATTGTAGAGTTACTCTCAGGTGCTTTGGTTCTGCTCAACGCAGCATTTTGGGCTGTCGTGATCACGCCGTCAGTGTGCTATCGCAGTGTGGCTTACTGTCGTTATGTAACAATCTTGGTGGGTGTCACATGACAGACATTTTAAGAGAATCGCGGGAATGTTGTAGCCACTGTCTATGGTGACGGCTAGCTGTCTCTCTCAGGATTTTCTTACAGTTGCTGTCGTGTGACAGTCATCAAGATTGTCACATGACTACAACGCACACTGGCACTGATGAGTGATGAAGGTGCCGGGTAGGTTCAGAAAGCTCCACAGAGAATTCTGAGAGGGAACTGGCGATGGCTTCACCAAGATAATGACCTCATAAGAAAATCTATCTTTAAATGTAATCTGTTGTTAAATTGAAGAAGCTACCTCAAAATGCAGAAAGTCTCTGCCATATTACTGGGGACATTATTTCGTTGACACACCGATGAAAGTCCCTGTGGTCCCTGCTGGTGTTGACATTTTTCAGTACACAAGATCACTGTCAAGGAGCGAAATCTATTTTAAAGAACAGCATTGGGCTTATGGGTGCATAAATATGTTAGTGAAGTGTCCCCGGTGCAACATTCTCAAATACTTCAATTGTTCTAAAAAATGTCACTTCCTGTCATTTCAATTAATTAGAGTTGACTTATTTAATAATGATTGTTCTACATAACTATCAAAGTAGATGTTTTCGTAGATCGAGTTACTAGACACTCGATTGTGATTTACCCGTTGCACCGCAGGTGACACCTGGTGACAACATGGAGAAGCTGGAGGAGCGACTGAGTCTCGAGGGCAAGATGGTGGTTGACCTCACTGACCCCAACCGACCCCGGTTCACCCTGAGCGAGCTGCGAGACGTGCTCCAGGAGCGCAATGAACTGAAGACTCGGCTCCTGGAAGTGGAAGAGGAACTCCACCAGTACAAACCTAACACTGCTGCGGAGCAGGGTGAAGAAGAAAGGTAAGGGATCAGTCCCATGGATGGGTGGGTGGGTGGATGGGTGGGTGGGTGGATGGATGGTGGATAGACAGACAAAGATAAAGAATGGGAATGGGAGAGTTGACAAGAGGATAAAAGTAGGACTAGAGGTGGGAAATACAAGAGAAGTAAGGAGAATGTTTTGGGGAGCCTAGGGGGGCATGGCTGAATGTGTGGGAAGTATGGGTGTAGAAGCAATATGGTTTTAAGAGATCAAGAAGGTGAACAAATAAAATAATTCCATATTCTTCTTTTCTCTACTGTTATATCACCCACTGAACCTTTCCCCTTGGGGGTGGGGGTAATTATCCTAGGAAATCTTTATTTGCTGCATACCAAGAGGGCCTGTGGACTATAAAAAGAGACTGCTGTATTTCTAGTATTACCAAAGTGTGGGTGCTTCTTTTGTGATGCAAAGGCGATTTGCAATAAATTATTGTTGTTCCAAATTATATGACAGAAATGGGTTCTGTTTCAAAGAAACAGGCGATTTATAATAAATAAAAAAACAATATTTATCAAGTGACCTTTGACCTTCAGCAGTGCGGCAGAGGACAAGGAGGAGAAACCGCACATATGCGACTACGACATTCCGGTGCAGGGACCAATCAACAAGGAGCCGCGAGATAAACTCTGCCCCGAAGAATCGCTGATTCGCCGACTGTAAGTCTGATCACACTGCCACCTACAGGCAGATTAGGTTAATGCAAATATTTTTTTAATTTCAGATCTGGAGCAGAATATGTTGGGCTGTCAGAAGGGTTGGATGCCTGGGATAATTTGGAATGATGGAATTAACGCACTGAGTTATCGTATTTATGTCAAAACATACTTATGACGATTAACTCAAGCTGGGTCTGAATTCTAAGCAAGTGCTGAAGAAATATAACAATGATCTTTGATTTTGTTAAGGGTGTTCAATTTAATCACTAATCCGAGAATCTTTATTCATAAATATATTGTCAAATGTGCAAATGTTCGCTGATTGAACAATCATTTCAGGTTTTGAAGTTGTTTTGATATTAAAGAGAAACATGAGACAATTTTGGACTACTGGATCTTTTTATCGGTCAGTTTTATTTTAGTCTCTGTTGCAGATTTGAAGACGCCATCGTGTCATTTACAAGATATTCATTCTACAGGAGCAGTGGTAACCATACAACTTTCTGTTTCCAGGTTTCAATCTTTTCTAGAGAAACTGAACCTCGACGACATCGATGGTTTGGAAGGGGGCGCTGTGGCCGATTCCTGCCAGAACGAGGCTGGTTAAGAACAAAGACTTGAATTTCTTTAATTTTTTTGTCTACTAGGAAAGCCATGCATCTGGTCGTGCCCCTATTTTGTCAAGCTGTCAAACTGTTTCTTGTGATACCAGTGTTAAAACTGCTTCCATAATTCTGTTAGAATCCGGTTTGTTTTTAGTCAAAAATGTAGTGTGTCAATAGTTTTAAGTAATATGCACAGTTTATTGAAAGAGTGCAAATTGTTGTGGGTCATCAAAACAACTGACGAATTTCAGTTCTAATTTAATTTAGTAGTTTGTTTGGTTGATTATTTCACCAAAATACGTAGCGCATTTGCACAAATTGTATTATAGCCGATGGTGGATGGGGTTGAATTTGTCTGGAACAAGATGAATGAAATAGATTGCGGGGGCAGCTTTTATTTTTCACCAGTTGTAACCGGTGTTAAAGTCAGTATTTTGCAGGCACCAGCATGTAGGTTGCTTCCAGATTCTGTGATGTGATTCATTATGAAAAAAAGGTATCGATACCTCTCAAGACTTTCAAGCTTGAAATTTTGATCCTCGTTTTCATATCTTCCCAGATAGTTTTTCAGTAAACAGACATTATCATCTTTTCTTATTAATTTTTTTCTGCTTTCAACTCCAGCGTAACCAAATAAGACACCTATGAAATTATGTGTCTAAAATTTTGTAAGATTTATGGCATACATTTTGTGTCGCTATTAAAATTGATAGTTTAAAAATAAGACGATTACATTGTGTGGTATAAACTGTCAAAATTGATGGTTAGAAATACAATAACAGGAACTGTATGAAATAAACATATTAAATAATACAGGTGTTATATACCTGTTGAAACTGCATTTAAAAATGTGTGTGTATGGATATATAAAATAATATGTAGCTTTACCGATAGGGAATGTCTGCCTATTGTTGTGTTTTGAAGGTAACTTTGAAAACAGATTATTATAGTCAGCTCTTGAGCATTTATATTCTGCTAAGAAGGTGGTAGTGCTTTTATAAAAATAAATGTGTTAGATCTGGATTCATCCCTTGTATAAGAGTTATTTGGGATATATCTGGGAAAGAGGTAACTGAGTACATTCCTGGATTTGTTAGCCCTAATTGTTTTTGTTGCATTGCATCATGGGAATGAAAAATAACACAGTATAATGAAATGTCATATCAATATAAATACGGTCGTCTTCACCAATGAAAATGAAAAACACTATTGTAATTACACTGGTGAATATTAGAAGTGTCTTATATATTAATTTTAGTATTCAATATTCAGTGTAGTTATTATAAATTGTATTCATTATTATCATGCTATGATGCTAGTTAGTGGGTTAAGAATATAATATAAATGTATGCATGGAAACACAAACACACATATGAACACACTCATGCGTGCACACATGCATGCACGCGCGCACACACACACACACACGGCACAGTTTGTCAAGCCACAAACACAATACATATCAAGTATTTAATTTCTGCATACCAATAACAAATTGCTATACAATTCACAGTAGAGATAGAGCAAGCACTGCCTACTTTTATACAGTTGTTATATTGAAACAGTTTCTAAGAGTGTATACAACTAATTTTTGACACTTTGTGCCATACCATCTTGCTATGTGTATACATGACGTTTGCAAATGAATAAATTTCAGAAATAGTACAGATGTTGACAAAGATATAATTTTTTGTCGAGTCAAATTTTTACATGAAGGCTACTAGGGATGAACTCATATGGGGCGATGTCTCCTTAAGGACATGATCGGGCATTATAAAATGTTTAGAGGTGTTATGAGAGTGAAAATTCTTATAAAGTTTGTGAGAATATTGCATATTAACTGTATCGTTTTTTCTTAATTCAGTCATTGTGTGAGCTGCAAATTTACGAAATGGTTGGAGGTGAGAGTTTGGAGGTATTTCTCGACTGTTGTATGGGGGTAACGATTGATGGTCATGTGTTCCCGTTCACAAACCACAGACAGACTTGATGGGGTACTTTGTACGAAGCGGAGCAGTGTAATAAAACTCATGAACCAACAAATCTGGAAATATGTTCTCTTTCCTGGAATCTATCCAGTCCATTGGCATGTTTGCTGAAGTGGCGTTTCCTGTTGTGTTACCATGGTTACAGTTTACCCTATTTTTACCCTACATTGTTCCCCTTATGTTTCCCAATGTATCCACCCTCTCTTCTGTGATGTTTTTGTTCCATTATTGGTTACTGTCTTTCTGGTTGCTGTTGGATTGTTAACTGATACAAAGTGTTACTATATAATACGTGAAGAACTTCATATTCAGTTATCTCTTTGTAATGGGCCAAAATAAACCTTCCTAGAGTGGACATCGGTCAGTAAGACTATCTATAACATCCACTGTTCCCAAGTCCAAACTTTGCCTGCTGCCTAATGATTCTTCTTATTTATTTGCTGGCGTGTTGTGTTATTAATGGTTGTACAGTATTTTTCAGCATGTGTGTAACTACTATTGATGTAGTTTCTATCTTTCTAGGTGTTCCCTGCTGCTTATTGTTTGGTTTTGTGCGTAGATAGTCGCTGTCGATGCCGCTTTGACACAAATTGGTGTCATCCAAAAGAAACTATTTTGTCATCTGTGGTATAGGATGCAAGTTGCTTGACGATGTTCATTTTGTGAATTTTTAGAGTTGCCAAGTTAAAGAATTGGGAAGGAGATCCCCTTGCATGGGTGAAATTAAGGAAGGATTGCAATATGGGTGGATGTTGGAGGGATGTACCCCCCTCTGAAAATATGGTATTTTTGTAGGGCAATTAAGACCTCAAGGGTGGCAGTTTATACATTCTGTAGCCATGCTTTTTAATGAAGATCTAAAATTGTTTATTGTTTTATTATGTACACTGCAGTTGGGGCTGGAATTGGTTTAAAATAATAGTATCATGAAAAAGAAGAGATTAAATCAGAATATAATGAAAAATATGTGCTGTCAAGTGAGCGATCTCCTTCCAAACCCTGTAGTCTTGGCATCTCTGCATGATTTTGTCTCCTTGTGTTTGTCTCATTGTATTTGTCTCATTGCATTGATCTCGTAGTGTTGGCATCATCTGCTGCATGGCTTCTCTTTCTGTCCTTTTAGTGTCACATTCATGCGTTCCCCGGGTCGACAACAAAGGTCAAAAGCAAGGTCAAAGCATTCCGTTGCCCTACACCAAATGTAGCAGCAGAAGTGAGACTTATCCTTCTAGGGTACCTACAGAGATGTGCCCCAGGGGGTGCGGCTAACCCTCCTTGACCCTACCTCCATCAACAGAACATTTATTGGACATATCTTGGTGCTGGATATCAAGATATGCAAACACAGGTGTACTGTGTGTATAAACTGAAAATGTTTTGTTTTTTGTGCCTAACCCTTGAAATATCCAATTTTCCCCCTCAAGAAAATACACATGCACCATATTTTGCCATGTCTGCATAGCCAGTAAATTCTTCGTTATAGGAGTAATTCTGTATGGCAACTATTGAAATGCCTGTGTTCAGGTCAAAGCATTCTTTTATTCAGATGACTGAAGTGAATAGAACATAATGATCAGGTAGCATATCATTCAGTTCAGACAACAAATTTAAACATCTCTCTCTCTCTTGGAGAAATAATCTCATCTACCAGTAATTTTATTTCTGTAATTTCACAAAACAGATGTAACAAAACTAGATTTTTTATGATTTGCTACTTTTACAGTTTTTGTGTTCATTATTGGGATATTTTTGAAGGCATCATTTCATAGTATAATAATTATTTAATAGGAAGTAGTCTGATGTATTGTATGATGGCACTATACGTCTAGACAAAAATCTTGTAGAGTTGCAGAAATGGAATCAATGATGGCTGGTAGTTATGGAACAAGATATGGAATCAATGATGGCTGGTAGTTATGGAACAAGAAATGGAATCAATGATGGCTGGTAGTTATGGAACAAGAAATGGAATCAATGATGGCTGGTAGTTATGGAACAAGAAATGGAATCAATGAAGACTGGTAGTTATGGAACAAGAAATGGAATCAATGATGGCTGGTAGTTATGGAACAAGAAATGCAGATCTTTCTACACAAGTGTTGGAAATAGGGATTGCACGGGCTTGGGGAAGTACTTGAGTAGGCTATGCATCTCACTACACAATATTCAAGGGTTACTTAAGCTAGGAATCTATATGTATGGAAGTGGCATGCAGATGCAACAAAACAATGAATATATTGTGCCCAGTGAATGAAAATATGTACATAGACGGAATTGGATAGGAAATTCACCGAGGTGACGTCACTACAGAGGTATCTCCCATTCAGCATGCTGTTTCGTTACATATCGAATACCTGCTTTATGCATTTGAATTAACATTTTAGTTAACATCTTCTAAGATGTCGGTTAACATTCCAAGTGGCCACTGCATATTACGTTCTGAGTGGATTATATGTGTATATAGCAATACATTACAAGTATGTATGCCAGCAAGTTGAGTGCTGGCATTTTCACCCTGACTGGGGTCTTGTCTCTCATAAGAATGAATTCGCAGATGGATGGGGCATCTGCTTTTTACTATCATGTCCAAAGAAGATATGTACAGATTCCTTCTCATAAGCCTGGAGCTAGAGGGGATAACAAACTACTGTTTGGCTACTTTTAATACCCTATAATTGGGTGGATGTGTGATATTCCAGGTATGTATTTATTAATATGCTGACTTTGGACCATTGTATCACCTCCGGGACACGAAGGTGAACTCTTTCTGTGGCCATTCACTTTCTTGGAACATTGGCCCCTCATCTAACAACTGGTGATGTATTTGAAAAAAACACAAATGTAGTTATTTAGAGTTATATTTACTTTTTTATTGGACACATTGGGTAGTAAGCCATTCCCCAAAGTGGCACCATAAGTTCAAATATTGAAAATTGCGGCCGCCTTGGTTTGTTGCTCCAAGGGTGTGTGTGAGTTTGTTCAAATTAACTTGAGTAACTAAAATATTGTAATATTACAATTAACAGTTGTGTATTGTAACCAGAGAACAGGAAAATTTTGCAGTTACACTAGGTGAACATTAGTTAGATACAAAGAATTTGTACAGTAGAAAAATATAAATAAGCAAATCACACTAATCAGTTCTGGATGATTTAGTACCGATATGATATATATATATAATGAAAGAACCTCTTCAAATTTTGCAAGATACAATTTCACTGCAATTAATATGTACATATGCAGCACTGATCCACAAAACATGTTAAATCCAAATAATTTAGTTAGGAGTGTGTTTGTGCTGCCATAAGGATAATGGTGGGAGGCAAAAGTGTTTAGTGGCAACGTGCATTTATGCCAGATTATTGACTGATGGAATAATGGTTTTCCAATCTACTGCTTAACAAGGTTCAACAGAAAACATGATCTATATAAAAATGGATAGTGTGTTTTGCTGGTAAATACTAGATATATACACACATAAACATATATTATGTATTATCATTAATCCAGTTGATCGGGTGTCGCAATTAATCGGCAAATGTTAATTAATCACATATTTACAAAACTAACTTTAGAATACTCATCGCATGATACGTACAAGCTAAATACCACAGAGTTGTCATTACCTGTGAAACCTACATAGATTAGACGGTGATGGAGTTTTGTGTATTGAAAGTTTTGTAAATTATTTGGTACAACATAACACTGTCTTGCTCTACCGAGAGTGGTCTGTGGAATAGAATAAGAATAAGGTGAAAATGTTTGAAAGTGAATCTCGTTTGATTATTCTTTGTGTGTTGACGTCGTATCCTGGTTGTAGTAAGAGAAGACCGGGCCAAATTGTTCAGAATATTTGTGGAACTTGTGCAGCAATTGATGTATTCATCACAACACCTGTTACCTAGCAACAAGGTTCATTAAGCTTGCAAAATGACTGAATCTGTTGGACATTCCATCATGCATTTTGTTGAAATTCTGGCACCAAATGTCTTCACTACAAAAACATTGGACAAAGTTGTTTTGCGAGAATGTATGTGTGAACAAATTATTTCGCCAATATAATGCTGCACTAGTAATATAATGCACACATGTCAACATTATTGTTATGGAAAAGCTTGACGGGTTATGCGCATCATTTTAATTGTGGCACCAGTTTCTGGATCCAGATCAGGATTGGTGGTGTGCAATTCAGGGTAAATTACTTTGTGCTTCATTGAACTACCCGATACTGCTTATATATATATTATTTCTAGTCATTGTATATAGACAAACGAGCGAAATAGCACTTGTTGAATATTATGGGAAAGCACTGTATAATCAAGAGTATGATGTAATTAAGTCTTGTTACTAATTCATGTGTATGGTGCTGCTTTGTTGAAGCCATCTGACGATTTGAAGATGTTACATGTTACTCTCTAAATGTCTAGCGTATGTCGCTTGTAAGTATTGTTAACATTTGTTATCCGTGCTGAATGTTTTATGGCTTTGAAGCTTTAAATCTTGTAATTAAAATTCAGTAAGTACAATAATATTTTTGATATGAAATTAGTCTTGGAAAAACA
This sequence comes from Escarpia spicata, assembly GCA_963995525.1. Classification (NCBI taxonomy): domain Eukaryota; kingdom Metazoa; phylum Annelida; class Polychaeta; order Sabellida; family Siboglinidae; genus Escarpia; species Escarpia spicata. The sequence goes on from OZ023213.1 coordinate 34,232,095, forward strand.
GTGGAGTAGTTCAGATAACCGTATAAACATGATGCAGATTGTTATTTTATCCAGGGAATATGCAGGATGATACTGTGAATACCTGTACCAATAAGATGCATCATAAACATCTCTTTGATTTTACCACTTTAAAACTCCCTCCTTAGTTTTGTTTAGCCCAACGTGAATCAGATGCATTGATATTCAAATTATACAGTGTGAATAGAGCATACCTTTGAAAACATCAAAAGAATTGACAATAATCATTAGATTGGATGTGAAGATGTGGATAGCCTTATGCAGTTTTTACTGTACATATATTTAGAGCCAGACAGCCATTGCATTTTGTCAGTTAAATTTTGATTGGATCGTGGTAAATTTTTTTTAGTTTGATAATTTCACCAGCCATTTTTTATTTTGTATGAATGAGTTAACACGGTGTATTTGATAATAGGTTAATTTTTGTGGAGTTGGAAAAAAAAATTGGAATTGAGGGATTTTTAATAATAAATCGTAGAAGATATAACTATGGATGGTGGTTCTCAGTATAAGCTTTGGTCACTGTTTATCCAGCTAATGATGCAATACAGTGGCCTGGAGGTACCGTCTGACTAGCAGCGTAACTGAGAGACACGGATGTACACCTGCAGATATGCTTTTCTCACACACAATAAAACATTTGTACTATGAGACTACAAGATTGTTCTTTGTTTGTATGTTGCTAGAGCCACTGTTGCTATACAGGTGTATTATGTTGACTGTTGCTATACAGGTGTATTATGTTGACTGTTGCTATACAGGTGTATTATGTTGACTGTTGCTATACAGGTGTATTATGTTGACTGTTGCTATACAGGTGTATTATGTTGACTGTTGCTATACAGGTGTATTATGTTGACTGTTGCTATACAGGTGTATTATGTTGACTGCATAATGTGTAGATCTAGCGTTGCAAGGTGACTGTTTCATTCTGAGCATATAGTAATCGAACCTTGCTTTACAGTCACCTTAGTAATGCATCCACCTTGCAATTAAGGACACACCTGAGACAGTCCCAAATTACTTCCGTAACAGTAAAGTATAAGAAATTTGTCCTGCTAATAGTCACCTCGCAATTAAGGTCACTCTTGCCCAGTCCCAATAGTGACCTTAATAGTGAGGTTTCACTGTGCGTACTGAACAGTCAGTATGTGCAGAATATTGTTCAGTACAAGTAATAAGATTAATGTCACAGCCAGTCATTCAATTTGTTTATTTAAATGAATCTAAACATTTACAACTTTGCTATCCGGTTATATGAAAAGAACACATTTGATGCTCTTTACATGATTTGTTCAAATAATGAAAGATCTATGATAGCTGTATTCTTCAGACATAGTTCACTACATTTGCATTGGCCCTGAATAATTGTGTTATTAATTAACATCAATCATCCAATAACGTTGTGTGAATCTGCCCATTCTTGAGAATTTCCACTTTTGTTGGCCAATATTGCAGAAGAGCTCAAGCCAAATGTTAAACTGCTACAAAAACTGTCCATGATTACTGTTAATCCACTGAGATGGCCACCATCCAATCAACCATGACAGTCAATGTCCAGTCAACCATGATGGCTACGGTTCAATCAACCATGACAGCCACTATCCAATCAATTGTGACAGCCACTGTCCAATCAACTGTGACAGCCACTATCCAGTCAACTATGATGGTCACTGTCCAATCAACCATAACGACTACTGTTCAATCAACCCCAAGTCATTTTTTCAATCAACCATGATGTCCACTGTCCAATCAATCATGACCATTGTCCAAGCAGAAGGTGGATCAAAACCATTCCACAAACGGTCGCCACACCAAGCTGGACATCTCTGAACTGACCAGTAACACCACAACATCCACTGTTGTTGGTCATCACCAGACTTCTGTCCAATATTTTCAAGTGGTTAGTCACATTGACTGGTCAGTGCTGTATACTGGTCGGGGCAGCAGATTTGCGACAGAGTCGAGCAAGGAGACCAGAGAGCTGTAGCAGGGACTGGACACCCTCGACGATCCGCATGTGGGTGTAGCCTATCTCCTGTCAATCAAAACATGCGAGTGTAGACTACCAATCGATCAATCAATCAACCAACCAATCAATCAATCAAAGCATTTATTCAAACAAACACACTACAGAACATATTTGGTGAAACATTTGAAGGGAGTAATAATAAGTTTACTTCTTTTGCGCGTAAATTCTCGGAAATCAAACTCAGAGGCGCATCAGTACAAAGTGCTAATCAATCTCAGAATCGATAAGCAATATTTAAGTCGTCAACAGATGGATCATTACGACAGGGAGCTAATAACATTGAAGTAAAACTACTTATAATGTTATGCTACTTCTTTGTCGACATTTGTAGCAGACAAGTTGAAATGTCAGTGAAATACGAACTCGGACACTTTTCAAAAACTATATCACGGATGGATTCTTCAAAACGAACCTTCAATCTGTTGAGCTGTGACAGGCCTTTATGCTGGGCAACATTTTTACCACTCCAAAAATGTCCTGGCAGATACACAGTTCTGACCAAACGTGCATATATATAGGGGTATAATGAATAAGTTTTTTCCTCCTCAAAATTCAACCGTCCAAATTGAAATCTCAACCCATCCAAAACCGAACCTTTACCCATCCAAATGATGCACGGATGGGCCTCTAGATAAATCTATGCACTTTGGATGGTACCTAACCGACCGACCTTAATGAACTCAAGTTTGATGTACTCTGGCATGCTGTGCGTCTTGCACACCCTAAACACGATAGAGATGATGTCGTCAGGGGAGTAGCCCAGCTTCCACAGGTGAGCCATGATCTTGTAAGCGGCATCTATGTCTGCATTCACGCAATGCTGTAACATCTCCTTCACTAGCAGTGGATGAGGCTCATCACAAACCTACAGGGGGAATCAAAGTAATACAGCCACCTTGCAATTAAGGTCACTCTAGGACAGTCCCAAATTATTTCTATATACAGTAAAGCACATGACATCAGTCCCACTAATATGGTCACCTCGCTATTCGGGTCACTTTTGTCCCGTCTCAATGGTGACCTTAATTGTGAGGTTCCACTTTCCATATGATTTCATTTGTTTCTGAAGTGTAATACAGAAACGCTCTGTCAAGCCATCAAAAAAGGATGCCGAATGCATGAATACATGCATTCTGTCACATATTTTGTTGAAAATCTGGCTACAAGGGTTTCTTTATGAACAAAAAACTTAAGACAAAGACTCTAAAGTGACAAATGTACGCGGGAATGTTTGATGTATGATATGATATGCAGCAATGGTAATGTAGTTGATGTGTATAACCGGTTCCAGAAGGTGAAGCGTGATGGAGGTCACACGCAAAGTGTTTACTGTGACATAGACAATCCGCGATGTACTGGAGACATCAATTGGACTTGAATTGAGAGAAGAGTTTGACATGAAAAAATACCTGAAAATAGTTGTGAGCAGACTGAGACATGTAGAGAGGATGAGTGACAAGAAGAGCTTGGAACACAGAAGAGTAGAAGATTAAAACTCAGATGGGGAAAGACAGCAAATCTCGGGGTGGCAGGTGCAAACAGCCAAAAACAGCAGACTATCGCAGAAGACCAAGAGGAAGCAAAGCAGAAGAAGCTGTCAAGTGATGTGCACCCCAACCTGCCCGAGTACAAAGGGAAGAAGACATGGGGTTCTTTGTCTGTTCAGAGAATATACACTGTAGTATACACCATAAGCAAACAGGAACACATAAATAGATATATATTTATTTTAGGTAGTTTTCTTTCAAGAAGATATGAATAAAAAGTAAATATTGTTGATGTTCAAAACTACTCTGGTATTTTTTTACAAACAACAACTTTTGGCATTTCCAATTAACCGCACTTACCTTAAAGACATTGTCACCATTCACCATTCCAAAACCTTGAAATGTTGACTGCAAATTGTTGAGAGCCTAAAGGAGAATGACAGATTTGAATAAAATGCTTTTATTTCAGATAAAACCTACACATGCACGCACAAATGCACATGTGTGCGTACACACTTGCACACTACACAGCAATGAAAGACTGTGATATCATAAACCATGTCTAACAACCACAGACCCAAATGAGTAAATTAAATAGAACAATTAAACGGAAACAAAAGGTAATTTTTGGGGGTTAAGCATGCACTTAAAAGAATGAATAAAAACAAACCTTTAAAATCCATAGCACTGTATGGGGTCATGTTCTAGTTAGACTTCCGGGTTGGTTACAGACGAAGAAAAATGCAGTGTATTTTTGAGAAATGATTTGTTACCAAATTCACATGCTGTGACATATGTGCATTTGAGTAGGCAGATTTTCATGTGTGATTGTAGGTGTTGACTGAAAAATGGTGGGTTTCTAGATGATTTGAATAAGCGGAAGGATATTTGGCAGCATTTGCCTGTGTGACCTGTTTGCGGAGTAATGCTTGCCGGCATTTGTAAATATTGACGGGTGTCACACATACAGGCATTTTACGAGAGCTAGAAGTAAGCAATTTTTTTAATAATCTATCAACATGTCAATGAGATGATGATAACAGCAGGTGAGAAGTTTAAGGGTAGCCACTACCCGAAAACGGCCATAAGCCATATCTCTGTTAATACTGAACATATCTTACAACAATTTGGAGTACTGATTAGTTAAATGAATATTATTTGATATGTGGAATATGGGCTCAGTTGCTTGTGTATTACCATGGCAATGAACGTTTCTTGTGTGGCAGAGGGGCATGCATCCTTGAAAATTATTCTGAGCTAACAACTGTATGTGTGATCATGCAGTTGTCAAGAATCATTAGCTAGAATACTCCTTTGTGCAATAAGGTGGTTTTGGGCAAAGAAATCTGACTGCAATGACTTTTGTGAGATGGGACTTTAAGTTTGAGTATTTTTCATGTCTTGAAAAATGCTAATACCTGAACAACAGTCAATGAAGTCAGACATCCTTGCCCAAAACCACATTGCACAAAGGAGTATTCTAGCTGATGATTCTTGACAAGTGTTGTTGCTTGCACGAACAGTTTTATCATGCATGATCACACGTACAGTTGTTAGCTCAGAATAATTTTCAAGGATATGAAAATCAGTCTTACTAGAAACATTCATTGCCATGCAAATGAGCCCATATTTCAAACATCATATACCATTCATTTATCTAACTAGTACACCAATTTTTTTAAAGATATGTTCAGTATTAATAGAGATATAGCATATTGATTATATGGCCGTTTTCGGATAGTGGCTACCCTTAAGACATTTTATAGGTCATGTTTTCTTATAATCAGACAAAACGGTAACATGGTCACCTACGGGAAAACCAACAGTGTATTGACCCCGTATGTGTGCTTGCATGTTGTGGCAATCAGGTTTCTTTGATTAAAACAATATTTGTTAATGTTACCTATCAAGAAACTGTTTTTTTTGTATATTTTAGTTGTGCCACACAATCTTTGTTAGCGAATGTTGATTTCATGCTTAAGTGGTAGACACACACCTGTCTCATGTCTCCCTGGGCGGTGAAGATGATCGCCTCAATTCCTTCGTCCGTGTAACTGACAGTCTCCTTTTCACATACAGCCAACAGTCGCTCAAGCACCTGACTGTCCAGTAACTTGCTGTAGCGAAGTACGGCACAGCGTGACTGAATCGGCTCTGAAAGACATAGTAACGCCATGTGTATTGTTCCAACTAATCAATTTTATCACTACTTGTTTTATTCTTCTGATCAACTAATCATAACAATCTGGTGTGATCAATAATTGCGTTGATATTGAAATTAGTTTGTAGTGAAATATGTATGATTACCGAATAACGAAAACATGTTTTTGTAAAAAAACGATATTGTTCAAAGTTGCTATTCTAAAGGTGTATTTGGAAATCTCATGTTACGGGCAGATGCAACGCACTAAACGTATAAATATCACGGGCCAGTTGATATTTTTGGTGGGTGAATATTAAAAATTGGTGGGTATTTTTTGTCCAGTTAAATTAAATGTTGTGTTTACGTCCACTGCCACAAATGTGCCACACTAGCACTGCCACCTAGTGATCAAACTTTTCCTAGAATTTCTGCACAAAAATTTTTATTACACAATCGATCAGTCTGGCTAAACCGATGATCATTTCTGAAAATTCAAACCGATTTCGAACACTAATGTGCAAGTCGATAAGATCCTATCACTTTAAAACGAAGCTATTACCCAGAATCAGCCAATGATGGCAATTATTAGCAGGAAGTCTGTTGAATGAGATATCCTGAACGTGGAAACCATGCGAATATGTTGAACATCAAAAGGCCTTGCCAACAGAGTGTATTTGGAATATGTATGTTTTGTTTACAATGTGATCATCTTACGGTCGAAATGTTCAAATCGGAAACATTGTTTCGGGTTTACTAAATGCAAACTGGCATTCTGTATACAGTCAACATTGTTATTCTAGTAGTAAGAACATAATTTTGTTATTCAAAATTTTGACCAGACAGCCTTGGTATAAAAAGTTACAGAAATCAACAACAACATTTAAAACAAATACAGAAACTGAATCAAAACTGAAAGCAGTAGCTGAAACAGCAAACTTACCTATGATCTTGTCAGAGGCGTTACACGCAAGAGCAAAACGTGTTGTCTTGGAATAAATTTCCATCGTTCTACGAAGTGCTTGTTGGGCCCCAGACGTCATACTGACATCAAAACAGTAACACTTGACATAATGATCAATCAAACAAAATTTATTTTGATTCAACTAAAAAACAGGATAAGGGATGCATAGCATAGTGTACCAATAATAAAATACAGTACACTAGTGGATACAATGCTCGAAATATATTATAATACATGAATACGATAAAGAAAATAAACAAGAAAATTATACATACAAAAATTACGAAAAGTTTGTTCAAAGATAAGGGTTTTCAGGTCTCCCTTAAAATGTCTTGACCCTAAGTATAGCAATAGGGGAGTGGTTTGTGGAACAAAGACAGGGAAGGCCAACTCCACCACGTGGGATTAGTTTTGGCTACTACCTATATGATGACAGTGTGAGTATAATAACTGATAAATTTGTTTATTAAAATAACAATTAGAGAATATTAATTCTAAATTGATTAAATAAGAAAAATACATGTAAGCAATATATTTATCTCATTCACCAGAAAAATATGCATTATAACAATAATTCTGATCATATTTCAGTATTTTGTGTTCAGATTAAATAAAAAAATTGAGTAATCATAAACAAATTATGCAATGACAATAACAAATGTTCTACTAAAATAACATATAATGTAATTAAAATAAGAAATTTGATTTTGTAAGAGAGTATAAGAAGTCACCTGTCCGCTTCATCAAGGATGACGATTTTATGACGTCCTTTTGGCAATGTTACTTTTTGCTGAGCAAACATCTTGATTTTGTTTCTAACTACATCGATCCCTCTGAAAGAAAGAAACATTCATTTAAATGAAATCAACTAGATAGAGCAAGTTATATATGTTTGCTACAAACATTTTGGAAATGATATTCCTATTTGTTCAAGATATTTGTAATAAACATTATACACAGTATAATCAAACCAAAAAAAGAACTTCACTTGCAGGGGATGTTTTTTAAAAGGTAAAGTTTCATTATATAAAAACTAACTACTTCATAAAATATAAACTATAAAATTAAATGTGTAATTGCGTCAATGGGCATTCTTATTTTTTGTATTGGTCTGCAGCACAGCAAATATTCAACTATGCACGATGTTGTCCACAGGTATGAAATAAACTTGTGCTGGCAATTTACATACAGCTTCAGCACCATTTCGTATTATAAACACATCTGTTACAATAGTTTAAATGAGATACGCTGATGGAACAGTAGACAATGTCACAAACATAAATAAACTTACACCACACAACAATAATGAGTTTTTCAATTAATCATTTCATTTCAGTTTACTAATTACCGATAACATTGTGTATACCTGTCATTTGACGCGTTCAGTTCGAGAACGGCCTCACGGTACGATGACCCCAACAATGCCCGAGCTATACACAGAATACTTGTGGTCTTCCCTGTACCTGGTGGACCCTGAAGAGACAACATAGAACGAGGGAAAAAACATTAGTTAATGTACTATGGGGCCCAATGACCTCGAGTGACCTTTTCAGTTATTGTCTGTATTTTCATTGTTCAAAATTTCCATTGAACATTTGCACTATTTATATATTAATTATATATGCATAATTGTGTAGTTTATTTTAAACACAATTTGGTCAAGTTTGTTTAGCATATCAATAATTAATGTAACAATGCAAGAGAGAATTAATTCCTGGTTTCTCACCAGAACTTGTTTTGCTGCATCTATTTCTAAATGCATGCACTGATGAGAAATCAGGAATTATTTGATATGGCCTAATGCATACTTACAGCAATTATAAGATTGGGGACGTTTCCTTCTTTGGCAAACACTGCCAGTCGGCTAATCGTTTCCTCGTTCCCCACCATATCTTCCAACTTTACCGGACGATATTTCTCAACCCTAGGAGTGGTAAATACAACTTAGCAACTATTACACACACCACCACAGAGCTGCAAAGAAATATGTGTCAGTCTAGTTTTCCAACAGCAGGTAACAGCACATATTGTCAAATGTTAGAATGTATGAGATTTGGTAGCTCTGTCGACAGGTGGTAACAAACCGAATGGATAAGTTAACACAAATTATTGTTGCATGTTGTATACATTGTCCTATTCTCAACTTGCATGGCGCATCATAACCAGTCACGTGGCATAACAGTGTGAAGTCCGCCATTGCTCGGTGAATGCTTCGTGAATACAGTTGTTGTGTTGTGCGTGCGTTGTGTATACCTAAAGGCTTGTTTTGTGTTATTTACTGTTACATTTTGTTAGCTGTATTAGTTGTTGTATGTTTTGTAGTGAGTGTAGTTACCTGTTAGGTGATTATGTCTTTTGGATACCTGGAAGTGTCATTTTTGTGTCTTCTGTTTGTCTGCTTCAGTGAATGTTTATGCTGAAGTGGCAGCAACAATTGTTGGCGATCTTTTACTTTCTGACCTAACCATGAAAACGACCACCTACAGCCACCAAACTTCTCCTCACATCTTACATACATATACACACACTACGTTACAACAACAATTATTTTACATTCCTACAACGATCAAATTTCGCAAAACAAACTCAAGTAAAACTCGACTTCTACGGCGGCGACTATCGGTTGCTCCGCGGTTACCGTAAAATTGACATTGCGTCGAGCTTCACAGAAATCCCGTACAATGGCGCTGTCATTACATTACTGTTCGCGCGCGATATAAATATAATATATACGGGCGCGTGAGCGTGTGGTAGTTATAATATTGGCATTGTTTCTGTTAAAAAGTAGCTCGATTAATTAAAGCATAATTATTATCATCAGTATGGTTTACAGGTAATGAAAGGGTTCTCCTCATTGTAAAAAACAAAATAAGTCTTACGAATAACCAATAATTGTGTTCCCGCAGGTCAATTCTTTTTCGGTTGATGACCAACACACGAGTCGGTGCTCCAACGAATTACACAATTTTGGGGGGGCATTCAAACTTAGGATGATTCATATATATTCGTTTATGTGAACATTTTGTTTAATTGTGCATTTTGCTAAGCTGGGAAAGTCATTTCCGTAATTAGTTTATGTGACAAACTGAACTAAGAAGACGCAAATCCTTATTTCTAGCTAGTTTTGTGTGTCACCGTTAAAAGTGCAGGTTTGGAACAAATTATGCACAATTCGTAAGACTTATTTTGTTTTTTACATTAAGTAGAAACCTTTCATTACCTGTAAATCATACTAATAATAATGCCTTAATTAATCGAGCTACTTTTTAACAGAAACAATGCCATTATTATAACTACCACACGCACCCACACTCACGCGTCCGCATATATTAACGATATATTATATTTATATCGCGCGCGAACATGTGTACAGTAATGACAGCGCCATTGTACGGGAATTATGTGAAGCTCGACGCAATGTCAATTTTACAGTAACTGCTGAGCAACGGCTAGTCGCCGCCGTAGAAGTCGAGTTTTACTTGAGTTTGTTTTGCGAAATTTGATCGTTGTAGGAATGTAAAATAATTGTTGTTGTAACGTAGTGTGTGTATATGTATGTAAGATATGTGAAGAGAAGTTTGGTGGCTGTAGGTGGTCGTTTTCATGGTTAGGTCAGAAAGTAAAAGATCGCCCAATTGTTAATAAACCTGGTTGACATGTTATCTTTCAGTGTAATACCCAGGTCTACACTACAAGTCTACCCCTAGACCTAGGACTATCTCGTATACGTGATACCGTATATATCTCCTCCAAGCCAAGGCCGGCCCCTGGCCCGTGCCAGTGGTGGTCCAGACTCCACGGTGTCACGTTGAGTATCGGCCACATTCTGGACCACATTCCGAGAGGCACTACGAAATGCTACGACTATGCCACATCTAAGTTAAGGGGAATATTTATTATTTGCTAGTGCTACCGCTTACACACAATGCTGGGCGATATTATAAGCAACTACCAATTATCGTACCATGGAAGTTCATAACCAGTTCGTTTTTCTGATTTTTTCGTTTGTGTCTGTGGTGTAGGTTTATCTTCATCTGTTTTGGAAGGTGTTGCCTCTAAGTCAATTTCCATGGGTTCGCAGTCTGTCATCGTACTTTGTATGTCGTTTCCCGCGAAATTTATGGTTTATTCTTAGCCTTGGTGACTAAAGCTTAACGCGATTAAAAGGTAGCCTCGGCCACAATAGATTGTTCCCTAGTCCACCGTGGGGCGCCACTGTTATGGTCACACGTCCAATGGCACGTGAGTGTTGGTGCGGCAGATCTACCTTTCAAGATGCTCTTTTTTACATCTCATCCATTACTTCTACTGCGCCAGGCACTGCTTAAATCCGAGTACAGTAGGCTCTACACATCCCTGCAATCACGCATGCACCGGCTGTTATGAAATACATTTAAGCGTGTTCCCATTAATGTGCCGAAAGAATAGATTTACAATTTGTGCCGAGATCGAACGCTGCCAAATATATGTGGAAGACAAAATTCACATTTGTGCCACTGGACACACGTTTTCGATTGTACAGCAGCATACAACTGACGTTACGGCTGCTCAGACTAGCCTGAGGAAGACGAAAAGCTGGTAGTCACCAGAAGCAAGGAAAAGGGGCGAATATTTTGTAGAGTTCCATAATTCGTGTTGTATTTCTTACTTTTTGGATTGAGCTCCGTTTTCACTTTTGACTTTGTGATTTTGCTGCTGATTCACGAAAAAATGTGTTGGCCTACATGCTGCCAATCACTAGTATTTTACAAGCAGGGGGGTTTAATCTTGTCCAAGTAGGCGTAATGTTTTCTGTTGCTAATCTCTAAGATGCTTTGAGAAACATTTTCCCAGATCTTTTCAAACACAACGTCAGTTCGCCGATTTGTCTTTGTGTTGTAAATCTGCCGAATACACATTCTTCACAAGCTTTGTGGATTTCAAATAAAACAAATACATTTTAATAAATTTCAGTCTTTTGAGAACTTAATTTCACAAGTTCGTCCCCTATAGGACCCAATCCTCACAAATGGGCCCTTTCTCAGGAATTTGAAAACGACGAAACATAATGACGTCGTCGTGATTTATGAAGCTAACCAAAAACCTTCAACTGCACCCCCCCCCCGAGACTGACAAAACACATCCAATTACATCCACTGTGACGTCCCCAAAACGGAACCCACCTTCAGGTTCTCAAAAAACATAACATTGTACCCACTTAAGGCTTTCTCAAAACGGTCCACCTTCAGTTCCGGCTCTCCAAATATCTCCAATAGCATCCCAATGCACATCCTTATCTAAATATTTGGGAGGGGGTAATCATATCTCCAGCCCCCACCAGAAATATCGCGGGACGAAATCTGGGTAATCGAGGCTAAGATTAAAATGCCAACCGCCAGCGTTCGAAAACCGCCAACAGAAGAATGCAAGGTGACCGGACAGGTCGTGTGTGAAATCAATGCCTTCAAATTGCAACCGTTGTTACGGGCTGACTAAACACAATTTGGCAGGCAGTACACCCTCAACTTACATGTTGTATATATTAATTAATACACAAAAAGATAGGAACAGACTACGTCCTTTTAAAATGACAAGATAAATGAAAGCTTTCAAGGAAACAGCTATAACATGAATCTAGTCAGACCTCGTTGTGATCACAGGACATAGCATCTGACCATAACAAACTCCAAACGAGGGGCGAATGCATGTGAAGTTAATGTTATGTTGCACGTGGTCAAACCACACCTCGTACCGCAGCGCATTCTGGAAAGTAGAGCAATGACGCACCGTTGCGTATTTCTGAATGATAACAAATAGTCAACATGCTAATCACAATTATAATACAAACTGCGTGGGTTAAACTAAATAAAACCGAACTTAGTTTGAACTCACAAACACAGTACACGCCTTGCCAAAATTGACCGAATCCGAGATGACCGAAATTCGTCGGTCACTTTACTTTCTTTGCAAATCATCTCGTGGCACCAAGGAAAACATTAACCGACTGAGAAGCGAATCGCCGATTTGTTGGAAATCATCAAATCAAATGACGGACAGTTCTCCAAATTGGAAGCGCACGTGAACGATCGAAATAGAGCTCAATGCAACAAAGATTATCATCGCCACCGGGCTGAACCTCCACAGCCATGCTCCAACCGCCACGTCGAGAAAGCTAAGAACGAGCAGCTCCAAACCGACGGTCGCACGTTAGGAAGACACCCAGACCATCAACGAGAGGGCCAAAATGAAGGCGAACTTCGTCACCTTCGCCAGACGGAAGTTGAACGTCACACTCTAGCCATACAACAGCATGGCGACCCACGACCGATCACCGTCCAGTTCCATTCGATGGACGAGCTGAGTTAACGATGACACGGGGTGCGTTGTGATGAAGGGACAGTTGAATGACCACCATTCAGTGTACAACTGCAAACTATTCAGACAAGCGCGAAAAGAAGATCGACAGCGCGTGGACACAGAACTCTGCTGCGTATACGTAGAAGTTCACGAGGTCGGGCAACGTGGAGACTTGCCAGAGTTAGAGCTCTGTTTACCAAAACTGATTGTTCGCAATGCCGTTGGACAGGTTCCCCTTTGCGGGAATATGTGACGATGACAATGTTAACAGCCTATTTAAGCACGGGGAGAGGGAGAGGGAGAGGGAGAGGGAGAGGGAGAGGGAGAGGGAGAGGGAGAGGGAGAGGGAGAGGGAGAGGGAGAGGGAGAGGGAGACGGATATGATAAAGAGGGTGTGAGAGAGAGAGAGAGAGAGAGAGAGAGAGAGAGAGAGAGAGAGAGAGAGAGAGAGAGAGAGAGAGAGAGAGAGAGAGAGAGAGAGAGAGAGAGAGAGAGAGAGAGAGAGAGAGAGAGAGAGAGAGAGAGAGAGAGAGAGAGAGAGAGAGAGAGAGAGAGAGAGAGAGAGAGAGAGAGAGAGAGACAGACAGACAGACAGACAGACAGACATACAGACAGACAGACATGCCAATAGGCAGGCAGGCAGGCAGGCAGGCAGGCAGGCAGGCAGGCAGGCAGGCAGGCAGGCAGGCAGGCAGGCAGGCAGGCAGGCAGGCAGGCAGGCAGGCAGGCAGGCAGGCAGGCAGGCAGGCAGGTTACTTAGTGTCGGTCACTCTGTGTTCTTTCAGATGAAAATGTTTGCTACAAAAATTTTGGAAATGATATTCCTATTTGTTCAAGATATTTGTAATACACATTATACAGAGTATAATCAAACCAAAAAAAGAACTTCACTTGCAGGGGATGTTTTTTAAAAGGTAAAGTTTCATTATATAAAAACTAACTACTTCATAAAATATAAACTATAAAATTAAATGTGTAATTGCGTCAATGGGCATTCTTACTTTTTGTATTGGTCTGCAGCACAGTAAATATTCAACTATGCACGATGTTGTCCACAGGTATGAAGTAAACATGTGCTGGCAATTTACATACAGCTTCAGCACCATTTCGTATTATAAACACATCTGTTACAATAGTTTAAATGAGATACGCTGATGGAACAGTAGACAATGTCACAAACATAAATAAACTTACACCACACAACAATAATTAGTTTTTCAATTAATCATTTCATTTCAGGTTACTAATTACCGATAACGGTACGATGACCCCAACAATGCCCGAGCTATACACAGAATACTTGTGGTCTTCCCTGTACCTGGTGGACCCTGAAGAGACAACATAGAACGAGGGAAAAAACATTAGTTAATGTACTATGGGGCCCAATGACCTCAAGTGACCTTTTCAGTTATTGTCTGTATTTTCATTGTTCAAAATTTCCATTGAACATTTGCACTATTTATATATTAATTATATATGCATAATTGTGTAGTTTATTTTAAACACAATTTGGTCAAGTTTGTTTAGCATATCAATAATTAATGTAACAATGCAAGAGAGAATTAATTCCTGGTTTCTCACCAGAACTTGTTTTGCTGCATCTATTTCTAAATGCATGCACTGATGAGAAATCAGGAATTATTTGATATGGCCTAATGCATACTTACAGCAATTATAAGATTGGGGACGTTTCCTTCTTTGGCAAACACTGCCAGTCGGCTAATCGTTTCCTCGTTCCCCACCATATCTTCCAACTTTACCGGATTATATTTCTCATGTTAACAGCCTATTTAAGCACGAGGAGAGGGAGAGAGAGAGGGAGAGGGAGAGGGAGAGGGAGAGGGAGAGGGAGAGGGAGAGGGAGAGGGAGAGGGAGACGGATATGATAAAGAGGGTGAGAGAGAGAGAGAGAGAGAGAGAGAGAGAGAGAGAGAGAGAGAGAGAGAGAGAGAGACAGACAGACAGACAGACAGACAGACAAGCAGACAGACAGACAGACAGACAGACATACAGACAGACAAGCAGACAGACAGACAGACAGACAGACAGACAGACAGACAGACAGACATGCCAATAGGCAGGCAGGCAGGTAGGCAGGCAGGCAGGCAGGCAGGCAGGCAGGCAGGCAGGCAGGCAGGCAGGCAGGCAGGCAGGCAGGCAGGCAGGCAGGCAGGCAGGCAGGCAGGCAGTACACATAAAACGCATATCGACACGAAACCTAAGCAGTAAACAAAATATGCAGTTTCAAAATAAGCTTTATTGGTAATACGGCCGAATCGGGCTGAATTAACTGCTATACCCTCTGATGTTCAACGATGCTCACTTTCCCACGGTTAACACAGCAGACTTCCTTCCAGTTAGAAATCGCTACGTCCACTGATACCGGATAGACGAACAGACTCCGTCCCTTTAATTGAGGTGACCCTTTTTGAAGGTGACACCTCGTATTATTAAACTTAGCCTCGATAATATAAAACGGGAATTTCACAGATCAATAAAAGCACTGTAATCCTATGGGAATTTCGGAACATTTATTATAAGTCTCCTAATTCAGTATACGAGCTTATTTGCACAACATACACAGTAATAATCGAGTGTGGACGGTTGTTTGGCCTACGGGATGAATCATATGTTACTATATGGCACTTGTTCTTATTTTTATGACTAAGAATACACCTGTTAGCCAGCGACGTGAGGTAGACAGTTCCACGAACAGGCTGATATAGGTAGACTCCGCATTCTCCGAAGTCGTACGTGGCGGTGCTTGATTGATTGGCGTGATGAAGAAGACTACGCGAGAGGCGTTGTTTTCGGCTCTGTGTCAGTACCTGGTACAAGTGACGCGGAGCAATCCTATTTACACTGGGCACAAACCGCAGCTGATTTTCTCACTTGTGTCCATGCAAGGTTACA
Source organism: Escarpia spicata (assembly GCA_963995525.1). Classification (NCBI taxonomy): domain Eukaryota; kingdom Metazoa; phylum Annelida; class Polychaeta; order Sabellida; family Siboglinidae; genus Escarpia; species Escarpia spicata. The sequence continues at coordinate 34,247,985 of OZ023213.1, forward strand.
TTAAACTACCATTTTATCACTTTTTAAGAAAGTGTACATATAACATGTACACAATTTACTTATTTGATCATACCTGCTACATAATATGTCACTTTTGGCATTTGATGTGATTCAATAAATTATATGCGTTTTAAAATTACCTGTTGCCAGGTACAGCCAGCGGACTAATGAACGAATGGCCGCGGATATAATTGTTCATCTATGTAAGTGTATATGAAGTCGAGGAAGGTGATACTTGGTGTAAGCGGCATGTTGATAAAAGATGGACGATCCCAGAATGCAGTTTTAAAGAGAAATTGTCTGTTCCGGTAGATAACTTATACTTCGCCTGACTTGTACGTTGACGTATGAAAACTAGGTTATTTGCGAGTGAGGAACCGATTTTGTTAAAATCACCTCAGTCACGCTCTTCTGTAGTATTATTGCAAGCCGACATTTCAAACGTTTCAACTTTGCTGGCTGCATACTGTTGCTTCCTAGCAAATAAAGTAACTAACATCGGCTAAATTGCGCATGTATTTTAGGCATTATATTCTGAAACTCTTCCGGTAGCTTAGGAGCTGTCTGACGGCTATAATGACAATATGTGTGATTCATGGGCTGCCGCCAATATATATTTAGGAGATTGATTGGTCAGGACAAAAAACTTGTATTGGATACAGACGAAGCTACGCGGATGCCAGAAATGCTACCTGACGTCAAAGGTGATATATTACAAATTGGGGCGGGGGGACAACTGATGTTCATTTGATTATATCTGCTATGCGTATACATTTATTTACCACAACCAGCGTTGATATGTTGTTTCGGTAAATTTAGTTATTGCTAATTTAGTCATCTGCGAAATAAAAAAACTTCTTGCATAGCATTATTTTTTTAACGTGTTTTATGGCTTGTGTGTACAAGTATTAATACGGCATATTATGATATGAACACAATGCATTTTATTTCATTATACATTCTCCAAACATACCAGAATCACAAAACTGTTCATAATGTATACATTTAGTGGACTCTTAAAAACAAATATCAGACATCTGCGTAAAACGGAATGATTGCCAGAAATAATATATACAAATTATTGTAAAACATGTCATGTCGTGCAACTCACACAAAGTTCAGGCCTACACGACTTTTCAGCAAGAATCGACATTCGCACTTGAAAGTTAAACAAAACTGACAACATAAAGATTTTCATATATGTTGTGTTAATATACCATCAAATGTTGAGTGGGACCAACAACGTCACGATGTTGAAGGTTTTCCTGACCCCAGACCTTTCAGATCACGCGTGGAACACTGTGACCTACAAACAAATGAACACGCCCAGTCCTCTACATCCGTCCATTTTCTTCCACATTTGCAACTTGTGCCACCTGTTTTGCATTGGGAAACTACAATCGTAAATCAGTCCCGCGAATCTCGAACAGAACACATTTCTGAGTCATAAACAAAATGTGAATTAGAGTTATCAAAGCTGCAGTTGTCACATACTTCATACACAACAGAACCTGTCTTGGGTGACCATTTCTTTTACACAACCAAAGCACCTCAAGACATTTTGTGAGGATTAGAGACCATTGAAAGTGGCTTACAAGGCACTATTACTATTATTCTTGGACAGACGTTTGGTAGTTATTTATGCTTTTCACTGTTAACTTCTTGTGTATTATCGCTTGAAGAATGATCATATTTCGGCTGTTACTGTTAACCTAATGTGTAGACACGGCGAGCACGCGACATGTTTATGTGTTCGTTGGTCGTATTAGGCAGGTACATTATTGTTAAACACAACCCGTGCGTAGGATTGTGGTCGCTCGCGAGAGGTAGTCGTCCAAGAGAACGGTCGCACAAGACAGGTTCCACTGTATATATATATATATATATATATATATATATATAGCAGTCGAAACGTAGTGCAACGGATAACATAATATTACTGTTAAGTTATGTACAACCCTAGACACACCTACCAACGCCACGAATTAATTAAAGGGTAACAAAAGGCAACTCGTTGGTGTTATGTAGGTTCCTAGTTTTGCTCGACATGTATACGACTAGCCCGGCTCATTTATTGGTTTCTTGTATTCCCTTTGATTCTGAAGTTGAATAACACTTTTGTATTCTAGTAAACTACAGGTATAATATTCTTAATTGTATTTGTAAATGGTTAGTTTTTATTAACACGTTAAGTTCATAGACACAAACAAATGCATTTTGTTTCCCTTTAAAAATAGCAGCACACATAATATGAATGCCTTATGCCATGTCCTTGGGCTTCTTGGGCAGCGAGCCGGTGTCTGCGTCCTCCCTAAACGGAATCACGCCCCCGTTGAGCGGTGCCGGTGGCGGCACCTTGTGAGCACAATGACGTGTCCACAGTCCCCCAAGGACCTCGGCAGTGATCATGCTACCCATGTTGTCACGAAGCAAATGCAGGATAAATACACCGTCCCGACACAGACAGCGGTTAGTGAACGAGTCAAGTGCGTCGGCAGCGTTGTCGTGTTTTTCGTCCGGAAGTGACGACATCTCGTGACGTACATAGGTCGTCATCTGGCGCCAGAACAGCGAGCGCCACGTCCACTTGACGAAGCTGAAGGCGGTCACTGCGGCGACGCTGACCAGCCAGAACCAGAGCAAGATAAAGATCTTCTCGTTGAACAAATTGATCGGCAGCACACACTGGACGATGTAGCGGTGTGTCGTCACCTGGTGGCGTACGATGAAGTCGCACAGCGTCACCCGGGGGAAGCGTTCTGACGCCGCCCAGTCATCCCCGCTCAGGAAGCGTCGCATTACATCGATGCCATAGAAGTGGAAGTCCGTGCCGAGAAACAAATCGAGAACGTACAGCTGACCGATTGCGTTCGCCACGTACAGCAGCTTTACGAACAGGTAACCCAGCGTCAGGTAGCTCCCGTTCTGGAGGTGCGCCAGTGCATTCGCCAGAGGGCGCTGAGTGTTAATGTCGTTCAGACGGTTGGCGCGCGTTGCCAGGAAGCGATCGAGTTGGTAGACCATGTAGCGGAGCGTCTTCTCACGGTTGTCGAGGTACGGTGTCCGTTGGCCTGCTGCGGCAGCGTCGATGAAGTTTGCGAAGCTGAAAGATCGAATACATGTTATCATTAGGGCCTAATCGGCTAACATGTATCCATCCGTTCCAAAGGAGAAACTAAAAATTATAGAGGAAAGGCGATCTTCAGTGATGATTTATTGTTTTTTTCTACATTGTAACTATAGCTGATTTTATTTTAAGCGGGAAAGATGCGTATTTTTTGAAAATATTCAAAAGCACGACCGATGAGAATGTTAACACACACATACGCAACCGCACACACACACACACACACACACACACACACACACACACACACACACACACACACACACACACACACACACACACACACACACACACACACACACACACACACACACACACACACACACACACACACACACACACACACGCACACACACACACACACGCTCACACACATATATGAATATTATGCTTACCCACTCGCGATATGCTACACATACGCTACTCGATTTAAAAGAGAAAGAAAGATGGCGTTGACGGCAAGGCAAGCGAGTAAGTATGTACAGATGACCAGGCGCGTTATGTTGAGTTGAATGGGTTGCTGTAAAGTTCGTAGGCCAATATTTGATAGTTTGATTCGTTTCGACGCATTGACGGTCAGAAAACGACGCTGACGTTGCGACAAAAAACAAAACAAATAAACGAGCGACAAATAGGCTAGGTCTGCGTGAGCTAGTGTAGGGAAATCGCAGTATCTTCTAAATAAATATCCTTTGAGACTCAGTGCCCGCTCCGCGCCCAACACGTTCACGGTATTATAAGTGACGTACACGATTTCACAATTTGACTTATATGGGCATATAGGTCGGGTCACGCAATCGGTGCAACAGGTCAAGTCGAGTAAAATAAATGTATTTTCAGCAGTTATCCGATATGTATATAAATACTAAAATACGCTATATCCAAATACCCATTGCTATTTGCGATCATTTCCACCAATCGCAGCGAACCAGGTTGATTTTACTTGACTTAACCTTTGAACTTTGAAACTGTGATTGCGTGTTTATTCTAGCTGCCATTTATGATGCTACTGATATTACGTGACGTCATACTACGTCACCATGGCGTCCGCAAAATGAAGTGCAGCGTAAGGACGAACGCGTTTTTCTTCCTGCGCTTCCTTAGTGCATTTTCTTTTGTGTGACTGGCCGTGATTATGTGACACAGATAGTGAACGGGCCAACCAAGTTGGTTGAGATGAATATATACAATTTTTATACACAGCAACGGTTTGTTATGTGGGCGGTCAAAAAGAAGGAAACACAAGACCAACTACATTATTTGCTAGGAAACAAGTGACTGTGCGTACTAACAAAAGAAGCGGAAGCTACGTGTTGCCGTGCATCATATTCTCTCAAACACAGTTGACATTTAGTTTGAACAATTCATTTGTGAGTGTATTGGTGGCTTTCTTTCTGGTTCCGCTTAGTGGTATTGGTAGGATTGGAATGACGAACATGTAAAAGAAGCTACACACACGCACACACACACGCACACACGCACACACACACACACACACACACACACGCACACACGCACGCACGCACACACACACACACACGCACACACGCGCACACACGCACACACACACACACGCACACACGCACACACACACACCTACGCACACACACACACACACACACACACACACGTACACACACACACACACACGCACACACACACACACGTACACACACACACGCACGCACACACACGCACACACACACACACACACGTACACACGCACACGCACACGCACACCACACACACACACACACACACACACCACACACACACACACACACACACACACACGTACACAGCAATACAGTCAGGTATCAAAACTACATATTGGGGAGACATGAAAACAATTGATGAACGTGGTCAGATTGCAATATGAACTTAAGTTGCACCAAACCTCAAGGGAAGAAATGCAAGAATACTAAGATCAAAGACCATTCTTTCTTACACACCTGAACCCCGACTTGCGACATATGAAGCTCCAGAGGATGCAGGGAAGATAGCAGAGCAACGCCTGGAACATGAGAATGATGGGAACCCACTGGTAGTAATTTATCTCTGTCCGAGGGTCGCTCAGTTGCGGGATCTGGTCCTCGAAGGGAACGTAGTATGTATTCGACACCCAGCAGATGGTGTTCGTATAACCTGCCGAGAAAATGTGGGTGATTCGTTATTCAATTGTAATCACACTTGTTAATAATAATATATATATATATATATATATTTATTTTAAAGTTGTAATTAGTTATTTTTTGTATATCGGTAAACGTATATATACATATATATATGATTGATTATTTTAATTAATTAATATTTAATTATTTGTTGTAAATTTTCATTTAATTAAATTGTATTTCGATTATTAAAATATATATTTAATTTTATAAAATTTATCTAGTTTATTATTAACTTCTAATCATAATGTTGTATTAAACTGGATCTGACTTGTTATTAAATTGTAACTACCAATTGTTGTATTTATTTGTTTTTACTGAGATAATTATAATAACCAGTTTTAACTTGGTTGGCCTATAGTAAAATCTTTATAGTGACCAACACTAATTTCTAATCTAACTACTTAGAACTAGTAATAATGATATATTTTATATCAGTGAAACGTATTAATAATAACAGTTTGAATACAATTACATATTCGTTTTATTTCTAAGTAGTCGGTTTATACAAAGTTGTCAGTTACTAGATAAAGAACATTCACTATACTAATTCTAGCGAAAACTGTTTTAGAATAGTGTACATTGCCAGCACATAAACTGCTCGTTTCGTATACATCAGTAATAGTAGATGCTGGAAAGACAGCGTGAAACACAGCAGAAGTGCACCGCTCCAAATGAGCATCGTTGCTTGGTATGATTGTATGAGCGTGCTTTCTCAAACAGCTGCATTATTTATAAGACACCTAGGTCTACTTATTTCATAAATAGTTGTGCAAAAAATTGGCCAGACTCGATAGTACGTATCTCTTGGAACCATAACAATTTTAACACAAGAACAACTGATTATTTTGAGCTGTTTACAGTATAGACGTTGATATTACTGACATTTTAAAACTTTCTTCAGGTTGCTACAACACACACAATTTTATTATACCCTTCTTGGAGTGGAATCTCATTTTCACCTACGTTCTACATGTTGGACCGACATGCTTTAAAATGCACAACAAGTGTGTCTTTCTTCACAGTACACACTATTATATCTTCTATCTACGGATTACTATCTAATTTTGAACCGTACACAAAACTGCAACTTGATTTAACACGCACATTATAACAGAAAACATAGCATTTGATTTCAACCGACTATAGATGTTCGTCTACTGGGGAATGTGCGCGCCAAATGTACCTTTGCTGTACATAGGTATGTCATAACGCCACCTACCTTTGTGACTGTCGGTGAACTGGGCCGGACACCAGCACCGAATGGGGTCGCCGACATACTGGGCCGTCGACACGATCATGGTGAAGAAGAGGATAACGGTCACGGAGTAGCGTCTGTTGAGACGGTCCACGGGGTCGTCGTGAGAACGGAAGTGTAACGTCGTCACGTTGAACATCACCCGGAAAAGACGCTCCATCTTGGCTACTGTGTTGTACTATCTGTTCACTTGAGTTGAGTTGTTTGTGTAAACTTCTCACCGATTTTCTAAGCGGTTCTTTGTTTTGTTACATTCAACGTTGTAAGAAGGATAACGCAGCGGCTCAACTGTTACGTAATTTACGTCCGATATCCAACTCATACGACGATCAACAGAAGACGTGAACCTGCATTCCGATTTGTAAACAACGAATAAAGAAAGAACTGTTGATGTTAAAAGCAGGTCTCTTGCTTACGACCGAACAGTTGATATTTCAGAAACTAAGCCGATGCGATAATGGTGTCATGGCTGCCTATCGCAAAACCTAACACTCGATACCAACGCCAACGTTTAGCTGTACTATTACACTGGCGCACAAGTTCACCCGGTGGACAGTCGCGACGTTCTAAACACTCACGCAGTGTTGTGACAGGGCAGGCGCAAATATCCCAATGTGATCAGAATTTGCAGTTGTTTCGTCTGGCTGAATTCAGTTGTCATCCAGATCGCGCTTGGGGTTGGTTTACTGCGTCGATGTTGCTGCGTTATATATGGCAGAGTCTGTACAGTTTTCGCAGTTGGTTTGCGCGGATTTTCCTTTCTCTGTTAACACGTTCGACAACTGCCACAGCTTTGATTTCACGTGAAGACAAACGTTCAAGTAATTAGTTAGAAACGTCTGATAACTTTCGTTAACATACCTCTAACTGGCGCGCCACTCAGTTTGTTAGTAGTCAGCCGTTCCTTCGATCGAAATTCCTCGATTGTTTTTTACCAGTACACACAAATAAGTTTCTGTAGTTCTAACAAGATTTCTAATAACCCTCCAAGTCGTACCTCGGTGAACGTCGACTAGCAGACGACACTTGCGACTCGACGACTGTGCGTCGACAACGGTGGTGCATCCGGTTTGACGCGGTTTCTGATAGCCGCGGCAGCACAAGTAAATATACCTCACGAGCGCGAGGAGTGACGTCGCTGAGCTGCGCGAGGGATGACGTCGCAGGGCACGTGAGGTCGCGTCCCCTCACCCACCTCTGCAGGTGTCTATACACGGAACACCATCCCTGTTCGAGGTACGACGGTCCGTAAACGAAGTTCTCGTATTGCTGCCAATATCCAGACTGACAGGTCGTGTGTCACTCTGGTATAGTGGTGGCAGCTTCGAACTCCGCTGACTTCGCTAGGCTAAATATGCTGAGATGATGGACCAGTGATATGCTGGCGTCATAACTCGGCAAATGAGCGTAGGTTTGTGCGATGTACAAACAGGTGTCGAGGAGGTTATGTCCGTGAGGTCACATTGTTAGATTCGTGCTCTGAAGGTTAATGGAAATCGCTCCGCAATGACTTGCGCCAGAATTGTGATACTTCATCGATATAGGCAATTGTTCAGCGACCCTAATCAATATGTTCACTTAATACTACTTTCTTAACTTAGTGTGGTAATTCACAATTACTGTTTTTATTTTAATGTGCTTAATATATGTATTGTCGATAACAAATGTTTGTATGTGTGTAAAACAGTTGTTATAGTGGAAACACTGTATGTGGCCGAATAGGCTTCGCGCAATGACTACAGCGTGGCTGAATGTTTTCCAGAAAAGTCTAGTTGGTATTAGAATGAACAGGCCTTCAAGAATTTTGAACGGTTTTAATCGAAGAACTGATGCAGCGTTACACAGGAAGTTATTTCAATTAAAAAACATGTCATTAATAAAATTAATAATGACTACCCGCCTAGGCTGTTTTGTTCAGCCTCTATTTGGCAATATTATTTTATACATAATTGTATTCGCATACATACATACTAATTACATTGAATACAGTAAAAACAATTAATAAAGTCAGCCACTGCGTTGCGAGTAATTCCAGTTAAGATTTCTGAAACTCGTGTATAGCAGACAACAGATTATATGTGCTGAACCAGATCTATTAACATACAACAAAGAATTCGAGAAAATTCAACATTGTAAGGGAACACGAATTGATCGATGTTAAATAAGCACCAACATAAAATTGTGTTTTATATAAAGAACACTTTCCAGCGTGTCAATCATAAATACAAAACTATTCTACGGGTCTTACAATATTAGAACATTTTCCAGCATTTACAAACCGCTGACTCATTCGGGACGTGAAGCTTAACGGAAGGTTGGTTTGGTTGGTTCAACGTCACTAGCTTTATTCTGTCACCATCAGACGAACCACAGATAGCGTCACTGTAATTATAATCGTAATAATAAGCAGACATCAATTTTAAACAAGCTTTCACAATTAGCTCAAAATAAATCCGGTTCTGTGAAACAAACACGGCGAGCCACAAGCGGTTAAGTGTTGACACGTGTGTTTTGCAAAACACTTCCGGCGTTTATATGTAGTTAGGTCCTATAGCGTTTGGACAACGATACAGTTATACGGGGTGAATGCGCTGCCATAAAACTAGATTGAATTTTTCAGTTTGTTTGAAGTCGTCTTATGTTGAGGCTGTGTCCTTGTTATAGATAACATGACAGTGTACAATAAATTAAATAGTATTTATAAAATGTATTCCATGCCATAACTATTAACGTAAGAACACCAGACACATGATTCATTTGGGGAAGTATATATGAAGGTTAGTCGTCATGAAAATATACCATGTTATACCATCACAATCCTGATTAATCCAAGGTAATTCACTGTAAAACATTGTAATCCGTGGAAAATCATGATTGCCCATTAGACAGTAAGAAATGAAGTTACTTTGGAGCAAAGTTGAACCATATATGCGACGTTTGGACCCGTCTACAGCGGATCTTGTTCCGCCAGAACGTGAGCCACGTCACATGTCATCAGGGTGTGAAGAAGATCCGCTGTAGACGGATCGAAACGTCGCATATATTTCAACATTTGCTCCAAAGTAAGTTTATTTCTTGTGTCTAATGGAATATTGGAGCCATGAACGATATATTCCATATCATGATTGACCATGTTTTACCATGTTGTTTTACCATTGAATTTTAGCATGGTTTACTTCTTTCAAAATACAATGGTTTTTTACTATGGAATACAATGGTGTACCATGGTTTATCATGATATTTTACCATGGTTTACCTATATAAAAACATCATTGCATACCATGATTCATTTCCATGGCAAACCATGGTATTATTCATAAGGCGTTTCAGAACAAAAATGATTAACGACTTTTTTGGAAATTTCACCCGAACAAATACGTGTTGGGTTAGTACAATAACAATAAATGCCAAAACGCGATATATCGTCGTTCAACGACATGCACAAAAGAGTGGTTATTTTAATAACGCGATGAACGCAATCTGTCTTATGTTTCATCAAAATGCGATATATCCATTTCAAACAATCAGGACCGCTTAGACCATTTAAACTCTAATGATGAAACACAAATGTGAGTTTTTCTGAAAACGTAACTTATATATTGCGTCTTGCCCTGAACACTTTCATACGTAGATACCATCGAGCTTTTGAATAACTGCTGCAGCAATTGCTATTTCCATTGTCATGACACGTGTTAGCTGAACGATATTTAATACAACACTGTGGTATTTGTCTCTTCTTGACAACCAGTAGGGTTTACAACATTTAATATGCATAGCTTTGAAACCCGATGTGTTCGTGTTGTGACAATTTGCCGTCTTGGTCGGATGTTGGCACAGCTAGGCTTCACTGTTTTTAGAATATATTTCTGCAGCGACATTTTCCCATACTTGGCGGCGGCTTGGATCTGATAATAAGGTATTGCATAAAACTGTAGTTGAATACAAAAATAAACGTTACGCCATTCTTGACTATATACACTGAATCCGTCTACGGTCTAAATGCGCACTTGCTTGATGTGAAGCAGCATGGCGCCAACAGCGATGACTTACACGTGAGATGCCTATTTGTGGATGAGCGTCAGGTACTGTCGGCAACTCCGGCAAACATCGCCATAATTTACCTCGACGTATTATGACTGTCGACTCACGGTACACAACAAACTGGTAAGCCAGGTAGATTCTATGTTGTCCGGCCAGTACACTTCCTGATCTAACCTAAATACTGAGGAATCTTAGACTATGATAAATATACCAAGGCATCAACGATATGTTGCCTTATTCTGTAATTTCTGTAAAATGTAAATTGTTTCTTCAATTGTTTCTGTCTAACCTTTTGCGCCAGTACATTATATCGTGGATGAATACGATTTGCCACCACCCCCTATTCGATATCCTAGATACGCCAATGTTTACAAATCCACGACCAACTGTGTCATGCTTACAACAACCTAAACTAGCTGTCTGATAGTGGCAGTTCAAGCGATAACCATTATATATTCAAGTTTAACAATTTCCAAAACGATTAACCAGCAAGAGGTGTTTGGTTTATGGCAAATGACCAGCTATGAAACTTTCTAGACAACATTTCCATTCCGATCAATATATCAATCAATGACAATGATTCGGGTAATTACACGTTTATGAGCTGAAGTGAATGTTTTTAGATCACTCTTCTTAAGCCGCCGTTACATTGTTTATTAATTTATTTTAACGTCGTCTACATCATAACACGACAACTTAGTTAGCAACAAGATAGCAATGGCAACACGCTATTTAGCAATAACCGGACACAGACGTACATACAAAAATCATTGTAAAATGGGTTTCACAATGTATTGGACGTTCTCATAACATCTCGAGTATGTTGTAATATACTCCAAACGTGCACGAGAAGGTTTGCTCGTGTGCGGTCTACAGGCACCTGGACTAGTACAGGCGTTGGAGTTGAAGCAAACTAAGACGTGCAGGTGATCGCAAAACAAGGCCAACTCTGCTGCTTTTAGCCAACAGACGGTATCGAGCGTAAGGGTCGACTATTGATCAAAGGTATTTTTTTGGATCTATAACAAATCAATGCAGGTCCTTGTTGCGATGACGTAATGTTCTAGGAAACATGGACATAGCTTCGTACCTACTTCTAGGACGGCTGTCTAGTGTTATTTATACGTCGACAGTTAATATGTGTACATATACCATGGCCATGTGAAAACAGGCATACAAAATACTTGACCACATGCACACACACGCACGCACACACAGACAGATAGACAGACAGACAGACAGACAGACAGACAGACAGACAGACAGACAGACAGACAGACAGACAGACAGACAGACAGACAGACAGACAGACAGACAGACATACATAGACACACACACGGGCATTCGCGTGCACACGCACACGCGGCACACGCACACACACACACGCACACGCCGCACACGCACACGCACACGCCGCACACGCACACACACACACACACACACACACACACACACACACACACACATACACACACACACACTGACTCGCCCATTTTCTCTATCGTTTACACTCACCCAATGCGTTGCATATAAGATGGTGTTATTGTTGTTCCGCAATTTATTTATTTAGCCCATCGCAAATAAGATTCGCTGATATTATAAATGTAAAAACGTAGTGTTTAAATTGTACTGTGTGAATATTATAATACTAGTGTAATTGACAAAAGAGCGCCGTTTTATCAGTCAAAAGAATGGCACTATACTGTGATCATTTAATCGAAGAACCTTTGAAAGTGTAAATAGCGTTATGTCATGTAAAGGAGGATTACGGATAACCGCGTTTGTTCTGTTTTCGCCGAATTTCGGCTCTGCCGAGCAGTAATTTATTTAACAGTTTGTCAAACGATTTAATCAAAACTAAACAACTCATTTGCACACCGAGCTTGCATGTCATATAGGACAAAAGGTAGATTTGATATTTTGCGAAGTAGTCCTGAAACAAGACAAGCGACAAATCGAAGTGCGAACGAAGTTTAAAATATCATTAATATCGACCACACAGTATGTAAAACAACTCAGTGTTTGTCTGACAAGAGAGCAAACTTAACGCAATGTAATATTCCCCTTCCGGAAGGGACGAGGAATGATATGTTAGAATATCATAAACACATTGAAAGATAATTATTATACAGCATAGGTTAATCACTCGTGCAACTACTGCTAATTATCTCAGTAGTTGAACTTCTTGCGATTATTACAATAAATACGACTGGAACGAAACAGGATTGTCTCGATAACTGCAGAATAAGATTCTGGGTCACTTTTGTTTTTCTTTTACAATGGGAAATAGTGACAATCGTGTAATTCTTTGTTTAAGTTAGGAAATATGATTTAAACAGGTCACATTGTTTAGGGTAAAATTATAGTAATGTGAAGAGACTATGGACATTGTTTCCTACACATTCGTAACGTTAGTTAGAAAAGTAAGTACCCAAGTTAGTATGTAAACGCGTAAATAAACTTATTTCTTCGTCGTCATGATACAACAGGTAAACCATACACCAAGGGATACAAGGTGGTGAAGCGCACAGTAAATATGTTAGATATATGAATTAGGTGACCGCAACACAGTAGGCACTAACATTTAGTTATTAATTTTGCCTCGACAAATATTCGCTGGCAATATTATCAACAGGTCTTATGGCTGCGGAGAAGTCGGTAGTTAAGTTTAAGTAAATGAGTTTGTTAAAGCTGCTCAGAAAAAAGTGTTTAATCCACGAGTATCAAATAGAACGGCAATGCTGTGTATTTTCTTATTTGTCTCGGATTACAACCAGCGAATTCGTTGCACCAATAATTTTATTTAGAAACGCCATAAATCCGCGAAGTCGCTGCACGGTACGACACAAAATTCAGTCCAGTCCATTAATTTATGCACATTAACATATTCGCTAGCGCAGTCACTCGACGGATATGACATATTCACCAAGGACAGCATAACTTATATGAGAGCAACTTTACAGGTTGTTTAAAGTTACCTACACCCCTTTTCTCCGACCACGCGTTCCGGATTGAAACACAAATATTCGTTAGTACCGCATCTACAATGCTGGTTTTATCGTAAAAGCATATTGTAGAGTACCTAGTATGCATATCCTATCATTTAACAAGATGCTAAAATGTAATTATACTACATAATATCAGTTTTGTCGGTGTCTGTCTAATAATCACAATGGAAATAAATAATTGCACATTCTGGATTCATACTTTATGTATATACACGCACACATTTTGAATATTGAACGAATGAATCAATCAATGTTTTTACAATACAAACGCTCTCACTTTGTAGCTATGAAATATGAGTGGATGGTTTCATCATGACGCCAAATGTATCATATGTTTACCCAATGATCGTAAACCACTGCAGTGCACCTAAACTGTGTCACTCCACAAACGACCGTGGTAACCCATTAGATAATGTTTACTACAGCCTTGTAGACGTTGCTGTCAGTTTTCCCGAAGATCAATCATTCTGGTCTCAGTTATGCAACTAGAACGTCTAGTACTTATGCGATAAAGCGTAAGACAACACGTGTCTTACTACATAAATACTTGACGGGTCCGTTGCCTAGCAACTAGGTCTGTCAAGTTTATAAAATGGTCGCCGCACTTGTGATCGGATAGTTTGTTGAAATTTTGCGCCAAATGTTTATCAAACATATAAAAAAGGTTGTTTAAGCGAGAACTGTATGCGGGAAAGATTCATCTGCCAGATGTCAAAACGCAAAATCCACCTTAACCAAACAGTACTAAGAACATCTGTGGGAAAACAAATAAATAGTTTACATAAATCGGCAGTCCAATCATAATACAAACAAACACGTATTGACATAGATCTAAATTCCTCTGTTTAAATTTACATTATTGGCGAAATTCTCCCCACAATTCCATGCTCGCACATGCGCAGTCACGAAAATTGACGATCTCCGAACAGGTCAATACATGGCAAAGCTTGGCGGGGTCACGCGAGTAATTATGATTGTGACGGAAAATTCTAGCTCTGTCACCTCACATTGACACCAAATAATAATGGCCACGTTAAATAAACAGGTAGATAGATATGTTCACTCTGACTGCAATAAACGTAATTGCACGTAATTGTTCTAAAAAAACTTATAAAGGACAAACTTATGTAGGTGTGCGACACGTATGTAATCGTAATGTCATTACGCAAATCTCGGGATAACTTAATCATTTCACGCAGTAATTAAGAGAGAAACAACTTTGTGAATTATTACATATAAACACATGAATTTATTCAAAATAACATATAAAATAGACATGCATAATGTTATACGGAATCAGACATTCATTTGCATTTACAGTATGTCCGAGCTGCATTTGATCGCGGCATAGAGTTCTTTACTTCCTGTGTTGAGTTATATATATAATGTACATTGCGCTCCCGAAGCATTCTCCTCACACATCAAAGGCAACCGGAATGATTCAACAGTTCCTGGCAAACCGGCTGCAACATAAACCTAAACTTTGAATCAATTTAACGCCGGTATTTGGTACGACATAACAGTATTACTGAATAGTCTTATAATTTTATCGGTGTGTATATATTTCGTTACTTGGCAATTCGTAAGTTTGAAATCCTCCAGATTGAAGATTCGATGTATTGTCGTTCCGATATAAAAAACGAATATTATTTCGAATAAGTCAAGTAATCTATTGACTATTGATACATAGGCCTATATAATGCTCACCAGTGACAATATCAAATGACATCTAAGTACGAAAGGTCAGAAGGCAAGTGATATATACTGTTCGATATGCATATATGTTGTTTAATATATCATAATAACAACATCCACACGACGTACAAAGCAATGAGATGGTGAAGCAGAGAAAGCTGAACAAAGCGAGGCGGTAGTTCGCCCGATGTCCGTCTGAGGGCGGTGCAGTCGAAGCGGTAAGCAAGTATGGCGTTTCAATTACAAAATCAGGCGGGTTTTAGTGCGGGCGTCTTTCTGCGTGTGTATAGCCGTTAACATGATAACTGGGAATGTTTGTGCGCGGTCGGGAATGCAAATGGGGCAGAAACCATGAGCGAATGTAAACAAGTGCACGGTTTAGTACGTCTGTTAAGAGGCCATTGCCGTACTTGCTTCTGCTTAACCGTTCTCGTCCACCGTCTCCACAGCTTCTGCTTCTTCCGGTTCCGCATCATCTCCGCTGTACATGTCGGGGTTGTCTCCCCCTTCCCCGTCGCCGCCCGCGCTAGTGCGGTCACCGGCCATACGCTGAAGCCTGGCCTCTCTGTCCAGGTCTTCTCGCAGCCTCTCTACCACCAAGCAAAGGGTTCTCCGTTACGAGTTTCATCCACACTTATCTATGTACACAAATATATTTTATTTTCACATAAAGTTTTATATATCCGTAATAATTATATTTACAAAAGGATAATTTTTTTGCATTCTGCTGACCAACACATTTATAAAATTACACAATTTGGTCTCAACAAAAAGCAATTTTCAAACCCATAATTGAATTGAAAACAGTCATTTGTATCAGTAACGTTTGTCAGACAATGACGTCGTGATATACATTAATTATCACGTCTTAAACGTTTTCTGTCCGATCAACACCTTCAGTTGCCCGCTTCTCGTCTCGTTCTCCATCCAACTCTCGCCGACGAGGTTTCCGTTCGCCGATATCCTCGATCTGGGTGTGCCGATGGACGCAGAAGACTTCCCACAATCCACCTAGCACTTCCGCCGCGACGATATCGCCCATATTGTCACTCAGCAGACGCACGATGAACAGTCCGTCACGCTTGAGGTAATCGCTCGTGAATTTTGTCAGATCGGCGCCGGGGTGTCGCTTCAGTTCGTTCATCGACGTCAGGAGACCGCGCACGTAGCGCATGCGCGACGGATGGACGAACAGACGCCACGTCCACTTGAGGAAGTCGAGTGACGTAATCAGCGCGACAACGGCGAGCCAGAACCAGACGACAATAAAGATCTTCTCGTTGAAGAGATTGATGGACAACACGCACTGTACGATGTAGCGGTGGTTGACAGTCTGGTGTCGCACGTTGAAATCACACATCGTCACGCGTGGGAACCGCTCCGATGAAGCCCAATCGGATCCGTCGAAAAACCGCCGGATGACGTCAATTCCGTACAACCGGAAGCGGTTTCCCATGAACAGGTCGAGAACGTAAATCTGTGCGACGGCGTTTGCGACGTATACCAACTTTATGAAGAGGTACGACAGCGCCAGGTAACAGCCACCGACACGAGCGTAACACGCCTTCGAGACGACGTGTTTGAGACGGGGTAAGAACCCCTTCGGACGGGCCGTTCGCGCTACCAGGTAGCGGTCAAGCTGGTGGATCATATAACGTGTTGTCTTTTCTCGTACGTCCGAGTTTGACGTCTTTAATCCGGCGTTTGCCGCGTCCATCACGTTAACGACACTCAGACCGGAATGACGCCACATGAAGCTCCATAGGATACTAGGAAGATAGCAGAAGACGGCTTCCATCATGAGTATTATCGGTACCCATTGGTAATACCCGATGACCTTGCGCGGTTCTTGCGGAAGTGGAAGCTGGTTGTCAAAGGGCACGTAGTATGTGTTCGAGACCCAGCAGATGGTGTTGGCGTACAGTTTGTGACTGTCCGTGAACTGTGCAGGACACCAGCATCGTATCGGGTCGCCGACATACACTTTCGTCGTGACGACCATTGTGAACATGAGAAGTAAACTGACCGTGTAGCGCTTGCTCAAGCGGTCAATCGGATCATCGTCGCACCGGAAGCGCAGTTCTTTCACGTTGAACATCAACCGCAGGAGGCGATCCATGTTGACTTTGTTTGTGTTTACAAGTGTTCGAGATGAAACGAAACGATGTTACCGTTTATACGGTGGTGATTACCTTAAAACGGCGATGTCGTTTGCAATAGCTGTGTTCGCATGCGTTGCATAAAGTGAATCTGTCTTCAGCGTTTTTAATGTTATTTGAAGAGAAACGCGCAAATTTGCTCACCGGTATACGTTCAATATTAGCCGATCAATTAACAATAAAAGTCGTTAATCGGATTCGGTAAGGAACCGCTCCAGCCGGTTTCATTCCGATGAAAACACTTCGCTTCACTTGTTACGTTTCTTCGGTCAAACTTTCAGTGATGAAATTCGACGAAAGAAAGAATTTTTCGCTACGACGCTATACAACTTTTGTGTTCCTGTCTGAAACACTACCGTCGACGTTAACGCCAACAGAAAACACACGCCGGTATCGCTCCCGTAATCGTTCGTGATATACCGCTTCGACGACGGAAGGTGTTGACGATTCTACGGCAACGCAGTTCTGTCACAAAGTCTCAACGTTCACAGGAAAACCTTCACGCGAAACGAAAACATCCACACAAATCAGTGCGCAGTCACTTTCTTGCGATGCGGTTTTTTTGCCGCTGGGCGTCGTCGCGAATAGCACAAAAACCCGGGTCCGTTATCTAGCCTGTGATTGGCGGAGAATGAGACTTCGCGGACGAATGCAGGTGGTTATATACAGTCGAGCCGGCCCACTAACAATGTTGTATAATTAGCCCGACCGGTGCATCGCTTAGGCTGATTGACACGACACCTGTGTTTCAGGGCCAGCGACCCAAAGGATGCAGCGAAGGCCCGAGTTCGCGGCTCGGTGTGGGTGCGACATCCGTTCATGACTATTCCCGGTGACTGCCTATGGTCCAAACGCCGGGAAGGGATCACCACGGATGGAGGCAATGCCCTGCCGGCCTAGCGGACGGTCAAATGAGCCGTGCTGATGTAATTTCGGGGCAATTATCCGTCATAATTGCAGTTCCCGGAAAGGCGTGTTTTGATAACGCTGGTTTTGGAACGGCGTAAAGCGTAATGACGTAATTGATATTACGTCTGGTGCGTCGTGTGTCGTTGTTTCGGGTGACAACTTCTAGAAATGGATAGATATCATAAATCTTAACAATGCTGTTGATTGTAGAACTAACGCAATAATTTAAAAAAAAAATTATTTCGGCGCTGTATTTAGAAAACGTTCTGATTTGTGGAATATCTTATGAAAAGACGTAAATGACTTCGAAGCTCATAAAATATTATAATAAACGATTAGTAACAATTTGACTTCTCCAACACGCGTATATCTTGCGTTTCCAAAGAAAATGCATATACATGATAGTTGAACATAAACATGATAGTTGATTGTTTCATAATAGAGTATTACCATTCCGATAGCCATGTTAACAGACGACGTATATTTCTAAGTCTGATAGTTATGAAATTAAAATCATGAAATTGTTACATGGTGTAAACTACTTCCATTCTAACACATTGACAGCCTAAATATATGTTTCAATGAACCTCGTAAAACAGAATAAATCGTTATCTGTTTAGTTTCAATGTTAATATTTTCAGTTATCATGTTTACAGAGATTGTTGAACAGCAAAGTCAACATTCCGAAACATATAACACTCAAGCATATAAGTAACATCTGTCGTTCATTAAAACACATGCGGGCAGTGAAGATGTCAGACATGATCTAGTTTAAATACTAACATTATTTTATAATAAAACTGACTATATGTTGTACCTGTAATATATATGCTATTAAATTAATAAGCTGGTAATTTTTGCTGTAAGTATTTTGTTGAAAGAGAACAAATTATACTTAATTTTCTTATAAATTCCGAATTTGTATTGGAATTTCCAAGTTAATCGGATTGGCTGCAACAGTGTAATTTGCATTTTGCTTCAACAAGTTGTGGGTGCGGCGTTTAGTTTCTGCTGCACACGGTGGTAAAGGTACCGGCAAATATATACACCGCACGGTTATATACAGTGGGCAGTCCTCTTATTGGAATGTATAGGTGTTTGTTTCAGCCGCATATACATAATGTAAGATTGACGTGTACACTCATGTATGTATGTATGCGTGCGAGTGCGTACGTGTATGTTTCTGAATTTGAGTGTGTGTGTGTGTGCGTGTGTGTGCGTGTGTGTGCGTGCATGCGTGCATGCGTGTGTATACACAGGTGTGTGACTCAGGTTGTATGCATACTTCCATGTATATATACCAGTCTGACTCAAAACATTATACAAATTATGTATAAATAAACGATTCTTACCTCATCTAAAATGCCGTTCTTCGCATTCGCCCGTACACTCAGAGCGACACCAGTAAGACACCATACACCATTGGAAATAAACCAAACTCCCCGCACATAACAACATTAATCTCTAACGTTTTCTACCAATGAATATGTCCCAATCGGTTTACGAATCTACGAGCGCCTGCTGTAATTGTCTTGCCACGAGAATGACGTCCTGTTGGCAGTTCCCGGCAACGGTCCGTCATTCCGCGTACTACGAAGTATCCCCGTTTAGATCACTGTCAAACAGTGGCATAATCCGTGATGATTTACTTCCCCGTGTATACTTGGTACCGCACCCACCCGACACTTCAAAGGATGAACATGAAATATACTATGTAAATTTATCGCTGTTTGTCTTTCTAATGTTCACGGAGTGGTCACTTTCGTTGTCCCGAAGTGACACGGGTCTTGTTCGGGGAATCCAGCGGGAGGACCTATAATCCCTGGATTCCGCCGAGTATTCTAGGGAGGACGGACCCGCGAGGCCGGGAGATGGTTATCTGCTCCCGTCAGGAGAGCAAACGGCCGGGAACATAATTATTGTCATCGATGACTGTGTGAGATAATACTACGGTCTCGCGTACCCAGTGTACACTGGCGGCATTCGTTGATGACTGTCAGCTTACAGTTGTATAGTTGTCAACATTTCTATTGTCAGGAACAATTAACGTTAACACCTACCAGAATGGGTCAGCATTCACATGCACATGTGTACGTGATTAAATATTTAAGTTCACTTATATATTAAATGACCCATGAACATTACTCACCATAGCAACCTGAAACAATGGCAACCTTTCACAAAATTATCAAAACATATCTTCAAGTTCTATTTCCATTCTATAACCGCCAAAACTTAGCATTAACAATATTTTCGCACAGTCACATACCCGGAAACGCAGATCATTTGGGTTCTATATCATATAATTCGTGAATTTTCTATAGTTAACTGAATGAAAAAAAATTGCGCATTGTTCAACTTTATGCGATCCCAAATTCGATTCGGTTGTAAAAATTATAAACAATATTACATGTTATACGCGTTTGCAAGAAAGTATATGACTATTAGCTGTTTTAATCAGACTTTTGTTTTAGTCATAACGTGATATTGGAAGGCGAATAGTAATATCCATTAATTTAGGACATACCAAAAAATCGAAATAAAAATAAAGTGCTAGTCAATTGAAAAGTAGACACATCGCGATTACAAAATCAATCCAGAGGAACACGACATAAATGTTGAAAACACAAACCTAATGACAATGGCAGCCATGCTAAACAAACAATGTCGCAGTTTAAATCTCAGATTTCATGTGTGAAACTAAAATCATGACCTGTGCATCTATATAATCGACGTTACTAACTGCCGCACGCAATCACACGAATTAGATGCCAATTCCATGTTTTTCACATTTAGACAAGCTGATACATCCCGTGCTAGTGTTTGTATAGGGTAACTTTGATTGTCACGTGCGAGGAGTATTGGCAGAAACACTAGTGAAAAACAAGAATAATTGTGCAGACTATCGACAAGTATCTCGAAAGGAATGGTTGTTGCACATATAATCCAGTCAATATAGGCCAAAAAGACGCCTAACCCAGAAAATATGGCAACAGAAACAGTTTTTTTTATTGTAAACAAGCCCCGACTAAAGTAGAACTGAGCAAATTAAATAAATATGAGAAAAAATGTAAAGCATATGGTTACGTTGATGTCACTGCAAATCGTTTGGTCAATTGGAGATCAAAGATGGCTGCCATTTCCAAGATGAAAAATGGCTGTACTCTACTACAATAAACCAATGGCTGCACTGTCCACTGCCACCAACGTTTGCGTTGGATGGCAGTAAGTCGTTTTTTCTGTATTTTGACGGACCCCGCTGTAGAATCGGAATAATATAAAAACAAGAAATTGCTAATAAAATTGATCACTACTGGTAAAAAGTTTCGACATGAAGACCAAACACATATTATCACGTGTTTAGTGTATATAAATAGTGGAATATGTGTTACTTTATAATGGATAACAGAATATACCATTTTGCAAAAACAGATTATATTGACTGGGACGGTATTATTCCAGCTACAATACTAAGATGACCCGTTTTAAGGAAGACTGCCAGTTAATTAATATAATCAAATTACCCTACCCGGTAATGATTCTGGCAAGCGGTGTTAACTGTAAGGAAATAGGAACACAGCGATTAGTGTATATGTATGGTCTATACCGACACCACATCACTAAAAGGGTACGGCTAATGCAGTGAATTCCAAAGGATGTTTCGGAGAATCAACAAGGTATATTTCTAGGTGAAAGTTAACTCGCAACTTACAAAAGAATGAACGTTTCGTGTATGTGCTCACGGTTGAGTGTCCTGTTGCGTCTGACCTCGACACTTGGCTATCATCCTACCCCACAATGCCGACACCTGTCAACGGAATTATTCCGTCAATGTCGGCACTAATGGAAATGGTGTCTGCTAATATAAACAACCCCTAGCGACCGTTCGGCAAATTACGCCGTGTGGTCAACGCCCGAGGTTAACCGTGCGAGGCCATCGTCTGGCCGGGATTTGTTAGTATTACTTACACGCTACTGTTATGGTAGACAGACTCCTCTGAGGATGTCCATTGGCGCAGCGTTTACCAATGGGTTATCCAATACTATTCGATAAACTAACCGGTTCGTCTTCCATTTGCCAGGTGGAGAGAAACCAAGTCACATGAAAGTAACGTTTTGTATTTTACTGCCAGAAGCGTTACGAATATATAATTTTTGCATAAATATGATAACAATTAATACAAAATAATTATTGTTTAAACTATATTATATAGATATGCAGAAGCGAACATAATGTAACCACATTGGTTATTATGTTATTTTGGACTTAAGACAATAAACCTAAAGAAAATATATTATATTAAGTCTAATTAAACATCTGTCAAATCATCCTTATTACAATTAATTTACAAGCAACAACAACAGTGATTGTTCGTCCGGTCACGTTTCAAGCCAATGCCAGTGGCTTATTCAGGATCTTTGGGAGGGGGCAAAGTGGCCATCCCATCAGTTTGCCAAGCCTTGTTACTTTGCAGTTGCGCAACAGGATGCAAACTAACAGACTCGTGTGCCAAGGCCAAGACGAGGACGACCCAATGATCTTGTAACTACTGCCTGCGAAATGACGTCACTTCGAGGACGGACGATACCTGCTAAGCGCCAAGGCTGAACGAAGGCGCGTTGGTCTGGCGCGCCAAAAGGGGAACATCGCAACCTGGCATAGTGGACACGCCACGGACCGGACACGAATACACGGAATGCCTGTCGTGATTCCAGATTCCTCCTCAGAACGTTACCCCACAATGCCATTATTAAATATTATGGCGTCAGTATCACCCAATGTAATATATAGGATGCTGGACAGAAGACTAAACTTAGTGTCTCGTTAGTTGCCCATGTTAAAATGCAGTATTGCAATTGGTTGTATAGAGATTGTTTTCATTGCTAAGGCATAGCCCACTTCCCCTTAACCAAGCAACTGATATCACCCCTTATTACCCTTCGAGGTCCATATTCCACAATTGGGTTTTAACAGTAATGCGGACGAAAGTACGGCGAATTAGATCAGAGTTTTGATGTGATTGTCGCGAAACAGTTACACTGGTATTGAGCAGTGTGTTTGAGACACATATGTAAAAGTGCGAATGTTGGGACCTTCTTGGCTTACTTTGTCAATGATCAGATTTCAACACACATTTACATTTATTGTGACTGTGAACAACATGGACGAAACTATAACGAGCGATATTCAATGTTAACGTGTTTATTAGTGATGTCAAATTCGTCGAAATTTCAAGATAATTTGTGATGATGAGATTCGTTGAAATGACCACGTGTAAATATATGTGTATGTCTATCTATTAGTAACAAGAACTGATGCCGTGATAAGTTTTTGTTAAGAAACATTAAGTCAAAATGGTGGTTAAGTGTTCTCATAGACCAGGGTTCTAAAGTTAAATAAAAACCGTATATCTCATCATATAATTTTTTTTCTGGTTTAGTGCATTTACACCCTACACATTATATCAAATTGCTGTACTGTACTGTCATCAGAATGTACACTATGTATTTGTATAAACTGTATGCGGAATGTAGCAATACCGAAATAACATAGACATGTCACTAAAATGGCCAATAAATAATCATTAATCACAGAAGCTCCCATAATTGTAGAAATAAATTAGTGGGGAAATAAATTAGTCGAATGACCTTGACGTGACCTCAATTACCGCAATGTATTCTGTTGGTGTACGCGCCGGTTAACACGTAGCCGTTCACTCGGAGTGACGTCACAGGCGATGACTATTAGCAACCTGAAGCGGTCAGCAGAGGACGCTGGTAGAACTACATTCGTATGTTAGCTTAAAACAGGTGGTCAAGGCTGACCAGCGGTGGCCGGAGCCGACTACTCACGGCTGCAGGTGTCAGGGAATTATAGGCGGGATGTTGGCAAGATGTTTCGGCCGTCGTCTCTCATACAACGTCTACGGGAGGCTAGGCGCGGCTAAGACGTACGATCACTGTCTTGTTACGTATAGATGAAGGCGAACACGCGCACAGGACACACGCACGCACGCCGCACGCATGTACGCACGCACGCACACACACGCACACACACGCACACACACGCACACATATGCACACACACGCACATACACGCACACACACTCACAAACACACACACACACACACACACACACACACACACACACACACACACACACACACACACACACACACACACACACACACACACACACACACACACACACACACACGTGTGCGCGTCGCATGCGTGCGTGCCTGTGAGTGCTTGTGTGTTTATGTATGCGTGTATCCATGCATGCAGCTTGTATAATGAACTTCTCGGGTGTGAACATTTGGATTCTACAGCATATTTCATGGAACCGCCCCTACATAGACACCGAGTAATAGTCCATACCCATCTGCCACAGGTGTGCCTGTGTCGACCAGGCCTTTGATGGTAGTATTCCCAGGTGCGACAGGTGTCACTTTGTAGGGTCAGTGGTCAGCTTTAGTCAATTTACTTAGGTCAGGTCACCTTGGTAAGTGATGTTGTGGTCACGTTCCGGGCCAGTCAGTTACGAATTCTATTATGTTGTGTCATTTGGTTGACGGGTAAAGCATACTTATATTGAGTCAGCAACCGGTGAATTATTCCAAAACATGGCTTTTACATCCCGGTGAAATGTAACATGAAAACGAAACAACTATAATGATACATGTTGTTGTAAATGATACACACTACGTAGAAGACTCCAACAAACTACGTGTGGTGACATTTTGCAAACAATTCCGGACACTGGTATCCGCTCATCCGCTACCCAATTTGATAGGTTTTTTAGGAAATTGTTATCAACAAGAAGATAGTTTTACAGCGTAAAACGGGATGACACTAGTTCATACAAACGGAAGTTATTCAGTCATAACTGAGGCGGAGAATAACCACTAATGCTGTGCCACTCGTCCACGGTACAAGTTCCATTCGCCTAATCTACAAATTATCATTATACTAATTAATAACAGTGTTTGGGCGAAATAATTGCAACTGTGTTTTACGTATTACATGCCACATTAGAAGGATGCATAGCCTTGCCTAATGTTGTCATGATTGCTTGCGCAACAGAGGATACAGCGCATGGATCATTTTGGGGTAGATGTGTTCCATTCAATATTTTATTCTCCGAATAAGTCAGTGATATTGTGACTTCTCAAATGCAAAGGGAAGTATGCCATTTTGTAATAATCTCCAGGAGTTTCTTATGCGATATTTGTTTATGGAGAATCTTGCTACAATGTGACACGTGATGGGCAGAAACTAGGTTAGAGGATTTCGAATTTGTACGCAGGGAAATCTAGGAGATGACATGTTGTTGAAGGATGTGGCAGCACTGCAGAAACAGAAGATATAACAGAAAGGTTCATTCTTGTACAGGTTAATCAACTCTCGCTCGCACACGAGAACTCGCCGAGAAGACAGTCTGACGCCAAACGTGTGGTTTGTGTATTACCGCCGTCAGATGTCATCACCGGTAGGACTAAATAATTTTCACTGACATCAATAAGTCTAGAAAGATAACGACGTTACGTCTTGATCTTTGAGTGGCATGTCAGTTATAGATAACATATGTACAGCCATTTGAAGTAGCGGCGAGCAAACGTGTTAGAATAACTGTGAGTTATTATTCACATACTAGGTGCTTGAATTGGAATTAAATCAAATCAAATCAATATTAGCCAAGCTAGCTCTGACACCGACTAGCCCCGATTACAATCGGACGTGATATATACTGGCCGATTGACACCAACCCGAGTCGACTAAATCAACACCGACTGGTCTTGTCTCGTCGGGCGAAAAAACAACGTCAGTATATCTGGGCCTTTACTTCAGCCCCTCGCTCTGCTACTCCGTTTTTCGCCTGTTGAATTGGTGTATGTTCTGTTTATTCAGTACGCTATTGCTGTCTTCTGACAAAAATAGACAGTAGACACGGTCGGGTGCAGAAGTGCCAAGGTAGTCTCGCTTAATAATAGAGTATCGTGCTGCGTGACTTCGCCGAGAATTAGAGTCTGGTGACAGTTACCAATGTTACTGTTCCCATGTGGTGGCATCACTTCCCAGTCGTCATTTCGGCGATTGAATCTGTATAAACGTGTACAATTAAAATATGATCAATGCAATATTGTAAGTGTTGTAGATAACACAAGACTTGGCAAAGTAGCAACATCCTTTGGAAGACTCACGAATCGCGTCTGGTCCAACAAGAGCCTAACATTGCACACCAAGCTGACAGTGTACCGTGCTTGTGTTGTCAGCATGTTATTGTATGGTTCCGAGACATGGACAATGTACCACAAACAAGAATGGAAACTCGACAGTTTTCATCTTCGTTGCCTGCGAACAATCATTGGCGTAAAATGGCAGGATAAAATTACTAATCGAGATCCTGCAGCGATGCAAGTGAACGCCACTAAGCAACATCCTCAAACACAGACGCCTACGATGGCTTGGACACATACAGCGTATGCCCAGTGACCGCCTCCCAAAGACCATCCTTTATGGGGAGTTGACTGAGGGCAAACGTCCAGTAGGCAGACCCAAATTAAGATTAAAAGATGTGGTCAAGCGAGATCTAAAAGACTACGGCATCGACCCTCTACGTTGGCAGAGTCATCTGGCGAGCCTGTCTCACTGGTGGTTCAGCAAATAATATCGAAGCATACCAGATAAACCAGGAAACCAAGCGTGCGAGACGTCATGCCAGAAATCCAAGTCAACCTACCTGATGCAGCTACAACAAGCATTGTCTCTCGAGACAGCAGCTGGCCTCTACTGCTACGACTACTACTACTACTACTACTACTACTACTACTACTACTACTACTACTACTACTACTACTACTACTACTTCTAGATAATGCAATTCAGTTTTATTTTTGTGTTTGACTTGCGTCAATATATTGAGTTAAGAGTTGGTTCGGATGCGTCATATACATTTATACGAAATGTTCTTATTTATTGATTTACCGTGTGAGTCAATGTCATTTGTTACCCTAATTCAGGGTAACTAATTGTTTTCGTCACACAGAGAATGACAAAAATATCCGGCCTCTATAGGAGCTAGATATAGTGGCGCCTCACTACGGAGTAATCGAAACTAAAGTGTGTGCGTGGGTGCGTGCGTGTGTGTGTGTGCGTGCGTGTGCATGTGCGTGCGTGCATGTGTGTGATTATTACAAAAAAATCATAAAATCATACCAGTGGCGACGCGGGTGGCGATGGGGAAGACACAACGAATACAGTGCTGACGATTAATTTTGTTTGATTTTATTTTGCGACGTGTTTCAATTAGCGTTCGACATAACTGCAGGCCCGCAGGGGCCTGTAAATCTTCTGCCCGGCACGAAGCTGATACAAGCCATAGGCTAGGTTGGCTCGGGTGGGTGATTTAGGCCTAATATTGCTGCCGATCGCGTCATACTGACGGAAAAAAACATGACTTACAACAACCGTTGCATGAATGAAAAATATTATCCTGGCTAAGCAGACAGCACTGGTGTGGTTGAATATCGATATCGGAAAGAAAGGTTAATCGTCACGTTGGATACTAAGGATATCAACCAACTGGATGGCATTGTGTATTTGGCATAATGGTTGTCGATGATTTACGTTTGTAGGTCATCATCATTATCATCATCATCAGTGGTCACTCAAACCTAGGATGACGACCGCCAGGGGTCGGTCGTAGGTTGTGAGGTGACTCAGGACTCCGATTCTCGATTTGTAGATCTTGCTGCAGTGTGAGCGGGTGGTTCCGGGTGGAAGGGAGACGTGCAGTGTTGAGACATCTCCCTCTCCTTTCTCTTCCGCCGCTTCTCCACCTCGTGTAGTCACGAATTGGACCGTTGCCTGGTGGATGTTGCGGCGCCAAAGTAGACGGTCCGCAGCCAGGTCCTCCCAAGTGTTGATGTTCATCTGCCCTTTCTTCATGCAGTATTTGGCAGTGTCTTTGAAACGTTTTCTCTCGCCACCACCACCACCACCACCACCACGTGTTCTCAAACCAACATTGAAGCAATGATCAGCTCCGCTAGACTGATCAGCTCCGCTAGACTGGCCTCTGTGTCAGAAAGCCAGGCTGCCACCTCCCCCGACAAGTGTTGTTCAGGGGCGGGTCCAAAGTGTAGTGTCGTGGGGGCCAAACCTCCAGTTGCATCCCCGTTGAGGCGCGCGACAAAATTCCAAAGGTCTAGGGGGCACATGCACCCATGAATTTCCGAACACGCCTATGCTGTTTTCACAGCTGACGCATGGTTTGTAGTTAAGGTAAACGACACGGGCCGAATGAATGGGTGATGCGACAGGCTGGAATGTATTAACTTAAGGTGAAAAGGAATGCGCCACCATAGCTATTATGGATCCGGTGCACGGTTGACAGCGCAGGAACAACAACAACGACGGTGTTTGTGAAACCAATTATGTTCGCATACCTGAGGGAATAATATAATCTTTATTTCCGAACATTAAAAATGGAAATGATACACAGCTGTACTGCGACGCAGTTAAGCACAAAAGAATAATAATAAAATCCAGATGACGCACGTGGGACGTTATGGCGGTGAAATGACAAGGGCGTTTAGAGGATCTTATTATGTAAATGTACATCTTTAAAATTCCCACGGTGACGGCAGCGACTTGATTACTGATATTGTCGCGCTTCCAAATCCTTTGAAAGGCCAGTACTTTTATGTTACAGGCCTGGTTTGAAAATGTACGCCTTATGTAGCACACTGGGGCCATTGTACTTGATGTTTAAAGGTGGTTCAAAACTGTTTAGTGTAGTATTAGCAAAGCAGTTCTTAATGTTTGGGTTGCGACCCAAAACTGGGTCGCCAAGCCATATTGAGTGGGTCGCCTAGTCTTTACTGTCGAGTGACTGCCAACTTGGCTTTATTATGCTGCTTGCCCATACCAGGTGATGGGAGATGAACAATTCATGCCAAATGTTGCATTAATTTGAAATAAAATTACATAGCATTTCAAATTCACGCGACATTTGACGTAAATTGATCGTGTCGTTTGCATATGGTATGAGTAAGTCACATTCTGCCCGATGTCGATGAAAATGTCGCTTTAATCAGCCTGCCCATGCTCATTATTATGTCCATTGGATCGCTTGCCTCATGCTGCATTAAATTAGTGTGTAGATCCATTAATGTTCATTCAAACTTTGTCGAATTAATTTTAGTAAATCATTATTTATTTTATAATTTATCATAGGTTAACTGTATGAAAGCATGGATCGCCAGGTAATTCCCGCAACCGGAATTGTGGGTCGAGACCATACAAGGATAAGAACCGCTGTTACTGGCAGGACGATGGCTGAACCAGCTGAACTTCGCCCGACCTACTGCTTTGACTATAAAAACCAAATGGCAATTTGGCCAGTCATGCGGAACTTGAATGACTAATTACTGGACATTTCGGTTAGCCTCGTCTACTCCGCTACAGCGGGATATTGTGATTGTATGAAGGTGGTGATTATAATAAACACGTTGTGCAACCGCGTGTGTGAAGGAGAGCAGTGCATCGGCATATACCTATGGAAGCATTGTTGGGAAGACATATTAAAGCGACCTTGTCTTTTCTGTTATACAGAATCACCCTTACCAAGGGCTGGTAATTATATACGCTAGAAATTGGCGGATTAATTTATACTTCGTCCAGTTTACCCTCTTTATTACTGCATATTTTACCTTGAGCTAAACAGTCATAACCATGTAAAGAAAATTGTGATAGGTCATCTTTTTCTGATGTTCAAGTTTCTGGTAAGCAAATTACATTAAATTTAAAATTGCTACATCTTAGCTCTTCTACAAAAAGCCTCCAGTTCGTTCAATTTAAAATTTATTGATTGAATGTTTGTGGTTAAGACATTAAAACGTGTAGTGTTTGTCTGAGTAAGTTTGCTAAACTTGTCAAAGTCATAATAGGATTACCTACATATTAGCTGAGGTTAATAATTGTCAATGTCATTTGTGTCTATGTTAATTAAGTCATTATTATTAATACCTCCTAAATAGGAGATGAACGTTTCATCTAATGTCATGCTTTTATATAATTTGGCATTTATCGCATGTGTGTGTGATTATATTTGTATTTATAAATGAGTGTTAAAAAATTGTGATTTATGCATATCCCGATAATTAAATAGATTTGTGACATTGCCTGTTGTAATTTTTAATAACGTAATACATTGAATGTAAACGTGAGATTGATTAGAAATGTAAATGTGAGAACAGGTTGAGACAGACATCTTCTAGTTTTGTATGTAGACAAAATAATATAAAATAAGAAAGATGATTTGCATAATGAATGCAACAAGACCTTGTCAGATTTAGACATCGTATCTGTCAATCCATTTTACTGACAATAAAAAAGAAAAAGAAAGAAACATATATATATATAATATATATTATTAAATACAAACGTATTTATATATTAGCTGTATAACTATTTGAAATAACAAATATACAAAACAACGTAAATAGCATTCAACTTCCAAAATTATAAATATACCTTTTCATAAGAGAACTGAAAAGTTTAACGGGGTGTGCAGTAGTTTCTGGGAAGACACTAAGACTAAATATTATCTTGCAAAATATCACTTCAGAGTACACAGAGAAATTACATGTCAAGAGTGCAACAAACAGCAGCAATTTATATAGAGCAGTTAAACTGGATTGATTGCGCAGCATGTGGAAACAGACTAACTAACTAGGAATGTCACCAGAGATATTGGGGATATTCCCAATATCCCTGATGTCACTACAACAACGTTTGCATATAATCCCTGACTCAATGTAGAAAATACAGTTTAACATTATATGCATAAGTCGACGTAATGCTTGTAATGTGTTTACGTCAGCTTTACACTATTGTAAATTAAGAGTAGGAGAAAGGAGAAGAAGAGATAAAAAAGCAAGTTTGTAAAGAAAGATAAAATTATAAAGAATAATAATTGTAAACAATTAATGATAATATTAACTGACATATCATTATATTAACCAGGGGCCGGTTTCATGAAGCGGCTAAGATCGTTCTTAAAGATGATTGTCTTAGTAAATGACGTGATTTTTTTAAAATATAAACGAACATAGGAGTTTACTGAAACACGTGACGCTAAGTAATTGCGTAACTTTAAGTACGCTTCATGAAACCGGCACCAGGAGTCTACAGTATCAGTAGTGAAGACTTCTCTCTTTTATTATCATTCCTGCGTAGTTCACGTCTCGCCCAGGAGACTCACGTCACGCTGTCTCGTGTAACAAAAATAACAAAACAAAACCGTGCCGATTCCCGGTCGCCGCCCACACGTTCAACGTAAAGTGTTCATATCCGCCTGCGTGTGGACGACCCTGATCGTGTTGCGGCCTCGATACACTATCAGGCACTGTCGTACGGCAGTGTCTTGTCTGATGAATTACTAGGGCAATATGCAAATTTTGACGTCACCATGGGACACTGTCCGATGTCTGCTGGGGATCCAACATGCGCTATTATCATCCGACACTGGGCATCCGATAGCCAATGAAATCGTGTATAGTACGGCCACACCCCAATGAGCGAAATGGCAGACATGTCAAGTCAACAACGGTCCACGTTGATTGAGCTCTATCACGAGCAGACGGATTTATGGGACAACAGTCAGGCATCATTTGAGTCGCTCTCCTCTGTATTCTTTTTAACATACCTATGTTCTTCTTGCGATATGGCCTACACGCTTGTATACAATATTCTAAATGAGTTTTGTACAGCGGTATTATTAGTTCTTTGAGCCATTAAACAAATTGTTTCCATTTTGATTTGCAATCCAAGTGTACGCCTGGAGAAGTTAGAATGCAAGATGATAATATCTTCACATATTACTGCACGTATTCTTCAAAAGTTCACTGTAATGTTAAAAAAATTATTATGTTAAAATAATAAAGAAAAGGCATATATTTAAATTGTACAAATTATGTTCTTCCTCGTTGCTTGTCTAATCAGCCATTCTGTGGAAATGTGGCATGCCCGGAAACAGTGACCGTCACCCACAGTCGTACCTCCGTCAGGCACTGTCTGAACGTGTGGCAGTGGGAGGCGATCCGACATAGGTAGCAGTCATCAGACATGCTGCATTGTCATACGGCAGTGCCTGATAGTGTTTCGAGGCCTTTAGTCAATGTCTTGATTACCACTTTCCCATTATAGGTCCAGCCGTCAGCTATTTTGTTCGCACGTTTCAACTGCCTTGTAGCGCTAGCCAGCGCAGCGCGGTGTACCGGTCTGGAAAGAGGTTCCGTTCTGAGAGTAAGTTCCGGTTCTGTTTTGCGTATTGCGCATGCGATTGTACATGTCAAAAGTTAACGCCTACTTTCGGCCCGCAGCTGTACGGTCTGGAAGGAGGTTCCGGTCTAAGAGTAAGTTCCGGTTCCGTTTTGCGTACACACTGTTAGCGCCTATTTTTGGCCAGCTTAAACACGGTGTTCGCCGAAACTATGCGTGACCCAATTATATTATAGTTTACGTTAATGATACGGTTACTTTTGTAATTATTAGTATACATAACAAACCCTCATAATTAGCATAACTTGTAATTATTTGCCAAAAAGTGTTTTATTTTGATGTCATTGTCTCAGAGCGTTGTGTATCTTACGACTTCGTCACACAGAGCTATAGTTTTCAGCGCTGCTTATACGCACAGTGGGTTTGTGGTAAACACAAATGACACAAATCTCTGTCAGTTTGGCATGTATGAAGCTGAAATTGTGTGTGTAATCTAGTAGGCCCATTGGGGGTGGTTCGTAGATTTATATTTTTAACAATTCGTCGGGGGTGGGGATCCTGGGGGTAACAATTTATAAATGACACATATCTCTGTCAATTTGACATGTATAAAACACCGTAGGGGGGTTATAGGTCAGTGGAGTAACGGTCGCTACAGCAAGCGAAAAATGATTAATTATGTAATTCAGTCGCCGCGAGCGTCGAGCGAGGGTCAAAGGTGATCGGTTACCTGAGGTCGCGTTGCTCACCGCAATGTAACTCAGTCGACACATACTTCTGGCACGGGGTCAAAGTTGATCGGTCAGATGAGGTCACGTTGCTCACCGCGGGTCGCATTTGATGTACGGTGCTTGCGCGAGCATGCGCAATGCGCAAAACGGAACCGGAACTTACTCTCAGACCGGAACCTCCTTCCAGACCGGTACAGCGGCACTGCGTCAAGTCCTCTTTGACGAAGATTTAGAGTTGGTTTTCACTGACGCTGTTTTACAATCGGCTTCCAGCCCGTATGACTTCGTCACGCACGTTAACTCTATTGAATCGCACGATGACTACACGATGCCGATCACCGGTTGCTGCCAAGCCTATGGCTAATTACAATGTCCTATTGTGTCACTGGGGGGAGGGTCACTGCCATTTTGTCATTCATGATTTCCACTACTTAGAAGTCAGAAGTCAGAATCAATTTATTTGACCTATAAATACGATACATATACTTAGGCAGTAGTGTCCTCCCCTCCCCAGTTTCAGGGATTCCGTGGAACCTTAGGTATTGTTCAATGTTATCGCATTCCCATTCGAGATGATCAACTTTTTCTTCGAGGGCGGCAATTATGTGCTCTTTGGTTACGAGCTTCGAGTTCAGGGGCCGGTTTCATGAGACGTACTTCACAGCGGCCGCTAAGACGTCGTGAGCTTAATACGTCGTAAACTGGTAAAGTTGCGCAAGTTGCGTTTCATGAGTCACCTTAAGATCGACTAGCCTCCCTAGTTGCTGTTAGCGTTGCGCCTTGAAATGAGAAGGCGTAAACTTACGTTTTTGGTCTAAGTCGAGTGAAGGTAATTTTGCTGCGTGCGTCCAGGGTGTGTGTGGAGGGTGGGTTTGTTTTCACTAGTGTATGCATAGATCTACATATTGGCGTGGCGTCTAATATACATCAAATTATATAGCCATTTAATTAAGACTATTTCAGCATTTTTATTAATGATATTTCATAATATTAAAAAAATTAATTTTATCACTTAGGCTATTGTTATAAACGATATTTTACAAATTATTTATTTTTACTACTTATACATTTATTTATTTGTACATAATTGCTATATTATTATTGTGCTATATTATTTTTAAATAATTCTTATTACTAGTAGCTAATATTTTTATTCTGATATATCCTTATTCAGCATTTCTGCACTATTTTATTTCTGTATTTATCTTAAATAGTTATTATTACTTATAGTATTTTAAATACATTTGTGATTTTGAAATTCTACAGTATTTTAGGTATTTTAATATATTGTTAAACGACAGGAATAATTTTGGACCTGCACTATACCAAACAGAACGTTATTAGATAATACAGGGCTTACTACTTATTGACGGGTATATGGAACCTCGCGTTTCTTTGGTTCAAACTTTTATATTTTATTAATTTTATACGCTTGGCTGGGATTTTATAAACATATTTTGATGTGATGACATCTTTGTAATTACGACAATACTATAAACTATGGGACGATAAAGTGTTGCTGTTTGTTATATTTGGCTCTGATTTCTATCAAACTTACACGTTATCAAATTACGTACAATATAATACACGGCATACCATGTTCTGTGACACAACGGCACTGCGGGAGAAATAGTAGGAATAACCAACGTTTGGTTCAAATGTGCTCAACTCCACTAACATTACTTCAATGTTCTAGTGCTTTGCCAAATGTTTAGTAATACTCTAACATGTGTCCCTTTCCCTGGGTGTTGGTGTCCACTCACCTCTTGCTATATTCCTTCACGCCCTTTGTACTATTGGCCCCTAACCTGACCTACCAATTGGTGAGGTATGTAAAACCATAAAGGTATTTATTTACTTTTTTCAGTGGACAAATTGGGTGCTCAGTCACACACCAGGTGGCTATGTAGTACAGTATGTTGACATTTATTGTAACATCAAATATGGTCAATATTGTTGTGATATAAATTTGCTACACATGCATTTGTGTCGCACACTTTGCGTGACACTGGATACCAGAAGCTCCAGTTTTGCTAAGCTTTGTAGACATACATTGCTCTAGCCTTTCTCTCACGTCGTAACCCTGTAAGAGCCACTGTTGAGCGTAGCCACAGTGACATCACTCAACCCTTTGTTATGCAGCCAACTTCACTGGAGCGAAGCATAGTGTATATCATTACTCGTTTCGGAGAAGTTCCTTTATAACAACCGCGACTTAACCCCCGTTCTTTCTTTGTGCGAACAGTCCCAAACTAATTTTAGTGACAGCTTGGTAATGAAACTCCCGCCCTTTTGTGTGGTATCAGTCTCATTTGGCAGGTGATATGACCATGTCCATAGCACTTCCGCTCTTTTCGTACGTCGTC
Organism: Escarpia spicata; assembly: GCA_963995525.1. NCBI lineage: Eukaryota > Metazoa > Annelida > Polychaeta > Sabellida > Siboglinidae > Escarpia > Escarpia spicata. The sequence continues at coordinate 34,283,743 of OZ023213.1, forward strand.
CCATAAAAGGTAACCTTAATCATAGTAAGAATACAATATTGCCTGGTTGTATTGATAAGCTATTGGCCATCTACAGATACACTAGTTTTTAGATGGGACGTTGAGCCATGTCTCCTCTATGGAAACTGTTTCTCAATTCTCCTATATCCGTTGCCCCGCTATGTTTTAGTATGGAAGCCTAAAGTATGACTAAGCTTTGGTCTATTTCCCCTTTAATAAATCTTAGCACTGTACAAGTTGGGGAAGTGTTTTCATCTTCTTTACATTTATAGAATGTCGCAGAATGAAAAAAGACGAAGGGGCATTAGTAAAGAACGGTGAAATTGGACTAATTCAATGCAAGTTAATTTCCATGAGAGTGGCCAAGGAATGGAACAAAGTAGCTACTATGTAAATATTGGGAGGAGGCGATGGCGCAGTCGTTACTGCATTGCACTCTCTTTACACAGTCATCGTGGCGTGCTTTCCAAAGAAATCGAGATTACACGAAGGAGCAAATTGTAAAAAACGTAATATATTTGCGTCGTGTTCACTTCACGAAGATGGGTTGCACGGATATGTAACCGATCTCAATGACAGAATCGACCATCGAAATGCCCGAGATACCTCAAATGTTGCACATGAGGCAAATCTAGGTATAATACAGTCTCGAACGAAACTATCCAGTCCTCCAAAGTTAGCTTTTTCGACAAAATGCAGTGTTTTGCTATCCGTTTTTTATCTACGTATATATAATTATATATACATATTTATTCATTCATATCAAAATGAACAGACTAACACATTGTCTAATGTCGTTCCGACATAATTATTTTGTAATGTAATCTAATTTTGTAATGTTACACAAACATTGTACACCTAGTGTTTAAATGCCTCATTAATTGCTTGCTAATGGTACATGTCTTTTCCTATGTGGTGCAATAATGGTTGGCATGCCTGTAATTTGGGTTTAGTTAAGACGATACCTTTCATTTATAAATTTTAATGCGGTGTTTAAGTAAGCCTAGCACACATTGTTGTTCTAGGGCATATAATTATATAGAAAAAACATGGCCTCGAATACGGTTCCATTTTTTATGAGCAATGTTATAATTAATGCAACTATGTAATGCTTATATATATTTCGTAGGTAACTCCTTTGTTTATTTTGTAATCTCTCATCTAATGTATTACTGTACATTGGTTTAAACTATTATATCTCACTTCTTTGTTGTGAGCTATGGCACAGTAGTATCTTTTTATGCAGCCAGCAAAGCCATTTACGTTTTATTTGTTTCTGTTTCTTCTTGGTGACTATGTGTACTGTACTGATAGATGTCCATCGTCATATTATCCTGCTTTATTTGTTGAACATTGTCTGACAAAACATACAAATAAACACAATGATGCAACTACTCAAAGTTATATTATTGGTTAGCGACCACCGATACATTATTTACTGCCTCTTTGGTGCAAATACCCTCTTTACACACTAGACCCTGCACGTTTACATATTGGGTTTTCATACTTCTTATTCTACCAATTAATGACAAAACAGTTTGATCGCATTTTTCTTTCACACTTGGGTGGTATTGACAACACCAATTTTATTAATACATTAGATATTGATAACAATGAACTGCAAGTCATAAGACATTCATCATATCACGACATAGATCACTTTAAGATATTTGCAATACTCAGCTTAACAACACGGTGGTACCACTCTCAAAGAATTAATCAACTTCATAAAAGGGATGTACGCATAATAACTTTGAGTCATTTTTTATGCTCATACTAACCCGTTATTTAATAAAACTTACTAAAAGTGAATTAAAAGTTTACTAAAAAAATTATACATAACAAATTATCTGTTCACCTTCTACATTGGAAAATAGCTAAACAATAAAATACCATGATTCATGGTCACAATACACACAACCAACACACAATTCACAGTTACGGTACAAATCATTAATTTGCTAAACTATGTTTTAAATACAGTTTACCAAACACAATTAACAACACTTCCTTTAGTGTGATAGTTAAATTGTATCCATACAGTTTATATGTTTTTTTTAACTATGCTAAGAACCATTTCGTTCAAAACTACAACAACACGTGCACACACATTAACTGTTATGCCTGCATGTATACACGCAATCAACCACAATGATCACACCCAAACACCATAAAATACTGCTTACCTCCTGTTTTTTTCACTGGCGATGTATCTTATTTTATGTTACAGCTTATGTCTTAGATAATAGACAACATATTTTTTTCTTTCAACAAAAACTTAACTGTAATTATACTATGTGCGACTCCCACGGTAGCGACTTCTTTTCAAGTCGTAGTGGGAGTCTCTATCATCCTCATTGTACACCTTTTTATATTATAATTTGTCATATTATTTAACAAGATTTAACAAGATTGCCACCCAGAGAATTAACTCTAGGTGGCAGGTAGACAAGGAAGCCCTTTGGCTTATCGAGAGTCCGACCCTTTTATTTATGTTTATCCCGCCCTTCTGAGGTATGTGTCGATTTTATTTTTAAACATATTCACGCTACTAGCACCCACACAATCAGCAGATAATCTGTTCCATTCATTTACAGTCCTTTGTGAAAATGAGAACTTTCTTATATATAATCTACACTGCTCCTTTGTTAATGTAACTTCATGTCCTCTAGTCCTTCTATCTATCTTAACTGAGAAAAAAATATTTCTATCAATATTTTCATAACCATTCATTATTTTAAACACTTCTATCTGATCTCCTTTCAATCTCCTGGTCTCTAGTGTTGTTAAGCCGCATTTTTAAGGCGTATTTCGTAACTAAGATCCCTCAGTTTTGGTATCATTTTAGTTGCTCTCCTCTGTACTCTTTCTAGCATATCTATGTTCTTTCTGCGATACGGCCTCCACGCTTTAATACAATATTCTAAATGAGCCCTCACTATTGTTTTGTACAGCGGTATTATTAGCTCTTTTTCCTTATACGTTATGTTTCGCCTAATTAATCCAAGGATTTGATTTTAATATAATATTTGATATTATTGGATGTATAGTCCAGATAAATAAACCCACTTCTGTTCTGTACTTCTGTCCGTATCCGTAACCGCAGCCGGACAAGGTCGAAAGGTGTCTATTATTCTACGATGCATTGATGATTATTTAGTTGAGATCAAGCTATTAAAACACAAGGGCTGGAGAATGTCGTAGCTCCCAGCAGCACGAACAGTTAGTGCAGCTGTCAGTTACTGGAGAGAGACTACTGTCGCATGACCAGTCAATCGTGTCGCTAAATTAACCATTGACCTACTTCAAGCTCAGCCCACAAGCCACTCCGCCACTTGCATATATCACACCTATGGACTTCTAACAACACGTGCGTTGCTGCTACCTTCGCAAGCCTCCAACCTACCTCACACTTGCTGACACCACAGAGGACACACACTGGAGTAAGTACACTAAAACATTCCTTTGTAATGCGTGATAGTCACGGCGAAAACACTGATAGAAAACTAGAGTAAATATCAATAACTGGCCAGCTATGCGCGGCCGCTCTCTGTGCCAGCCGACATGCCACGTGCCGACGGTAGAAGGCTTTCTGTAACATTCTTAACACCGTTTACTGGCGAGCGTGAACGAGTCATACCGCCGCCGATGGTAACTCAATTACGGCACTCGGCAATTTGTCGCCGCTTCAAACATATTGTTCTAACTGTATCATGACTACAGTTGTGTTTTATCAAAAGGAGTGTGTGTCTCTGTCTTTTGGGGGGGGGGGGGACGAGCCCACTGGACCGTAGTATAATGGTGCGTTCCAATCATCTCGTGTACAGCGTGAACAAGACTTCGCGAATTTGACAGTTCAGATACAACCTGGCAGTTTCACCTGCCGGCTGCCTAAGCCAGGATTCCAAGTCTTATGCATGAACCGAAACAATAAATTTATCATAGTCTGAGACAATGCCATTGTCCGAGACAATAAACCTCGGCACTTCTGCCGTCACGAAGTTCGTATGCATGAACCGAGACAATAAGTCAGAGGATTTAACGCATTGTCCCGACGTTTGGTGTTGGGCTAATTTTAGACGAGGAGATCCCGGGAAACCCCGAATAGTTTTGCGAACAGCGCAGGCGCCTCCCGTTACTTCCTTTCGGGTAACATTTGTGTGCTTCGAGTTGTAATCACGGAGCTTAGAAGTGTCACATTATTTACCCTGATTTTACGTTGATCCTCGCGTTTTACAATCAACAGTGTGATCGTGGATATAACAAGGAAGGGAGTCAGACATTGACTCGCGTATTCCTCTCCCTATGCCTGAGGTATCTGTCCATGACCATGGGCGTGTGTCCTTTTTTGCTGCAATGTTGGTTGACATTATGATTATCATGAACCGCTGTCGCCGGCTTCAATCATACATTATTTATCTATTCATTCAGCCACAGTAACAAGTGAAAATACGCGTCACTGAAATCTCTTCACGCTGTTAGCCTATTTTAATATACTGTCTGGTCTTGCAGTGGTTCAAGTGACACGTTCTGGCCAAAGAGTGATTTACACAGCGAAGTTAGGACGCACGGTTTTTGACCTAGTCCTACGGCTACGCGTCTTTGAGTCACATAAATTACGATATTTGGATTCCGCCTGTCTATTTTCGTAAGAACTTCACTAAAAACGATTTGTCTAACAGTTTGTTTCACATCATCGAAAACGCGTGTTAAAGATTTAGAATATGGCTACATTGATACGGAAATATAATTTGTTTGTTTTTTATCAAAACAGCATAAAACACGAGGACGCACGATTTCTGCTCCCACTAATGTACCTTGTCTCAATTGACTCGAGTAGTGATGTCAAATGCTTTCAATCTCTTAAAGAAGTTCATATTACTAAATTTCAGTATCATTCTGGTCGTCCTCTGTTCATCACTCCTTCGTCTTATAGTTATATATGCCTTTTTGTAATCTTGGATGGCTTAGCTTTAGTTTAGCCTAGCTCAGCACACTGATCCGTTACTTCCACTTTGTCTGTTATTACTCCAAAGTCTTTCTCTTTGTGTGATATTTCTGTAGGGTCATTTCTCATGATGCAGTGGTGCTCTCTCTTCTTGTGTTCATACTGCACTCCTCATGGACAATAACTAGCATTTTTGGATTTGTTGGTACACTGCTTTAAGTGGTATCTCAAATTTGTTTAGTATTATCAAGCCTAGTCTTTATCTTTGTGTCATGTTTCTGAAGTGTCATTTTGCATGATGCAGTAGTAGTATTATAATATTCTTGTGGAAATTGTTGTTTTGTTAAAGAAATTTTTTCATTTTCGAAATGGAATTACTCTTTTAAGTCTTAGCAAACAGAGGTGATCTGGCAGATGATTGCTGAAAAAGTGAATGTTGTGGGTGGCAGGGGCACACAGTGGCCCAGGTTAAAACGAGATGAAAAGATATGAAACAAGCCGTTTGACAGATGGCTCAAATAAAAACCAGAGGCATGGAAAACCTCTACCTAAGATGCCCTATGAGAACTTGGCGAGGCTCATCGTCAACACCAAGATGGCGGATGGTTCAGAGGGTAAGTGTCCTGTAATCTTGCATTAAAATTTACATCACCTTAAATGATAATTTATATTTTTGTCTTGTTTCAATGACAATACATTTGTTCCTAGCATTACTCTGGCAAATCATTTAAGGTGACAGTTGAAGATCAATGGCACACCATAAGCCTGTTGAGTGCTTTTAGTAGTAACATTTGCCATAGCATCTCAGTAGACCTTTTACAGATATAGCATTCACTTGGTGGCAGTGGTATTTCAGTGTTGTGTGGGAGTCTCAACCCCTTCTGGTTTTTGTATTTTGCAATGAAGCAGTGTTGGATGTGTACATCCACTGATCCCATATATTGGGTGTATGTTGTAATACCACTGGTTGTCCCATCATCACCCACTCCTGAACAAGAAAGTCTGCTTATGGTTAACAACATATATATATATATGTACTCTTGGTAAGTTGTAATATGCAACACGCTAGTGAGAAATAGTCATATCATCTGCAAAACTAAGACAAATTGTGGGAATAAATGGGGATTAATATGGTACAGATCATAATTTCAATTATAAAATAAAAGTGTTAGTTAAAAACATCGAGAGGGACAAATGATAGCAGTACATGGAGGTGTCTCATCTCATATGGTCACTACAGGAAATTAGGAATGGGGTGTGTTTTGTTTTGTAATTTCGCTAAACACCATGTTTCATTATTGTGAATAACTTTTACTGCTATAAAAACACATGCTACAACATTTATATGTATACATTTACAAACTAAAGAGGCTAGATCGTCTTAAAAGTGAAGTATAATTTAACTTCTTTTTACTTAAATTGATAAGAAGTCTGATAGAAGTCCAGATCTATGCTATATTTAAATGCATACTAGTACACTTCTTCATTTGTTTTTAATTATCTACCAATCACACGGTTTTTATTTGGTTACATCAACAACGTTCCAGATGCTGGTCATGGTGTGTTAAATGCTGTATCTGAAAATGTCCCTGGGGCACAGCCCTCAAGCAGCTGTGGGAAACAGTGGCAATTCCGGTCCATGACATCCAGTGGTCCACCTCCTCCTACAGTGGTTCATCAGCAACTGCCAGTAGATTGGCTTCATCAAGCAGACAAGAATGGCTGACTCCTGATAGCAGATGCAGAGTGTCCAGTTCTGAAGGAGAACATTTTCTATTTTAAAAATGGCTGCATAGTGAAATGAAAAAATACGGTGCAATCACAGAAATTGTACAGCTAAAAATATAGCTTGCCCTATAAATAGAACAACTAAAGCAAGCGGGATGCATCATCAATGAAACATTGGCATGAGAAATGAACAGAATGTAACTACCTATTATCCTTTGTTTCAATAGCAAGTTACATCAACCCAGTTTTGGCAAAAAGACGATTAGTATGCACCATTTATATACGTCACTGCAAGCGTACCACAGAAGATATATAACTGCAATGCTGAAGTGTCGGAATGTATGTCGAATGAACTATTTGAATATTAGCTATGCTATTGTGACCATTTTTTTTAAACACAAGTAATACAATATATTTAAACACATCAATTAGACACCAATTGCTTGTGTATTCTGCTGAAAATAGCATTTATAGTGTATAGGTATGGTATAGGGTGATGAAGGATGATTTTCTTAGAAATTTCCTGAAAATGAAAGAATAACTAATAAGTTGTTCATGGCAAGTTTTTTTTCTAATTTAGTAAAGTGCAGTTTGATGAGAATGGCATTGTATTTGTTTACATTTAATTACATGTGATTGTCACATGTCCTTTGTCACTGGTCAAAATCCCACATCCTGAATTTTAAAATGGTCAAAACTAAAAAGTTCCCCCCTTCTGTTATTCGAGTAATGTGACAAGATGTCATGAAAAAGGTACAGTGACATGGAACTTGGCCTACACTACAGTACAGGTAGTGTTATCAGAGCTAGTAAATATTCCAGTAGCTCTGGTGTTATGGTAAACAATATAAATGCCGTGAACATGTGGAAATTTGTTTTTGTTTCAATAACATTTATAAATTATATATGTATAATGAAATTCCTTGAAAATACATAAATGGTCATAGGCATAGCATAAGCCATAGGATAGGGCATAACGTAGTAGGCCCACCGGATTCTTGGTTTGATAAATTATGGAAACATTGTTTACCTCAGAATACATATCTAATAAAATATTGGTTACTCGAAATGCGTAGTATGTCCTGCTCTTGAATACTCGTATTTTAATTTATCGTGATTCTAATATTATTTACTCGTATTAAAAATGGCCTTGACCCTTGTTTGAAAAAATAACCACTGCCACTGGCTAGCTTACAGTACTGCTGGACGAATCGAATGCTAGGTTTGACATGCTGTTGTATAAACAATCTAAGCACACTTGCATAAAGTATCAACATTTTAAATAACTAGCCGTTATATCACATCGATGAAATGCAAACAGGTTGTTAGAAAAGTTGTATAGAGTGACATACGATTGTTCAACGACGGAAACATGCTTCGCAACCACGACGACAAATTTTATTTATGGAAAGGTCTATACCCGTATAGGCGTGTTTAAAAGATGCAACGGGACCGTTCATTGTCTTTCCTCTAACAATTACAACTCAAATCAAGTACAATTACGTGGACAGTCGGACAAAAAGGTGAAATATATGCTTTCATCACTATCACCGATTTGCCTCGAGGGCGATGCGGTACCGGTAGTAGACCTACCACCTTTTCTGATAGATCTAGTAGTAAATTTCTAGTAAAATGCTGTTTGCGTAGAGCCTAAATTATTTCGTCGACAATGATAACTTTTGGTCGGACTATATCCGACTAACAACGTATTTAATGAAAGATCGGGGGTCTTATGCATGGCCCGAGACTACGTGTCTCGGACTATTTACGAACGTTGGGACTTTGACGGGATAATCGCTATGCACGAACGCAGACAACTAGAAGTCTCGGACTTTCCGCGGGACGAAACGACACGATTTTTAGGCCCGCGATAACGCTGGCCTAAACGCAGTTGTCTCTGACTATTTCGTAATTAATGGCTGCCATTGGCGTTGTGTTTATGTGATCGGATGAGTTGATGAGACCAATTACTGCATACTAGCGCCACAACAGCAATACAAATGTCACAATGAATTCGTTAATCGAACAGAATCAAACCACTGTTCATGTAAGTGAGGAGTAGTTATTATCGAACTTTACCGTGCATATAGTGTCTGTGAATGTAACAGTAACGTGTGTCCAATCGATAAACTCAGATATACCGGGTATCACAGACATGCCATATGATACGGATTACCAGTATCCGATACGCATTTTTGAGTAATACGGCCGTACTCCATTTTGATACGGATTTCAATAACATTTATAAAAATCTTTATATAGGTACACTATTTACTTGTATGCGTCACAAAACCATATTGCAGTCATATCAGTCGAAAAAACAAACATATTTTGGAGCAATGAAGTAATCGTTTATATTAGTGACTAGCTACATCGAAAGAACGTCAGTGACTTCGTTCGTTGTAGTGTGCAATAGCCAATAGATGGCGCGCTCATAAATTGTAGTTCTGAAAAATGCGGCTGGTGGCTCAACGGCGGGAAACAGCTAATGGCCACACCCGTAACGTTGTTGACCTGCGCACCATCAACTTCGACGATCGCTCCACCCAGCACGATGACTCGACCATCGCTGTCACAGTTTGAAGGTGCGCTCCTACTTCGAGGGTGAAGTTGTTACGCCAGCCGTCCAGGCGTCATTCATCGTGTCACGATGTGCGCGCATTTTACTATGCGGTTGTGTGCAAGATGGTCGCGAAGTTTCCGTTCGGCAACCCGGTGTTGCGCGACTTGAGTGTTCTCGACCCTACAGCCCATGTGAACCTCACGTACGAGCCGATTGTGCGTCTGGAGCCGTTTGCTCCAGACGTTGATGCCGAACAGATGAGAGATGAGGATGTTTAGCTGTTAGCCGATGACGCCATCGTGCTGGAGGAGGATGGCCAAGCGCGGCAGATCGACCACGTCTCGTCTGAGATTCTCTCAATCAAGACGCCGTTGCAAGCCTTCCACTTCCCGCTGTTGGCAAAGCCAAAGGTGACGCACAGTTACTCCGCCTCCCACACAGCAATGCTGATGTAGAGAGGCATCTTGCGGAAAATGCACACAGACGCACGCAACAACTTGAATGCGGACATCATTACTGCGTACCTTCACTGCAAACTGAACACTACAAAGGTTTACAGGGTGTAATTATATGTGGGTGATAATGTGTCTACATATTATATTCCCATTAAATCCAGTTAAATGGAAAAGACTTTATAGCCCAAGGAACAGTTGTGGGAATAAACAATTAATATGGTACAGATCATAATTTCAATTATAAAATAAAGGTGTTAGTTAAAAACATCGAGAGAGACAAATGATACCAGTATGTGGCCTCATCACATATGGTCACTACAGGAAATTGGGAATGGGTGTCAATTGTTTTGTAATTTCACTAAACACCATGTTTCATTATTGTGAATAATTTTTATTGCTATGAAAAAGCACATGCTACAGACCTGCCTACCATTCCGGATTGTCCGGAATCATTCCGGAAAGTCACCTCAAATTACGGTATTACGGCGAGGGATGAAAACATTACGGACTGTCACCATGTTTGCCAATCACTAAAATTTAGTTTCCACTATATTCAACAGGTGGAAGCATATGTATGCAGCATGTTGTGACATGGTTTTTCATTCGCTGAGTCTGGTCGTAATCTAACCAATAGGAAACAACGTTATGACAAATTGACATTTCCGCGATCAAACAAAACGAAGTCACGCTGCACGGAATGATGGATGACAGCGAAACGACGCCACCGCCAACCGAAAAGAAACGTGTAATGCAAAAATGTAGTGAGTGTTGTACTTGTAGTGTTAGGCCAACTGACTGTACTAAGACTAAGTTAGTGTATTTATTGAGGAGTTTAGTCTATCATTTACAGCCTATCATACAGTCACTAGAGTGTAGCACTGTAGGCGATGTCGATGACAGTGTGATGTAATGGTTTTGGTCGGTCGCTACCCCCCCCCCCTGTCTATCATTTATTATTCTAGAGTTGAGTAGGTTAGATAGAGAGTGTTGGCTGATGTTGGTGACAGCGTATGTATAATGGTTTTGACCTGTCGCTACTGTGTGTAGCGACAGGTCAAAACCATTATACATACGCTGTCACCAACATCAGCCAACACTCTCTATCTAACCTACTCAACTCTAGAATAATAAATGATAGACAGGGGGGGGGTAGCGACCGACCAAAACCATTACATCACACTGTCATCGACATCGCCTACAGTGCTACACTCTAGTGACTGTATGATAGGCTGTAAATGATAGACTAAACTCCTCAATAAATACACTAACTTAGTCTTAGTACAGTCAGTTGGCCTAACACTACAAGTACAACACTCACTACATTTTTGCATTACACGTTTCTTTTCGGTTGGCGGTGGCGTCGTTTCGCTGTCATCCATCATTCCGTGCAGCGTGACTTCGTTTTGTTTGATCGCGGAAATGTCAATTTGTCATAACGTTGTTTCCTATTGGTTAGATTACGACCAGACTCAGCGAATGAAAAACCATGTCACAACATGCTGCATACATATGCTTCCACCTGTTGAATATAGTGGAAACTAAATTTTAGTGATTGGCAAACATGGTGACAGTCCGTAATGTTTTCATCCCTCGCCGTAATACCGTAATTTGAGGTGACTTTCCGGAATGATTCCGGACAATCCGGAATGGTAGGCAGGTCTGTAGCATGTGCTTTTTCATAGCAATAAAAATTATTCACAATAATGAAACATGGTGTTTAGTGAAATTACAAAACAATTGACACCCATTCCCAATTTCCTGTAGTGACCATATGTGATGAGGCCACATACTGGTATCATTTGTCTCTCTCGATGTTTTTAACTAACACCTTTATTTTATAATTGAAATTATGATCTGTACCATATTAATTGTTTATTCCCACAACTGTTCCTTGGGCTATAAAGTCTTTTCCATTTAACTGGATTTAATGGGAATATAATATGTAGACACATTATCACCCACATATAATTACACCCTGTAAACCTTTGTAGATTAGCAATTAATAACATACGGGTACATTACAATAATTGTATTATGAACTGAACAAGTTGATCAAACAAACATAGTAGGAACTGGTCTTGTCATATTCTTGAATATCTTAGTTTTGTAGATGACAACTATTTCTCACTACTATTGCAAATTACGACTTACCTGGTGTAGATATACTTGTTCAGGAGTAGATGATGATGGGATATCCAGTGGTACTACAACACACACCCAATATATGGGATCAGTGGATGTACACATCTAATAATGTTTCATTGTAAAATACAGACACCAGAAGGGGTTGAGACTCCTACACAACACCGAAATACCACTGCCACCAAGTGTACACTATATCGCTCTATCTTAAAAGGCATACTGAGATGCTATGGCAAATTTGACCACTAAAAGCACTCTACAGAGTTATGGTGTGTCATTGACCTTCAACTGTTACCTTAACTGATTTGCCAGAGTAATGCTAGGAACAAATGTATTGTTATTGAAACAAGACAAAATATTATAAATTATTTAAGGGGATGTAAATTTTAATGCAAGATTACAGGAGACTTACCCTCTGAACCATCCGCCATCTTGGGGTTGACGATGAGCCTCGCCAAGTTCTCATAGGGCACCTCAGGTAGAGTTTCTCCATGACTCTGGTTTTTAGTTGACCCATCTTTGTCAAACGGCTTGTTTCACGTCTTTTCATCGCTTTTTGACCTGGGCCACTGTGTGCCCACTGCCACCCACAACATTCACTTTTTTGACAATCATCTGCCAGATCATCTCTGTTTGCTAAGATTTAAAAGAGTAATTCCATTTAGAAAATGAAAAAACTTCCTTTAACAAAACAGCAGTTTCCACAAGAATATTATAATACTGCGACTGCATCATGGACAATTACCCTGCAGAAACATGACGCAAAGATAAAGACTTAGGCTTGATAATACTAAACAAATCTGAGATACTATTTAAATTAAAGCAGTGTATGTCAAAACATCCAAAAAGGCAAATCCTATGCTAGTTATGGTACACGAGGAGTGCAGTATGGCCACAAGAAGCGAAAGCACGACTGCATCATGAAAAATGACCCTATACTATAGAAATATGACACAAAGAGAAAGACTTTGGAGTATTAATAACAGACAAACTGGAAGTAACGGAGCAGTGTGCTGAGCCTAAGCCTAGGCTAAGCTAAGCCATCCAAGATTGCAAGGCAAACTCTACGCTAGGTGCATCTACATGGTGAACACTGAGCCATGAAATCTAAGACGAAGGAGTGATGAACAGAGGACGCCCAGAATGATACTGCAATGACTTGTGTAATATGAAAGCATTTGACATCACTACTCGAGTCAATTGAGACAAGGTATAGTGGTGGGACCAGAAATCGTGCGTCCTAATGTTTTATGCTGTTTTGATAAAAACTTGAACAACAAATTTAATTTCCGTATAAATTTAGTAATATTCTAAATATTTAATACACGTGTTTCAATGCTGTGAAAACAAACAGTTAGAGAGGAGTACGCGAATCAATGTCTGACTCCCTTCCTTGTTATATCCACGATTACATTGTAAAACATGAGGATCAACGTAACATCAGGGTAAATAATATGACACTTCTAAGCACGTGCGCTCGCGTCGTTCTGTCTGTTTACGTTCTATATATGATATATATAATTCGAATCACACGAATGTTACCCGGAAGGAAGTAACGGGAGGCGCTTGCGCTCTTCACACCGGGATCCCTTCGTCTAAAATTAGCCCAACACCAAACGTCGGGACAATCGCATTAAAGTCTCCGACTTTATTGTCTCGGCCTAACGTCCGGTCCATGCTTAGCAACTTCGCGACGGCAGAAGTCCCGACGTTTATTGTCTCGGACAATGGCATTGTCTCAGACTATTAGTTGTCTCGGTTCATGCATAAGACCCCAGTGATACCCGGTATCTCAAATAAAGTTTACCGATTGGACACGCGTTAGACGTTACTCACTTACTGTCACATTCACAGACACTATATAGTATATCACTATATGCGCGTTCGACAATAACTACTCTGTCTCTGAGTCCTGATTTACCTGAACAGTCGTTTGATTCTGTTCGATTAACGAATTCATTGTAGCATTTGTGTTGCTGTTGTGGCGCTAGAATGCAGTAATTGGTCTCATCAACTCATTCGATCACATAAACACAACGTCAATGGCAGCCATTGATTACGAAATAGTCAAGAGACAACTGCGTTCGTTTAAGCCAGCGTTATCGCGGCTCTAAAAATCGTATTGTTTCGTCCTGCGGAAAGTCCGAGACTTCTAGTTGTCTGCGTTCGTGCATAGCGATTATCCCGTAAAAGTCCCGACGTTCGTAAATAGTCCGAGACAACGCTCGTTGTATCGGTTCATGCAGAAAGTTACGATTCCATATGTACGGAAACGTGTACGGAAACGCAAGCGGAATGGGGAATACCTTTGTAGTGACGTCACTACTGGGAATTTCCTATTCGATTCGTGTGCGGATACTATTCGAATCGCTACACGGAGCGACTCAATTTGCCGCGGCCGCACGACAAAACTCATCCGCCTATGCATGTTTGAAACTACTTAATTAACATAAGAGTTCCAAACATGCATAGGCGGATGAGTTTTGTCATGCAGCTGCGGCAAATTGAATCGCTCCGTGTAGCGATTTGAATCGTATCCGCACACGAAGCGGATAGGACATTCCCAGTAGTGACGTCACTACAGAGGTATTCCGCTTGCGTTTCCGTACGCGTTTCCGTACATATGGAATCGTAGCTTAACGCTTAACGTTCGTGACATCGTGTGCCACCGAGCGTGAACGAGTCACACCGCTGTCGGTGGTAACTCACTCAAGTCACGCCAATTATGCAACTGGTAAATTTATGCAACTGGGTCAAGTAGGTGGTACGAAGTCGTACTTACGATATAAACGAGCCCATTGGAATGCAGCGTAATAATACCGAGTTCCTATCTATGTAAATGCATATTTACTAATGTTAATGCAAACTTCATTCTCCTCCTGCAGATGGCGCAACTGATCCGTCGGCGTCGCCATGTCCTGGTGCGACTTGTAGCTGTGTTTTCATTGACTTGTCTACTCAAATTAATATACGACATGCACGTATATGACGTCGACTCGAAAAATACAGTGCAAAGTACGACTTTCCCCAACGCCGTCTTTTCGACAGCACGCACTAGTTCCCTCCCGCCGCCACCATCGACAGAGGGTCCAGTGACGTCATTCGCCAGACGTTACCGGCACGTGGACACATATTCTAAACCCCGAGGTGTACAAACGCACAACGGAGTGTGGCAAGCGGTGGACGCCGATGTGTACCTGTTTTCGGCGTTTTATGACAACCGTCCCGGCCTTGAGGCGCCGATGATTCGCACGATTGCCGTGTCCAAATACGTCTCCGATAGCGAGCTGCGTTGTTTGTTGTGGTTCTCGAACACTGCCCGTCCGCTAGTGACCAAAGCCACTGCGTCAGCAGTTGGAGCGTGGTTCGACATTGGAGGACACGGCATGTTCTGCGCTGTCATTCTGTCATGCGCAGTGCGCGCTAACACCGGACATCCGGCGCCGATTCCCGAACACGTGTCGATCATGACGATCCGGCAAACGGCTCCGATGACGCTGCTGCGCGTGCAGGTTCCGGAAAAACCCGAACACCCGATCTTATTCGGCCACTGCATGTCCGTCGTGTACTGGCGCCACGACCCGTATCGCATCGTCGAATGGATGGAGCTTCACCGGATGTGGGGTGTGGAGGAAGTGACGATATACAACAGCAGTCTCCTCCCTAAAGCCGCTCGCGTCTATGAGCATTACGCCAAAAAAGGCTTCGTCGACTTCCGGCAAGCCCCTCTTGCTGTCGACGCGAATCGCAACGACGAACAGGCAATACTACTCAACATGTCTCCGGTGCTCAACGACTGTATGTACCGGAACTTGTACAGATATCGCCGCCTGGTTATCACCGATATAGACGAGATGATCGTTCCCCGCATACACGACAACTACACGGCCATGTTGGAGGCAATAGAAGAGGCTTACGAACAAACCAACGGACAATCCACAACGTCAGGCGTAAAAACTACGCGCCCGTCCTTTCTTAGTCAGCCTTATAGGATATTGGCGAAACCTAAAAAGGTGCTCCTGCCGGCATCGTACTTGTTCAACAATGTCTACTTCTTCAGCGATTTTAACGCCACCAACTCTGCACCGTGGTTTTTAAACACACAGCGATATTTTCAACACGTCGAACCGAGTGAGCCTGGTTATTCGGTGAAAACTATATACAATCCGCGCGAATGTGTTGGGGTTCAGAATCATTACTGCTGGGTTCCTCTCAATAAGAACACGACGTTGTATGCCGGTGTGCCACTTTCAGTCGGCATGAATTACCATTACAAGAAATGCCACTTTGATGTCTATCTGAACAAACCTGGTCACTGTAAGCAACTCATGAAAGAGTCCAGCGTTGACCACACAATGGCGAGATTTCGACGAAGACTCGAGTCACGTGTCCGCGTCGTACTGAAAGAACTCAACATAGACACGCTATCTCCCCGAGATTCGTAGTTGAGAAATCGATATAACATAGCCCAGCAAACACATACTATCGTAATGGTAAATAAAAGTCTGCTTTTCCAAAAAATCTGCATCTTCTAATAGCAGGAATGTTCGCAGAACGTTCATGGAACGTATCGCTTCAATAACGTTATGAGAACCTTACTAGAACGTCCTGACACATTGTTCGCAGAACGTTCTGACACATTGTTCGCAGAACGTTCGTGGAACGTAACTCTTCAATAACGTTATTAGAACGTTAGTAGAACGTTCTGACACAATGTTCGCAGAACGTTCGAGGAACGTAACACTAATACTGTTATTAGAACATTACTAAAATGTTCTGACACGATGTGCATGTCCTAGCTAACAAAAACAAGTTCCCACAAAGTTCCCTCAACGTAATTCTCATGTTACGATAACGTTAGTCTGAACGTACTGAGAACGTTTTTTTGGAAAGTTTTCTTAACGTTCCCAGGACGTTCATAGGCGTGTCTAAGGGTGCCTGGAGGATGTGTGCCCCCTAGATCTTTGTAATTTTGCATACCCGTAGACATTTAATTATGAATGTGACCGGGCCCCCCTAGACGCTTGGAAATGTTCCCCCGTTCATGGTACACTAACGCTGAAATCGGCGGCGAAAAAATGTGTGCGTGTCCAAGCCATCGTAGGCGTCTGTGTTTGAGGATGTTGCTTAGTGGCGTTCACTTGCAGCGCTGCAGGATCTCAAGGTTAGTAATGTTATCCTGCCATTTTACGCCAAGGATTGTTCGCAGGCAACGAAGGTGAAAACTTTTGAATTCCCATTCTTGTCTGCGGTATGTTGTCCACCCATGTCTCTGGACCATACAATAAAATGCTGACAACACAGGCATGGTGCACTTTCAGCTTGGTGTGCAATGTTAGGCTCTTGTTGGACCAGACACGATTCATGAGTCTTCCAAAGGATGTTGCTGCTTTGCCAAGTCTTGTATTCAATCAATTCTGTGTCAGCTATAAAGTTTTTAGACAGTATTGAGCCTGAGTAGGATAAATTATCACAGTGTCGATGGGTGCACCATTTACAGTGATTTTGGCTTCTTGATTCCCATGGCTCGTGGTGACAGTCTTTTTGATGTAGATTTTGAGGCCAAAAGCTGTGCAAGTATTTGCGAAGCTGTTCACGATTAGTTGTAGCTGTTCCTCGGAATGGGAGCAGAAGGCAGCATCATCAGCATAGAGGGCCTCGCACACGTGAAGTGCTGTTGTTTTTGTTTTGGCCTTCAAGCGTGACGTTGAGTAGATGTTTGCGTCAAGCCTAGTCCTCAGACCCACTTCAGGATGAGCAATGTTGGAATTTTGCAGAACTTCTTTGAGTAGAATGGAGAAAAATATTCCAAAAAGCATCAGGGCCACAACACATCCTTGATTCACACCATTTTTATGGAGAAAGGCTCAGATATAGATACATCAGCCTGAACTGTGCCGCGCATGTTGTGGAAGGCTTGGGTAAGACTAAGTAGTACTGGTGGACATCCAACTTTCTTCAGGACCGTGAAGAGAGCCTTCTCTGTTTACATAATCAAAAGCTTTTGTGAGATCCAGAAACGCTACACGGAGTGGCATATGTTGCTCCCTTGCTTTCTCTTGTAGTTGTCGTACACAGAACATCATATCTACACATTCTACAGTCCTTCTGCCATAGCGGAAACCGCAATGTGAATCGGGGTACACCCGCTTTGCCAAGGTTTGTAGACATGTGAGGATGATACGTGCAAATATTTTCCTTTCAACACTGAGCAGAGATATTGTTCTGTAGTTATTGCAGTCGCCTCTGTCAACCTTGTTATCGTATAGTGTGATTATATTTGAATCCCTCATTTCTTGTGGAATTGAGCGTTCCCACCAGCACTTCAGGAGAAGGCTGTAGAGTGGTGGTAACAATGCCTGACTGCCAGTCTTAATCAGCTCTGCGGGTATAGCATCTGGACCAGAGGCTTTATTATTTGACTGTATGGCAGCAGCTGACTCCATCTTTGTCAACTGTGGTTCGTCATCAAGTTCTTCCATGATCTCCATAGAAAGGACTTTGTCAATTGTAGACACATAATACGGTCTTACCGTGTCATAAAGGTCAGAGAAGTGCTCAATCCAGCGATTCATTTGGTCATCTCGTTTTTGTTAATGTGACACCATCTTTCGATTTGAGAGGTGCAGTTTTCCTTATTGTAGGACCTATAGCATAAATATTTGTTTGATTCCCAGTGTTTGCTGCTGTCTCGATATCTTCACTTGGGCCAATGTAGTATTGGTTAGGCGCTTGCCTGGTTTTTCTTTGAGCAAAACTTCGGGAAGCCCTATAGCAAGCACTGTTGGTCTCATTTGGTCTGCTTTTGAATTCCAGGAGTGTTTTGCGTTTTGCCTCAATTACCGCTTCTATAGTGTCAATTCTAGCTGTGAACCAGTCCAGTCTGGGTTATGACAAGAGCTTATGCCAAAGATGTCGAAGGCTGAATTGTGAATTGTTTGTTTGAGATGAATAATTCAAATGTTTTGACCACTTTTGTGTGTGATGCATACGTCATTTTACTGACTGTAATGGCAGGGCAAGTATTTATAAGTGTTACACTTCTTGCCCTTTTTCGACAATTGCATATACATGTATATATATTTCAATTATCTACTTTATTTATGTCTCTGTCTATTGGTGTTGAAATAAAGTTTAATTCATTCATTCATAATGAATCATTGATAATACACTGTATAGCAGAAAATAATTGATGACCCCTCTCTCTGGACAATAACAAAAACAATGTATGATCCCGTAACATCTGGGAACATGGGTCAGCACATGGCGCACGTTTGCGAGTCTGATGTGAATTGGCCTTGGCAGTTTTGGCGACGAGGATGCATGAATTGTCCGCGAGAGAAGAATAAACAAGTAACATAACTAATTAAGACATAAGTGATAACTAGACTGTCTAGAACATTGCCATACCATGACATGGGTCCCTGGACTGGAGATATTCGACTTATCTAGACTACACTGTACTATTGTTGTGCATTGCCAACACTTCTGAACATGGCGAGAAACGCTATATAAAGGAACACATTTCAGATTAAAATATCATAATTTTAACAATACATAGCAGTAAACAGATTATATGCTGCAGATCAGACGATTACAATAATTAATGGAGGAATGTTGGATTAGCTCCAGTGGAAAGAATACTACCACAGGCCCTAAATAATACTATATTTTCTGGACTCGGTCAAACATATCATAATTTTGTTATCCTTTAGGTTTTTTTTAAGCAGGATGGGCTCTTTGAACTTGGTGTACCATTACCACAAGATACGATCATATGGAATGTGCATTTGCTTGGTCATGATTAGCAATGACATTGGCAATGCACAGCACTAGTATACTAGTCTAGATAAGTCGACTATCTCCAGGGACCCACGCCATGGCATGGCAATATTTAACAAGATTGCTACCCAGTCCCAGAGAATTAAATCTAGATGGCAGGTGGGCAAGGAAGCCTTTTGGCTTATTGAGAGTCCAACCGTTGTTTATCTACGTGTATCCCGCCCTTTTAAGGTATGTGTCGATTTTATTTGTAAACATATTCACGCTACTAGCACCCACACAATCAGCATATAATCTGTTCCATTAATTTACAGTTCTTTGTGAAAATGATAACTTATGTCTAATCTACACTGGTCCTTTATTAAAATAACTTCATGTCTTCTAGTCCTACCTTTCTTAACTGAGAAAAAACATTTCTATCAATATTTTCATAACCGTTCAATATTTTAAACACTTCTATCTGATCTCCTCTCTATCTCTTGGTACCTAGTGTTGTTAAACACATTCTTTTAGGCGTATCTCGTAACTAAGATCCCTCAGTTTTGGTATCGTTTTAATCGCTCTCTTCTGTACACTTTCTAGCATATCTATGTGCTTCTTGCGATATGGCCTCCACGCTTGTATACAATATTATAAATGAGGCCTAACTATTGTTTTGTATAGCAGTATTATTAGTTCTTTTTCTTTATACGCTATATTTCGCCTACTTTTTTCATCTTTGAAGCTGCAATTCCACACTGCTCTGAAACCTTCATATCAGTACTAATGGTTAACCCTACGTCCTTTTCTTTTACAGTAGTATTTAGTACAGTACCCCCATTATATATTGTACATCTTCGTTCCCATATCCTGTGTGGAGACATTTACATTTCCCAAAATTGAACAACATTTGTCACTTTTCAAACCATTTGATCAACCTGTCAAGATTATCTTGTAAATGCTGTCTATTGTTTGTTATATCATCGTCCAAATCGTTGATATACATTAAGAATAATATTGGTCTCAGTACTGATCCCTGTGGTATCCCACTCAAAACTGATTTCCAGTTTGAAGCCTCCCCATCAATTACTACCCGTTGTGTTCTATCAGTCAATCATTTTTCTATCCAGTTAGTTATACCATTTCTTATGCCATGGGCCTTTAATTTAAGCAGAAATCTTTGAAGTGGTACTTTGTCAAAAGCTTTCTGAAAATATAAGTAGATGATATCTACTGGTGATCCCTCGTCTACCCACTAATAGTGACATCTTCCAAAAAACATAACATTTGTTAAGCATGACCTCGCTTTTAGAAACCCATGTTGAGATGGGTTTATCAAGTAATGTTTAACAAGAAATTCCCACATGTGATCTTTAATTAGTCTTTCTAATAATTTGCAAATGATCGATGTTAAGCTCACTAGTCTGTAGTTCTCGACTTGTTTCTCGAACGTTTCTTTAAATAACGGTATATTGTTTGCTTCTTTCCATTCTAAAGGAACCGCTCCCTCTTCTAATGACAAGGGGAAACACTGTTGCAAGCGGTATGCTAATTTGTTCTACAATTTCAAATAGTAGTTTGGGCGGAAAGACAGTCTAGTTATCAGACGTTCCACTTATGTCTGATCTACCGGCAAAGGGGGCGGTGTCGCTATTATCCATAAATCCGAAATCGTTTTACACAAACAGAATACATATGCGTTCCGATCGTTTGAACACATCGAGTGCCGGCTGAAAACACGTACGTCATCCATGAGAATTGTTGTCATTTACCGCCCGCCACCATCAGTGAAAAATGGCTTGTCAACTACTGTGTTTTTTGAAGAATGGGACCGTTTCATCGACCAGCATGCTATAAAACCTGGACCTCTGATTATCATGGGAGATTTAAACTTTCATATTGACAACGCTGCAAACGTTGATGCACGGCGACTGATCAATTCTGTGAATGCCACAGGAATGGTGTTGCATGTTCGCGGGCCAACCCACAGGAAAGGACACACGTTGGATGTACTCATGACCCGCAGCATGGACGAACACCTTGTTCGAAATGTTACCGTTACGGACATGGGCATTTCTGACCACTTTGCGGTGAGTTTCAACATAGACATTGTTCAACGTCATACTGGTTTGATGAAAATCAAATACCGCAAGTTACGCACCATTGATGCAGTGTCTTTTCGACAAGATATTCCATTGTTCCGCTCGGATGATCTTGACTTGCTGAACGTAGAAGAACTGGTTGATCAGTACGATCATATGCTGGTCAGCTTAGTTGATTCGCACGCGCCTATGCAAGAAAAGCATATCCGATTACGGCAAGACACAGCGTGGTATACCGATGATCTACGGGCTGCGAAACGAGAGAAACGGCAGAGAGAAAGATCCTGGAGAAAATCGAAACTAGAGGTGCATAGACAATTGTACGCTGATCAGTGCAAGAGAGTGAATGCACTACTTACCCAAACAAAATCTGCCTACTATTCCAGCATAATCCGTGACACAGGCAAGAACCAGCAACGACTGTTCCGAATTGTAAACTGTCTACTGCATCACAAAATGGGAACTGTACTCCCTACCCATACATCAGAAGCTGAAATGGCGAGTGTATTTTCAGACTATTTTTCTAAAAAGATCAGCATCATTTGTCGTGAATTGTCTACCAGCTCTGACAGAGCAAATGGTGACAAAAATGTGGATACCAACAACATCTGCTGCACATCAGAGCTGTCTTCCTTCTCCCTACCAACGCCAGGCGAAATCAAGAAGATCATCATGGATGCACCGCCTAAATCGTGCGACCTAGACCCTGCTCCTACCTGGCTAGTGAGAGAATCGATCGATGAACTTATGCCCATTTTGTCGCACATAGTTGTGGCATCTCTGCAGTCGTCTGTTGTTCCAGATCAATACAAGACTGGCTGCATCACGCCATTAATCAAGAAGGCTGGACTAAATCCAGAATATTTGCAGAACTACCGACCTGTATCGAATCTGGCATTTCTCTCTAAAGTAATCGAGCGCGTTGTAGCAAAACAGCTGAACGTCCACATGCAAGAGAACAACTTGCACGACCAATTTCAATCGGCATATCGCCATGATCACTCAACTGAAACGGCTCTGCTTAAAGTACACAATGACATTCTGTCTGCAGTAGACCGTGGCTGTGTTGTTGTGTTGGTTATGCTTGACTTGACCGCCGCTTTCACACCATTGACCACGACATTCTATTGAGCAGACTCACTCACAGATTCGGTGTCACTGGCGCTGCGCTTGAGTGGTTCAGATCTTACTTGTCCAGTCGGCATCAAGTCGTTCGTATTGGAAGTGTCAAATCCTCCCCAACTGCTGTGCCGTTTGGCGTGCCGCAAGGCTCTGTGCTTGGGCCGTTGCTTTTTACGGCATATATCTCACCGCTCGGCGACATCTTCAAGAAATTCAGGGTGGATTATCATTTTTATGCAGACGACACGCAACTTTACGTCTCGTTTTGTCCTGGCGGAGATGACCAAGTGAATTCAATAGACAATCTGTGTAATTGCCTTGAGCATATAGGGGAATGGTTGCGGTCCAATTCACTGAAGCCAAACGACCAGAAGACGGATGTCGTGGTATTCGGCACCAAGCATAAGTTGCCACTGATGAAGGATATCCGCATAATCATTGGTGATGCAACTCTGAGCGCATCATCTAATGTTCGTAACCTTGGCGTCATATTCGACTCATCCCTCGGCATGGCGAACCATGTATGTGCCATCTGCCGAACAGCCTACATGCACTTACACAACATTAGCCGTATCAGACGTTACCTTACCTTAGATGCGACGAAATCATTAGTCCACGCCTTCGTCATGTCCAGACTGGATTATGGGAATGCGCTGCTTGCTGGACTACCACTTGAACATTTGAATAAACTCCAACGCATTCAAAACATGGCAGCAAGAATCATTACTCTTACACCTCGCCGAGATCATATTACCCCAATCCTGAAAGAACTGCACTGGCTACCTGTGAAATGTCGAATCGAATTCAAGATTCTTATGCATGTGTATCGATGTCTGAACGGCACCGGACCATTGTACCTGGAGAACATGCTAAAGACACAGTGCTCTGCAGGGCGCACACGTTCGTCCCAACAATATCTGCTACACGTGCCGCGAACGAAGCTTGTTAGTTTTGGTGATCGTGCATTCGAAGTGATAGGACCTCGATTGTGGAATCTGCTGCCGTTTCAAATAAAATGTAGTGGAAACCTAACACTGTTCAAACGGACTCTGAAAACACACATGTTCAAAGCCGAATACTGTTGACATTTTACTTTCTTTGACATTTTACTCCTAAACTTATATTTTATTTATCTACCCACGATTGCATATATGTAAATATTATATATATTATTTATTCCATATATACATAAAGTATCTTATATATCTTAATAATGTTTAAATAACAGCTTTATATATACATATTTTTATTTATCTATTTTTAGTAATTAAATAAAATTGTTCTGTTTTTATAATTATTATATCAAATTTGTATTTTATATCTACTGTGCACATACCTTTGCTAAATTTTAATGTTTTATTATATTAGCTTCTTGTACAGCGCTCTGAGCAATTTATTGGAAATTGCGCTCTATAAAAAATAAATATTATTATTATTATTATTATCAGATCAAGATCAACTTAGTTAGCGAAATTCGACTTATTATATTAAGTTATGCGAGTTTGGGTTATCTGGAGTGCACCGGATACGAATGGTTTAAGCCACGGGCAAAAGGCGATACATGCAACGCTACGTGTTTTTGTTTTAATTTGACGGTTGACATGTTTTCTTGACCTTCCTGTTTCGGTGACGATGAAGCTTGCACGTCTCCGTCGGTCGATACCTTTCGGAATTCGGTCCGACTTCGGATTTCTGTGTTTTTGTCGCTTTCTTTGATGATTCGATTGTTGAAATTAGTTCTGCGACTGGTTCGTCTTCTCTCGTGGACAATTCAGGCATCCTCGTCGCCAAAAATGCCAAGGCCAATAGAGGTTTTGTATGTGACGTCAGAGGGTCATGTAATTGTTGTGTATACGCTAGGGCCGGAACGATGCACCGGTGTAT
The DNA here is from genome assembly GCA_963995525.1 of Escarpia spicata. Classification (NCBI taxonomy): domain Eukaryota; kingdom Metazoa; phylum Annelida; class Polychaeta; order Sabellida; family Siboglinidae; genus Escarpia; species Escarpia spicata. The sequence goes on from OZ023213.1 coordinate 34,308,448, forward strand.
TGCGATACACAACGCACGGTACGGTACACGATGCACAATATCCGTATCGCGATACGTTGAGATACACGACAGCGGTAGGCAAAACAGTATTCGCACCACCTCTGTGAAGCAATAAACGTCCTTCGCAAACCACAACTGTCTGTGTATCGATAACATATCGAGTTATAACATGTAGTAAGTGTATGTTATCTAACTATAATCTATGTAAACATTTTACACACTAATCTGTTTTCAATGCGCGCATGCACCTTGGACCTCATAGTTACTTATGATTGATGACGTGACGTCTGCAGTATCGTTGCCATGTCCGCGTGGGTACAGACATTCGTGAGCAACAGCCTGCTTGCGATCTGGTCTCATTCGCCATTTCATCTGGGTGTAGAGCTGCACGTTTATTTCTGTTAGTAGAGTTGTAGAACTGAAATGTTCATTATTTCTTAATAGTACTGATTTAATGGCATTAAAAACTTATTTTGACTCACGTACCCAAATTTCGTCCGGGTTTTGTGCAACGCCAAACCGTGTAGGGCCTAGTAATGACGCGTTGCGACAGAAATAGGTGCCAGCGAGCGTGTGTTCAGCACATCTGGGGACATCCTAACAGCTAAGCGTGCCACGCTTGATGCACACGATGTGGACATGTTGTTGTTCATTAAAGCCAATAGCAAGCTGGAGTGATGTGCCAGACTGCGAGTGCAACAGGGTGCTGCTGAGTCTGAAACAATGCACTTGTACTACTGATTCGTTTCATTCGTTCACAATAAATAAACGAGTGTTTTACTGTACCATTCGAGTCAATGTAGTTTGTATCGCGATACGCATCGTATTGTGACCTTTGTATCGCGAAGTAGTGTATCGTTTCGGTCCTTGTATAAGCCATGTTGGAGGTCAAAACGCAGTCACTCTTGATTCTATTCAGTGTTTGTTAGTTACATTGACACGCCTGTTTGTTGTTATAATGCCTGTGGCATGTAACGCCTACGGTTGTACTAACCGTCATGGCGTAAAGGCAGGATTGCCGTTATACCGATTTCCTGTAGATAGCGATCGCCGACGTAAGTGGGTCACAGCTGTCAAACGTTTGTACTGGGAGCCCACCGAGTATTCTCGCCTTTGTGGAGATCATTTCATATCAGGTCAGTAATCAGCATAGGCAGTTATCTCACTCTCGATGTTCGTGTACATTCATACCATCCCATGTTACGGCTTGTAGAATAGAATTTATTATAATAAACATGCAGCAAGCCGTAACATGGGACGGTATGACTATCAATGATGAGAGACACTGGCTCGAATTCTGAGCCTGTCCTGGTTCTGGTGTAGATTTCATCAATCATGACATTGTCTACGAAACTGTCATTAACTACAATGCATATGGCTTATATATATATATTGATATATTTATTTTCCCATATTAAATTGCACATGGGTATGCCAAATTAATCTGTGCTGCTGGCTAATCACAGCCATAGCCTAGGCTTCATAATGTCTAGGTTACCCAGACCCCCAACCTACACCTATGCCTGTGCACTGGCTATATTATATTAACTACTTCACTTTTCCATGCAGGGAAGAAGACTAAACATCCCCTATCACCTTTCGTGCCATCGGTATTCAAGCATGAGGACAGGCAACAGCTAAACCGTAGAAAGTTTACAGTATATGTTGAGCTGCAGTCAAATGATATTGTTGACCCACCATTGTGAGGCTGCTAACTTTGGCTAATGGGTTGGATACAATTGCATTTTAATGCCTTCTGCGAACACTCCCATTTCAGAAGTGTGTACACACATCCACAAAAAGCCGAAAGTTGATGAAATCGAGGAAGGCATGGCAAAACATTAAAATTTATGCCTCACACTAGAGTCACAGAGGGGGGAAGTTACCAAAGTATTTGAACTTGACTTGCTCTTAGTAACAGTAATTAGGCATTTAAAAATACATCCTGGAGAAAGGCGTATTAACCCACGGTGTTCTTTTTCTTGTGTCAAATAACACCTGAAATGGCTGTTTTAGCTATTTTATCTACATATGTTAATATTTATGCCAAATAATATCAGATTCTTGTTTTTGCTGCAAATACTACATTGTGCTTTTTTTGGTGCAAGAAATCAATATTACAATTATAAAACAATGTGGTTCTCTGTATGTTTGTTTGTCTGTAGACCCTTCTCTAGGTTAGGTCTGCATGTATGGAGCTGAAATGTTGTATGTGATCTTGCTGATTCTTTGGGGTGGTTTGTGGATTTATATATATTTTTAATTCATTCGTGGGTGGGGATCTTGGAGGTTCATCAGTTTAAAACGGCGCTAGTCTCCGTCAGTTTTGTGTGTATGGGGCTGGAAATTGCTGTTCGATCTAGTTGACCCTTTGGGGTGGTTCAAAGATTTAGACTTTTTCAAAATTCTTCTGGGTGCTGTGATCTTGTGGGGTTCCCAAACATTTGACTGCCATTTTTCCTGGGCAGTGCTGGTCAACTCTGCTAGTTGTTCAATAATACATCATCAAACCAAATTCTTTAAAAAAGGCCCTTAAATTCGCAAAAATATGTTGGGCTTGATTCATGTATTGGTATTTAGAATGCATTCTTGTTTGACAGATGCCAGAGGTCAACCAGGTCCAGAAGTTCAAGGAAGCTGACAAGGAAGATTATTTTTTTTAACTGGCATGTGTAATAAAATTAATTGAGACCCATGTATAATTGTTTCATTGTTCAATATTTTCAGAACGTTCTGGAAACGTTAAGAAAACTTTCCAAACAAACGTTTTTAAAACGTTACCGTTAACGTTATCATAACATAACGGTAACGTTCTGGGAACGTTAAGAAAACTTCCACATTTTTTTTTCTCAGAACGTTACCACTAACGTTATCATAACTTACTAGTATCGTTCTGGGAACGTTAAGAAAACATTCCAAAAAAAACGTTATCACTAACGTTATCATAACATAATAGTATCGTTCTGGGAACGTTAAGGAAACTTTCCAAAAAACAATCTCCTAACGTTACACAATAATGCAATGCATAACGTTCATAAAACGTTCAGAACTTAAAAACGATCTCAGAACGTTACGACTAACATTATCGTAACATAAGAATAACGTTGTGGGAACGTTCTGGGAACATGTTTTTGTTATCTGGGATAGCCTACGACATTCATGGCCAAAATAGGAATAATTTACAGCAGAAACATTTCTGAAGTCTTGAAAGCAAAAATATATCCTAAATTATTATCAAAGTGTACAATCATAAAATGAGAAACTTTGTTAAAACTACTCAAATGTAGAGTTCCATTGGCTATTTCCTGCGCGATTATTTCATGATCTTACTTTTCGGACAAAGAAAGAACAAGATTAGTGTCACGCACCAGTAGACATGAGCACATCACATATGTGTGAATTGAATTGGTTGCCGGTAGCAAGTCAGGACGACGCGCCAACACTAAGGTATCATGAAAACGTGCATGATGAGTTAGCATTTGGCGCAGCATCACCGCGACTACCGCGACTGTGGAATGAACTGCCGGTGGACATCAAGAACATAATAGGTCTTACGCATGTTTAATAAGTCTTAATATGTTTAAAGAGTCATCTTTCAATATGCATTTTAAGTTTATATTTTTAAATCTTGACGTATATTATTCGTAATTTCACATTTTAGTATTGTCTGCCTTACCAGTGTTTATCCGAAGTTTTAAAATCTGTTTATTTAATAATTTATTTATTTGTGTATTGTTTTAAGACACGTTTACTTCATTTTACAACGCATTGATTTTGATTTATTCTGCATGTGTGTTTTTGTTCGTAAATCTAAGCTTAAAGGGGAAATGAAATGCAGCTGTTTCATGCTACATATTTAAATATATACTATATAAGTATACATTAATGTTAACAGAAACGTACTCATTTATAAGACAAACTAAAAAAACGATTTTGTTCGATGCCTAAATCGTCGCTATAGAGCACTGCGTATCGCCATCTTTGTTCCAAGCGAGTGGTTTGATTCACTCCTATCTAATCAATGTTAAATTTCGGGGTTTTTCGGTTTACTTCATTAGTAGACATTTCTGTGCGAAAACAAAGATATGGTGCCCTATTATACACGATAGGCGTTCTATATGTCAACAAATAACTTGTATACGCTTTCGAAATAAAAAGGTGACATTAAATGGCAACGATTTATAACCAATGAAATCGTTGTTAAAGTCGCACTTCCCGAACGAAGATTTTAGCTGCCAGAAGGGGGCGGGGTTTTCAAAGCAAAGTTCAGAATATTAGATGCGCGCGCATACCGGGACTATTTTTATTTTGTTGACAAAGACGTCGAAGAATTTTGGTAGAGACGAGTTATTAAAAGTGATTTTTTAAACTTCCGGATCACTTGGGGAGAAAATCGATACGATAGATGAAGACTCTAGTTCGACTTGTCACTCAGAAATTACGGTTGACACACACAAAGGGCCTGTGCCATACGGGTTTCACCGACCCAGTGACACTGACAGTGTGCGAGCCACGGTCCGATAATGTCCGGCCCCGGGTCAGGTTCAGTTGTGGGAGTCGGACAGTGACAGTTGGTCTATCGACGACGAAGACGTTACGCGACTTAATAATGTCGCATGGTGTTTGTGTGGACACTGCGTCCCAATGACAATGTCGACGCACATCGAGTTGCTGTGCTGTAGGGATATAGCTGCCGTACAGCACCATATGACAGACCTTGCAGATGCCTGCATTAGATTTAGTGTCATTACCGATTATGAGTGACGACTTCGAAACGGTTTGCACCAACAGGGCGGTGTTGGAACTTGGAAGTCGGTCTGTTGTCATTGTATGATTTGCGTGCAGACTCGTTGATTCGACCAATAGCTAGTAGGTAAGTACTACGTAGTTCAACAGGTATCAAATAATTATTCTAGGAATAACTTTTTCAAACTTAAATAGAGTAATTATACTTGTTCCCACCTCAGATGTTCAGGTTCACTCAATCTTCATAAAATACTATGTCTATGATTTTCATCAAATTTTTTTTGATCATTTTCTTAATAAACTTACTTTTATTCTTGACAGAATGTGTGCATCCTTTTTATACACTTGTTTAATTCCCTATTTAAAAGTGTTCAAGCAACTTGCTTAATTTATATAAAAATGTAGACAAATTGCACACTACCATGCATTAATAGATGCATAATCAGGACATTGTGCAATGTATTGTTGATACAAAAATATTTAAGTGGAGTTTTTAATATAATAAAAATGTTATGTATATTATGTGTGTGTGTTATCAAGACCACATCATGAAATGTAGTCTTAAAATCATAATTATTACAGCCTTTCACAAAAAAATTAACCAATTCACTGAATTCATGATGTGATATTGATAAAACACAGTTTTGCCAGTATAACAATAATTAGAAGATACCGTTGTTTATTATCAACTAATGCAAATAAATGAACTTTCAGAACATATCGATTGATTCGATTAGCCGCCTATCGTCACTTCACGTTGTGGTCAAGGGAGAGACTTGGAAAAGGCAACAGACGTGTTATACCAGCCTGCACTGTATCCAGAAGTGAATGGGGTTTATGACAATTTAAGCTATGGACATTGCACTATACAGGTGAGTGTACAGTGAAAATAAAAACCATGGATAAGTAAGATTAGATTGACCAAAAGGAAGAATGAATTACTCGGTGCCTTCTTATCCCATTTTTTGCAACAACAGTGTGATCTGTAATGTCTTGCATGTCCCTATTCATAATTTGATTTGTAATATTGAAGCCAACATGAAATATATCAACAGTTTATTCATATGGAGAAACAATTCACAAATAAATAAGACTACATGGCAGACTATGCCAATGCATTAGTCAAATTCACACACCGGTTTTCAATCTAACTGTATTACAATTTGGGTCTGTGTCAGTCCTGTGCACATATAGTACATCAATAAGTAACACGTTTATTGATGATATGGGTCATCATTATGATCAAATATTGTGATACAAAAATTATTACATACAAAATATTCCATTACAGTTCCAGTTTTACATAATTGTGGGTTTCAACTTTCAACACTAGGGCCATGTGTCAAGAAAACAAGTATTATTATTCAAGATACAGATTCAAAACTTGTAGTACAGGGTGTACTAGTTTCAAAATCTATCAAGTGCCTCCAAATGGATTTATCTAGATTTATGGCACTATATAAGTGTTCTTATTATTATTAAGTACTTTTTGAGATGTTGTTTTGTGATAATGTCAAATGTAATACTAACAATGAAGTATGAATATATTTAAAAAAACGTATAGCTGAATCCTTTGCTGCTTCATTAGTTTGTTTAATAATACTGGCTAAAACATACAGATTAAACAAAAAATATATATTTTGTTGTAAGATGGCACTTTACTTTTACTAAACTTGATGGTAACAGTCCAGTTTTAATGGTAATGGCCCTTATCATTTTTGTGGCACACATCCTAGAAGCCACATTAAAAGTGTACAGTGAGTCATATGAACAAATACATGTACAGTTTAGTGTGATGTTTGAGAATGGTAGTCTGTTGCAAAAAACTCACTATAAGTAACATGTTTGGACTTGGTTAAACTATTCCAGTAAATTACATATACCAAAAGTTCCCTACATAGAATAGTGTCTAATAAAATACATTGCATACCACAACTAGGATACAAGCTTTTAAGTTGATGTTCCTTACTTTAGGAGGTCCTATACAGTAGTGAGAATGCACTTTGCCTAAAACGTTTATCTATTTCTGCCAGTGATGTTCAAACTATGTTATTTAAGCATAGAAATCCATTGTCATTTGAAATTGGATGTCGTATCAATTGGGTGGCACTAAACCGAATTGATACGGATACAACTAGTTTTCCGTAAAGCCGCTTCTTTGCTTTGCCACAGCCTCCTCTTTTGCTGGTTTTTCGATGCCTGCATGCTCTACTAGAGTTACCTCCTTACTTGATGTTGCAACTTGGAGCACACTTCACAGCTTTGTGCCACTCGTGCATCTAGCCCTCTAGAATTTCTCCTTGGAAGCTGTAGTCCTTTGACGCCATCACTTTCTTCACTACATACCCAGCAGACTTTGAATACTGCAGCTGATACCGTAGCTTGTTGTCTGCTGTTTTCACCATTTCCCGCTGATTGAACAAATGATAAATCTAAAATCAGTATAACAATAGAAATATCTGAAGAATAGCTGGCTATAGCAGCTTGCTTGTATGCTCCCTCCCTCCCTCCCTCCCTCCCTCCCTATGTCAAAGTCTATGAACTGTAATCAATGAATGTCTCGTGATGTGCGAATGTCAATTCAACGTTCGCATCGGTCGCGTTCGGCGAGATGTCAGGACGAAGTTGAAAGTCGTTCGGCGAACGAATGTCGATTCCACGCGAATCACCAGGCGACAACACGGTGACGATGCCACGACGTCGGCGATGTCGAGAAGGTCTGTCACGAAGTCTGGGTTATGACAGCTAGCAGACGAAACGGTGGTGGCTTCGCATTCGAAGATCACGTCAAAACGGAACAGCAGTCGGTTATCGCTCAGTGTTCTTCAACGCGTGAGAAATGCAGCGTCTCACAACTAATCAGTACTGTTGGAATCGTAGAAGTATTTACTACAGGCGTTGGGCGGACACACGTTTCAGCCCAATTCATGGAGACGAGAGTGCAACACTTTCTTCTGCTCAAATGTTCGTCTCTAATGTTCGTCTGGCCTCGAATGGCCGTCCTGCCCTTATATAGCTTGATGGCCGGAAGTTAGTCTAACCAATTAAAACACTTAATACAAATTAAAGTCGCTTCAAAAACCAGCTCCCGAAACCTTTCACACATCGAAGCAATCCATTCAACTCGCTGAGTTCAAAATAGATATTGCGAGCTAAACGTTTGGCTATATAAGTGCTCATACAATCTTAAACTTACGTGAATTACTTACATAATTAATATCACTGGATTCCCTGAATCGAGCCGGATACCACAATATTCATCGTACATTCCAACTCTCATGAATTAATCCATAATTCTAATAAAACACACACTCTATTCATAAGCTAGTGGTGACCATAGTGTTTTTCACACCTACATTTCAGTAAACAACTTTTATAAGTTCATAATATAATCTTCTTATAACCACAACATATGTAGTTTGCCAGGTCACCATATTATCAGTCATGTTAAATAATTTCTACAGGTACCAAATTTGGTATACCTAACCGTAGAATTAGTGGTGTACGCTACAAATGAAAATAATTAAATCTGACTCGTCGGCAATTAAAACGTTACCCGCCTTAATCGCCAGAGGGCACCAGCGTATACCTCCGTGACAATACATACCAGAGATGGCAGCACCATAAAACCCACTGATCTAAAGCCTGATTAAATTCTATACAAACCACTTTGTGACAATGCCCGCTGTATGTTGTAGCACTGGCGGGGTGACAAGGCACATAGGTTCATTAGGTTGACCAAATTGTACACAGTGAATGAATGTCCAGTCAGGAAGAGGACGCTTGGTATCAACAAGTTACTCTCATAAATGTTACCAATCTTGGGTTGCGAGTGCCACACGACCGAGTGGCCATCAACACATTCTGTGGTCACAACCACTGCAAATCCAGTCACTGTGATGCTAGGCTTTGATATAAGTGGTTTATTGCAGTTTTGTGTTTTAGCAGGTGCAGAAAAGTGAAATGATGTTTTTCTCACAGATGACAAACTTTCTCTCTTTCCCATTAGTGTAAGAACCGCTTGAGTCATCATCAGTGATACCGCTGTCACATGCTACAACATATTCTGCATCACAGCACTACAAGTGACATTTGTATTACCACGAGGGACGATGTCATCTCGCGTGCTAAATCCTTCGCTGGATCCTTCGAAGCTTGCGCTCGGTATTAGGCCCTATGGTTGTTTGGATACTTCCATTATATATTATGAACAAAATGACACAATCGTGCAAATATTAATTAAAATTGGAGCAAAAGTGCGATTTACAAGTGACTTTTTCAACGGTTTTTTTGTGTGGATATGTGTGTTATCTTTAATTTTCATGATTAAAATGCATGTGCACTCAAATGTGTTTAACATTTGAACTTTATAAATACAAAATACATATTTATTAATCTTGGTGGCTTTTTCCTGTGACGTTTTTTCCTTGTTAGGCTTACATTCAAAAGTCAATAAATTATATACAATGTCCTTGTTATTAAAAGCATACATTGGTGTTTGCAGTCATGCAATCTATATCAGGAAAAAAGTTGGTATGATAGCATGCTTGCTAAATTGTCGCCTCAAAACTGGAGCATCAATTCAGGGTCCATTGTTACAAGCCAATATTTGAGACACAAATTAGTATTAGGCCTACATGGTGATTGACTTTAGTTGACTGATGTGAACCTATTTACTATGCAAATAACTAATTATATCATATATGACTACAGTGTTTTGTTGTATGCTATTGACTGTATAACAAGTATTTTTAATGATTTAAATACTTGTAATGTCACTTAATTAAATGCGGTTATATTTTATAGTATTTGAGCAGTCCAACTTCAATAATATTTGTCTTTAACTATTTCTTTTAAATTAATACATTCCAATGACAATGCCTACAATACATTTTTGACAGGGCTTGGTCCGGACTGTGACTAATGTTGATTAATAGATGACGACACTATTTCGCAAAACGTTATACTGTCTACGGTAGCTGACATTTATTTTTGTAATTATTTTGAAGGTTATTCCCCCCACCAGCAACTAAGTCGATAACATAGACTCGTAGATGTAGACGTTGCGGTATTCAGACGTAGCAACACGCCGGCACGACTTGCCGTAAACTAAATCAGCGGATTACAAGCACTCATTATTCCCAATTATATCATAGTATTCACACGTATTTGTACTTTATCACATTCACATTTCTTATTACATTTCAATTTTGAATACGTCATATTTGTATATATGCAGACTTTGAACTAGAACTGCGGGACTATATAGTGGTCGTAATGATACCTGACGGAACTCGTGAGTGCCGAGTCACCTTGGCAACGACAAGCTGGTTTCGGCTTGTTATTTCCTACGCGCCGCTTCACCCTCCAAATAAGGCAATAATGTCGAGCTTCCAGGTCGATTTCGTTTAATTTTACTTAATCGGTGCATAGTTATATGTAAACAAATCGACTGAAGATGGACCTGTGACTTTAACCAATAATTATGTTTCGACGTTCAATGTCTTTTTATGCTCGTCACTTACGTATTTAGGCTTGCAATCGGCGTTTGAAAGTGACCACCGCAGACTTTTGCCAATCTTGCCGCCGGCGAACACGTAAAATTCATCATCTATAACTTATTTTTTTCTGTTGGAATCCTTCTGTGAAAGTATGTGAAAAGTTGCTTACTAACACTTATAGTATATCTAGTAGCCACGCAGTGCATTAAATTGTTCTTTTTTTATGTGTTTGTATGCGTTTCGTCGGTTTTTCTGAGAGCTACGCTGCGTCGCCTATCGAATTGCTGTATACAGCTTTGGGAGACATCTCGCCAATCAAACCGGATGTACAACCACACGCTCCTAGAGCATGATGGCGGCGCCCTGTGCCGATAGTAGCTACGTTTGAAAAATTATTTAAAATATACCGTGACGCTGTACTTGTCAAATCATGGTGACATGTACTCTAAATGGTATGTTCTTATGTTTGGGCTGTGGTTGTTCAATCGTTTCATTTCCCCTTTAACAATGGCAAGCGAGTTTTCTCTGTAGCTGCACATAAATCTGGAATCGACATTCCATGACTATAAAACCACCTGAAACTAGAGATACCATTCGTAAAACAATCAAGATGTATGCTTCAAACTGCATTCCTACCCTAAATCATCTGCGGTCCCTTGTTCTAATAATGAGTCTCATGCCTACCTTTCGCGATTTTGCCTATTTTATTTTGCGCCTCTGAGATCAGGTTACATCACAAGCCAGGGGTGGTAGCTGACTACACTACCACTGGCAGATATCACAAGCCAGGGGTGGTAGCTGACTACACTACCACTGGCAGATATCACAAGCCAGGGGTGGTAGCTGACTATACTACCACTGGCAGATATCCTATGCGAGGTATAGAAATTAGCTGCACACATCTAGTGATAGTCCAATTGTCATTTCATGAACCTAGAAATATTCTATCCTATGAACTTTGTTGTTGATTTGTACTCATATAGGGTCCTAGAACAAATTCAGCTTGGTAGCCCAAACAGCAACTTTGGCCAACTCTGGTAATTTGCATAAATCCAAAATGGCGACTTGTCGATATCTTGAAAAATTTACTTTAGGACCACTTGTCCTAGAATTATGTATAATACCTCTTTTAGGGGGTGCGTAGAATCCATTTATAATGTTATTTGTTTAAGTTCAAGGTCAATATCAGATGCTGAAGGTCAGGCGAAGGTCAAATTTGATCTCTCGGTGGACAATGAATGGAAACTTCTACTACATTATATTTTAGTTTATTCGGGCACATAAATGAATAATCTTACAATATTTGACACATTTGTTCGTGAGAAAAAACAGTAATCAGTCATATTTGAAAAACATGTTGTCACATCTGTTACACGTAGTAGTAGTAATAGAGGTGGTGTACCGCGTACGTTGGCGCCCCCCGAAGGAAATCCCATGTTAAGAGATAGGGATTTCCTTCAGACTGCGCATTTTCTACCGCTTATGATTTATGCAAATGAGGTCTTTTTGCGCGGTCTGAAGGAAGTGTAAATGACCAATCACGAGCGAGCTGTGCCTTGTGGGCGTGGTTAGCTATGCAAATGAGCTTGGAAAAGTAGTTCCGATCCCATGTTAAAGCATAGGGAATTTTATCGCAAAGGTATCCGACCACTTTTTGAATTTTCACCCCATGTTGAAGGATAGCAGCTATTGTCGCAAAGGTATCCGACCACTTTTCGACCACTTTTCGAATTTTCTCCACGTTAAAGCATAGGGAATTTTTCACCATGTTAAAGCATAGGGAATTTTCACCCCATGTTAAAGGATAGCAGCTATTGTCGCAAAGGTATCCGACCACTTTTCGACCACTTTTCGAATTTTCTCCATGTTAAAGCATAGGAATTTTCACCCCATGTTAAAGGATAGCAGCTATTGTCGCAAAGGTATCCGACCACTTTTCGAATTTTCTCCATGTTAAAGCATAGGGAATTTTTCAACATGTTAAAGCATAGGGAATTTTCACCCCATGTTAAAGGATAGCAGCTATTTTCGCAAAGGTATCCGACCACTTTTCGAATTGTCTCCATGATAAAGCTTAGGGAATTTTTTATCCCATGTTAAAGCATAGGGAATTTTTATCGCAAAGGTATCCGACCACTTTTCGAATTTTTATCCCATGTTAAAGCACAGGGAATTTTCACCCCATGTTAAAGGATAGCAGCTATTATCGTAAAGGTATGCGACCACTTTTTGAATAAAATAAAATATACCGAACAGCATTTGAATATGTTACACACGAGACTGCTTGGCCCGGAGGCCGAGGCTCCGCCAAGGGATCGAACCCTTATTTGGTTGACTATGACATGTCGAAAATGTGGTGTTGTAATAAGGGGTAATGTGTAATAAAAGGGTTATAAATTCAGCGGAGACCGTTTTGTCTGAAGTAATCTATACGAAATGTGGACTACATATAGTACTATGTTACATCAGAGCCTATAGCCACGTTTTTTCGAACAGAGTGACCATTTTGGAATTACACCTTTGGTGTCTCTTATAAAACCCGTACTCGACAGTGCAACAGGGCAAAGAAAAGACTTGTGCAAGCACGCGCACCCTGTATGACGTCATGGTACGCGCAGTAATTATACGTGAAGTGAGTTGGTCAAGCAGGTAGTGATTTGGTTAGGCATTGTTTTGTGCTTTTGCACTTGAATATAATCCATATCAGGTAGCGTTATGGTCAGTGACGTGGTGTTACAGCGTGTAAAAATTCCCCTGTAAAATGTCATTTTAGATGTTTCTTTGATATTTTTAAACAGGTAGTGCTTTGGTTAGCCATTGTTTTGAGCTTTCGAGCTTGAATATAATCTCATCATTTTATGTTATGGGCAGTGACATACTATAGTGAGTGAAACATTTCCCTGTTAACTGGTATGAACTGGTATAAATCAAGGTCTGTGTTGAAAAAACATACGTGTATTTGTCCCGTGTTAAGTCATAGGGAATTATACGAACTTATCTGCTAAAACATTCAAACTACCAGCTATCTGTGTAATATTTTGGTCAAACTGTTTGTCATGTAACAGTATTTGTCATACGAGATTTGTACTTACCAACGGTCACAGTTGAAAGCCTGCATACAAACTGGTTCCAAACTGGTGTCAAACTGTTTTGAAGAGGTATTCCTTGTTCAAGTCTCATCTGTATTTCATCTGTGCCTAGAGACCAACAATACTGTTTCAGCATTTTATCATGCTGGTGTTCTTAACCTATACGTGTGTACGTATGTACGTATGTGTATAATTGCGTTCAACATCATTATTAAATAAATAAACACACTATGTGCGATGCACAATGTTGACTCGATCGCCTTGACATCAAAGATCATATATCAATACAAGACGGCGCAGTGCTCACTACCTACATTGTTCGAGGAAAGTGAAGCGTCATGATAGAACAATAGACTAGTGTATTAGCTATTGTTTGTAAGAACTATATATTGAACACCCGTATAAATCGATATAATTCAAACAAAACTGATAACGAATGCTCTGCATGTTCGAAGAACAGTAGACTAGTGTTGTTATTATTATATTAGATAGCGATTAAATTCGTGTCTCTTATAAAACCCGTACTCGAGACCTGTCTGGACATGTTTGTTTGCTGAGGGCGTCAGTGCGCGTACCCTGTACGACATCATTAAACTGCTACGCACAGAAACAAGAGACGAGACTATGGACGACACAAGAGACGAGACTACGGATAACACATCACACGAGAGAACGGACGAGACAAGAGATATGCAAAGAGACTACGGATGACACATCACACGAGAGTAAGAACGAGACAAGAGACGAGACTACGGATGACACATCACACGAGAATACGGACGAGACAAGAGATATGCCACGAGACTACGGATGACACATCACACGAAACTACGGACGACACATCACACGAGACTACCGACGAGACAAGAGACGAGACTATGGCCGAGATATGTCACGAGACTATGACCGAGATATGTCACGACACTTCGGATGACACATCACACGAGAGTACCAACGAGACAAGAGACGAGAATATGACCGATATATGTCACGAGACTACGGATGACACATCACACGAGAGAAGGAAAGAAGGAAAAAAGGAAAAAAAGGAAGAAAAAAAAAGGAAAAAACATACACAACACACACAACATACTCAACACACAACATACACAACATACACAACACACGCCCAACACAACATACACAACACACGCCCAACACAACATACAACACACACAACATAAACAACTTACACAACACACACACGACATACAACAAATACACAACATACACAACACACAACACGAACAACACGCACAACATACACAACACACACACACACACCACACACACACACACACACACACACACAAAATATACCCAACACACAACATACACATCACACACAACATACAACACATACACAACACACACAACACACACAACATACAATACACACAAAACATACTCAATACACAACATACACAACACAACACACAAAACACACACAACACACACAACATACAACACACACACACACACACAACATACTCAACACACAACATACGCAACGTACACAACACACGCCCAACACACAACTTACACAACACACATACAACACACACAACATACACAACTTACACAACACACACACGACATACAACACATACACAACATACACAACACACACATACACACACACACGCGCACACACACAACATATCCAACACACAACATACACAACATACACAACATACACACACACAACACACACAACACAAACACAGCCCACACAACACAAACAACATACAATACACACACACACACAACATACAAAACATACACAACACACGCCCAACACACAACTTACACAACACACACACAACACACAACATACAACACACAACACATACACAACATACACAACACACAAAACGCACAACATACACACAACACACACACACAACATACATAACATACACAACATACAATACACACACAACATACTCAACACACAACATACACAACATATACAACACACGCCCAACACAAAACATACACAACACACACAACACAACATACCCAACACACAACATACACAACATACACAACACACACTCTACATACAACAAATACACAACTTACACAACACACACAACACACAACACAACATACACAACACACACACAACATACAACACATACACAACATACACAAAACACACACAACACACATAACATACAATACTCACACAACATACTCTACACAACATACACAACACACAAACAACATACAACACACAAACACGAACACACACACAACATCCACAACATACAATACACACACAACACACACACACGCACACACACACACACACACACAACATACAAAACATACACAACACACACAACATACCCAACATACAACATACACAACTTACACAACACACACACGCACACACACACACACACAACACACACAACACACACAACATACACAACATACACAACACATACACACACAACATATACAACACACAACTTACACAACACACAACATACCCAACACACAACATACCCAACTTACACAACACACACACAACACATACAACACACACAACGTACACAACATACACAACTTACACAAAACACACACAACACACACAACATACACAACACACACAACACATACACAACACACACAACGTAGAGACCGCCATGACTTGTTGTGTGTGTGTGTGTGTGCCTGCGTGTGTGTGTGTTGTGTATGTTGTGCGTTGAGTATGTTGTGTGTGTGTATTGTATGTTGTGTGTGTGTATTGTATGTTGTGTGTTTTGTGTGTTGTGTGTGTTGTGTATGTTGTGTATGTTGTGTGTTGGATATATTGTGTGTGTGTGTGTTGTGTGTGTGTGCGTGTGTTTGTGTGTGTGGTGTGTCTGTGTGTGTGTGTGTGTGTGTGTGGTGTGTCAGTGTGTGTGTGTGTGGGTGTGTGTGTGTGTGTGTGTGAGTGTGTGGTGGTTGTAGTGGTGGTGGGGTCTCACGCGATAACACGTCTATTTGCCTCCTTTTGAAGCAAATCTCAAGCTGTAACCCGTCTATTTGCTCCCTTTTTCCTTTTTTCCTTTTTTTCCTTCTTTTCTTCTCTCGTGTAATGTGTCATCCGTAGTCTCGTGACATATCTCGGTCATAGTCTCGTCTCTTGTCTCGTTGGTACTCTCGTGTGATGTGTCATCCGAAGTCTCGTGACATATCTCGGTCATAGTCTCGTGACATATCTCGGCCATAGTCTCGTCTCTTGTCTCGTCGGTAGTCTCGTGTGATGTGTCATCCGTAGTCTCGTGGAATATCTCTTGTCTCGTTCGTACTCTCGTGTGATGTGTCATCCGTAGTCTCGTGGCATATCTCTTGTCTCGTCCGTACTCTCGTGTGATGTGTTATCCGTAGTCTCGTCTCTTGTCTCGTTCGTACTCTCGTGTGATGTGTCATCCGTAGTCTCGTCTCTTGTCTCGCCCATAGTCTCGTCTCTTGTTACTGTGCGTAGCAGTTTAATGATGTCATACAGGGTACGCGCACTCACGCCCGCAGCAAACAAACATGTCCAGACAGGTCTCGAGTACGGGTTTTATAAGAGACACGAATTTAATCGCTATCTAATATAATAATAACAACACTAGTCTACTGTTCTTCGAACATGCAGAGCATTCGTTATCAGTTTTGTTTGAATTATATCGATTTATACGGGTTTTCAATATAGTTCTTACAAACAATAGCTAATACACTAGTCTATTGTTCTATCATGACGCTTCACTTTCCTCGAACAATGTAGATAGTGAGCATTGCGCCGTCTTGTATTGATATATGATCTTTGATATCAAGGCGATCGAGTCAACATTGAGCATCGCACATAGCGTGTTTATTTATTTAATAATGATGTTGAACGCAATTATACACATACATACATACGTACACACGTATAGGTTAAGAACACCAGCATGATAAAATGCTGAAACAGTATTGTTGGTCTCTAGACACAGAAGAAATACAGATGAGACTTGAGCAAGGAATACCTCTTCAAAACAGTTTGACACCAGTTTGGAACCAGTTTGTATGCAGGCTTTCAACTGTGACCGTTGGTAAGTACAAATCTCGTATGACAAATACTGTTACATGAAAAACAGTTTGACCAAAATATTAAACAGATAGCTGGTAGTTTGAATGTTTTAGCAGATAAGTTCGTATAATTCCCTATGACTTAACACGGGACAAATACACGGATGTTTTTTCAACACAGAGCCTTGATTTATACCAGTTCATACCAGTTAACAGGGAAATGTTTCACTCACTACAGTATGTCACTGCCCATAACATAAAATGATAAAATTATATTCAAGCACGAAAGCTCAAAACAATGGCTAACCAAAGCACTACCTGTTTAAAAATATCAAAAAACGTCTAAAATAATATTTTACAGGGGAATTTTTACACGCTGTAACACCACGTCACTGACGCTACCTGATGTGGATTATATTCAAGTGCAAAAGCACAAAACAAATCCCCTACCACAACTCACTACCTGCTTGACCAACTCACATCACGTATATAATTACTGCGCGTACCATGACGTCATACAGGGTGCGCGTGCTTGCACAAGCCTTTTCTTTGCCCTGTTGCAGTGTCGAATACGGGTTTTCTAAGAGACACCAAAGGTCTAATTCCAAAATGGTCACTCTGTTCGAAAAAATGAGGTTATTGGCTCTGATGTAACATAGTCCTACATGTAGTCTACATTTCGTATCCATTACTTCAGACAAAACAGTCTCCGCTGAATTTTTAACCCTTTTATTACACATTACCCCTTATTACAACACCACATTTTCGACATGTCATAGTCAACCAAATAAGGGTTCGATCCCTTTGCGGAGCCTCGGCCTCCGGGCCAAGCAATCTCGTGTGTGACATATTCAAATGCTGTTCGGTATATTTTATTTTATTCAAAAAGTGGTCGCATACTTTTACGATAATAGCTGTTATCCTTTAACATGGTTGAAAAGTGGTCGGATACCTTTGCGATAAAATTCCCTATGCTTTAACATGGGATAAAAATTCCCTATGCTTTAACATGGAGAAAATTCGAAAAGTGGTCGGATACCTTTGCAACAATAGCTGCTATCCTTTAACATGGGGTGAAAATTCCCTATGCTTTAACATGGTGAAAAATTCCCTATGCTTTAACATGGAGAAAATTCGAAAAGTGGTCGGATACATTTGCGACAATAGCTGCTATCCTTTAACATGGGGTGAAAATTCCCTATGCTTTAACATGGAGAAAATTCGAAAAGTGGTCGAAAAGTGGTCGGATACCTTTGCGACAATAGCTGCTATCCTTTAACATGGGGTGAAAATTCAAAAAATGGTTGGATACCTTTGCGATAAAATTCCCTATGCTTTAACATGGGATCGGAACTACTTTTCCAAGCTCATTTGCATAATTAACCACGCCCACAGGGCCCAGCTCGCTCGTGATTGGTCATTTACACTTCCTTCAGACCGCGCAAAAAGACCTCATTTGCATAAATCATAAGCGGTAGAAAATGCGCAGTCTGAAGGAAATCCCTATCTCTTAAAGGGGAAATGAAACGATTGAACAACCACAGCCCAAACATAAGAACATACCACTTAGAGTACATGTCACCATGATTTGACAAGTACAGCGTCACGGTATATTTTAAATAATTTTTCAAACGTAGCTACTATCGGCACAGGGCGCCGCCATCATGCTCTATGAGCGTGTGGTTGTACATCCGGTTTGATTGGCGAGATATCTCCCAAAGCTGTATACAGCAATTCGATAGGCGACGCAGCGTAGCTCTCAGAAAAACCGACGAAACGCATACAAACACATAAAAACAGAACAATTTAATGCACTGCGTGGCTACTAGATATACTATAAGTGTTAGTAAGCAACTTTTCACATACTTCCACAGAAGGATTCCAACAGAAAAAAATAAGTTATAGATGATGAATTTTACGTGTTCGCCGGCGGCAAGATTGGCAAAAGTCTGCGGTGGTCACTTTCAAACGCCGATTGCAAGCCTAAATACGTAAGTGACGAGCATAAAAAGACATTGAACGTCGAAACATAATTATTGGTTAAAGTCACAGGTCCATCTTCAGTCGATTTGTTTACATATAACTATGCACCGATGAAGTAAAATTAAACGAAATCGACCTGGAAGCTCGACATTATTGCCTTATTTGGAGGGTGAAGCGGCGCGTAGGAAATAACAAGCCGAAACCAGCTTGTCGTTGCCAAGGTGACTCGGCACTCACGAGTTCCGTCAGGTATCATTACGACCACTATATAGTCCCGCAGTTCTAGTTCAAAGTCTGCATATATACAAATATGACGTATTCAAAATTGAAATGTAATAAGAAATGTGAATGTGATAAAGTACAAATACGTGTGAATACTATGATGTAATTGGGAATAATGAGTGCTTGTAATCCGCTGATTTAGTTTACGGCAAGTCGTGCCGGTGTGTTGCTACGTCTGAATACCGCAACGTCTACATCTACGAGTCTATGTTATCGACTTAGTTGCTGGTGGGGGGAATAACCTTCAAAATAATTACAAAAATAAATGTCAGCTACCGTAGACAGTATAACGTTTTGCGAAATAGTGTCGTCATCTATTAATCAACATTAGTCACAGTCCGGACCAAGCCCTGTCAAAAATGTATTGTAGGCATTGTCATTGGAATGTATTAATTTAAAAGAAATAGTTAAAGACAAATATTATTGAAGTTGGACTGCTCAAATACTATAAAATATAACCGCATTTAATTAAGTGACATTACAAGTATTTAAATCATTAAAAATACTTGTTATACAGTCAATAGCATACAACAAAACACTGTAGTCATATATGATATAATTAGTTATTTGCATAGTAAATAGGTTCACATCAGTCAACTAAAGTCAATCACCATGTAGGCCTAATACTAATTTATGTGTCTCAAATATTGGCTTGTAACAATGGACCCTGAATTGATGCTCCAGTTTTGAGGCGACAATTTAGCAAGCATGCTATCATACCAACTTTTTTCCTGATATAGATTGCATGACTGCAAACACCAATGTATGCTTTTAATAACAAGGACATTGTATATAATTTATTGACTTTTGAATGTAAGCCTAACAAGGAAAAAACGTCACAGGAAAAAGCCACCAAGATTAATAAATATGTATTTTGTATTTATAAAGTTCAAATGTTAAACACATTTGAGTGCACATGCATTTTAATCATGAAAATTAAAGATAACACACATATCCACACAAAAAAACCGTTGAAAAAGTCACTTGTAAATCGCACTTTTGCTCCAATTTTAATTAATATTTGCACGATTGTGTCATTTTGTTCATAATATATAATGGAAGTATCCAAACAACCATAGGGCCTAATACCGAGCGCAAGCTTCGAAGGATCCAGCGAAGGATTTAGCACGCGAGATGACATCGTCCCTCGTGGTAATACAAATGTCACTTGTAGTGCTGTGATGCAGAATATGTTGTAGCATGTGACAGCGGTATCACTGATGATGACTCAAGCGGTTCTTACACTAATGGGAAAGAGAGAAAGTTTGTCATCTGTGAGAAAAACATCATTTCACTTTTCTGCACCTGCTAAAACACCAAACTGCAATAAACCACTTATATCAAAGCCTAGCATCACAGTGACTGGATTTGCAGTGGTTGTGACCACAGAATGTGTTGATGGCCACTCGGTCGTGTGGCACTCGCAACCCAAGATTGGTAACATTTATGAGAGTAACTTGTTGATACCAAGCGTCCTCTTCCTGACTGGACATTCATTCACTGTGTACAATTTGGTCAACCTAATGAACCTATGTGCCTTGTCACCCCGCCAGTGCTACAACATACAGCGGGCATACATACTGCCAGAGATAGAGGACATGCCATTCAGAGGCCATCATGTCAGCTCTGGCCGGACTGAGCGTGGTCGCATCAGACGATGCAAGATATGACAATCCAGGACACAACGCTACATTTGGCATTTACTTCATCATGGACACTGACAGCCAACTCATCATTGCTCAAGAAACTGTTCGGGTCACAGAGGTCAAGAACAGTTACTGGATGGAAGTGGAGGGCTTGAAACGCTGCTTGGACAACCTGACTGACCATGGGGTGAAGATCACCACACTTGCCACTGACAGACATCCCAGCATTAGAAAGAGAAAGAAATAAAGGTTGTTGCCTGCCAAGAAAGTTGAAGTTGTCCCTTTGATAGGCGCAATTGCCAACCACCTGTGGTATTGCGCATCAGCTTGTGATGGTGATCCCCGCTTGATGAAGGAGATGTGGATCTCGCTCCTCCATCACATCAGGAATTCCATTCATGGACAGCAGGCGCAGAGTTGTACCGGAAGTGCAGTCATGCAACGTATACACAACAAGAAGTGAAAACAAGACTGAAGGTACAGAAGCCTTCACTGTCCAGAAAGCTATACTGGACTGTTGCCTACTGTATGATATAGAGAGGGTTACGAAGTGTGTTCACACTGGTGAACTGGAAAGCTTACATGCCCTCTTCCTCAAGTATGCACCCAAGTTCAGCCGTCAAGGCATCATAGCCAGACTCCACTTGGCCACCATTGACCACAACACAAATACAAGGTAAGGCTTGTGATATCAATAGTGTTAACATTTGATGTTACAAAATAATGTATCAGTTGCTTGACAAAGCTGCACACTTTAGAAATCCAGCATTGCATTAGGAAATAAACTGAAATGGCTGAAAATCCCTGCCTGTACTCGATAGCAAAACAATGTTAGGAATACAGTTTCAAAAATACAATCTCACTGCACAAGAGTATGCATGCAAACAACAGATAACATAATTAAAATTGAGGACATTTGTTTATTGTTACTTGAATTGTTTAATTATATATCAATGGAATTGGAATGGTATGCTTTGGAATTGCTTATTGAAATATAAACTGATGCATATATAAACTATATATATATATATATGATTAAATAATAAATATTTGAATATATTATGGAATTGGAATTCCTTGGAAGTTTAAATTGAAAAGGATGGCAGAATTCGGAACCGATTAATAATTGACATTAGCCGTTTGATTGATTGATTGAGAGAGAGAGCGAGAGAGAGAGAGGGAGGGAGGGAGGGAGGGAGGGAGGGAGGGAGGGAGGGAGGGAGGGAGGGAGGGAGGGAGGGAGGGAGAGAGAGAGAGTCAGAGAGAGAGCGAGAGAGAGAGCATACAAGCAAGCTGCTATAGCCAGCTATTCTTCAGATATTTCTATTGTTATACTGATTTTAGATTTAGGGAGGGAGGGAGGGAGGGAGGGAGGGAGGGAGGGAGGGAGGGAGGGAGGGAGGGAGGGAGGGAGAGAGCATACAAGCAAGCTGCTATAGCCAGCTATTCTTCAGATATTTCTATTGTTATACTGATTTTAGATTTATCATTTGTTCAATCAGCGGGAAATGGTGAAAACAGCAGACAACAAGCTATTGTATCAGCTGCAGTATTCAAAGTCTGCTGGGTATGTAGTGAAGAAAGTGATGGCGTCAAAGGACTACAGCTTCCGAGGAGAAATTCTAGAGGGCATTGCAGCTAGATGCACGAGTGGCACAAAGCTGTGAAGTGTGCTCCAAATTGCAACATCAAGTAAGGAGGTAACTCTAGCAGAGCATGCAGGCATCGAAAAACCAGCAAAAGAGGAGGCTGTGGCAAAGCAAAGAAGCGGCTTTATGGAAAACTAGTTGTATTCGTATCAATTCGGTTTAGTGCCACCCAATTGATACGACATCCAATTTCAAATGACAATGGATTTCTATGCTTAAATAACATAGTTTGAACATCACTGGCAGAAATAGAGAAACGTTTTAGGCAAAGTGCATTCTCACTACTGTATAGGACCTCCTAAAGTAAGGAACATCCACTTAAAAGCTTGTATCCTAGTTGTGGTATGCAATGTATTTTATTAGACACAATTCTATGTAGGGAACTTTGGGTATATGTAATTTACTGGAATAGTTTAACCAAGTCCAAACATGTTACTTATAGTGAGTTTTTTGCAACAGACTACCATTCTCAAACATCACACTGAACTGTACATGTATTTGTTCATATGACTCACTGTACACTTTTAATGTGGCTTCTAGGATGTGTGTCACAAAAATGATAAGGGCCATTACCATTAAAACTGGACTGTTACCATCAAGTTTAGTAAAAGTAAAGTGCCATCTTACAACAAAATATACATTTTTTGTTTAATCTGTATGTTTTAGCCAGTATTATTAAACAAACTAATGAAGCAGCAAAGGATTCAGCTATACGTTTTTTTTTTATTCATACTTCATTGTTAGTATTACATTTGACATTATCACAAAACAACATCTCAAAAAGTACTTAATAATAATAAGAACACTTATATAGTGCCATAAATCTAGATAAATCCATTTGGAGGCACTTGATAGATTTTGAAACTAGTACTACAAGTTTTGAATCTGTATCTTGAATAATAATACTTGTTTTCTTGACACATGGCCCTAGTGTTGAAAGTTGAAACCCACAATTATGTAAAACTGGAACTGTAATGGAATATTTTGTATGTAATAATTTTTGTATCACAATATTTGATCATAATGATGACCCATATCATCAATAAACGTGTTACTTATTGATGTACTATATGTGCACAGGACTGACACAGACCCAAATTGTAATACAGTTAGATTAAAATGTGTCACAGTGTGAAGTGAATCAACTGAAAGAAACATTGAAAACCGGTGTGTGAATTTGACTAATGCATTGGCACAGTCTGCCATGTAGTCTTATTTATTTGTGAATTGTTTCTCCATATGAATAAACTGTTGATATATTTCATGTTGGCTTCAGTATTACAAATCGAATTATGAATAGGGACATGCAAGACACTACAGATCACATTGTTGTTGCCAAAAATGGCATAAGAAGGCACCGAATAATTCATTCTTCCTTTTGGTCAATCTAATCTTACTTATCCATGGTTTTTATTTTCACTGTACACTCACCTGTATAGTGCAATGTCCATAGCTTAAATTTTCATTAACCCCATTCACTTCTGGATACAGTGCAGGCTGGTATAACACGTCTGTTGCCTTTTCCAAGTCTCTCCCTTGACCACAACGTGAAGTGACGATAGGCGGCTAATCGAATCAATCGATATGTTCTGAAAGTTCATTTATTTGCATTAGTTGATAATAAACAACCGGTATCTTCTAATTATTGTTATACTGGCAAAACTGTGTTTTATCAATATCACATCATGAATTCAGTGAATTGGTTAATTTGTTTGTGAAGGGCTGTAATAATTATGATTGTAAGACTACATTTCATGATGTGGTCTTGATAACACACACACATAATATACATAACATTTGTATTATATTAAAAACTCCACTTAAATATTTTTGTATCAATAATACATTGCACAATGTCCTGATTATGCATCTATTAATGCATGGTAGTGTGCAATTTGTCTACATTTTTATATAAATTAAGCAAGTTGCTTGAACACTTTTAAATAGGGAATTAAACAAGTGTATAAAAAGGATGCACACATCCTGTCAAGAATAAAAGTAAGTTTATTAAGAAAATGATCAAAAATTGTTTGATGAAAATCATAGACATAGTATTTTATGAAGATTGAGTGAACCTGAACATTTGAGGTGGGAACAAGTATAATTACTCTATTTAAGTTTGAAAAAGTTATTGCTAGAATAATTATTTGATACCTGTTGAACTACGTAGTACTTACCTACTAGCTATTGGTCGAATCAACGAGTCTGCACGCAAATCATACAATGACAACAGACCGACATCCAAGTTCCAACACCGCCCTGTTGGTGCAAACCGTTTCGAAGTCGTCACTCATAATCGGTAATGACACTAAATCTAATGCAGGCATCTGCAAGGTCTGTCATACGCCGATACGGTGCTGTACGGCAGCTATATCCCTACTGCACAGCAACTCGATGTGCGTCGACATTGTCATTGGGACGCAGTGTCCACACAAACACCATGCGACATTATTAAGTCGCGTAACGTCTTCGTCGTCGATAGACCAACTGTCACTGTCCGACTCCCACAACTGAACCTGACCCGGGGCCGGACATTATCGGACCGTGGATCGCACACTGTCAGTGTCACTGGGTCGGTGAAACCCGTATGGCACAGGCCCTTTGTGTGTGTCAACCGTAACTTCCGAGTGACAAGTCGAACTAGAGTCTTCATCTGTCGTATCGATTTTCTCCCCAAGTGATCCGGAAGTTTAAAAAATCACTTAATAACTCGTCTCTACCAAAATTCTTCGACGTCTTTGTCAACAAAATAAAAATAGTCCCGGTATGCGCGCGCATCTAATATTCTGAACTTTGCTTTGAAAACCCCGCCCCCTTCTGGCAGCTAAAATCTTCGTTCGGGAAGTGCGACTTTAACAACGATTTCATTGGTTATAAATCGTTGCCATTTAATTTCACCTTTTTATTTCGAACGCGTATACAAGTTATTTGTTGACCTATAGAACGCCTATCGTGTATAATAGGGCACCATATCTTTGTTTTCGCACAGAAATGTCTACTAATGAAGTAAACCGAAAAACCCCGAAATTTAACATTGATTAGATAGGAGTGAATCAAACCACTCGCTTGGAACAAAGATGGCGATACGCAGTGCTCTATAGCGACGATTTAGGCATCGAACAAAATCGTTTTTTAGTTTGTCTTATAAATGAGTACGTTTCTGTTAACATTAATGTATACTTATATAGTATATATTTAAATATGTAGCATGAAACAGCTGCATTTCATTTCCCCTTTAACATGGGATTTCCTTCGGGGCGCGCCAACGTACGCGGTACACCACCTCTATTACTACTCGTAGTGTATACGCAAATATCATTATGAACATTGTCATTCATATATCTTTGTGAGGGAAATTCTTGCATTACGTAATCATGTACAAAAGTCGTTGTAGCGATGTTACAAAGATTGATATCCGTAACTATTGATAAAAGATAGTTTTATACAATGACATGCTATAAGCGTAAGGCTTACGCTATCTTAGTAACGGCAGATATCGCCTAATAATCTTCACCTTTTATCTAATCCCACTCATCATCCAGGTAATCAGGATCAGCAAGACCATCCTCAGCGTCCTCCTGCTGAAAAGAATTTGGCTAATTCGATTGTGCTTGGAGAAAAAATGGAGAGCAAATACATTGCCAGTCTTCCCGATGGGTTCTACGATCATATCAGTAGTCCCATCAAGACGATGGACGTTCTAAAGAAGCAGGACAAGGTCAACAAGGGCAGGCCAGTCATCGATATTGAGACAAATTTTCTCCGGCACTTGGTGATTGGTCAGCGACGGCGAATGGAGTTTGGGCCTATGTTCAACTACGAGCTGTGTGCAATGCCTCCATCGCTCATCGAGGAGCATGGTTGTTTCCGCAAAGCCAACAAGTCGTAGCTGCTGGTCAAACGCCAGGGTGTGCTTGAGATCACGCCAGCAGCTGCAGAAATCATCACCGTGGATATTCAGCAGCTGTTTTTAACGTATTGTGTGGCCACACCTCAGATCTGATCGCATCCACCCGGGGTCGGCTGAGTCTCAATCCAGATGGTACTGAGAAAATCATTGTCTTCGACAAGTACCAAGATGTATCTGCCAAGGATCACGAGAGAATACGACGGGCTGGTGAAGTTACCCTCATCTATGAACTCTCCTTCACCATTCCTCTGCCCAAAAGAATTGCAATCCTGAAGAGCAAGAACAACAGGCGGAGCCTGAAGAGCGTGTTGTCTACCTTCAGTGCAGGAGAGAACGTGGCGACGGAGACTCGTGACGATGGTGCATTTGGTCATGATCTCCTATGTCATTGAAGCCGCCAACTCTGGAAAAAGTGGGATCCGTGCGCCGACACAGACGTATTTGTTCTACTGGTCTATTTGGTTATCGGGATGAGCTGGAGTGCAAGATGCAGGTGGAGCGGTGGGATGGGACAGTGCTGGATATCAACGCCATCTGCGCTGACCTTGGGCCACAGTGTCTGCAGCTGCTTGATATGCATGCCCTCAGCAGGTGCGACACAACCTCATATCCGTATGCCAAAGGCAAGATCAACGCACTAAACTTGTTCAATGGGAACTTCCCAGGTTTGGATGATGTGCTGGGGAAGGTGTGCGGCACGCAGGCGGATCTGATGGAGACGGCAAAAACCTTCTTCGTCGTTCTAAGCCCCACCCGATGGGGGAGATCCGGTATGGCGTCCCCTCTCCTGTTATTGTTCAGGGTGACCTAGGTCCACCACACCTGTGTGATGTGATTCATTGTGAGTGTAGAGCACATGGTAAGAAGAGCAGCAGGGAAGTTTATGGCTGCGACAAAGAACGCCTTTCGTGCACGTCATACTGCAACTGCTCTGGCGAAGAGGGCTACTGTAATCCGTACACTAAGACAGAAGAGGCTCAGGCTGGAGACGAGGAGGGTATCGAGATGGAGGATACTGAGGAGGAGGATTTTGAGAATGATAATGTAGAGGATGAGGATGTAGATGAGGAGAGTGAAGGCCATGAGGATGTTGAGGATGGTCTTGCTGATCCTGATTACCTGGGTGATAAGTGAGAGTAAATAAAAGGTGAAGATTATTAGACGATATCTGCAGTTACTAAGGTAGCGTAAACATTACGCTTATAGCGCAGCATTGTGTAAAACTATGTTAACTATAATTACGGATATCAATATGTGTAACATCCCTACAATGACTTTCGTACAGGATTACTTAATGCAAGAATTTCCCTCACAAAGAAATATGAATGCCAATGTTCATAATAATATTTGCACTATACACCACGTGTAACAGACGTGTTTCATATATGACTGATTACTGTTTTTTTCTCACGAACAAATGTGTCAAATATGGTAAGATTATGCATTTATGTGCATGAATAAACTAAAATATAATTTAGTAGAAGTTTCCATTCATTGTCCACCGAGAGGTCAATTTTGACCTTCACCTGACCTTCAGCATCTGATATTGACCTTGAGCTGAAAAAATAACACCAGAAATGGATCCTACGCACCCCAACACCCCTTAAAAGAGGTATTACACATAATTCTAGGACAAGTGGTTCTAAAGTTAGTTTTTCAAAATATCGACAAGTCGCCATCTTGGATTTATGAAAATTACCAGAGTTGCCCAAAGTTGCTGTTTGGGCAACCAAGCTGAATTTGTTCTAGGACCCCATATGAGTACAAATCAACAACACAATAGGATAGAACATTTCTAGGTCGGCTATTAAATGCATATGACTGTCAAATGGACTATGGTCTAGTACCGCCCCTACGGTGCTCCCATCTCGCGGCGCCTGGATAACCGAGGCTAGTGCTCGAGAATCCATTTTGCGTACGCTGCCACCAGCAAATGTTTTGGGCGAGCAGTCAATCCGCGTCGTTATGTAGATTCTTAATCCAAAAAGACCCTTTAGCATAAACTTATATAAATTGACTCTTATTTAACTTTCAGTTTTAGTGTTAGCCTGAGAGCCAATCATCGTCTCTATCCAGATTTAGGGTAAACCGTGATCAGTATCGTACAGTAAAAACTAGTGTTAGCTTCCAGGCAGTAGAACTGGAGCCTGACGGTGCTCCCATCTCGCGGCGCCTGGATAATCGAGGCTATAAGCGACTGCGAAGCCCGCAAACAGTGCTGCCATCTCACGGCGCATACATATATATGATCTCGTGGAATGCACCAGGCTTCGCTATGTATGCTGACATATTGGTACGCTCATACTCCGTCGATTGGCACCACTATACTGACTGAGCAGCCGAACGAAAGTAACGTAGAATATGTGTGTATGTCTTCAAAGGTGACGGTAGTCTCGGTTTGACCCAGAATCCCGGTAGTGACCACGACTAGCTCGCATGTTAAGAGTAAACTGTTATCAGTTAATAGTATGCTTTCGAAACTATTCGTAACGTTACTTATAAATATTGAAACAAGTCACATACATAAAACGAGATTAAAATGTTGCCTTGTTAATTTTTCTACAACACACACACACATAACAGTATATATATATAATATATATATATATGTATATATATATATATATATGTATATATATATGTGTGTGTGTGTGTGTGTGTGTGTGTGTGTGTGTGTGTGTGTGTGTGTGTGTGTGTGTGTGTGTGTGTGTGTGTGTGTGTGTGTGTGTGTGACTGAAACGTTATTAAAACACTTCTCAGTTTTGTAGGTAGAAGATTAACTGAAAATACAGATACTACGATTTTATTATAAATCGGACTGAAGACTTTCATAAAATATCTTGAAATAAACCACCATTAAAAAAAAAAAAAAAAAAGTAACTAACTCTAACGTGTTTAAACTTGCTTTGCTAACGTCGTTCACTCAGTTCGTATGCGAAGCTGTATTACAATGGTTTGACGCGAAAGTAATTGAAATATGATGACTGTCACCTCATATATGTCACCGTTCACAGAGCAAGGTTTTCCTAACCAGTAAATGTCCGTGTACATAAATGTTTTCGTCTTAACTATGCTTTACTTTAACGTTTATTTATTATATATCCTAGCATGCTATAGTATACAACTATTGATGGTGTATTTTGCACAGGAAGGCATGCTTACACGAGAAGTCAGTCAACACAAGTACGAACAGACACTATGAAATACACACATTAGGGAACAATACGAATTTACAAAAAAAGTGGTTGAAGTATAATTTACCACATATCATTAGCAACAATGCAGACTTTGTAACTGATAGAGTGGCCACACAAAGCTTACAAAGTTGTTCACTTTAATTATACATTTCAAAAAATTAAATAATAACATATTACCAATTGGCATGCAATGTTATAAACTGTCAGATTTGCATTCGTAATCAAGGATAAGTGTCTAATCCAACTTGAGATACAATTAAGCTCTCTTTACAGAGTCAAGTGTCCCGGTGCAACTTTCACAGGTGCATCTCGCAACGGTTTCCCTGTATAAAGACATCTTCCGCGTGTGCTGCTACAAGTGTCTGTATAAATATAGAATGGATTCACACACATAAAAAAACTTGCGTAAACCCACCCACGCATCATATGGACATGCACACACACTCACACGCTCGCGCGCACACACGCATATATGCATGCACGCTCGCACTTACATACCTTAACACATGAACAGGCGCGCACACGTACGCACGCACACACACACACGCGCACACATGCACTTACATAATGCACTAACACATGCACAGGAACGCGCGCACACGCACGTACACACGCACGCACCCCCCACACACACACATCTGTTCACGATCGCACGACAAAACATTTTATGTTCACCAAAACAACTTCTGTAACAACCCACGATGCGCCGTTCGTATTCTACTAGAATGTTAACGTCTAATGACAGATCGTTCGGCACGTGCAAATCGGTGCATCAAATACGGCAGCTTGTATGACACAAACACAACCTGTTTTTAGTGCCGAGAATCTGATTGGGAGACCGCAGCGGCGCACCTAGACAGACTGAGGTAGATCGCAGGTGATTGTGGGGCGACCACACAACCAATGCACATCAACAGCGTCGTTGGAAGCTGCAGACCAGCGACGATAAAACAAACCTACGTTATCAGTCCGCCACCTGGCGATAAGATGGTGATGAAAGGGTCGCCGGCGGTCGCTAGGTGGCTACGACAGGTTAGCGCGTTGGCGCAATCGCTAATCCGTCTGACGAGCGCGTAGGAATTGAACCTTGACGCCTAACGAGTCCGGTTATCAAGCAATTTTAGCTGGCGATAAGATTTGCCAATCCGATCGACGCATATCAGACGCGACGCATTTAGACATCGACAGCATCCTGCGCAGCAAAGAGCGTGCGCTGTTTACAGATGTTAGGGATATTACGTCATTTGTATGACTTCGTCAATGACGCCGGTTATTTCATATTTTATGTGGCGCTGCATGATAGCATTTTGTGTATGCAGTTCGTTAAAAAGATGCACTGTATATGAACATAACTAGGCAGGTTTTCAGTATAAAGGTGATCATTGGTTCCGTTATATGTGCTTCCTTTCTGTTTGTCTCTTTATTTCTTCATCATGTTTTCCAATAAGCCTCTTGGCATGTCCATTGTAAAATTACTTCTAGTGCGACATTCAAAAGTCCTTCGCTTATCGTGATATGTTCTAACCTGATTTTCGGTCTCACGGTGACAATCTCCATCAGTTTTATCTCTTTGTGCGCCATGTTGAGGACTTCTGCGCTGCTTATTCTTTCTGTCCATTCCACCCCCTCTCTGTGTGGATATCTTAATGTTTTCCACGAATTTGTTGTCACTAATCTTAATCTTAATACCGATGCCAGTGCAGCATCGGTCTTACTTACGCAAATTTAGAACACATTATATTTGCTACACTACTTGACCTAAACTTACCGAATTTAAGAATTCAGATTAACACCGGTCGCACGACTATCTGCACCTTGTCACCGCTAGATAAGAGAGATATGTATCAGTGACAGATGGCTTTTTATGTTTACGCTTTGTTATATTTGCCCTGACACAATACTCTAACAATAGACACTCGTATAGCATACATGATTTTTAATTATATTAACCCACGCGGTTTTGATTAATCGGCTCGTTTTCGGAATCCAATCGCAGTTCATAGCGGGACGAATTACCTGTCGTTCTTCATGACCGACTCAACATGCCTTCTTCATAAGCGCGCAATCACGCACCTTTGCCGAATCAAAGACCAGGAGGATCCACCCGCCACTATCGTGCAGATAAGATTAATACGGACACGGGCTGCCGCAACCCCATCTGCACCCCCAGGGGCGGTACCCTGGTTTCTGTGGCGCGGAACAACAATGTCCCGTCAGTGTCCCGCTGAGAGAGCGCTACGATCACCGTCGGCCGTGGTGCAACGGAGCGCTACACTCACCACGCACGTGGCATCAATCATGCGCTTGTTGCCAGGTGACGTAACACAAACACGCCGCTCTCAATCACGCGAGTTGCTAAGTGACGCAACACAACATGGCGTCCGCTTGGCGACTGCCAGTCACTTGAGTTTTTCATCGCTCGCTTGATGGCATTTTGAAAACATTACGCGGTGATCGTATTAAACGTTGTTAGGAGTCTATAAATTGTAATATTAAATACCTATAACTGTTGTGTTAAATCCAGATCAGGATGGATATTACGACTTGATACTTACCAAAACATTGTTATTCATCAGTCATTAACAATACGTTAATTAATGTGTTGACAATTATATTTTCAGTTTCTTTAATATTAATTTCCATAATTATTTTGTAAAATAATCTTATATCGGGGAACGTACGTTGCATGTCTGACGCCTGTTGGTACATTACTAAATTATAATTTATATATAAGACAGGTTGAAACGGACAACTCATTAGAGACAGCGCGAAGGCAAGAAAAGCGGGGGAAATGAGAGAAATAAGACAAATGGATGTAGATAATTAGGATTATAACGAAACAGAATAAACCTGTAAATCGGGAGAGGACTGGGAGAGAGCGTGGTGGTGGCGTTACGGGGGTGGGGTGGCGAGGGAACGTCGGAGATGAAGCGATGTAGGGAAAGAAGAAAGAGGAAGGGAATGATTTAGGTTCAGATTTTCAACAATAAGCGACCCTGACATATTGTACATGTCAAGAGAAAGCGCCTAATTTATTAATGTGTGGAGCGCGGTGCCGCAGTGTTAAAGCATCGGTCTCTCAGTCGAGAGAACCTTGGTTTGAATCCTCTCTCTGCAAGTTCGTCCACTGCCCCTTGCTCAAGTTCATTCTACTCTATAACTTCGCCCAGTAATTGCAGCCTGGCTGAATCTTTCCCACAGAAGTCGCGATAGTGATCGATTGAACAGGTCTGCCAGGGAATAAAGTGTAAAGCGCTTTGAGCAGTCGTAAGAACTGGGTGCAGCGATATACAAGAACATACCTGTTTAACATTGATTAGTATGGTGTTCTTAACTCTAGAATAGATAAAATATTTGTTGATAGCACACCGCCAACCGAATAACGCCTAATAAGGCGGAAATAATGTTGGTAATTCGGAAGTTGCATCCACGAAACGTTGAAATCGATGTTATACAACAATACGGTTCTCTGTCTGATCTTGGGGATTCACACTTTCAAGATGGCATTTATCACCGTCTGTTTTGCATAGATGGGGCTGAACCGTTGTATGCCATCTGGCTGGACCATTGCGGTGGTTCGTAGAGTTAGAGATTCTTTTCGAAATTCCTCCGGGGCAGTGGGGATCTCTGCGGGGTCTCTTACTTATGACTGCCTTTCCCCCTGGACAACGCCGGGAAACTCGGCTAGTTATATATAAAACGTTCAGATAGTGAACACAACTTTAATGGAGATACGCGACGCCAACTGCAAGTTCTGCTTTTTAAAGATGGGCGTGTGACGATTTATAACTGATTCAGCGAACTTCCTGCTAATTCTGACCAACCTGGCTTGAGAGGATGATTCTGGGAAATGGAACAGACAAGGTTGTTTTTAATGCAACTGCATTATATTTGACAACATTCAAGTTAATATGCAACAGAGGTAATAACACATCAGTAATGTCCAGACACACGTGCACCATCTACACACATGACGTGTCATTCGGAAAATGGAGTTTGGCAGACATCACCTATGTTGAGTTGATATGGAGAAATAATCAAATATAAACCGTATTCGGAGCCAACCAGCCGCTATCTTTGACGTGTGTTTCCCTTGTTGATCGGGCGCGGTGAACAACGTGGATCTTTTGGGTAACATAGGAACACAATGCGGCTGCGAGATCTGATAAAGTCCCGATCCAATAATTGGGTTTGTATGTATATTTTACTGGTCGGCAGGAGCGGGTGTGCCTCTAGACTGTTGTGTCATCCTGGCGTCAGTTATCTGTAGTTAATGTTATTTAGAGAGTGTCTGCCAACACCCCTTTCTCGACTACCTTTCGGTGACGTCACGCTGTTCGGTCGATTGTTGATCAGAGACACAATCGGGATAGGGAAGGGAACCGATACCTGGGCGCATGGACCACGCACGCACGCTCTCACGCGCGCACACACGCTCTAGCGCACGAAAGCATTCGTTGTATCAAGCAAATTGTCACGTTCGAGTCTGTCCTCACTCACTCACTCACTCACTCACTCACTCACTCACTCACTCACTCACTCACTCACTCACTCACTCACTCACTCACTCACTCACTCACTCACTCACTCACTCACTCACTCACTCACTCACTCACTCACTCACTCACCCACCCACTCACTCACTCACTCACCCACCCACCCACCCACACATACGCTCGCTCGCACGCACGCACGCACGCACGCACGCACGCACGCACGCACGCACGCACGCACACTCCCTCCCTCCCTCCTTCCCTCCCTCCCTCCTTCCTCCCTCCCTCCCTCCCTCCCTATTTCCAATTTATCATTACATTTACAATTACTGTATCATCACCTTCCAGAAGCGTTTGTTGATCTGAGCTCCGTGTCTGATATGGCAATGTTACACCCGTGATATAACATCTAGCTCCCGTCGCTTTGTGAGCTAATGAAAGCTTATTTTCGTCATTTCTCTCCATTTCGCGCCATTTGGTCACTTCGATGCCGTCGTCATGCGTCATTCGCTGTTTTATTGCTGTCGTAATTTTCCAGACGTTTTCCATGCACAGCTCGTTTAATATATAGAATCATTCCAGCGACATAGCAGCACATTTTTATCACTCTCTTTAAAATGGCACCACCCGAAAAGCTAGCGATTCCACTGGGACGACAGTAGTGGTTTTATTCCTTAGATTTCTTATCGCCACCCTGATGCACCTCCGTAAAACTCGATAGAAAGCGCTTCCCGTACGTAGGCGCTAACTGCGAATGGTACTTTATGTGTCTGGCATTATATGCCGCAGAAAGAGTGACACACGTGATCAATACTGTGCTGTACTTATTGAGCAACTTTTTGTGGCACTAAAATATTCCCGGAATATATCAATATATACATATTTTAATCACACTGAAAACTGAAATTTACATTTCCCTTTATTACTCATGATAACTTTCATAACCACTCAATGCTATAGGCTTAATGAAGAAATGACGTATGCGTGATATTTAAAAGGAAGTTTTTTAAAATGTATTATAGGTTTTTATTTCTTAACGATTATAATGCTATTCAGACTATAATAACTATGCTGAAGGTATACTGCTTGCCAAACCATAATACACATTTTTATTTGCGAATTTATTAAAGCACCCCTTTAAATACATTATAACATACAAACCTCTAGGATAAACTGTGCGCACGTCCAATAACCACTACTAGAGGCCGCCACTGAGAAGAACTTCATTGAACAAATACTATAGCAGAGTGTAGCGATTATTGCGCCACGTCTAAATGACGTCACGCATTCGCGGTCATAACGTTGGATTGTGTTTGCGATATTATCGGCCCACAACGACGGAGCAGTAAAACAGTCATGGCGATAGACGTGACTACGACGCGTCAGTGTCAGCTAGTTTTGCCTAAGTCACCGTCACTACGAGCCGATGGCTTCCATGCAGGCAGGCACTCAGCGTCCCGTAAGCCGGAGACAGACGATGGCAGATTAGCGACAAGTTTCCGCGGTTGGGACGACGAGGGATAGCATTGTTACAAGAACAGTGGCCCATTCAGCCATGATGTCTTCGTGAAGACTGAAATGTCGTCTGCGTACGATAGTTTTCAGGGCGGGAATGTTACGTTGGTTATAATTGGGACTGCGTTTTTTTTATATCGGCGTGTGTTCACGAAGATTGAAATGTCGACCGCTTATATTAGTTTTCTAGGCGGCAAAGCGTATGATGGTTATAAAAAGACTGGACGATTACAACAATAACTGTTTGTATGTCTTTATAAAGATGGAAATGTCAACTGCTGAGTTTAGGTGTATGGGCGGCAGGGACTAGGCTGGTTATGACAGTGACTTTACAACAGTATGTTTTTATGTTTTCATGCATGGCTATTGTTATAATTGGGAATGCCAGTTTATAACAGCATGGCGTCTTCATGGAGATTGAAATGTCGTCTCCTGACTAGGCTTCATTTGTCCAGGCACGGACACTGCTGGTTATGGTAGGGACTAGACGTTTATAACACCATGTGTCGTCGTGAAGATGGAAAATGTCGTCTGCTGACCTTCGTGCTCTACGTGGAAGACCTACGCCGGTTATGATGGGGACTATACATTTTCACCAACACGGCGTCTTCCGGAATATTGAAATGTCATCTGCTGACTTAATTTCCAGGGCGGCAAACGCTATGCTGGTTACAACGGGGACTGTGCGACATCTTCCGGAAGATTGAAATGTCGTCTGTTTTTTCGGGCGGCAAGCGCTACGCTGATAATGACGCGACTGTATATTACAAAGAGGGAGTAGCGACGCCGTATCGATTGTTCTGCTACGAGCATGTTAATTTGTCGATTGACAAACGTGAAGACAGTTCGTTAACGAGTTGAACCGTTTGTTTTTAAGACCGTCCCTTGACTCTTCCGAACTGGGATCTGCGTGCGCGACCTTCAGTTATGTCGCGGCTGGCAATCGTCGTAAACGGGGTTGGGTCGCGTAGAGAGTGATCAATGGCCCCAGTTGTCGTAGGGGGAGATTTGTCGAGTTGTAACGCTGACCAACACGCGTAAATGTCATAACATGTGTTCTGTGTGTTAACGTACGAAAATATACGACTTCGTGTGAAAACGCACACGTACATATACAAAATATGCACGCGCGTGCACACATGCACGTACACATGCGCGCACACACGTGTGCATACGCTCGTCCACACGAACGGACGCTGATTTGTTTACGTGTGCAAAGGCACGTGTACGCGAGTGTATGCATACATATACATGCATACATGTGTGTATCCATGTGCATTTTGTGCTAACCAGTCTTAGTGGTTTAATGTTACTTTTTTATTATGTACGTTTTCATCAAACTTTTTTTAATTATCCAAAAAAGAATTCATTAACCCAAATCATCATCGATTGTCACCAAGCAAAGCCGTAAACTTAACAGGCAGGCACGCACGCACACATGCGCGCACACGCACGACGCACGCATTCGCAAATGCGCGTGCACACGCCCACACACAAACACACAAACACATACAAACGCACGCACGCACACACGCACACACGCACGCACGCACGCACGCATCCGCGCGCACACACAGTGTTCGTTCCCGAAATACAGTGTACGTTGGTAACCTTTCTAAATGAATACAACCCATCCACATACGAATACAATGCTGCTGAGACTACTTCGTCGTTCCGATATCTACAAACTGCGTTCCGGGAAAATTCTATATTTAGTCGCAGTAAATCTCGCTGCAGTTGTTTCGATCCCCGGGGGATGGCCACACACAGAGTTGTCAGTTGGGCTGTAATTAGCAATCTTAATTAACAACAGTAATGAACACAGAACCGACAGCGAGACTCTAAATATAGCAAGCGCACAACGACAGACATTGATGAAGTGATTTACTTCACTTCCGCAAGATTAACTGTAGTTCAATCTAAAAAACGCAGCCATTTTTCATGTCGGCAAAATGCACCGTCACTTCTGGTAAATGATCACATTCTAGCAGCAAGTATTTCTCAATACAAATAATCGAGCCTCGTTTTAGTTGGCATGTTGTGTATGTACAGCTAGCGTCGCGGGGTAATAATTAAGATGCAACGTTTCTTGTTCATTTGCTCTTTACAGGACTTTGACATTGGAGAACAATTAAGATAAAACAACTTGATGTAAACCATACTCGCCAGGTGTCCTTCCAATCAACCGGCTCTCACCACCCGTGTAGGGAAAACACGTTTGGGATGCAGTAACGCGCGTAGCCTTTTTGCACTAACATATATTGGAGTGAGCAAAACAAAATAGGTTTCATCTGAATAGGAAACAAGACATATCCACTTCAGGCGGCTTGATTAGGCACCGTCAAAGACAACGGCAAATTTAAAGGAACGTTGTGAAAACCGTCATGAAATGTGTAATGATAGGATGTGCACCATGCAGTTTCAACTTTTATACGTCTGTTATTCATGTTGTGTACAAGGAACAGACCCTTGTTAAAACGACAAATTAGTGCCAGGTCTTCTAGTTGTGTCTCCATGCAAACGACGATGTTAAAACAGTTCCTTCAAATTTACCGTTAACGTTGATGGCGCCTAACAAGCTTCATCCCCCAATTAAGTTGATATGTCTTGATTCTGCTTACGCGCCAGTAGACCCGATGAGCATTACGTAAGTATTGTGTAACTTAATCACGGAGGATTAGTTATTAAAGTACAAGTAAACAGTTTAGTAACAGAGCCCCGTGTGAGTGACCGCCAGTGAATCGTCAGTGGTGGTCGAACGTTTGGAGGAACGACCTGGCTAGTACACGCCATTAAACTGTCGTAGTATGAGGTTATTAAAAACAACAAATTGTTCATTGTCAAGAGCTGGTCTTCATAAATAAAGCACCGGCTTACTACAACAACTACAGAGACATTCGTCGACCATTTGGGAGTGTACTTACTATTTGGTCACGCCAGGGGCATTGTAACGTGTCAAGAGCACAAGCACCGCATCGCATATACGGTTATCTCGTAGATCTAAGCATTGGTTGTTAAGGGAAACACGGTTGTATTCTGTTTAATACAGATTTACTTCAAATATAAAAATCGCGACAAAGTATTTATATATATATATATATTATTATATATATATATATATAATATTTATTATATATATATATATATATATATATACATATGTAGACGCCCGACAAAACCTAGTGGATTTGTTTTTGATGCAGCATAGTTTGCTTTATTTAAAGGGACTTAGCCGGTTCGTTTTTATTGTAATATCGTGTTATAGCGTATAACCTATATCATGTATTCTAATGCACTTACCGCCAAAATATGTTTTAACGAAACAGAAACAACTTTTTATTTTAACAGTTGATTGTTTACAAAAATCACCGAGCGGTTACCCAAATCCCCGATTAGCGAGCTTGGTTATCTCCGCGGGCGTGATGACTGGTCACGTGATGCACATATCCATCTCTAGTTATTGCAGGTGAGGCCTTCAAAAGCTGGGTGCTGCCATGTAAACAAACTTAAAACAAACATTTCAACAACATAAATGGTTCGATTTCGATGTAAGACATTAGGGCGGACAATGTGTTATAAGATATATTGTTTATACTGTGCAATAGTGTGTTACGATTAAACATATTTGGGCGGTCAATGTGTTATAAGAGATATAGTTTATATTGTGTAAAAGTGTGTTACGATAAACACATTTGGGGGGTCTATGTGTTATAAGAGATATAGTTTATACTGTGTGATAGTGTGTTACGATAAAACACATTTGAGCGGTCAATATGTTATAAGATATACGGTTTATACTGTGTGATAGTTGTTACAAGAAAAAAAACATTTGGGCGGTCAGTGTGTTATAAGAGATATAGTTTATACAGTGTAATAGTGGGTTACGATACAAATGATTGCACCCCCTTTAAACACATTTCGTACAGTGGTAGGTAGCGTCACGCGATCAGTATAGGAAAGCTATACATTAGTTACATAAATCAAGATGTACACATTTATATGGTTTTACATATATATCAACCAAACATATGACATGTCTGGAAGCGGGGGAGAATTGATACAGGAATTGACTTGCTTGTCAGCCTCCTGCACGTTCAATTTTTGTAAGCACAACGTTGTTCCTGTGTTTTGGCTTCCCGTCCAAGTGATAGAACTATGTTTAGGGTTATTGTTTCTCAACGGGTATATCCAAATTGATTTGTACCAAGTGCAGAACGTTTAAACTGGAAGTGTACTCGGATAATACGTGCGAAATGTTGTTATTATAAATGCTGTCAGACATCGTGGACAAATCGATGACAACACTATGCCTGCTTTCGGCCTGACTAATTGCTGTAATTACGGTATATTACTGGAACAATGAATCAAACTTAAAGTGATTTTCATTGGAAAGTATGTGTGTGTGTGTGTGTGTGTGTGTGTGTGTGTGTGTGTGTGTGTGTGTGTGTGTGTGTGTGTGTGTGTGTGTGTAGCTAGCCCCCGAGTCTCTAGCCCCCGTCCCAGTAGCCCCCCGAGGTGTGAGAAATGAGTGCCAATAGCCCCCCAGTCAGTATGCTGTAGGTGTCACACGCACCCTCTTTCTAGATTTTTCTAATTGTAGGCGGAGTTAATCATTTGAAGGCTCATATAATTTTCACACATCAATTGTGTGGTGATGGAAGCTCACTGTCCTAAGAGTTAAGGTAAATCCTCTACATAAAGCTTGTTTGACATCAGCAAAACCCGATTTATCTCACACATGAAAGCTAATTGCCCTGATGCAGGTGTAAGCTGTAGAAAGTCAATTGCCCCCACTTTTAACTTAACAAACTATTGACTATGGATTTGTGGTGTTCTACCTGTGCCTGCCAGTTCCCACATTTCTAGCCAATAAGGAAAGGATGAGTTGAGCTGCTCTGCTTTAGCTAGCCTGAGTTTCATGTCGAATTTTATAATTTAATTCGGAATGACACATGAAACATGGCTGCTGGCGTTGAGTTCATCGAAGGTGCCAAGGGACACTCTGTTGCTGTGTTGAACAGTTATACCTATCACAAATCGAAAGCGTTGACAAATGGCATCAAGTTCACGTGTAGTAAGAGGGAAAGTGTGAAGTGTTAAGGTTAAGGCATTTCTGGTGGTCAGCGATGATGGAACTGTGGAGAAAGCTGAAGATAGCCACAATTACCCGCCCAATACTAGTGATGTACGAGCGAGAGCGAGACAATTGAGGGGAAACACGAGGAGGCGAGCCAGGGATGAAACGACTTCAATGCAGGCGATTTTCGACCATAAAAGTGAATCTACTACAACAAAGTTCTACTGCGACAGCATCACCAGCTGAGGCAGCATCTGCCCTGCCTCGGGACCAACATGTCAAGTCATCCATGTACCGTGAACGGAGGAAACACTTCCCCCAATGCCATCTACAAGGGATGACATTGATCTGGACGGCCAGTGAACAACTACTGTGCAGGGAGGTCAGTTCCTGCTCAGCGAGGATGGTGATGGAGTCAACAAGATAATAATGTTCGCATCCGACTCCGCTCTGCATGCGCTGGCGAATGTTGATACATGTCACATGGATAGCACGTTTGCAACAGCACCAAGGCTGTTTTATTAAATTGTCACCCTGCATGCGTTCGTCCTTGGAGTGATACTACCACTCGTGTTTGGTTTCCTCCCCAACAAACAAGGGAACACCTACATTCGTTTCTTCAGCCTCGTGAAGGAAAAGACTGCATCACTTGGCTTCACCATCAGTCCCCAACTTATCATGCAGGACTTCGAAAAAGGTCTGACGAATACCTGCCTACACATATTTCCCGGAGTTATTGTCAGGGGATGGCACTTCCATTACGCTCAGGTTCTGTGGAGGATACTTCAAAGTATGGGATTATCCGGCTGAGAGAATGCTGACAACAGGAATTGCTTTCGTATGTTACTAGCAATGCCATTCGTCCCAGTGCCAAACGTGAAAGATGCATTTGAATTTGTAAAGAGCGTAGCACCGGATGTACCCCGTGTATGATACTTAAATGACTACTTAAACAGCACCTGGATGATCGGACAGTATCCAATCGAAATGTGGGATTTCTTTAAATATGACGGCCCTCGCACCAACAATCACGTTGAAGGGTATCACACGCGACTCACGAGAAAGGCAGGCAAGATACCCCCAAACTCTTTGAGATGGTAGAAGAGGCCTCATCACTCGTCTCCATCCCCCAGCTAGTGTCGGGTCAACCTGCTCCCAAGCGCAGGACGAAGTACGTCAACCGCGACGCTCGTTTGGATGAACTTGGACTAAACTACATGCTATGTGACCAGGGAATTGAGTCGTACCTCAGTGCCATTCAGGGAGTGTTTCAACGTACAAAGTGGGGGGCATTGCTCCCAGCCCTTTCGTTTGCCCCCCACCAGTCAGACCAACTTTTCTCCCCAGCGTGCCCCCATTCTCCCCAAACCAGTCCCTTCTAGGGCTTACTTTTTATTCGTTGTAGTGTGTTTGATTGAATTTGCACTGGGGTATAATAAAAACCCTAAGTAGCAGAAGGGCAATATGACTACAAAAGACCATTTTACTGATATGGCTCAGACATACATCGAGCACAGGCGTATTTAGTTATATTTCCTGTTCTGCATAATTTGTGGAACATTGAAGCACGGAATTGGGCATTATGAATATTAAATATATATATATATATATATATGGAATACATATGCAAAAATAAAACTAAACGTTGACAGTCTCAAGTTTTCAACAACTAAAATGAGAACAACGAATCACATTAGTCACCCGGAAAAGATTGACGTAAATAATTACATCTATTGACAGTACGGCTTGTCATTCCGACTCGCGTCACGGGAATGTTTTCGCGCGACTTCGTCCCTTCGTCGTTATTTGTAAATATTTCGCAAAAAAATCGATGTTTTTACCACTCGGTTGCTCAAGTTGAATAAAATACACACACTCTAAATACATATACAGTGAAATAGGAATAATTACGGAATAACATTTATTTGTCCAGGTCGATATCCTCCCAGTCATGCCTAAGAGAGAAAGAAATGCAAATCGTAAAGAACTACAAAAATCTACGGCAAAATGTCAACGTCTCGATGGCACATTGCCCGAAATGTCCACAACGACGCCAGGGTACCATGATCCGTCCACTGCCATCACATCTGATGACACTCACCAAGATGTA
This sequence comes from Escarpia spicata, assembly GCA_963995525.1. Taxonomy (NCBI): domain Eukaryota; kingdom Metazoa; phylum Annelida; class Polychaeta; order Sabellida; family Siboglinidae; genus Escarpia; species Escarpia spicata. Next base: position 34,351,696 of record OZ023213.1, read on the forward strand.
CCACCAGCCATAGAGATACAGCCTTCGTTGTGCTCTCGCCCGAATGCTAGTCCATCAAGCAGCCATGATCCGTCCACAGTCATCTCATCTGATGACACTCCCAAAGACAAGGATGTACCACCAGTACAAAATAAACCCAATTTAAATAGTTTTATATTATAATTAAAGGCAAATTGTAAAGGGGTATGGTGTTCTTGTTTAATCTCATTCCACCCCAAAACGTCTGACATATGTTTGATATAATGTTATTGTACTTAGGTATTATACCATTGTTGAAGCTTGGCATAACCACTTTTTTCTTTTTCGCAAGACTACTTATGTCAACATTTATCATATAATACATTACTGTTATTACATTTACATATGTTGGTTATAGCAACGTAACCAACACCCTACACGTGAAAGCATTGTTGATAATTGTTATTTTGGGGATGACGGCGACTAGTTTACTTAATCATTATCATCTTACATTGGAATAATTAAAACAAACTGGTTACAGCCTTAATTGGCTCCGCTGTCAACCTGGAATTGTATATAATGTTGTCGATTGTTTTATCGATTGTTTATGTTTGTATGTATGATTTATACAATTCCAAATAAAGCCTACCTACCAGTCATAGAGGTACTGCCTTCGCTGTGCCCTCGCTCATCAAGCAGCCATGATACGTCCACTGCCATCACATCTGACCATATATCCGACGAGAAAGAAGACCACCCTACACCTGGTCAGGAAACCCACAAGCCAACTTGAAGCCAGAAACCGTCAAGTTCCCGTGCACCGATGTAAAAAGGAATTCCTTTAACTAATGCAGCTATTGTCAGCAAATTCCCGGAGCTTCGCTAATGTTCAGCAAAGAAGTGTGGCTGAACGCTGGCTCACATTCTATGGACATGTCAGGAGCATGAGGAGATGGCAAAGTAAACTTATAAAAACGGCACTATAGCAATCGCAAGCGGCGTCAGAGCGGACTGCAATGACAGGCTGGAAAGAACCGCACAGAGCAGCAACAGACAAGAAAAGGATGGACACAGCCTGGGAGAAAACGCAACATCGCCCCCATGGCTACGGCACTCACTGCTTACAACAAAACTGATTTTGCGAGGCATCTTCGAATGGCTGTCGATGTATACAACGACTGTCTGCTCGAAACAGACTCCGCCCGATTGTGGCCGATGCGATATCTGGCTTGTTTGGCGTCAGACCATCTATTGGCCGCTATGCGTGAAAATGATGCAGATGTGGAATTTGTCCCATTTATACCTGCATCTAGCGACCTATACTCCAGGGATCCCAACTACAAGCAAATGTTGTATGCCATAAATTATACGAACTAGAGAAAATGCATCTGTCTCAAATGTTCAGCCGATGTATAGTCTTCAGTGTGCAGATCGATGGCAGCTGTGTCAGGCAAATGTTGGACCACAAGTTTGTAAGTGGACGGATGGCTAACCGTGATGGCAGCGTAACGAGTGTGTTAGTTGTCATGCATTCGACAGAGAACAACGGTGCTCGTAGACTACTTAAAGCGGTGAACAAAGCTCTGGATGTGACAGGAGGTAAAGACACGAGGCTGGTTGGTGTCACCACTGACGGCGAGGCGGCAAACACCGGCAGACAAGGTGGATCATGGCGTCTGCGTCATTATGTCGTGCTGCACACCGGTCTGACTTAGCCATTGAGTCGGTTGTCAGCACCGTACCTGAGTTGGGAATCTGGAAGTCCAATCTACTGGGACTCTTACGATTTTTCCAGACGCTGAGACGGATGAAGATGTTGTCAGTGCAGGCAGATAATGTAAAACAGTTCCCCCGACACCACGGAGTCAGGTTTGTTCAGCTCGAGTTGCAACTGGTGGATGCTGTGATGAACAAGCTACCAGCCTGCGTTATGTCGTGGGAACAGATGAAGGCGCCAGAAAGTACCAGCGACAGAAAGGAGAAGGCTGAAGCCAAAGGGTTCCCGAGAACCTGGAACCACCAACAAACATTGATCACCGCATTGATGGGCGACATCCTGGATATATCACAACTGGTTCAGTTCAGAAGGTGTTGGCATATCTGGCTTGCATGAGTCCACACTCTATGCAGACCGAAAGGATCGTGAGCCACCACAACCTCGTGGTCGATATTCACCGCACCAGTATGAGTCAGGACACGAGAAACGCCCGACTCATGGTGGCACTGAATGGTGTGAACACCGCCTAATTTGACCCTCGACCCGCTGTCATCAAATTATTGGAGAAAACAAGAAGATGCGGGGCTCTAGACTGGGACATCTACGGATAGCGTGAATTCGTTAGGAAATTCATCCTCGAAACTGGACTCGTATAGTCAAATTGAGACAACTGTCAAACGTTCTGACTTGCAGGATACGTCTCATGTTTCTATGACTATTGCATGTATTGGTTGTAATAAAACATGTTCTGGGGTATATGTATAACATTTATTTCCATACCAAGATGCAGTCGTCACTCGTCACTGTAGGCCCCACAACTATGTGGATACAAAGATCATTATACTAAGCTTTCATACATGCCTAAGGGTTATGAACATAATCATTAATGTACGCATAAACTGCCCTTTTTACCCATTAAAAGTGCCCTTTTAGGACATGCCCCCCGGTGAAAATTTAATGCGTGCAAACAATCAACTGATTACCAACATTGATCTCACAGAGTAATGTTTTCTCACAACAACGTTTTGACCAATGCTGTGAACACAGAAATATGTTTATTTTATATTACCATTTAATGTCTATTTCTCTTACTGGCTGGTTACCTGTACCTGTGTATGACAAATAAAAGACGGTTTTAACGGTTTCCCTCCAATCAAGAAAGTCCGACATTCCTTGAATGTGCGCCAGATATATGATTATTTTTTTATTTCAAATCAGGTACCTAAAATTAAGGTGGGGTAGAACACTGAATGGAACAGCCAGGTAGTGTTGTCAGAAGGATAAATAGCGCCACTAGCCCACCCCGTTAGTGCAAGTAGCCCCTGGGGGGCTAGTGGGACGGGGGCTAGGGGTTTAACCCGTTTGTCTGTGTGTGTGTAATACCACGTGACTATTGTAACACCACGTGACAACTGACACGTACGTCACGTAATTAAGCGTCTGTCCACGTCTCATTGTCTCCATCGTCACCTCCGCAGCCAGACTCCTAGTTAACATGGCCACCGCGACACCCCTGTCACAGTAACTGTCTGGACAGTGGTCGTCATTGACGTCATTGTCACGCCCCCGTTATTACCGCCACCTTGTGGCAGAGTTGTCAACTCGCGTCAACTCGTCCCGGCTGACGGGAGTCAGAGGGCGTCGACCCATCGGGGAGCCGGGCTCCGTCGGCGGTAGCGCTTACGCCGAGTCGACGTGTCGCTGGCTAATGGGCTGGCGGCTTACGCGTCCGGGTGTCCCGGCGACGTCTACACCTACGAGAGTCGCGTACGACGTGGAACCAACGCGAGCACGAGAACTGCAACGTGTAATGGCACAGTGATGTTTACAATTAATACGTTATGTTGAGTTTTCAGCCTGTGTTGTGTGTCGTAGTGTCATTAATGTCGTAAGAGTCATTAAACAATGTAATACTGGATGGAGATGTTTGATGATAAAATGTGAATATTATTGTCGATATTCAAAGTGTGCGTGCAAGTATTTGGGCAAGCGTGCGTTCATGTGTGCTTGCCTGCGAGCGTGCACATGAGTGTGATTGTGCATGTGAGTGTATGCTTGCGTGTTATTATCTATTAACATCAACGTACGTATATGAGCTTAAAATATATATTGTCTAAAATATAACAATGGATTGTATAACACGCTGTTGCAAACTAAAGACCACTGCAGACCACACGCAGCGCTGTGCGGTTATGGTATTGGTTTATATTGCTGTGTTTTAGTTCAACTTAAATTATGACAAACCAGTACAAACTAGGAGACCCATTAAATGGTGGCCCACTGTGCAATCGCCAGAGACGTCCCCAAGAGCACAAGCATTGAGCAATACGACAACGTTATTACGCATATGACACACGAGGGCATCCTCTTGTCTACGTTCGTGCCGCATTGCAGGGCCAAATCCTGCGTCACATCAATCGACGACATTAGACAATTTTGAGTAGACTCCGCCGGCGACCAATGCCAAGTTCATGATATACCGCGACGCAAGGGATCGGACGCACCGTTGCGTTGCCAGTCCTAGTTTATTTATTTTACGGAAATACGATGACATCTGCGCCCTATACGACGACGCACAGGCTATGGCGATAGACACACGCTGATGTATGGAGTTGCTAAGGTCACGTCTTGAGAGGCGTTCCTTAAGATGAACGTAGACCTACAATGATACCATATTTATGCCAACGGCTCAACAGAAAAGTTGCTATTAGAAGTGATAATACACAATGTGTTTTGTTGATTGGTGTATTTTATTTTTATGATTGTAGAGTATGTGAAAAACGTCATTTGAGTAAATAAAAATATCAAATTTGTAACCTGTAGTAGATGGTGTAGCCATTTTGAAATCACTCCAATACGAAAAACAAATGATGCAACATGAAAATGAAAACTTCTTTTGTCAAACGCAACAAAGAATACATTTAAGTAAACGTTGTTTTGAAAGTATATTTACGCCCATGGTAAATTGAATGTGGATGCAGTATAGTGTTGACGCATCTATGTGATATTGCGAAACAATAGGACACCTGATTCACACTGCGATCTCCTAAAAAGCATGAACATCTGTTAGGCAGATATATCGGTAAAACACCGGAAGTGAGAAAAACGTCTACGGCGAGGCGTGTGGAGAGTGCTATAAATAGCAACAATAAATACCCTGTCGATGGTGGTGCCTGTCATGAACTGTCATCCGTTTGAATATAGAGATAGACAGCGATCCAGCAATCCCTGTCTGGTGTCATTTGCAGGCAGACTCGCCTGTCGGGTGAACGCTAAAGACCTCAATACCGTATATAAATGACTCGAACTTATGAAGGAGCGCTCACTCGTTCGCTCCTAACATTAACACGCCCGTCAAATCAACGTCGCTCTTTCTACGCGGCAGTGTTTATCAGGGACACGGAGCCAGGGATCGATGGTGCAGTTGACGGGCCACCGATGCGAAGCCAGTAAGGGCGATATTTCTAGCTGCATCCCACCAAGAGAGGCAAGCCGTTGATGTTTTTATTGAGCACCGTTACTGTTTTAGTTCCCCCCAGCCGGGATTAACGGGAAGGCAGTATCCGATGATGTCACTAGTTGGCCATCAGTGAGTGATAGCAAACCAATATTCAATATGACGCATACAGAGGCCTTGGACGATGATTTGTTATCCGTTGTATCATTAATTTGCACACAGGAGGGCTTCGTTGAAGTACTGACATCATAGGTGCGTAATGTTTACAAAAAATAATTTGTGCTTGTGTGCTTGTGTGCGTGTATGCGAGTGCGTATGCGTGTGCGTGCGAGAATAGCACAATAATAAAATAATACTAACTTATATTTATCAAGCACCATATATCTGGAATGTATAAATTATATTAAACGCGCATCAAATACAAATTTTGCTAAAAACTTAATCAATATAATATGGCATGTATACATACAACACCGTGTAAGTGTTCACCAGAGCGGACTCCAAAACGGCCACGGTGCCAGACGAAGACGACAAAATCAACACTGCAATTCCCCGGTCTTCCTGTATCGCGGGACCAAACTGCGCTGCGTCCTCGACGCTGCGAGCCCCGCGCAAGAGATGCGATGCTATCTAGTCATTTGCAGAGCTATGCAACGTCGTGGCCGACATAAATGTCGCTGTGTCGGCGTGCCCGGACGTTAGGGTCTCGGGAGAGACGGAACCCAGCCGAGCTGAGCCCGTCATCGGTGGCCGGAGACCGGCATCGGTTGGTCGGTGTCACGTACGGGTGATCAATCGGTCGTGTGGGACGGTTCTTGGGATTTAGCGCGTTTAAAGTTCGTGATTGATCGTAGTTTGCATAATTACGATGATCCATTATGGAAACCATTACTCCGCCAGTTGACTTTTCGCTGGCTGCACGGTGTTCCCAACTTCGGCGAGGGTGACCATGATACTCTAATATATACTGATAGTGTGGGTGGTTTAATGTTGAGAAAAAACACCGTACGTTTCTTGGGCAGGAGCAGATAGCTGAACGCGATGCATCAAAATATACACTCTTTTCAGTTTTGCTTAATTGAACGAACCGCACAGAAAACGCTTCAAAGATAACCTCAATCAAATCCCTGAGCACTGTGCCCTATTAGATGATGAAGACAGTGCGTCACATAATGCTTCCAACGTCTCCTTGTTGTTATGCAATTATGGCAAAATATTTGTTTCTTTGAATCCATTTAAGTATTACGAAAACATGTTGTAGCCATGCAATTATTGCAAAATATTGTTTTCTTCGAATCCACATCAGTCTCGCGAAAATGATAAGGAACTGTTTTTTTCGTGATCTTCATTTTCAACCAAGTTCGCTCAAATGCCTGACTTGTCATGATTGGTCTTTGCTAACAGAAGTCGCTACCTACTCGAAGAATACTCGCTACGTAGCTGATTTCTTGAAACCGGTGCTTATTGGTTATCAACAAAACATTATGCGACTGATTTCCCAGCTTCTTTGCACAGGTCGAAGGTGCAGCCAACTCATGAGTAAGATTTTAGAAAACAGAGTCCGAAACAACGACGTTACTGTACATGTTATTATGGTTAAAACGATTCACGATGATAGCCATGTTCTGACAACTGTATGATCTTGCAATCTAATCAATGTTTGCGAATTGCTAACTATTTACTGTTTTATGACCACGAGTTTGTCGGTTAACCGATCATTTTTTATTCAACTATTGGTAGAAACTAAACACGAAACGAGCAATACACATAACTGAATGGACATATTTATTTACAGTTATATTTGACTTTGAGTTACTTACATTTTACTGATTTATCGTAACAAAATATACACTATATCGACCAGCATGCACTTACCAAAAAATGACACGAAACGCAGTTGCGTATTATAATTACAAGGAAGCTCATTTAAACGCGGCATTGAATATTATTGTCGAATTACGGTCCCGTCGAATTACGCTCTCAAGTAGCTACATGACCGCTCAGTTCACGTTTCCAACGCAACGAATATTGCTTTCAATGAAGACTGCTTAAAGGGGTATTTAGGAGTCTATGTAAATCCGAGCATTTGGAGATTTGTAAGTAATTCCAACGAATGACCCCCGGACAGAATTTTGGCATATTTTTGCTGAACATTTTAATTGAAACGTGTTGGTGCACAAATGCAGTGCTATTGTCTCTTAGATGGCATTTAAATACGATTGTCCGTGAGAAAACAAGGACAGAAGTGAAATTTAGCAAAATGTTGAGGGGAGTCGAGAAAGAGTGCGAAAACGAGGGATTGGAATGAAAAAACACCTAAAAATGAAAGTAGATGGAAACAGAATGAGATGGGCAGGACATGTGCAAAGAATGAGAGAAGACAGACTGTCAAAAAGAACATGGAAAGCAGAAGGGGGTAGAACACGACGAAGATGAATACCAAGGCTGAGATTGAATGACAGCATGAAACGGGACCTTGGGAGGGCAGGTGCAAATAGCCAGAAATGGGAAATCATCGCGGACGACAAAGAAAGATGGAGAGAGTTGACACGAAAAGTGGAAGAAGCTACGAATTAAGTGATAATGACATCACTCCGCAAGGCAGCAAAGAAGAAGAAGAAGAAGAGGAAGAGGAATAAGAAGAAGACCGATGGATGGGGCGGCGGAGACTGATGGTGGACTGGCAGTGAAAGGTGGTCAATGACCGGAGAACACGGAAACACACACCGAGGACAATAATCAATGTCATCCTCACCTCTGACGTCATGATGCAAAGAGGAGACCAAAAACCCTTACCAAAAGTTAAGAACTATTCTATGACAACCATAAATTGTAAATCGTGAGATAGTAGTGATATTTCCCATTAACGTTCTGCGGAACATTTTTGACAAAAACATGTTTGAAACAAACATTAGTGACAATTGTATAACGAGCAAAACCATTGTGGAAACGTGTAGAGGAGACCGCAGCTAATTGTAACCGTTTTTATATAAACCAACATGCTTTAACATTCGTTTGATCTATCACAACAAATTGCATGCAGGCATTAGCGTACACATAGCTGCCGTATTCAAAGATACCAAGCGAATTTATATGTTTAAGCATATTCGAGATACGATGACATTATTGAACACCGCTCGTCTGTTTTAACCAACCCCGTATACGGATGTATGAAAACTCGAGATGTGGTGTAAAAACAGAGGATGAATACAGCGACTGGTTCGATGTGAAGACTGGTGTCAGACAAGGCTGCGTCCCCACCCCTTCTCTTTGCCGTGACCATCGACTGGGTCATGCGGCTAGCAACCACAGGCAATGAAGGGATTGTGTGGGTTAAGGGGGAGCTTTTATCAGACCTGGACTTTGCTGATGACATTGCTGCCCTCTCAGACAACACCCAGGGCCTGCAGCGTCTCGTGGGATCAGTCAGCAGATACGCTGATGGTCTGGGACTCGCAATCAGTGAATTTACACACAAAAAACATGATGACAACAGAGAATTAAACACTCACAGATGTTTAGATCAATCAGGAAAACGTAGAAACAGTCGAAAACTTCACATACCTTGGCAGCTCCATCAACAACCAATGAATCATTGATCACGAACTAAGCTGCAGACTGGGGAAAGCGTCAACAGCCTTCAACCAGCTGAGGAAAATTTGGAACAACAAGAAATTTTACTTAGAGATCTAAACTCCGTTTCTATAACTCAAACGTTATACCAACCCTCCTGTATGGATGCGAATCGTGGCAACTAAAAACAAGCCAAGAAAACAAAATTGACGAATTCGACACTAAATGCCTGCGAAAGATCCTGGTCATTCACTGGAGCGACCATGTGACGAATATAGATGTTTGGATTCGACCAGGACAACCTATGGCTTCATCAACTATATGTAGAAGACGAATGAGCTGGCTCGGACATGTCACGAGGCTCCCACCTACCAGATCTGCCCAACAAGCACTGTGTTGGGCACCAGCTGGCCAGAGGAGAGGACGACCAAGAATGAACTGGCGCTTGACAGTTGATCGCGACCTACAGCTGGTCAACAAACGATGGAGCGACGTCAGAACTATAGCAAACAACATATCTGAGTGGAGTGCTTTGAATGCATCATGTGTGTACAGACGCGGGAGCCGCTAAGTCTAAGTCTAAGTAGACAGTGTTAGTTGACAAAAGTCACGGGGTTAGTTGAAAGATTCGTATTATATCAATAAAACATTCCAGTTATGTCGATCTACACATTTATTTTATTAGCATACATCGTTTGATATACATTTATTTTCAAATACGTAAGCTTTATATTAATTTATATCAGTGAACAAGATTTTTAATAACTCATAAAACTTATCCTGCGTATAAAAATTGCCACCGTCATTTGTTTAGACCTTTACTAACCAAAGATGTAAAATCAAATGAAAGTTTGTTTTTAACAACGATTCTGCACGGACGCGATGTTTTCGACACATTGGCCAACCCAACTGACACTAATGCAATATCGACGTGGCCGTGGCCAGTAGGCGCTCCTAAATTGTTTATACTAACCCCGCGTTTCAACTAACCCCGCTCTCCCCTACCAACGCAAAGTCGTAGATGCGCCTTTAACAAACTTACACAGCTGAGTAATATTCCGCCATATGCGGGACAAAATTACCCCATCCATGCAGTCAATTCATGTCAAGCATCCACGTTTCAAATATAAGAATACGCATTTGAGTGTTGTCTTCAAATATTGATCACTTGTTAACGGTTCGCGTCGCCATGTTAGCCGGCTAGCCGCTCCTCGGAGGGTGTTCATTTACGTCTTCCAAAAAAGAAGCCAAAATGAAAACGTCTCACGTGCTTTGATAGCAATGAGCACGGCATCGTGCGTCCTTCCTGGAGACGGTGGACGTATGAATGAGGAACTACATCAATGGATAAATGTGTATAAATCCTTCCATTCATGCTTTCTTACAGCCCGGTTGACGTAGGCTTTCAGACACGTGACGTTGCGATGACGTCATAAACATGATGTCGCAGGTTTTGCGCGAGAGAAAAAAACAGCACAAGACAATCGTGTTTTCTCTATTCCGGAGGCGGATATCGACTTTATTGTTAAAATGTGTCAACGATTACAATTACAACGAGGACGAACGTGCACATTTAGTGGAAAGGTAAGTTATGTTACTATAAAGTAAGCGTCATCATCTTCGATGTCTCCGACCAGTCCAGTAGAACTATACAAATGTCGGGAATAAATATTCCAGTATACGTATGTGTGTGTGTGTGTGTGTGTGTGTGTGTGTGTGTGTGTGTGTGTGTGTGTGTGTGTGTGTGTGTGTGTGTGTGTGTGTGTGTGTGTGTGTGTTTGCTTCTTGTGTGTGGGAGTGTGTGTGCTTGTGAATGTATGTGTGTGTGTCTGTGCGTTCGTGCGTATGTGCGTTCGTGCGTATGTGCATATGTGCGTGTGTGCGTGTCTGTGCGGGTGTCCGTGTGTCCGTGTGTCCGTGTGTCCGTGTGTCCGTGTGTGCGTTCGTGCGTATGTGCATATGTGCGTGTGTGCGTGTCAGTGCGTGTGTGCGTGTGTGCGTGTGTGCGTGTGTGCGTGTGTGCGTGTGTGCGTGTGTGCGTGTGTGCGTGTGTGCGTGTGTGCGTGTGTGCGTGTGTGCGTGTGTGCGTGTGTGCGTGTGTGCGTGTGTGCGTGTGTGCGTGTGTGCGTGCGTTTGGACTCCACGATTATACTAACTCCACGATAAGCATACAATTTATTAACAATATTAACGTATCGCGTCTAACGCCAACACAATTTTAACTGGTGATACATTGACAGCTGAACATGCTGAATGCACATACACACAACTTCGACTAAAATAACTGTTTCTAGACTCTTATTTAATTGAACTAAGAATATAGCGTGTTCCATCACCAAGAACACGTTGCTGTCGTGATAATCGATTGTGTCATTGATTTGATCGGTCGTGATGTCGGAACAGTACATTGGCAGCATAGGCCAATGAACAGACAAGCAGCTAAACGTTCACACAGAACTAGCCAGGAAATCTAGCCCAATTTTTCACTCAACTTGGAACAAATTGCAACATAATTTTGTTAGCACAGTGGCGTTCTATGACGTCTCCAGAATATCATACTAAAAGTCCTAAGAAATTCCTGCGTGGCAAATATGTAAAATTAGCATAAATCCAATATGGCCGCCATAAATAACAATCTTGCCATATATTTGCTGTCATATGACACATTTTAGTAATGTTTAGTTCTAATAAAGTGATTTTGACACAAAGATGCATTTGGAATATATTAAAATGTGATTGGGTGAGAAGCTAATTTGCATAAATCCAAAATGGCCGCCAGATAGTAACATTTACCATATATTTACTATAAAACAGGGCCGCATTTAGGATACAGCTGACAGGACAGTTGTCCAACATTTTAAGCATATTTTGCACCAAAGTGCTCAACAATATCTTTTTTATTTACCGACCCCTTCTACAATCATTGAATTATATAAGTACCGCTGTTTAGTTATTTCATGTTCGCAAGTTGGACATTCCTGCAGTTGGCCACATAAAATTTGAATATTTCAATATGCCTCAAACAATATCACCGCTCAATTATTTGCCACATGCACATATGACTGCTGAAGATCCAATGTCACAACTAGATATGCTGTGGAAGAGCTCCCTTCACTCCCCAGGCCAGCATTGTCCGGATCGGTGCAGATGCTGTATCATGGCCAACACCCAGGACAGTCCTTTGTAATGTTACTCCCAGTGATTGGCTTTGATCTCAGTTGTCCATACTGTATCTACTCTACACTGAACTTTGAATTAGATCAGGCAGTGCAATATCGTGTCACTCCAGTCCTCGCGTTAGTCCTTACAGAAGAAAGCCTTGACAATTTTCCGATCACAGCCATATTGCAGAGACCACAAATGAATGGTACTCAGGA